>VDFB02072274.1:67055262-67369680 GCA_007258455.2 Sequoia sempervirens
GTTTTTTGGTACAGACAAACCCAACCCCAAAATATTTTTTTGCCAAATCCACATACTGAACCCAAATCAGCTACTTAGCAAATAACTTAAGCAAACTAGAAGAAGGTTTATGTCACAATGCATAATGATGATGAAATGTTCAACAGTAAATAGGACATTACAAGCTTTATCAACATGCATTGACCGGTGATCAGTGACTCAGTCATCCTTCACCCTTCAAAAACAGTGTACTGAGAATACCTTTCTATAGTCAATTCGAATGAGAAGACTAAAACATGTAGCAATAGATTCTTCTTGATGCCATTATGAATGATTGTCCGCTGGTCCTATGTAGTTTGAAAAGAGCTTCCTTATAAACAGAGGAATATTCTGAAGTCATGAGCACAAGTTGTGGGCTAAGAATGTTGGAATTGGAAACTTAAGTAGAATCCTTCTCCCTAAGATTACCCCTAGGGCCCTAGGTGACCAATTATTTGGCTTCCCTCAATATCTTACTCAGACATTTTTCTTCAAAGCACCCACGGGATTTGCAATTAAGTAAATGATTAAATATTTTCAACAAATGTCAATTAAGACTTGGATCTGTACTGTAGGCTTGGACATGATATACTCGTTTGACAGCTGAAAGAAAAGAAACAACATTAAACTGTTCACTGTTCTGAAAGGAGTCCTCAGTGGCAATGACTTAATGGATACTTTCTGCAACTTATTTCAATCTTCCAGGCAAACCATATGGCATATGTAACAGTAATATAACCAATAAACTGATGTTGAAGATCATCTTGAACAGGATGTGAGAAATGCCCTTCAAGAAACATTACAATTTAGAACATCATTAAACTCAACGGTTTCAATTTTACAGTTTAATCAACAATTTGCTCAAATGGAACAATTTAACTGGCATGAGCCTAATGAAGGTTGGTTTAGCTCCTCACAAAACTGAGGAAGAATCAGTCATGAAAGAGAATTTTGATAAGTGCTGTATCCAGATGGGTGGAAGTGAATTTAATTCAAGATCTAACACAAATGCCTAACATCAATAAGTGTGCGGTCTTCTGTATGAACCTCAGCAATATAATATTCAATGGATCTATGAGTTATTTGGTCCAACATTTACTTTCTCGGCATTGGTACACAGCACTAAACCAAGATATGTTAATTTTAGCTTTTAATGTTGATTTTGGAGTCTAAGATGAATGTTTTGAAGTTTATCTTGTTTTAGAAAGGTTATTCTTATTTTAATGCTTTTTTATTTGGAAACATAAAATGCCATACTGTAGCTGTGGGTGGACTCAGGGGCATCCCCAGTCTCATCAAAAATAAAGGAGGCAGCACCTGGACATTCCCCTTACTCCAAAGCCCATCCCCATCCCCAAAACATTCCAGAAAGGTGTATAGGACCAAGGAATCATCCCCACAGAACATTAGTTAATAATGAACAAAACTGAAAAATAACATAAGACCCCTCTCAGATTATAGTTAAAACCCAATTAAACGTTGGTATATATAGATGTGTATAAGTATATATGTATTAGGCTTCAAGATCCCGGTACTGTTTCTGCCCAGGTACAGATTGGGTTCACCCAGGATCCACCGTAAGCACCCTGCGTAACCAGGGTGCAGACCTTGGGCAAACCCCAGGCCATCCCAGCCCAGAACCAGGACCAGAATCAGACCAGCAAGATATGGGGACAATACTGCAGAAACCAGGAAACATAGCTTAATTGTACATTGTTGAGGTACCTTTCAAATATTTTTCAATTGCCTACAAGCTATGTCACAAAGTTCGTATTTGTGATGAAATTCAGCAAAGATAAAATTTGCTAAAAGAAATTGTGATTAAATTTTTCTAACATAAAATAAAAAATTTGATTTAACTATTTTAAATAAGTTAAATTTTATTTATTAAATATAATAATAATTAAAAATCCAAATTAAATGTTTTAAAATATTAAATTTTAATATTAAAAAAATCATCCCTCCTAGTATTGATTCCTCTGTTAAAATATACATATTTCATCACATTTTGAAATTTAATCTATTAAATTTTAGTGATGATAATAAAAAACAAAACCTAAAATTCTAAAAACAAAAACAAAGACAACAACTAAAATAGCAAAGCAAATAAATAAAGAGAGGTGATCATTCAAAGCCAACTACAGAGATAGGGCCTTCCGTCCTATATTTTGCCAATCCACACAAATCTCCAAGAAGAGAGCAAGTATGGAAAATTTAATGCATCCAAGTATAGGTAAGAAACTGCATCCATGGCAACCATCAATCCACTTTATCTCTAGGTATGGAAAACTATATGTATCCAAGTTCAAGCCACAAAACCTCATCCCAAATTAGACTTGCAATTGCCTCAACACAAACTCCCAAGTTCACATGAAACATTCTACATTAATGACCAGCACCAAACTCATTCCACCTTCCGCGAATCACATGAATTGACAATATTGCAAATGTTTGCGCGACAAGATGGTTTGAATTTACAATAGTAAGTGGCCACCACATTGGCCAACAAATTCAACACAAGTGACACAAATTGTAAACACCAATGAACTATCAACAAGACAAAGAGTCTTATTTCTTTTCAATATATTGTAATAAAAAAACCTAAGCCCTTTTTAGAGTGAGGTTTAGTGCTAACTGCAACAATTTTCTTAGGTTTTCTTTAAGTTAAAAGAATTTTGAACTTCATGGATTAAATTTGACCAACCCTGTGACATAGCCTACAAGGTTGTAGGTTGTATAGCCTTTCTAAGTTGTCATTTGCTTCCCTCTAGAAGATTTTGGCACTAGGTTTTCTTTAAGTTAACCGAATTTTGAACTTCATGGATTAAATTTGGCCAACCCTATGACATAGCCTACAAGGTTGTAGGTTGTATAGCCTTTCTAATTTGTCATTTGCTTCCCTCAAGAGGATTTTGGCATTTGACATACAAACCAAGTGTTTGTAATGAGGACCTAGATTATCAAAAAGCATATTGGACAAAGAGGTCAAGCTTGTAGAAGATTCATTGAAGCCCATAAGGGATTCATGGGCTGAGACAAGGGTGTCCGATGTTTTTGACAACCAAAAACTTACGCTACAAAAGATTGGGAGCAAAAATGATTGGATCAAAGAGTTGTATGCAAAGGCTAAGGAGTTCCAAATGTTCATCATCAATCACCACATGTCACAAGGCACATTTAGATCATTTTCAAAATTGGAGCTATTGAAGGTATGTGAAGTATTCTAAAATTTTATATTTTAGTTTCCCTTTTATTATTTGAAAAATTATTTTTCTAAACTTAGTTACTTGAGTCAATGTATTCTACTTCTTTAAAAATTTGTTTATAATTATTTTATTTTTATTTTTTAATAGGTTGTTGAGACCAGTTTCACCTCAAACTCAATGATCTTGAATGACTTGTGAAGGTCATTGAGGCAATTCTAGCATGGTCATTAGCTAGACTTGGTCCATATGAGCAAAGCAACACTGAGAGGACAACAAATATTAAACAGATGATCCTATATGACTCTTGGTAGGATCATGTGGCATATCTCCTTAGTTTCATCAAGCTCGTTTTCAACAAGATTCGTTATACTAAAATGGACAAGCCTTGCTTAGGATAGATATATGATGTCACCTACTCAAGGATTGAGAAGATGAAGACCATGTAAATGAGAAAGAGTGAGACCTTAAAGAAAATTTCTTCAAACAAGTGCACAAAATTATTGAAGAAAGATGGAGTACAATGACCACCACGCTACAACTTCTTGCCCTTGCATTGAGTCCAAAATACTAGAGTGTTGAGATTCTCTTTGTGCAAACATGGATTGCTCCATATTGAGATTATGAAGTCATCGCAAGGCACAATGCAACACTTCGTAGACTCTTTGATTATGATTTACAAGATGTAGTCACAAGTGAGTTCACTTATGTTGTACTCCAATGATCAAAGTATTGAAGCTCTTCATGATCAATTCATGAAGGATGCTCACAGTTAGCAGTACTTCCATGGCCAACAATTCAACATCTACAACTACTTACAATCAAAATTTTATCACAAGTTTAATAATGTCCTTTTAATCTTTAAAGTTTCATTTATAGTTTTTTTTTTTTTTTTGTTTATAATGTATCTCTCTAATTTGTCTTCAGAGGTTGCTAGTTCATCTACACATAAGAGGAATTGAAGCACAAACTCTTTCATCCACTCAATAAAGAGCAACACATTACACTCAAAAGGGCAAAGAATTAAGTGTATGTGCATTTCAACTTGCATCTCTTTTCACGCAAACATGGCTACAATAAAGGAGACACGAAGTTGTGGGATATGGAGCCAGAGCATAGAAACTTGAATGCTTCCACTTCCCAACGCATTGCACTTGAGGAGTCTGAAAGAGAGCACACTTTTGGCACAACTGCTAGTGGCACTACTTGTGGTTCTTCAAATATTCCTACATTATCTAATGTCAATGATAATGATAATATTGATGATTTAGAAAATCCATGACACTGAAAACTAATTGTTGCACTTGATATTATTATTTTAATGTAGTTCGAACAATGAATATTTTATAATATTGAACATTTATGTTTTAAATGGCATTCAAGTTTATGGTGGTTTTGTTGATTATATGATATTATGTAGTATTCTAAACTTAATTCCTATTTTTAGGCTACAAATAAATACATATATGATCTTTACATTTTTTTGTATAGAAAAATCCAAAAAAAAATTTGTAGATCCACGAACCCAAACCAAGATCCATACCAAATCTGACAACTTAGATTGTGAGCTAATCCAAGGGTTGTGACTTGATTCTACTTACCTATATCTACTTTTGGTAAGCTCTCACCATCATAACATTTATGCATCTTGCTTCTCTTAGACACAATGATAGTAATGATTGTAGTAGTGGTAGGGAAGAAACATTTAACAAGTTTTGGCATCAAATATGAATTGCTCGAGATAACTCTTTCTCTTTTTTCTCATCAAAGTTTATGGAAACATGTTAAAGAAAATAGGAAGGGTATAGTAATTAGCCTCTTCTCCATTGTTTTTAGGTATGAGAAACCATTGATGGTGGCCTACTACAAATCAATTTTGAAATGTTTATAGCTTCTTATTGCGAAGGTACATAATAATGGCAATTGGGCCATAATCGCATGTTGGCATATCATGATTTGGGCTAATGAAAGGATTTGTGAAATCTATATCCTTCATATTTTCTACTTTTAA
The DNA here is from genome assembly GCA_007258455.2 of Sequoia sempervirens. Taxonomy (NCBI): domain Eukaryota; kingdom Viridiplantae; phylum Streptophyta; class Pinopsida; order Cupressales; family Cupressaceae; genus Sequoia; species Sequoia sempervirens. Next base: position 67,060,495 of record VDFB02072274.1, read on the forward strand.
TAGATTGTTTTCATTGTTTCTTGAGATCCTCTTTTTTCTCTTTGGATAGACCATTTGGAAGTGCTAGTGGTAAAATGGTAATTCTTTGAGAAAGCACTTCTTGTCTCATCAATGATTATCGCAACATGATAAATAAGACAATATTAAGGGTCCAACTGGTTGTGGTCATACATAAATCAATATCTCATAGTATTGAGCCTTTCATTATGTAAGCTCTGATTTAAGGCCCTAGGTTATACCTATCAAATGATGGGTAAAGAATTACTGCAAACTCAACAAATAGGCGGTATGGAAAAATGATAGTGCAAACTCAACAAAGAGGCAGCATGTGTAGAGCACTACTACAAACTCAACAAAGAGGCAGCAATAATTTTGTTGCCCTATATTTGTTTCCTCTTTTTGTTTTCTAACCCAAAGGATACATAAACAAATTAAGAAAAGAAACAAGCAACTAGGGGAGTGATTGTTGCAAGACCAATGAAATAAGAAAGGGGCATGTGCTGAATCTTAGGAATATGGATCACATAGACTATCCTTGATCCCAGCTCAAATGGTGAGAAAAAAAACTAGATCCATCCATTTAGAAGCAAATGGCATTCATAACATAAACAGAGCAATTTTTTTGCAAAGCATCAAACCTATTTCCATTTGTTCAAAGAATGAGAAATCATAAAAAATGAAATCCAGTGCTACAAGTAATTGTTGGAGTAGAGTAATATTCAGATCAAGTTGGCAAAAAAAATGGAGATGTGTACATAGCCATCCAGCATGATATTATCATGATAGTCATAAATCTAAGTGCAATCACCTTATATTAAAGTTTAACATACTTTTTTGACAAGTTTCAACCATAATGCATTTTTGAGGTCTATAACCCCAATAATGTCAACTCCACAAGGTAGTTTCAGGGCCAGAATAGGTTGCAAAATCTTCTACTTTATCTATTGGTTTTTGTGCCTGACAGCAACTAGTTAAACACATTCGCATTTAGACACTATATTAACTACTGAGTCTCAATATACCTTTTCTTTCAAAAACTCCTTCACAAGGAAATATCAAACAACATGAAATATGCTTTCTTTGTTTGAGACTAGTTTTTCAATATAGTAAAAGCCTTTGAGTAAATATTTTAACACTTTCTTAATACAGTGATTACATAAAACAGACAGCAATATAATTTGTCAAAAAGGTAGATTTACATCTTACTTACCTTTTTTCTCAGGCGGCTTTTTCTTGCTGCCTCACGATTCTGGGCAAGCCTACGGAGTGTCTGCATATACCAAAAAAAATCTTTGTTACATAATCTTAGTTTTGTTGGGTACAGTAACATAGACTATATAAAGTAAATTTTAAGCACAAGAAGTGAGCTACTGAATACCTTTTGATCCCCAGATTTGTTATTTGACCGATCTCCAGAATTGCCTCCATGCTGAACAATGTCCAACTGATTTCACAGTAGCAAACAGTTTAAACTTGGTATTCTTACTTGACACTTGTAAAAAAATAGAATAAGAAACCATCTAAACTTAAAACAAATAAACCTTCAATGTTCCACATTATACAATTATCCACTGTGCTTTACATTTTCCACAAATTTATGAGAATAGCCCAAAGAACTAAAAGCACCTTGTCCTTTTAAGTTTTTGTTTATGTTGATAAAAAGTGTCTTAGGAAAACAAAATATTTACGATCTAGATATTTGTTTTCACATGTATGTCCCAGAACCATCAATTTCTGATCATTTGCCTCCATTCACTGAAATCATACTGTCATGAAAAAGCTTTTCAATATAACCACAAGAAAAAACTGACTAACTAGAGAACCTACTGTAGCTTGGGTATTTTCCTCAGCAGATGCTTCAAAATAGAAATGAGAGTGTTGTTTGAAAGTGAAGGATTGAGAAACCCCATGAGCTTATGAAATTGCTGCTACAAATCAAAATTTGATTAAGCAAGCCCTTGACAAAAAAAAAATCATTCTGTACAAGAAACGGGCTTTCACCTTTTGATTCCCTTTATCATCAGTATCAATATCTGTGGAGGTATCAGTCCGTGGGCTTGTATCTGCCATGACAGAATCTTCCCAGGTATCTCTCCGACTGTTTGGCGGCGAGACAAAGTTTGATTGGGCTCCCCGATGAGAGGAATGATGCCTTGACTCCACAGTGTTCACTGAAGGAGCAGTAAAATCAGACGGCTGCTGCAACTGTTTTTCCCAAGCACACAAAATTAACAAATGACAAATTGACTGAAGCAAATGAAACACGGATTGACTCTCCAAAGTCTCCATTTCTCCTTTAAAAATGTAGAAATGGATCCTTACCCTGCCCAAATTAGCAGTCTGTAACGGCCCAGAATGACTGATGTTGAGGACCTGTCTAGAATTCAGCCCAGAACCTTCACATAAAACCAGACTATAACAAATAAATACACATCATTCTTTTGCTCCTCTAAAGAATAAGATATATTTATTTTCATTGGAAGGCCAGCATTAAATTTTCCAACACTCCGTATCACAAAAGTATTTATTCGTCATCATCGAGATCATCTTAACTTTTCTAACATGAAAATTTTAGGAAAATCCAGTTCTAATTTGGAACATTTATAGAAAAGCCTATTCCATCTTCCAAGTTTTTCGGAAAAAAACGAAAAAACCTACTTTTGGCGGTAAGAGCAGCCACATCATCCAGATTAAAACCCGCTGGCTGTTCAAGCTCGCCAACATCAACAACTCGCGGTTGATAAGGTTTGCCGACCTCCGTACCAAATGTGCCGCTGAAAACGAAAACAAAAACAAAAGTAAGAGACAGATTGAGAAAACAAGTAAAATATCCTAGTATTTAATACTGACACACACAAATCATGCGAGTCATAAAATTTCAGCGTTTAAAACCGCATTCATTAATAAGAGGAATATTGCTGTAACATTTTTACGGTAACTAAACAAAATCAAAGACTTTAAAAGAGAAAAAAAAAATGAGTAATCTGGATGTGGCGGAAAGACTCGTATTTCAGGTAAACTTCGAGATTTTAGAAGACTTTCAACAACAAATCGATCTATATCAATTTGGGGTCATTCTCAAACATTTATTATAAAACCAGAAGCAAGTAGTAAAACCTCGTTACATTTGACAGACAAATAGTGTTCAGAACCAAATCATATACAAGAGGAGAAATCGGTCTAATGTTCTATACCTTTAAAAACAAAATAAAACCTTTATTTGATCAAAAGTTCCTGCCACTAGAAATATTTATTTGCTAAAAAATTTATGACATTTAAGTGCCCGATAGCCTTATATTTCTAAGGCAACTTTTCAGTTATTGCAGAGGACATTATTTATAGACGATCCATACAAATTTTTCATCCGTTCGCTTGTATGAAAAGATGACAGTAACAAATAGGGATTCCTCATTTCATTTGACGTACAAAGAGAGTTCGGAACGAAAATCATAAAAAAAACGATAAGCCAATCCAACAGTTTCAAAGTCAAACAAAAAAGAGAACCATTTTTTTTTAACTCGCTGAATGTCTTCCTTTCAGTTGCATGCCTGATGGACCAGTATTTCAGGCAATTTGCCCTTACTTTCAGCAAAGGACTTTAAAAATTAATCGATCTAGATGAATTCTTAGCTTGAACGATTTATGTAAACTGTTACAAACTTTTAGCTTAAGGGCCACGTTAGCCAAATGGTTAAACAAAAGGTTTTCCATGGTCCTTTCACATATACTCTGCTCATGCATGCTGCTGCTCATAAAAGAGTGGAGAAACACAAGCTCGTTTCGCAGAGGCCAAAAACAGGGGCAAAACAGAGTATTTTTCGTACATTGTATGCGAGGCAGGAGGCGCAGCGAAGCTCTGCATGCCGAAATTATCCCGTCTAACAAAAAAAGCATCTACTGCCGGCGCCGCAACCTGATGATCGCTTTTACCGGCCATCCATGCCGCATACGCCCGAAACCCTCAGCACCTCCTCTTCCTTTCGAAAAAAACAAAACACAAACCCGTATAGAGTGACGAAGATTTATGTCACGAAACACAATACACCCCAGAAAAGGAAACCTTCCACTTCTTGCCTTCAGGTGCCACCCCTAATGATGGACTCTCGTTATACTTTCCCACGAAGCCGAACGCCTGACGTCTGAAAGCCTATATTTCTACAAAAACAACGGTGTCCCTGGAGGCTGAAACCGGGGAATATATCTCACAGCCCTTTCTATCTCCTCTATTCTCGCTCAATCCTTTTTTTTTCACTTTTTTTTATTGCGCACTGCTCAACGCTGGGCGGGACGTCCCGTTCACACCAAGCGCAAAATACCAGGCAGAGACCTCAGCCTAGAAGCGAAAAAACAATTTAACCAAAACGAATCGTGTCGTCGCACGTGCGTGCTCCCGGCGAGGTAAATTTCTCCGGTGACGTATTCTCCCTTCCTACCTGGCCGGGCATGGCAACTGTACAGCCGCTTATTACTCTCGCACTGGCCCTGCCGGGCCCTGCAGAGGCAGCCAGTTTACGTCGCCGGTCAGACAACGAATCCACGTTAAATACTCGAGAAACGTGTGGCCAGATTTACTCTCCTTTTTCCCTCCTCGATTCTCGCATCTCCTCCGTCCATTCAATGCGAGATAATTTAATAAATAAAATATATAAGCTGGCGGAAATTGCAGCCGCCGCACGTATGAGGAGACGGGGGTGGGCTTGGGTTAACCCTGGTTAAGGAACTGCCTCACGTATGTCAATTCTTTTATTTATCCGACGACGCATCATTTTCAACGGGTGTTTAGTCAGGTGAATTCTTTTTCTTTTCCTTGTTTTTACCCCGAGTAGAGCGTTTGAATAGTTTGTCCTTTAGCGTTTGTCAAAACAGAGCGTCCCGCTGCCCGCTGCCCACTGCCCGCTGCCCACTTGGGTGCATTCAATGGAAGTAGGTAGTACAAGACTTTAGGAGGTTTTCCTATAAACGTGTGGATTATCTTTAAGTTTATTTCAAACTCCATTGATTACCTTGAATGAGAGACAAAGCTTGTTACTGTGCCTTGCAATCAAACTATATCCACAAATAACTCATGTATTCCGTTTGCTCAAAAAGATAACTATGTTTTAATCTTTTACATTGTATTTAGTGCATCATTTTACTTTGTTATCATTTTATTCTCATGTTTTAATCTTTTACATTTTATTTAGTGTATTATTTTTTTTATTTTTTTTTTGGTTTATTATATAAATTTGTTTTGGTATTTTTAAAATTAAGTACAATAGAATGTAGGTGGTATAAAAATATCAATTAAATATATGTGGTGTTATTAGACATTCTTTAATCAAATTCAATTTATAGATTTTATGGAATAAAGATTTTTATTTTGTTGAATTTTAGTTTTTGATTTATTATAAAATTATTTTGGTAATTTTTAAAATTAGGTGTAATAAAATTTGTGGCGTGGTGTTATTGAACACCCCTTTTTCAATCAAATCTAATTTATAAATTTTATGTTATAGAGAAAGATTAGATGTGTCACCATTAACATGCTTTCCTCAACCAATCTAATTTATAAATTTCCTTTTAAAAGTAAAAAGGAAAAAAGTTAGGTAATCAATAATCAATCACATTACTTTTTGAGCGAGAGATCATTATTGTATAAACTTTATTGGTAACTTATGAATTTTAGTGGTACAAAATTTAATAGTACACAAATATTATATATTATATTATTTTTATGCCAATCAAAATAATATGACATTACTTGACAAATATTTAATTTAAATTGAAACTGATATTTTTTATTAAAACATTTTATAATGTTCCATTTGTGATCTAAACTTCTTTTTATTTTAAATACTGGGTAGTTTTGAGTTGATTTTGTTTTTATTTAGGATTTGTTATGTATTCAACATAAGTATGGAAAGAGTATTATAGGATTCAATAATAGAATATAGTTGTCTTACCGGTAATAAAAATATAAGATTGCACAAAGTGTATGTTATATGAACCAAACAAAGATATAAATGAATTGAAACAATAATGTAATGATCTTCATGACAAAATTATATTTTCATCCACCTTATATTCAGCATACCTAACAACCTAGACAATAAGAGGGATGGGGATCATTATGGGAGCAACAGCCTTATTTTTTGTGATTGAAGCAAGATAGTGGTTGTAAACAAGAAAGAAATGAGGAAGGAGAGTGAGGTAGGAATGGGGAGGCCAAGAGAGTGGTCCTTTTGGCTAACTTGATCTATAAGACCTATTGAATTGTATTTAGTTATTTAGAAGATTTTTTTATATTTGTATGTAGGTTTAAAATGATTCTCAAATGTATTGTTTGGTTGTCTAGATTTAACATTTCTCAAAAGTGTCATTTGATTGTCTTGATTTAACATTTTATTTTATAAGCAATTATAAGTTTTTTGCTAGGTAATTGAAGTTTGTGAGAATTGTTCATAGCTTCACAATAATGGTTTTCTTTTAAAAGTAATCATGATCTTATTTTCAAGGTATATTTCATTATTAATTATATAGATCTAATGCCTTTTCCTTAGTGATTTTAAAAATATTATAATGGGGATAAGACAATCTTAAAATTTTAGAGAATATTTTATTAGGATATCAAGTTGTGAGGAAAAGGATTATTCTAAATCTTATTGCATTACTTTAGCACTAATCAAGGATGATTGGTACTATCAAAAAATTATCAATAAATCAATTTAAACTCTTGAACTATTATTCTTCATTTTCTTTCAAGTGGTCATATAATGATGAGGCCTATTTATGTTGTATCTCTATTTTTTCTATTTTTAATGTTGTTGTATTAGAATTTTTGTGTCATATAAAAAGTTCCTAGTAAGGTTTATGGTGGAAGAAGTTGGACTTTGTTCTAAGTTCATGTTGTCAATTATCTGATCATACTTTGATAAATAATTGTGGTAAGTTGGAGAAAACTACAATGAGTTTTAGGTGTTGTATCTTGCCATTGAAACTAGTTTAAGTTTGGTGTTGCTACATTATCAAGTGCAAGCTATTTAGAGGAGAACTCATAACCACATAATTATAAGTATGTCACTAGAATGTGTATGATAGTGCAAGTACAAGTTTGCAACACTATTAGACTACATGCAATGATGGATAGCGATTGATTATGGTGTAGTGATGTTTTCACCCCCAAACGTGCATTTTGCATGCCTTATTATTCCCTTAGTCTATGTTTTCTCATCAATGATACTCGATCCGAGATTTGATTTAATGGACCCTATTGAATCCCTTTTTGTGTTCACGTCTCTTCTTCCCTACCATTATGATAATTGCATGATTTTCATATAATGGTCATGTATTTATGGAGCTCTCATGTTGTAGTCATGGTGGCCTGTGAATGATTTTATGATTTCGTGGGATTTAGAGAGGTGGTCTAACAATGATATTATATGTCATGCAACTAAGTTGAGATCATGTGTGTTGTGTGTTAGGAAATTGGGGATTATGTTCAATACTTCCATGGAGGGTTGAATTTATTTAAATAGAAAATAAAGTCATTTGTTTCATGAAGCTCTTGTGCTCTTGGGAGTGCATTGATCATCAATCTCCTTTTGATTTTTCAACCCACACATCTCCTCATGGTGTTAGATCTCATTGTTTCCCACAATTGTGTCATTAGCTAAAATATGAACATCTCTTTTATGGGTTATTTCTCTTGTTTGCGTTCAATGGTTGTGGCATCGTCTGGTTAGTATATGGCATGACCACACGTCTCCAAACCATGTCAATATATGATCAGTTCTTCCTATTACATCATTGGCTAGATTGTATTCATGTCATTCAAGGGTGGGGCCCTTGTTTTTATTTATTTATACACACATTAGTTCTTGATTTCAATGATGAGTTATTTAATCATGTGGTTCATGCAATCTAAAAGTGTGTCAAATTTTGTTGATCCTCCTAGATTGTGTCATTGATTTGTAACATTACAATGGGCCCCCTAAGTTATGTGTGTGATCTTGTATTATTGGAAGCTACGTAAATATCAAATCTTGCACTAATATGGATTAATCATGTGACCCATGCAACCTTGAGATGTGTCAAAGCAAACTTTCCTCCCAGGTTTTAATAATTATTAGATGTGAATGTAAGATATGATATATAGTTTATGCAAGCCCTTTTATGTTCAAATTTAATATGTCAGGACTTCCTTCTGTAATGGTCAAATATCTTCTGGACATCACTTATAATTTCCCTTATCTCTTTGTATCATGTACACTAGTGTGACATTAGCTAAATATTCCTATTAGCATAGATCATCTTGGTGGTCTCAACAACTCAATATTTGATTATAATATGTGAGTGAGTGCAAGGTCATGACAGTCCAAATAGTTGTAATAGGGAAAAAATGTGTTTTTACTTAGCCAAAATCTAAAAATGGGTATTTGACTTTTTGAATGGTTTGAGTAGAAAGTGAGTTTTGGTTCAATAAAACCAATCCAAAACAAATATCCATTAGTAATGGATATCTGAACTACCAACGAATATCCATTATAAAAAATTGAATATTGATTACCTAAAAGCCCAAAAAAGCACACTTTAGTTAAACAGACATAACTTTTGTGTTATTGATCCAAAATTTAATTTTTAGCAAGAGTTGGGAAGATAACTTGGAGCCCTACATAGTGGATTAGGTAATTTTCTAGATTATGCACCAAAATTTAGGTATAACCACTTGAAGTTCATCCTTTTTTAATGTAAAATGCTCACAACTTTTGCATACGAAGTCCTTTTCCAATATTGTTTACTCCTTTAATATTCTAGAAAGAGAGTTCATTTCCTTTGGGAAAGTTATTTGAATTTTTATATTTAGAAGGATATGAAGCATTTGGACTTGAAGATTCATATTTAAAAGTATGTGTGCTATCAATTTGGATTACAAATTTTTCATGTGTGCACACAAATCCATAAAATAAGAAAAGTTATTTTAGTATACATTATCATGGATTGGTTTATGTAGTGCCTTAACAAAACATTTTACTATTGAAGTTCATGTAAGGGGTGATCATTTTAGAAAATAAAGATTTGTATATCATATGACATAATTGTTTATGTGTTCATTTGATCCTTGGGCACATTCAAATAGATTAGTGAGGGTTACTCTAAGGCCCATGTTAATGTTGAATTATTTTAGGAGCACTCTTTTCAAATTATTAAATGAGTGTATATACCTTTAAGAGAGTGGAAAGAACCACTCAATAGTGTATTCTTTAAGATTTTGTAGAAATGGATTTATTGATAACATTCTCTTAAAGGAAGTTTATACATGTAGCTACGAATGATCACAAATGGGTGTTGAGGTCACCTTTCCATTAAATATTGAAAATCATGTTGCCATGAAACCCATGGATAATGGACATGTCACAATATCAAAAATTAGGGGTGTGTGTCTAGGATTTGAGAATTCATCATTCTCTCACCCACTTGGCCTTACATTAACTTTCAATCTACTTGATATATTTTATGAAATAGTACATCTAAATATTGAGGAACAAATAATGACATGGGGGGTTGGGAACCACTATGGTGTGTATGAGCATAATTATGGGACATACAAGGGGTGGATGAACTAATTGTATGGAATAATGACATGTAGGAGTTAAGTTTTTTAAGGGTATTTAGTGTATGGGATGTAGTGGTGGGTGTCAAAGTGGCTTGAGTGTGTGTGATACTAGTAGGCATAATGGTGGTTGATGAAAGAGATGTGGAAGTGTGATAAATCATTTAGGTGACGAGTATAGGTAATAAATGGTGGGACATTAGTGGTAGTAGTACTATGATGATGAAAAGTAGTTATAGAGGTCAATGAGAGTAGTGAGGTATGATAAAAATGTACATATCATTATAGAAGAAGTGAGATTTGTATAAAATATTTGAAAAATTATAATCCAAATAGCTTACAATTAGAAAATACATTGTGAAATGTATCTACTAGTTGTGTAGGATTTTAGTATTGGTGAAACTAGCAATTCCATTTGCAAAGACTAGATTTTTTAAACGAGCCTTGTGATCATAGTCATCATTGTTCGTATTATGAGCATCAAAATAGATCTCATTATCATTGCTTTGGGTCATGCTATGGTTTAGACAAGCACCAATTCAAAGGAAGATTAATACCATAAGTAACTCATGGCATAAACAAAAGATACAAAAGTAAATCCCAAAGGTACACTTTCTTATTGAAAAAGAAGAAATATCAATGATGTATCAAATGTGAAAATGAAACCCTAATGTGGTTACCAAGGATGGGTAGGGTGTGTAAAAGGGATTTCACAATCAAGATAATAGAAAAATATGTAACAATATAAAAAGCAATGAAGAAATGGTCATGCAGAGAGTTTCAAATATAAAATTGAGATGCAAATATCATAAAAGTATAGATGTGAGGAACATTGAAAGAAGAATAGGTTGTGTAGGATTGATTGGGTTCACTAAATGCAAATTAAAAATAAAACTTCCTTTTGGGTTAATCAAAACTAATCCAATGAAATGTACACAAATAAGCAACTAACCTAGACTAATGATTTGGGGATAATTATGTGGGCTATTGTTTTATGATATTAAATGCTAAGGTATGGAAAGTAAATAAGAAAACAAGGTACTTAGTTTGATGATCAAATAATTTGTCATTAAAAAAGATTCTAGAATATAATTTATTTTTACTAGAGTGCAATATCCTCATTAGTTGAATGTCTTATATTTTGTGTTGATCTTATGATTTATCTAGGGTCAAGTTTAGCAGTCTATGTCAAATCCATAATTGTGGATTAATCCTCTAAGTTTGAACTCGACCCTACACAATGTCTATTGATATTCTTCTTCCCACCTAGTTGACCTTTGTATTCTATAATCTTTTCTAGTATATAATGGTTAATGATATTGAAAATTGCAAGGCCCCTCCTTTCATGACCTTTTTGACTCTATGTTACTTTGACACTATTATGACTCTTATGTGATGGTTTCATGATTTCTTATGTTTGGATATTACTACATGAGTACTATGGATGTTTGTTTTTGTTTTCACAGACATATTTGGTATTACTATATTATATGGATTGGTTGGTTATTATTGACATGATTAGTTGATGGATTTTGGGTTAGCTAATGCTAGTTGTAGATACATTGTGATAGATCAAATGATTTATTTTATGTGAAATGCAAATATGAGGTTATCGAGATAAGATTCTAATGAATTAAATTTGTATTTGTGGGGATTTATAAACTATTTAGTGAATTGTTATTATAGGCATGGATTGTGGAAAGTGATAAGATGGTTTATTTAAGACATTATTGTTGTATGTTAGAATTTGGTTACTAATGCTTTAGTTATGATGATTTCTTATAACATACTAATATCTATGCATCAAGTGTGTACGTGAAGTGCCAATAAAAATTCAAGGTCACATGGCAATGCCAAAAATGTGTTCTTACTTATACAATCAATTTTAATTCATTTGGAAGAATTAATATCATATGGTATATGTGTAATGTTGTGATGAGAATTTGTTGTAATGTGAATTCTAATGTGTCTTGTGGTGTAATTTTGGTCATCCCACAATAATGGGTCCCAAACTTGGGATATCTTTATTTTTGCCTGAAATCACACATTTTTTAGAAAAATCAATGATTTAAGCCTTGAGGGGTTCCATCTAAAGGGTTTGAATTGAAGAGGGTTAGATAAGAGCCCCTTAGATCAAATCCCCCTAGATAGAACCCCTCTAGTCTTAATTCATACCCACAATGGAGTCTCTGCACCTAACAAAATGCTAACAAAAAAGCACTTTTTCTTTACCTTTTAAGGGATCAAATAAAGTCATTTAAAAAATGTTTTGTAAGTATATAGCGCTTATTATAAGCTTTCCATAAAGTATAATTTTAAATATTCTTAATTTTATTATTATTGTAGGCACCTAATTCTAATGCATTTTCATCCAAAATGACTCATTTTCTATCATTTGACCTAACTAATTTGTCCTCAATATTTAATTAAATAATTTCATTATTTGATCAAATTAATCATCAATTTCACTTCATCATGATAATTAAATATTTTTTTCTAATTATTAATTTTGAATTTCTTCTTAATTCCACTTTAATTTTAAATAATTTTGAATTATTTAATTAAATTATCTATTTCACCACCATTCATCTATATTAATTAATAATTAATGTTATTTAATTAATTTACTAATTATTATTCTATTTCCAAGTTTAATAATTCATTATTAGTTAATTAATTATCTATTTCTCATCTCCAAATTAAATAATTTAGATATTTAATTAATTCCCACTTCCTAAATTAAACAATTGTTTTAATTATTTAATTTATTTCTCAAATATTGTCCAAAATAAATAAAATCAATTATTTTATTTATTAAATTCAACCTTGCACATGTAAATAATAATTAAATTTATTTAATTATTAAATACTCATGCAAATTCCACCCTCACCTATTGACTAAGACTTACTCTCAGTCCACTAATCAATCTGATCAATCCACTCATCAATCAAATCCACTTCACTCCCACTCACTCTCAGTCCACTAATCATCGGCCTTAGTTAACATCTCAATCAAATCTCTTAATTGAATCATCCAATCAGTTATCTAAAATCATGCAATCAGTTAACAATCAATCATCCACCCTTGATCATTTTCAATCTCTCATATGATCTTGGCCATTGATCGGTCTCACCAAATATCTATAAATCAAACCACCCTATCATTCATGATCTCATCTCAGATTGTGTAAAGACAATCTACTCATATTTTGCAAGCACTTTACGCTATTGTGCTTATTACAAATCTAAGAGAAAAGAACTTATACCATTCTCCAAATGTGAAATAGAGGAGATCAAAGGAGCTATGCTAAGGTGAATTGTGTGTTTCAATGTTTGTAGGTTTGCATCTTGTTTGAATCAGTTTACCTTATTTGCTCTATTGTTATGATATTTTGATTGTAAATGTTTGATTATTATTGATTTATTCCTTCAGGCTTACAATCACATTTTGAGGTCATACATTTTGGCATGCCCGATGGGACCACTCAAGTTCTTGATTTAACTCGTTTGCAAGTCTTTTGTGATATTTTAAAAAGTTATAGGTTCATTTAGCGCAATCATTTCTAATGGTACAATTGACAAAAAAATGGGCATAACTATGGCTTCTGTAGGTGTAATTGATGCATAGAGTGGTGCATTTGTGTCTAATATAGGTGCATCTATGGCTTATCTGGGTGCATTTTTTTCTGCTTATTTTTTTGTGTTTTCAAACTTTTTATGTCTTTGATTATGGATTAATAACTGATTTTGATATTTTCTAATGCTAGACTTATCAAATTAACCCATCAAATTAGATTTTCTAGATTTGTGTCTACTTTTTCTTATGTTATGTGCAGAGTTGTGCAATTGACAAAAATTGAGTGAATTTGACAAAAAGTTGAGCGTATTTGATGGAAACTTGAATGAAACTGACATAAACTTGAGCGCATTTGACAGAGAGGGTAATTTTCTTTGTTATCAATTTTTAGTTACTTTAGTATTCTTGTTTGTTAGGGCTTAGGGTTATTGATTTGTTTGTAAGCAGCTTGTGGCATCCGTTGGATTGAAGACAAGAAAAACCCTAAACTTCTAACATTATCTATTGCAAGAATTTTGTGTTTGTTTTTTTCATTAGCTTAGGAACATTTCAATTTCTTAAAGTAAATGAACATTGTTTGTTGTGTATGGTAAGTCTTAAGGTACGTATGCTCTCTCCTCGTGCCTAGTGTGAACTTGGAGATCAAAAATACCTTAGGGTTTTCACTTTGTTTGTTTACCTAAGGTGTGATTGTCTACATATGTTCTTCCCTCGCGACTCTTATGAATGATCTTGGGAATCAAATCATTTCCATTTTCTTAATATTAGGAGGCCTACTTGGGGATTTCATCACCTCAAAGACAACCTCAATTGTGTTTTCAAGTAGGGTATAGAAAGGGGGGAGAATGAAAGTTGTACCCCAAGGTGTGACCAACATCCTTTAAGTCAAGCCTCATGACCCTCAATCCAAGGAGACATGTATAGGTGAAGAGAGTGGAGGAGACCTCTCCAATCTTGGGCATCTCCAGATGGGTTCATTATTCATTGATTTCACTATGAACCTTGTTTATTATAAGCCTTTAAGACCATCAATTGTTCATTTAGTAGGGTGCAGGGTACAATATCATGCCCGAATTTACTCACCATGTACTCTTCTTTTGTTGAGGTGACATATAATTCCTTGTTGGGACCTAGTTTTTCTAAGGAAAGGGGAGGTAAGGTGGTACATGACCTTATCATACCCTAGTTACCCATTCAATTGAAGGTATTATGCTCTAGTAGGTGGGCCTCTACTAAATCAATAAACCTTTACTACTAGCTAAGTTGTGCTTTTTGAAGTGTTTTCAATGTTTAAAACCCATGTTACCAAATAGCATGCTCTAGTTGAAGAAGGCTTGAAAAATCATCCTTATTACCTTGGTGTCAATCCTATATGTTGTATATTATTTGAAGTGTTTTCTTTCCAAAATTTTCTCAATACATTTAGTTTAAACAAAAGACCCATCAAACATAAGTCCAAAAACTTAGTTTAGATCAAAATCTCACAACTGTTCAATCCTTGGTCGTAATTGTTATGTTTGTGCATAATTTTTGCTTAATTTAGTGCAATTGTTGCTTATTTAGGTGCAATTATTTCTTATCTAGGTGTATTTTTTGCTAATCTAGGTGTATTTGTTGTTAATTTGGGTGCATTTGTTATGCAAAGTGGCGCAATTACCTATCACTATCAAAAACCTAAATCTATTTAAAAAATTGAACTAACATTTATGTCTACTTAAGATCCCATAGTTAGAACTTTGATTGTCACATTTGTGTTGTACTATGGTGCAATTTCTTTGTATATTGACACAATTGTTGTGTTGGTTAAGCCATTTGTTGTTATTAGACTTTACTATGTTACATACAAACCTTAATCAAATCCAACTGTTACTTATTGGTTAGTACAAAGTAAGACCCTTAAAATTGATCTTCTATCTTATCCATTTTAATCCTTCACATCTTTTCAATCAAAGTCTAGGTTCAGATTTAGACTTTTATTTACCATATCCCTATTATCATCCTTTTCAATCATCCCCAAACCAAAATCAATTAGTCTATCTAAATCTTGTGGTCATAGCCATTCTAGTTTGATATTTTCCCTTGAAAGTTTTTCTTCTCAAGGTAGAACATTAAGTTAGCTCATCTATGGTTAGTATGACTTAGGAGTGTCTAATTTAACCTATTCCATCATTATCTCAAGTTTATTGACTTTTTGGACTCTAAAGTCTAGCCCAAAATTTAACATACTTTATCCAATCTTGATTATACAAAACCCTAAATATCTAGTTATATTTCTCAGTTTTATCCACATCATTCATCTATCCATCAATCTCACTCAAATTAAAAGGTCTTAATCTCTCTTATATACCAGTACAAATGAGGTCTTAGGTCAAAAACAAAATGCAACAAATAGATCCTACCATGATGAACACAAACACAAATTTGTTCCAAGAAACAAACACTGAACTTACACACATGTACGAACCAAGTGGTGTTGAAGCACCACCTCAATTGAGTCCTAACAATATTCCAAACATTGATGGGTTTGTAAAATATTAAAAACCAACAAATTTGGTTGAGGCCCTACAAGACGTTGATGCAATGAGATTAGTTGATACAATCCTAGCAGCCAACCCCAAACAATACTTCTTGTTGCTTGCCCAATAAGGGGCTATATTTCCCCCTAAATATAACATAACACATATCCAAGATGTCTCTAATAACAATGCATCCCTGACCTTATGGGAAACTAGTTCGAATAACAACATACCACCTTCACTACAACCAAACCGCAATCTCACTATTCAACCCCCTAACAATCCACCCTCCAACTCTTGACAAATTGCTTCTAACATCCCATGAACCACCATCCCTACTAATTCCACACAAGTTATAGTACCACCCATACATAATCAATATCCCACATTCTCTATGCACATCACCAACCAATTATTCAATTCTACACCTAGTCAAAATATCACTTCCACCTTGACAAATAACACACATGCACAATCATCTCACCTTTCACAAACACCAACACTTAATAAATCCAATCCATTAAACCAACACCCACCTAGTAACCCTAACAATATATCAAAACTACCATATAACACCCATAATTCCCAACCACTAACGTCTAACATTCATACTCATGTACCAAGGAACCAACACCCCACTTATCAAAACTACCAACATAACAACTCCAACCATAATACCAACATACACCCACAACATCCAAACACTTACCAACAATACACCAATCCCCCCAAATATACTCATCCACAACACAACATCCCTCCGCAATACCAAAAGCATTTATAACAATATGTTAATCCTAACACATCTGGTCATGCTTTCAATCCACAAAACCCTCCATATGGTCATCAAAATCCATCATCATCACGCTACCTCCAAGGTTAGCTATCATCACATCCCATATCCGTTGACAATGTAATCAACACATCACTCGCAACACATCCCAACAATCTAGCTTTTCAAATCCAAAATTTGCAACAACAAATTGTGAATATCCACATGGGGCCACAAAAAAAGAGAAGATATATGCCCCTATCTGTTCAACGAGACTTTATATATGCCACCCTTTCCACATCACTTTGAAATGCCAAAATTCAATAAGTACAAAGGAAAGGGAGACCCTCGTGATAACATGAGAGAATTTTATGTAGCTTGTGTTAGAGGTTATGCATAACTATATTTATCTAATGCACCTCTTCCCAAGAAGCTTAGGAGGGCAAGCTATGGAGTGGTTTTCTTGACTCCCTACAGGCATAAGAATAAGAATAAGAATAAGAATAAGAATAAGAATGTTGTTAATGATGGTGTGGTTGATGCCAAATGGCCCAAATTGTGTTGGTATGTGGCAATTGATCATGCTATATTATACACCTCAACATGTGCGAGGGTTCAAGGGTGACAGCCCCTGAGAAAAAAAAATTCCCATTTTTTTCGCATCATCACCGAAAAAGAAAAAAATGACTTTGTAAAACCCTAATTCTGGAAGCTTCTAAAAAGCTTGTTATAAGGGGTTAGGATGGGGGTTACAGTATGTAGGAAAAGGCAATTATTCGCAAGATTATAATACATTTTTGAATTGGATAATAAAATCATTGGATGGTTGCGGTTTTGTGGATGTAGCCCGGATTGGGTGAACCACATTAAATTCTCTATGTTGTCTTGTTTCTGCTATAAGTTTTTTTATGTTTTATTTCTCTATTTTATTGATCAAATATGCATTTAACTGTTAAATATCTGCCTTCTAACCCTAACAAGTGGTATCAAAGTGGGTTGTGTTTGATTATCATCTACAGAAAAGTCTCACAGTTGAATGGGAGTCTCACGGTTAAGTGGGAGCAATGGCGGATGAGGGTAAATTGAAGGTAGATAAATTCAATGGGAAGAACTATCAGTTATGGAAGATGCAAATGGAGGATTATCTCTATCAGAAGGATTTATGGAGGCCATTGGAAGGAATAGCCAAGAAACCAACAACAATGAGTGATGAGGAATGGAAACTTTTGGATAGAAAAGCACTGGGAGCCATTCGTTTATTCCTGGCACAATTGGTGGCATTCAATATTACAAAAAAAAAGGACAACTAAAGAGTTGATGGAAACCCTAGCGAAGTTATATGAAAAGCCTTCCGCTTCAAATAAGATATTTCTTATAAGCATTTATATAATATGAAAATGGTAGAAGGTGGGTCAGTTGTTAATCATTTAAATGAGTTTAATACAGTTACTAGTCAATTAACTTTTGTAAATGTAAACTTTGATGAAGAAGTTAGGGATCTTTCGATTATGTGTTCTTTTCCTGAAAGGTAAAATAGCTTGGTAATGGTTGTTAGCAATTTTGTTTCTAGTTCAAATACATTAAAATTTGATGATTTTGTTAGTGTTATTTTGAGCGAGGAAATTCGTAGGAAAAGCTTGGGTGGAACATCCACATCAGGCAATGTCTTGAATGTAGAAAGCAGGGGCAGAACAAAGGAGAGAGGAAACAATTATGGAAGTCGTGGGAAGTCACGAGGAAAATCAAAGGACAAAAGGTCCCAATCTAGAGATAAGAGGGATTGTTGGTACTGTGGTAAGCCAGGTCATTTAAAGAAATATTGTTGGTCTCAGAAAAATAAAGGAGACAAAAAAGAAGGAAATAAAGAGGCAAATGTGGTAAGTAATAAATCTGATGAGGATGCTTTGATTCTTTCCCTTGATAATGCTGATGATTCTTGGGTGTTAGATTCAGGGGCTTTATTTCATGCTACACCACATCGAAGTTTTTTTTTTTATTATGTCCAAGGGGATTTTGGGTTGGTTTATTTGGGAGATAATGAACCTTGTCAAATTGTTGGAAAGGGAAGAATCAAGATTAAGTTGTAAAATGGGAATCATTGGCTACTACATGAGGTAAGGCACGTTCCAAAGTTAAAAAAGAAATTTAATATTAGCAGGGCAACTAGATGATGAAGGTTGTGTTGTTACATTTAGTGATAAAAATTGGAAGGTTACAAAAGGTGCCTTAGTGGTAGAAAAAGGTGTGAAAGTAGGCACCTTATATCTTTGTATAGGTCATACTATTCCTTCTACTTTAGCTATTGCAGATAAAAATCAATGTTTAGGAATAGTTGTTGTAGTTCAGCAGGCAGAAAATTAGATAGTTGTGGATTATGAATCAGCACTATGGCATAATAGACTTGGGCATATGAGTGCAAAAGGTATGAAAGTACTTCATTCAAAGAATGTTTTACCAGGTCTAAAATGTGTTAATATGGATTTCTGTAAAATTTGTGTGTATGGCAAACAAAAGAGAGTTAGTTTTCTCAAGGATGGAAAGCAAAATAAAGATGAGAAATTGGAGCTTGTGCACATGGATGTATGGGGACCAACTTAAGTATCTTCTCTCGGTGGTCTCAGTACTATGTCACTTTTATTGATGATGCAACAAGGAAGGTATGGATTTATTTCCTTAGACATAAATCTGATGTATTTGAAACTTTTAAGAAATGGAGAAGCTTGGTTGAGAATGAGACAGGTAAAAAGTTAAAATGTCTCAAATCTGATAATGGTGGTGAGTATTGTAGCAAAGAGTTTGAAGATTATTGTTCCTCTAATGGTATTCGTAGGCAAAAAATGGTTCCAAGGACTCCACAGGAAAATGGAGTGGCTGAGCGCATGAACAGAACAATAATGGAGCATGCATGGACTATGAGATTGCATGTTGGGTTGCCTTTAAACATGTGGGCAGAGGCTATAAACACTGATGTTTATTCAATCAATAGAGGTCCATCTAATCCTTTGGGTTGTGGTATTATAGAGGAAGCATGGACAAGTAAGAAGGTGAGTTATTCTTTTCTCAAGACCTTCGTTTGTGAAGCATTTGCACATGTAGATTCTAAAAATAGAACCAAGCTTGATGCAAAATTAAAGAAATTATATTTTTTGCATATGGCATTGATGAATTTGGTTATAGGCTTTGGGATTTTGAAAATCAAAAAATTGTGAGAAGTGAGGATGTCATATTTAATGAGAAAGTGTTGTACAAAGATCAGTTGCAATAGCATGAGAAGAAAGAAAATGATTATGTAGTGTTGGATGATACACCAAACAAAAATGTTCCAATGGTTCCTCTTGCTCCGCAACAACAACAACAACAACAACAACAACAAATACCACAAACTCCAGTGAATGTTAGACGATCTTCAAGGATAAGTAGACCTCCAAAAATATTTTCTCCCTCTTTGTATTCTATTTTATTAACTGATGCTGGTGAACCGAAATGTTATGATGAAGCTATGCAAGTGGATAACAAGGTTCAATGGGAGCATGGAATGGAAGAAGAAATGGACTCCTTGCTGAAAAATCAAACTTGGGAATTATGCAAGTTGCTTGTAGGTAAAAAAAGCTTTACCAAACAAATGGGTTTATAGGATGAAAGAGGAGGATGGAAGTAAGAAAATATTTAAAGCCAAATTAGTTGTAAAGGGATTTGCATAGAAAAAGGGTATTGATTTTGATGAAATCTTTTCTCCTATTGTTAAAATGACTTCTATTTGTACTGTTTTAAGTATTGTGGCTGTTGAAGATTTTCATTTAGAACAACTTGGTGTTAAAACAACCTTTCTCCACGGTGATTTGGAAGAGGAAATATATATGGAACAACCACAAGGATTTGAGGTCAAAGGTAAGGAGAAACTTGTGTGCAAATTAAATAAAAGTCTATATGGCTTGAAGTAAACACCTTGGTAATGGTATATTAAATTTGATAGTTTTATGTTTGAGCAAGGCTATAGTCAGTGTAATTTAGACCATTGTGTTTATTTTAAGAGGTTAGATGATGATAGCTACATTATCTTATGTTTATATGTTGATGATATGCTTGTAGTGGAGTCTAACATAGATCACATAAGGGAGTTAAAACAACAGTTAGCAAATTCATTTGCTAAGAAGGATTTGGGAACAACAAAACAAAACCTTGGTATGAAGATTGCAAGAGATAGGAAAAATAGAAAATTGTTTTTATGTCAAGTTGATTATGTTGAGAAGGTGTTGCAGAGATTTCATATGGAAAATGCAAAAGCTATCAGCACACCTTTTCCCAGTCATGTTAAGTTGACTAAGGATATGTGTCCAAAGACACAAGAGGAGGAAGAAAAAATGTCCAAGGTACTATATGCTTCAGTTGAGGTAGTTTAATGTACACCATGGTATGCATAAGACCAAATATTGCACATGTTGTAGGAGTTGTTAGCAGGTATATGAGTCATCCCGATGTTGAGCATTGGAATGCAGTAAAATGGATTCTTAGGTACTTGAGAGGTACATCCAAAAAAATTTTATGTTTTGGAGGCTCTAATACCGATTTAAAAGGCTATGTTGACTCAGATTTGGCAAGGATATAGATACCAGGTAGAGTACCACAGGCCATGTATTTACAATTGGTGGGACAACAGTGAGTTGGATTTCTCGGTTGCAAAAGGTGGTTGCTTTATCCACCATGGAGGCATAGTATGTTGTTGCAACAGAGACGACAAAGGAGATGATACGGTTGCAACTTTTCATGGAAGAGTTGGGAAAATAATAGGCTAAAAATTACTTGTTTACAGACAGCCAGAGTGCTATACATCTTGCAAAGAATTATGCCTTGCACTCTAAAAAAACACATATAGTTGAGATATCATTTCATTCGGTCAGTGTTGGAGGATGGACAAGTCAAGTTGGACAAGATACATACAGATGACAATCCAATGGATATGTTTACGAAGGTGGTGAAAAGGGAGAAGCTGATCTCCTCTTCAGCTTCGGTTGGTCTTCAAGGTTGAATTCAGGTATAATAGAGCAACATGGTCCAAGGTACTTATTTCTAGTGGGAGTTGTAAGTGCAACAATGTCATCTAGGATCAGTCTCCAAGTGGGAGATTGTTGGTATGTGGTGACTGATCATGCTATATTGTACTTCCTAGTATGTGCGAGGGTTCAGGGGTGGCAGCCCCCAAGAAATTTTTTTCCCCATTTTTTGCGTGTCGTCACCGAAAAAGGAAAAATCATCAAAAAAGAAAGAAAAAATGACTTTGTAAAACCCTAATTCTAGAAACTTCTAAAAAGCTTGTTATAAGGGGTTGGGATGACAGTTACAGTATGTAGAAAAAGGCAATTATTCTCAATATTGTAATACATTTTTGCACTGGATAATAAAATCATTGGATGGTTGCAGTTTTGTGGATGTAGCTCGGATTGGGTGAACCATGTTAAATTCTCTGTGTTGTCTTGTTTCTGCTATAATTTTTTGTGTGTTTTATTGATCAAATCTGCATTTAATTGTTAGATATCTGCCTTCTAACCCTAACAAATTGCTCAACCCACCTTTCACATACAAGCACCAAACAATGCTTAGACCTTAGAATTTTTTTAGGATAACACAAAAGAGAGTGCCTCCTAAACAAAACACACCATTAGGAGAACCCATTGAATCAACACTTCAAAAATTAGTTCAAGAAAACATGATCATGCTCCCAAAGATTAGACAATATGAACCACAAGTTAAACTTGTATGGTGGAGAGATACAAATTTTTGCAACTATCATAGAGCAAAGGGACATATCACTTAAGGTTGTTATAAATTAAATAATCTTATTCAAAATCTCATTGACAGGGGAGACATCATTGTTGAGGATCATCATGAAAATTCATCACAAAATAGTTACACTAATAATATCCATGGATCACATAGTGAAAAATTAAGCATATATCAAGATAATCTTCCTGAGCATGATCAAAACCATTTACTTATGTCTAGAAATGGTCATAACATATCCACCTCATTTGACTTCATAATAGGTCATATTGAAGAAGTGTTCCAACAAGAAGCCTCCATCTCTCTTCCCATTACTTCATCTCCAAAACCTTTGCAACATCAGTCCACATCATCCCCCTTAATTGACTCATCCAATAATAACACCTTCCATGATTTTCCTCAAGGGTTATCCACAATAGATAATCCACTATTTGATACAAATCCAATCCATAATCATGAAATTTTAGACCAAATACTATCATGTATCCCATCACCCATCATGTACACTTTAGATATTCCTATTCAAATTTCATTACCACTTGAAACATAGAAAAAGGTGATCCTAAGTCCTAAGTGCTTAGAACAATAGGATTTAAGGCCTTTTCCTAGGGTTTCATTGAGATGGAGATCAACAAGATGTATAGATTGACTTTCAACCATAAAGGTGAGTCAATCAAACCTAGATATCCATCAATTTGGGGATGGGAATGGATTGAAATTGATTGAATATGATTAACCTAATTAGATTATGTTTAACCTAATTAGATTATGTGCCTTAATATGAAAAATGTGAGATCCCGACAATGCATAGACTAAAACAATAATTTACAGACAGATCTGGGAAGTGTAGAGGATTGTGTACCTACCCAAAAAAATTGGTTTCAGTGTGCATAGGAGGAATTATATGCCCAAGGGTGTATGAGTTCTTATAAGGGTGTCCTACTCAACTTTTGAGGTCTTCTAGTGGTAGATTTGAGACTCTCATTTCTGCTTGAAAAATTCCCAGAACGTTGTTAGATAATTCAATGAGTTTTCATGAGTTGACAAGGTGTAGGGATTCAAATGCAAGAATGAACAATTTGTTTTCAATATTTGTTTAATCCTCTTCAAACTTAAGATCTCACATACAAAGAGAGGGAAAATGTTGGTCCATTTAGGGGCTCCTCAGTTAAACCTTGTGTAAGTGTTTCCACTTCCACAATGGCAATGTCAATGATAAAATGGATAAATGATAGGAAGTAATAATGAAATCATACAGTGTTGTAACTCACCACCCTTCAATAGCTTCCTTGAAGGAATTAAGTCATGCACATCACCTCAAGGTCTTGGATCTTGCTTTCTTGATTGCTTGAATTGCTTTGGATACCTACAAAAGGGATTAGCCTTCACAAAATAATTAAAACAACATGAACTCACATGTACACTTTGACATGATGTTTGGATCTTGAATTGTTGCAATAAAGCTCTGAAATGTTGATCTTAACTTGGTCTTGACAATAATGCTGCTCACAAAATCTCCTTTTAGTTTAAAATGGTGAAAATACTAGGTATTTATAGGCATTTATCTAATTTTTTGAAAATTAGATATCGATATCTGACCTTTGCAAGTTAGGTTTTGAATGTTAAAATATTGACTCCGGGACATTAAGTGTAAGGGAAAAAATAATAGTTGGATGCATTTGTTCAATTCTTTCAATTTCTAGGAAAGTGGTACAAATGGGATATAAAGTGGTTCAATAATTTAGGTGGGAGAAAACATAGTGTAATATTGTCAAGGGTGACAATTTATGACACTACACCACCATGCTAACATATTGAAACTACCCAAGAGTCCTTTATTCCTACCAAATTATCAAAACCTTATCTATATCAAGAACACTATCCAAAGCATCAAGTAGAAGTCCCTAAAACTAATCAAGATTGAGTTATTCAAATCTTGCCATTCCATCCCATCCTTGATCAAGATCCCATTATCCATTTCCATGATTCCAAAATTGAATTTGATCCCATCCATATGCCAATAACCTCCACTTCCATAGATGATAAACTTGCTTCCACTAGACACATAGATGATCTCTCTCTTGCTCATCCAAAACTAGAGTCTTTCTCCTTATACATATTTGAGAATGACAAGCCAACATGAATGAAAGCGGAGAGCACCTATATCTTATCAACTTGGATCACTCGCTTTTGTCAAATCCATATTTCTTATTGATGAGAAGATAAACACCATTTATTATTCCCAATATCACAAATAAGATTTAGCATCTTGTTATCATAACAAGACATATCCTATAGCAAACATGATCTATCAAAGAATGTAGTATAAAGGAAAATAATTAGACCTACATGAGCAGGGTATCCTAGAACTAGTATAGTTTTTTGATAATCCTAAATATCAAGGACTTGATTATTCATTAATCAATAAATCTAATGATGTTAGTTGTACCTCCATGATATCAAGGGCAACTGCATCTGATGCAAACATTGAAATAGGTGTTGTGACCAATCCTTATCATAAGTTCATTGCCAAAACTCCATGAATCACATAATATACTATCATTCCCTGATTCTTCCATCCACTAAAGGGGACCAACAAGAGAAAAATAATCTTTACAAAGAAAAAGATCAAACTCAAGCCATTGAAGCTAATAAATACAAAAATCAAAGTGGAAACATGCAGTCAAAATGGATCCCAAGGAAAATTAGATCATGCAATATATCCAATCCAAATCTAAATCCACAAGTCAATGAAACTATGGAACCAATTCAAATAAGACCTTCCATCTATCAAAATTGTCCATTAACTTCAAAGTAGACTTCAATACCAACACACAAGGCGTCTAAAATTGTTAGTCCCAAACATACTCAAAATATCACATCCACACTCCATCATCCACCATCCAAAGTTTGGAAAATAAAAAATCCAACATCTAAATTACCAAGTAATTCATCCATATCTCACATCCTTCACCAAACTCCAATATCTCACCTAAAATCCAAAAATTCCAAAATCTCACATTCATTATGTCTTGGCAACAACACTTTATCATAAGGACTCTAATGGAACTATATCACAATGTGCACATTTAGATAAAGCCAACTCTAGTATCAAAGAGGATTACAATAACATTCACAGGCTATACACAAGTGCTCTTATCTTGATAAAGAAACTCCTCAAGCCAGGACATTATTATGACAACAACATCAACATCGACACTACCAGGTGGTCCAGCATAATTGGTGATCATTCAAAAAATAATAAATAAAAACAAAGAAAAAATTAAATAAAAAAAATCCGTCCAATTGTGAAAACCATTCTTATGGCACTTTGGGAAAGTACCATTATGAAAACTAGCAAATAGGCATCATGTGTAACAACTAATTATCTATGTGTGCCATTCCAATTGGGAGCATCTTATCTCATGCATCATGACATTAATCCTAACACCACTATCCATCCATCTATTTTCATTTTTTTCATCCATCTTCCCTATCCATCTTGATCTTGATAAAAACTAGGGGCATATACTTCAAACTATGCTTTTGGGACATACTCTTGACATAGTCATTTTGACCATATAATATCCTATATCATACTAACACCTACATACCACTATCCAAACGTTTAACTTGGGTCAAGCATGCTATCCTATTATGAGTAGTCCTTGGAAGTAAAATACCTTATCCTAGATCTATTTGCACAATTCCCATCCTTCACATATCCATTCCCATCACACTAGTTTAGTCATCCAATCATAGTGTCCCATACATTGCTAGATGTTGGGGGAAGATGATTACATCTTGCTTTGGAACAAATATCTTGATATATGCCTTCTAGTTCACTTTGTGATCTAAACATCTTTCAAAAATCCAAAACATCAAATATTCAAAAATCTAAAAAACATTAAATATTCCAAAAAAATATAAAAACATCAAATTTTCACAAATCCAAAAAATATCAAATATTCCAAAAAAATCCAAAAACATCAAATATTCCAAAAAAATCCAAAACATTGAAAATTTCAAAAAAATCAAATCACAACATAATCTACAATGTCCATAATAAATGTACATTGTCTAGACATGGCATTTGATGCGGAGCAGGGAGGAAAACTATAAATAAACACAATTCAAACTATTTTGAACCCTCCTTCAATCACCAAAACCCAAACTTACCCTTATTCCTCAATTCCTCCATATTTCTCTTGTAGCCATCCAAACAAAGAAACTTGAACATATCTTTCAAAATAAATTCAAAACCCACAAAAGAATGGGCATTTCAGATACCCATTAAGGTTTTCTTCAACATATCTCCTTTGTGAATATGGTTGTTTTGGAACATCATCTCCAACAATTGACTAGTATGCTGAATAGGGGCTCAATTAGCCCTATTTTCCAGAGCATCACCAATATAAACACTCCTCAAACCCCAAAACTCTACGGACAGTCCTCAACTAGGTTACAAACTCCTAAAATCCACAACTTGTATCAAATGAAACAACCCAAAACTCACCAAGACACAAAACCCTCATTTAGGCTTATTTGAAGAGGGTTTATTGAAAATCCACATTCTAGGATTGTACTCGGCCAACCAAGACCTCAAACACTTCAAAATATGCCTAAAAATTCTTAATAAACCTTCATAAACCATTGCCCCAAGATTTTTCAACCATTCCTAACCTTTAACCACCAAATTAGGCCAAAAACACATGAAATTGGCAACTAGGGCATCACACAAAATCCATTAAATGCCTTCCCTACTCCTGAAAGCTCCATCCACATCTAATTCTACCCTAAGTAACCCATTCCACCAAGATACAAGTGATCCTAATGGTGGAATGGGTGTTTAATTCATTTTAAGCACTTTCAAACCCTCAAACAAGATTGTACAGACCTGCCTACAGATTTGCCAATACAACACTTCAATATTTATGAAATTCAACCAAACAAAATCCAAAGTACAGTTACTTCATCCCTCCATCTACTTTTATAACCTTCAAGCCAATAATATCCTACACAGACAAGTACAATGATCTGCAACAACAATGTTTGAATGAAACACACATAAATTTTAATAAAAACAAGGAATTTCTATTTGTTTGAACTTCACATATATTCTCCAACCTCTGCCTCGAGTTGTGTGAGGCCACTTTAAACACCAAAAAACCACAACTAACTGAAAAAACTAACCAACCTACCTTTTGAACTCCATATGACCATTGAACTTCCTACTTTACATTTTTTGTATCTTTTCATGACAACATTTTTGACAATTTTGCAAACTATGACAATATGAACTCAATGATTCCAATTACATTATAAATGGTCTATTATGACCTTATTAGACCCAAATAAGACTCTAGACACCAAAAAACAAACTTTAGACCTTATATGACTCTATTTACATAATTTGCCATGGTGCCCTATGCACTAACCTTTAAGCAAACACAAACCATTCAATACCCAAAGACATCAAGCGTTCGTGAAATAATCACAATAAAAAGACTCCTAATTAATTATCTATACCCTATTTATCTATTTCCAAATCATCTTTACACATCTTATCCAACAAATCATGCCTTAATGGATGCATCCTTCCTACAATAGGCATTATCCACTTTGAGTAAATATCTTTTGGCAAGAAAATCTGATAATTGTTGATCTGTTTGGTCTTTGAGTCTTTTTTATTGCTTGATTTATCTTATTGTTCTATTCTAATGTTCCTCGAGGGTATCTAAAAATGATTAGAGGAGAAAGAATAGAGAAAGGTCGTTGTTTTCATATGTCATATTTGTGGAATGTTCTTGTGACATTGCTGGGGAATGTATGTTCTATAGAGGCCCACTAATGTTCAGTAAACTTGGTGTCAAATGCACAATTTAGAGGGGGTCCTACTAAACAAACCCTTGAAAGGCCTTCATTTAATTTATCAACCAGGGCTAACATAAGCTTTTGATGATGATGGCACTGTATGTGCATTTAGAAACTCTTCACTACCTATATCATCCTAGCATAGGTGTTTGCACACTGGAAATCATAGATTGCATAATAGTGAAAAGAAGTAATGTTGAAGCTATTGCTATAGGTAATTATAGCTAAAGACTGTGACTAGTTCACTGTCAAGAAATGAATTTTGTAACTAACCAATACTGCTAACTTGACTGATTTGACTCACTCTAGAGGGAAATGCATGAAAATAATTAAAGCATGAATACAAGACAATATCTTATTCACATTCACCACATGAAGAAGCTGATTAAGAAAAACATAATCATGAAAATAACTATTGTAATATAAATAAATGTGTAGAAAGAAAAGTGGGGAATGGTTACCTTGAGTGGCCCTTGCTCAAGTGACTGTCTCCATAGGATAAGCTCAAATGTAGCTCCTAAAACTAATTCAACATAATAGTAACTAAAAAGATCTTCATTACATAAATCAAGATATCACAATCCAATAAGATTCTTCTAGAATATCTTATTCATAAGAACATGATTGGAAAAAAAACATTGTTTGTGTAAAAAATAGAAACTAATTGAACATATATATCTGCTATATTTGTTATTTCAATTAACTAACTAACTCTACCATCAAACCATTCATATAGGTGTGAGGTAGTCTTATTAGAACAAGGACTCAAAAAAAAAAATTAATCATAGATCACCACTCCCTACATAATAGAGCGTGATAAAGTCTAAGTAACTAAAACACAATTGAAAAGGTAGAAGAATTGGAATAGGATTTTAGACCCTTGATCTAATCTTTGATCCATGCCTTATGGATTATCAACCACTTGATCAATCCTTGATCCATGTCTTCATCTCTCATTCAATGTCGTCCCTTGATCATCCTTTTCCATCCTCACTGTTGATCAATGTCTCTCAAATCTATAAATACTTCACCATTTAACATGATATAAATCCACAATCCTTCAAGCAAAGTTATAATCTCGAATTGATGACTCCATTGGAGTAATTTGATAGCATCTTGTGAATCAACTTCATCAATATTCATCAATAAATATTTTGCACAACAATGGATAATGCATAAATTGAGCCATCCACCTCCCCATCTACTCATTATGCATCAATCCACAATGGGATTGAGAGGTTTGCATAATAGTTAATTTTATTGGTTTTGAATAGATTTATTGCTTTGAATTAAATCTCTTTATTTTGTTAATTGAATTTCATTGAGAAAATGTCTTTGACTAATCATTATCTTGTCTAATTTTCTTTGATTCAATGTTATTTGATCAATTAATTTCACATGTTCACATAAGCTATCAAGATGTTTTTAGCTTTTGTAGCACACAAATATTTCAAAGTATATTAGATGGATATGAAGTATACATTCTTGAATGGTGAATTGGAAGAATCTAGGTATACATTGAACAAACATAAGGTTTTTAGTTGTTAGAAGATACAAATATGGTTTGCAAATTGAAAAAAAACATTATATGGATTGAAGAAAGCTCCCAGATCTTGGTATGCAAGGTTAGATAAGTACTTGTTGCAACAAGGATTCAAAAAAAGGTACTATAGATAGTAATATGTATTTCAAAGTTGAAGGTGAACAAATCTTAATTGTGGTAGTATATGTTGATGACATAATCTTCAAAGGAAATGAAGGTATGTGCAAAATATTTGCAAAGGAAATGTAGAAAGAGTTTGAGATGTCAATGTGTGGGGAGTGAATTTCTTCCTTGGTTTGCAGACCAATCAATCAAAGAAAGGTATATTCATATCACAATCTAAGTATGTTAAGGAAATGTTGAAGAAGTTTGGAATGGATGACTCTAAACTGGTATGTACTCCTATGGTTACTATTTGTAAGTTGAGCAAGAATGATGAATCTCCTAAGACAAATCCAAGCAAGTATAGATCAATGATTGGTGGACTATTATACCTTATTGCTATGAGACCAGATATTATGCATTTAGTTTGTCTAATGGATAGATTTCAAGAAGATTCCAAAGAATCTCATGTTACACCAGCAAAGAGGATATTCAGATAGTTGAAGGGAACTCTGGATTATGGTTTGTGGTATCCTAAGGATACTAATTTCTCCTTAAGTGCATATAAAGATGCAGATTGGGTTGGATGTGGAATGTGCTTTTTTTCTTGGAAAAAGGTTGGTTTCATGGCTAAGTAAGAAGCAAGATTCAATGTCATTATCTACTATAGAGGTAGAATATATTAGAGTAGCATCATGTTGTACACAGGTGTTGTGGATGAATCAAACATTCAAGGATATCAAAGTTTCATATGATGAACCTATTTCTATCATGTGTGACAATACAAGTGCAATCAATATTTCAAAGAATTCGGTAATGCATTCAAGAAAAAAACATATCTCAATCTCGTATCACTTCTTGAAAGAGAAAGCTGCAAAGAATGAGGTGAAGTTGGAATATGTTCCTACCAAGGTTCAAGTTGTAGATATTTTTAAAAAGGATCTTCCAAAGGATACTTTTGAGTATCTCTAGGAGAAGTTAGGGGTTATTGCCCCTCCTTTCAACTAGATGCATAGGTGCGTGCATCTGTCTGTGAAGCATTTCAAGATACATTCTTAGTCTTGGACTGATGTTGAAGGCTACCTCTTAGGGGGAGTAGGTAGTAGTGGTTTTTGGTTGGTGTAGTCAGATGGAGCATATTGTGTGCCCCTAAGGGGGAGTGTGCAGGAAAGTGAGTGTAGAACAGTGGAAAGAGAGAGAAGATGTTTCCCTTTGAATGTTGTTAGAGGGGGAGAGAAAAAGAGTTCAATACATAAAAGAAAGTGAAAATGAGAGTAATAATGATGACCCTTTGCTATTGATGTCAAAGGGGGAGAGAGTTAAAGTGGTTGAAAAACCATAGTGGGAGAAAGAAAAACATGTTGAAAAACTTGTATATGGGGGAGAGTATTGTCTAAGGAGCAAAGGAGGAGAGTGATCTAGAATGCAAGTGTTGCTAGTGTTGCAAGAGAAGAAGTCTGTGAAGAGAGAGGATGAAGAGTAAAGAGTTGTCCCAATCAAGGGGAGTACTGCTTATTGCAGTATTGTTGTTGGTTGCTTTTGTTGTTGATGGTTTTTCAGAAAGTAGGTGTTTCCATCAATGACAAAGGAGGAGATTGTTGGAACTGTTTGGAGATGTTGGAAGCTTTAGTTGTTTGTGAGTTGCTTGGGTGTTCTCATTGATATCAAACCATTGTATAAAGAGAGTTTTGTAATGCTATTGGTATTGGTGATGTGCTTGGAATTGTTGGTATTGATGTCAACACATGCTAGTGTTGTAATTGATGTCTTACTTCAGTATAGTTGCAGAGGCTATTGGCCTAACTTGTGCTTGGGGAGATTGTTGTAGTTGGAAAGTGTTGCATGTTGTAGATATGTTACAAAGATGTTAGTAATGTTTTTGATGAAGTTGGTTCACTTGGTTTCTAAGCACTTTTGAGAAAATTTGAATAAGAGAGAGTTCAGTGTGACAGAGTGGTGTTCAATGTTTTTCTCTATATTTCTTCATGATTGAAGATATACTACTCATATGGTTTGGATGTGATGATTAGAGTTGTTCAAAGTTTTTATATCCAGAGTTTTAGGTTTTGGATCATTCTGCAATGAAAGATGTGTTTGATAGTATGTCTATTTGGTGAAGTAAGGTATCTAAGAGAAATGAGATTGCTTCATATTTCTCCATAGTAAAGGTTTTGGTGTTGTGGATCTAGGAACGTGCTTATATTTTTTGCATCTACCTTCCATTGAAGTTTCAGTTGTTGAGTTGTTCCACAAAGTTGTTTGGTGTGTTGGATGTTTGTGTCGATATGTCTAGTTGCACAAAATGAAGGTGTTCTTGAGTTTCAAGTGGTTGCAATAGTTGTGAATATTTTGATGGTGGAATATTCTGAGATGTTTTGGAATGTTTTTGTGTGGTTCATGAGATGTTTCCAGACCTGGAGAGGCTTGCTTTTGGTTGCTTGTTAGTGTTAGTGCAGGTTTGACTGACCTGGTGTGCTAGTGCTAATTGCGAAGGATAATTATTGTTTGAGGAAGTGTTGAGAAGTGTGTCGATGTAGATTTGGGTCCCAACTAAGTAGTGGAATTGTATGCTTTCACTTCCTTCCACTTTGGAAGTGTTTGGTGCTGACCTATTTGATGTTGCACGGTTGAGGTGTATACATTTCCTTTAGGTTGACCTAATTGAGGTTGTTTTAGGTCGTGGAGGGTATAAATAGGATAATTGTTGTGTGGATTAAGTGTAGAGTGTGTGATGTGAAAGATGAAAATATGATCAAATGTTATGATTTGAGTGTGAGCCTTAATGCCTATGACTTCTAGATGCAGTGAATAGAAGGTGTCTACATTTTAGTCTATTTGATGAGTTGCTTGTGCTTCAGTGGAACAGTACCTGCGACATATGAGAGATGCATTGTTGGTAGTACAAATTGGTAGTGATCCATCCCTTCTATTTTTCTTTTCTTTTGGATAGTGAGCCCTTTGGCAGTGAGCCACTAGTAGTGAGCCTTTCTTTGTCTTTTTGGGTAGTGAGCCCTTAGTGTAGTGCAGGTACAAATTAGGACCTATCAAAGTGTAGTGCAGGTACAAAATTATAGTGTATTAGGTAGTAATAAATAATGTATTGGTGTGCATATGCTTTGTAAGGCATCCCATTAGTTATAGTTAGAATATTTAGTATTTATCTTAGATGCATGAAATAGTAGTACTTAACTTTAGAAGGCTCTATATATATTCTAACAACCATGCAATTAGATTGTGCAATAACTCATCATGTCTTAAATAACTATTAAGTCAATTTTGTATGACAAGACACCTTGCACAATAAAAGGAGTGGGTTGTGCAATGATTGAGTCCTTTATATATAAAAAATTAAATGGTCCTAGCTATGATTGAGTCCTTTATATAAAAAAAATAAACCTTCAATTGATAGTTTAAATCTTTGATCAAAGGTCAAGCTAATATAATTATCATTAGGCATGGAATTAGGATAATTAGATATCTATGAGAAATCAATCTATTCATACTCATTATCAACAAAGGGAAGTATTTAAGGATAAAAAATAGGCTTTTATCTACATTTTAAGAATTTTTTTTTTTCTGAAACATGTCAATATCTTGTAGGATAATACTAGTAGCTTTCCAAGGATGCATGAGGGATTACCATGAATTTAATCATATTCTTGACATTTAGGTTCATCATTGTAAGAATTAATGGGGAAGATACAAAATCATTCTAAAGAAAGCATGAATAATCCTTCAACCAAGAATTAAATTTTTGATATACTAATTATATGCTTAAATAATATCTACCTTATGTTGTTCCTACTCTACCAACACTTCCAAAAGAAATGGGCCTAGGAATGATTGAGTCCTTTATATATAAAAAATTAACCTTCAATTGATAGTTTTTCTTTGATCACAGGTCAAGCTAATGTGATTTCATGTGGCTTTTCCATGACCTTGAATTAAAGAACCTTCAACTAAAGGTGGTCACTTTTTTAGACTTACAAAACTTAGATTTTGGAAATGTCCCACAAGTGAGATATATAGATTTATTCATCCACATAGATATAAGCTTATATGAATCAAACCATAGATAATTTGGAAAGAGATGATAAATGAGGTATATTGGATCTAAAATACCTAAAAATTATGAAGGCATAAACCATAAAGCAAGATAGTAGGGTGGTGCAATATTAGATGAGTTCACTAAACTTTCCCTGAGATTAGTTGAGATTAATTAAATAAGATGCATAGACATAAGCACTAATTAACCTAGTATTAAATCAGTGATCTAGATATGGGCATGTGTACTCTAAAGTAATAAATGTTATTTACTATAAAAATATATGGGATAAATTAAGGTACTTATCTCTGTAGTTAAGATGGAATGACCAAAATGAATGCTCTAAATCTATAATATTTAAATATTTGGAAAAAATAATGACAATTTACTATTTATCTTGGAATTAGTTTTTTGGTTTATTCTTTAAAGGGACACTTTTGGGGGTTAGGGACAAGTCCACAATTTTGGATCATTCTTGCACCTACAAACTTGTACTATAAAATTTTCAAACATATGCTTCACTTCACCTAATGTTCCTCAACTTATTTTGTGCTTCTTAATACCTATTGATCTTGTTTTATTTAAATGTTTTAAGGAAATGAATTCAAAGGTTAGTGTAGGTATGTATTGTGACATCATTTAAATGAATTTGAAAGATAAAATAGGAGTGCATTATAACATTTTTATCATAGGGTAAAGATGTGTACATTTGTATGCAGATGAATTCAAATTTGAGCAATTTGTGATGGGGAGTCAAAGCAGTAGAAAAAGGAAGTATGATCAAAAAAGAAAGAAGAGATTTAAGTGAATGAAGGAGCATCTACTCAAGAACAAGCCATGGAAATTATTGATGACCAAGGTGATGTACATGTACAAGAACAAATTGAAGGTAGTAATAGAAATTTTTTTTGTGGTATAAAAAATATGATGGAGATGGATGAGGATTCTCTTTTCAATAATATTTCATCTGAAGATATGTTATCTAAAAGCATAGTAAAATTACACTCTAAAAGAATATGGGATGAATTTTTTGAAGAAAAATATCTAATTGGAAGAGCACAATTATGTGTAATTATTTACGGGAAAAGAAATGATCCTTGTTTTGGAGTTGTTAGGGGTTGATAATAAGAAAAAGTCATTAGGTTCATTAAAAAAAACAATTGTTGAAAACTTGCAAGAAGCATTAAAACACATTGAAAGAAAGAGTCAAGCTACTAATTTAAGTGATCCATGTAGAGCATTGATGACTATAATTTCTAGTAAGAAATTATCACGTAGAAGACAAGTTCAAGCAATTTCCTAATTACTAAATGTTTCTAGGAGAAATGTTTAGATATATATTACAAAGAGAAATAGATTAGATGAAAATATTGAGAACAATTGGGTAAGTATTTGTAGGGTTCCCCGAAAAGATAGAATTTCAAAACATGTAAAGAAATAGGTGATTGAATATTGGACAAACCACTATTATGTTTCTTCTAATAGAAGGGAAACTATACAAATAATAGGTGAATATGGTACAAAAATTTATCATCCAAAACATTTTATAGATACAACACGAAGTGAACTTTTTGAAGCATTCAAGCAAGAATTTTTAGATGTGAATATTTGTCAAAGGATGTTGGAGAGACTACGACCATATTTTGTATGTATAAATAAAGTACGCGAAACTTGTTGTCAAAATCATGTTGAATTTCATCTACACCTACAGGAATATAAAAAACTATGGTAGTAATTAATCCAAATATAGCCATCCCTGGAAGCACAACACAATTTGTGAAGTATCTTGTATGCAAAAAATTAAAAGATTTAGATGAGTTCAATGTACAGTGTATAAGAAAATATATGAAATGATTGTGGAAATTTGAAGAATCTTTTACAAGTTGACAATATTGATCATTCAATGCAAGTTATTTTGAGGAGATTTGAATATGAGAAATACTCAATGAATTTAGGAGTTGAGGCCAAAAAAAATTGATCTCAAAGAGAGTGAGTTGTCTTACAATGAATTTATTAATAAATTTCACAATATCATATATACACATATCCAACATTGTCATGGTGCAAGATGGAAAGCTAAGCAATTTCGTGACTCAAAGAATTGCTTTCTACCAAGTCATATTCTCTCTATTGTAGATTTCTTTGAGAACTATACATTTAGTCCTCAAATTGAGATTCAAAGTCAATATTATCATTCAAAGCAAGTTACAATAATTAAATGCAAAGTTTGTACCTTCACCTTATGTAAGTTCATAATGCCTCCTCAAGATGATATGACACTCCTATGTTTAATCTTTGTATGAAGGATGTGCTTTGTTCTTGACAAATTCATCTTTTTTCACCAGTTTTTGCAATGATTTGAAAAATGTACTCTGCACGTTCTGAGATTTTTCCTTGGAATTATAGAGTCTTTCTGCTAGTAATGGATTGGGAATACCCTTTTTATGAATTGGTGGGTAATAGGGAAATTGATGTTGTCTTTAAAGATTGTATTGAAAAGAGGGTGAGGGCTATCATCGCGCTCCTCTCGCATGATCATTTGGAGCCAATTTTGATTGAAGATGGTACCTCTGTAAGCAACAAAAATCTAATTCAATTTCCTATCTTACCAAATTTGAATCTTGCACCTCCAGTTCTAGATGGTGTTGACATCGAAGGTCATGGAGAATACAATCTAATTGAGCAAATGGAGGAGTATCCAGCTAGATTGTTAGTTTTTTTGCTACCTTGTTTCACCGAATAGATACTGCTTTGAGTTAAAAGTCTATTTTTGTTTTATGAATGCATTTTTTGCAATGCTCAAATGTTCAAATCTGGCTATCAATGAGCCTTTCATGTAGTCATTCTTGTTTGGCTATGTCTCTAATCTGGCTGTTTAAGAGCCTTTGTTTTAAATTGTAATTGCAAAGTCTTTTATCTGGCTATTGTGGAGCCCTCTAAACATATATATATATATATATATATATATATGGGCCTCTATGCTCTTTTTTTTTATATAAAGGGGTAAAAACTTTATTGAAAATCAGAGCAAAGCATTACATAACAGCAAAGGGTCAAAGCCCCAAGAACCAACATAAACCACAAGAAAACCCAGGAACAAAATCACTCTTCCCCAATAGCACTCCCATCCTTTGCAAGAATCCTCTCCAAATCCTGACATAACTCACGGGAAATCTGCTCCCACCCATCAATCTTCCCACCATTTATATTTTTTGATGCCCATTTGGCTAGATAATCAGCTGCCCTATTCCATTCCCTTGGAATATGGACATAAGATACCGACTCCATCAAAGAGCTAACCTGCAATATTTGCTGCACCAACATAGCCAACTGCTAGCTAACATCAGAAATCTTCTTTCCATGAAGTAAATTGACCAAGACCTGAGAATCTGACTCACAAATAACCTTACGCCACCCTAAAGCATATGCCTATTTCAAGGCATAGAGAATAGCCAAGCCTTCCATCCTATTGACAGTTTGTATCCCTTCAGTAGCAGAAAAAATAAAAGCCACTGATCCAAAAGAATCCCTACCAACCCCGCCAATCCCAGCAGGTCCAGGATTTCCCCTAGATGAGCCATCTGTATTAATTTTCAAAAAGCCAGTAGGAGGGGGCAACCAACTCCCCACCCTTTGAACTTTTTGCTTCACATGCCTACCTCTCCTGACGCAAGCATAAGCTAAAGATAACCCCTGAATACCTAGCCAATCAACCATCTCAACATCTCCTTTCTCTAACAGCAACATAATCTCACCTTTAGCTTCGACTGTCTCCTGGATCATTCCCACAATTCTAAACCAAACTTGTTGAATCCCCAAATTTTCACCTCGAAAGACTCTCTGATTCCTTTCCAACCAAACTTGCCAAAGTAGAAAGATAGGACCAACATACCAAACCTCCTGCAAGAAAGAGGCCAAGGAGGGGGGCCTCCCTAGACTAATCCAAAACTCAACCAAGGAGGAGGCATGAATTCAAGGGCTTTTCCAAACACCCCACCAAAAATTCCAGAGCTGTAAGGTGAAGGAACAACGAAAGAAAAAGTGAGGAGAGTCCTCCTCCCCACACCCGCAGAGAACACACCTAGATGGGCCTGAAAAACCTCTCTTTCGGATATTATCCCAAGTCAAACACCTATTCCAAGCCAAAGTCCAAATAAAGCAATTACACTTTGGCCAAGAAAACTTATTCTGAACTTTCTTCCACCAATGAACCTCCACCCCCTCAATCTGCTGGGAAAGCAACTCCTTATACCTAGAAGAAATAGTGTAAGCACCCTTGGGGTTAGGAGACCAAGCCAACACATTTTGATCCACGAGGGAGCTACAACTTTGACAAGAAAGAATGTAATGAAGCTCAGCGCACTCCTCCTCCATACCAACAACAGGCCATTCCTTTGGATTCTTCCATCTTGCCTACACCAACTGCCCCTGAAAGGAAAGAGACTTAAACTCACACCCTCGACCATCCTGCTTCATAGAACCTCTGGCACAAAGTAAGCAAATGAGGGTACTGAGAAACAATGGGAGGCTGACCATCCCAAGCGTCATGCCAAAAATGTGCCTCTGACCCACTCTTGCAAATCTAGAATAAGCCACCCTTAACGAGCGCAACCCCTTTCTTGAGAGTATTCCAAATCACAGATCCCTTCCCTGTCAAGCTATAATGAGGGATATCACTTTGAGGAATCCCTGGAAGGTACTTTTGAGTCAAAATTCTGGCCTACACCCGGTCCTGTTCCACACACCAACGCCAATACAATTTAGTAGCCAGAGTCGTACCAGACAACAATGACTACCTTAACCTAAGACCACCAAACTGTATAGGGCTACAGACAACATCCCATCTAACAAGGCTCCACTTGGAAGATAATAAACTACCATCCCATAAAAATTGTCTTGCTAAGGAATCAAGATCCCTAACAAAGCCCATCGGTGCCACCTGAATCATACACCTATAAAGAGGGAGAGCCTGAACCATAGATTTGAGCAACTAAACCTGACCTGCAAAAGACAGCCAGCGAAGGGTCCAATGAGTGACTTTGACATGAAATTTTTCTAGAATAGCCTGCCAAGAATCCCTAGACTGCCTACCAACAAAAATAGGAATCCCAAGGTATGTCAGCGGGAGATCCCAATCTGAAATCTGAGAATATGAGCAATTCTCCTCTAAATGGAGTCCAAAGTATTGAAGAAAAAAATAGAAGATTTTCCCTCATTAATTGACTGGCCTGATGCAGCAAGATAAACATCCAACACCTTGCACATGTTTGAAGCCTCCCTAATAGTAGCCATGCCCATCAAAGCAGTGTCAACCACAAACTATAAGTGAGATTGCACTGGTAAGCCACATCCCCATTGCCATCCTTAAATGAAACCCCCCTCCACATTCCTTTTTATCAACTGTCCCAAACCTTCCACAAAAAGAAGAAACAAGTAAGGAGAGAGGGGGTCGCTTTGTCATAAACCCCGAGAAGCACCAAAGAGTTCAGAGTGCTCCCCATTAATCAAAACAGAGAAAGAAACTAAATTCACACAACTCATAACCCAGCAAATCCACTCCTCCTCAAAACCAAAGGCCCCTAGAACTTTTTGGAGGAAGGACCATCGAACTCTGTCATAAGCCTTGGCCATGTCAAGCTTGATGAACATAGCCTTATCTTTGGAGTTGGCCATAGAATGAATAGTCTCTGTAGCAATAACCACCCCATCCAAAATCTGGCAGCCCACCACAAAACCACTCTATTCTTCAGAAATCAGCAGCGAAAGCCACTTTTTTAACCTATCAACAATCAACTTAGAGATAATTTTATAAATAACATTGCAAAGAGAAATGGGGCAAAATTGACTTAACCAATTAGCCCCATCACCCTTGGGGATTAGAGCAAGGAAGGTAGAATTTAGGGCCCGAAGCATTTTCTTATTCTTTTGAGACTCTTGAACAATTGCCAATAAATCCAACTTGATAATCTCCCAAAATTCCTGGAAAAACTCAATTAGGAAGCCATCCGGACCAGGAGCTTTACCCTTCTTCATCTGGAAAATAGTCTTCTCCAGCTCCTCCAGCGAAATATCACTCATAAGATGCTCCTTCATCTCCCAAGAGACCAAAGAAGGAATACAAGAGAGGACCTGAGCCTCTTCAACTGAGTCCCCCTACGAGTCCTCCCTGAATAAAGAAGCAAAATACTGCACAACTTCATTTGAGATATCCTGAGTAGAAGAAAGAACCTCTCTCCTGTCAGTCACCAAAGCCGAGATAGAATTACCATGATGTCTGGCCTTCACTAGATTGAAGAAGAAGGCAGTATTCTTGTCTCCCTCCTGAAGCCACTCAATCCGAGCTTTTTGTTTCTAGTAGATTTCCTCCCTTAGCTCCCACTCCTCTAGAGCTTTCAATGCCCTAGCCTCGTCCCGCAACAAATCCTCAGACACCCCATCCTCCCTAATCAACCTAGTAATACCATTCAGCTCAGCTTGTGTAGCAAGCTTTGCATGGTAAATGTTTCCAAAGCAATGTCAGTTCCAACGTTTAAGCTGATACTTAACATATTGAAGGAGCTTAGCAAAATTATACATTGCAGTACCATAAGCAGGTCTACCATACCTCCACCATTCAACAACACATCCATAAAGGTTAGGGTCCCGCAACCACATTAGCTAGAATTTGAAGGTTGGCATTCGAGGCATTCAAGTAGAAGAGATAACTAGCTTTATAGGCCAGTGATCCGAACCTCTCCAGTCTAATATCTCAGAACTAGAAGACCACATTCCCCCAACCCAAAAGCAGGAGACCATGAAATGATCTAGTCATTCAGCAATGCAACTATCACCAATCCTTCTATTGTTCCAAGTAAATTAACCATTGCTAGGTTTGATATCAACAAGATTGAGAGCAGATATATTTTCCTGAAACAACAATGTAGAAGGCTCTAGTCTTGCAATACCACCTCGTTTCTCAGCTAATTCAGTAATAGCATTAAAGTCCCCTGCAATGATCCAAGGATGATAGGGAAATAGGCTACGAACAAAACAAATATGTGTCCATAAAATAAGTTTACCCTGGAACTCAATAGGTGCATAAACATTGGAGAAAAGAACAAACTCTCCTGACTTAGGACACGAGGCAACCATGGATAAAGAGGACTTGAAGGATAACCACCACAAAGGTTGAATCTTCTGAGGGTTCCAGAAACAAGCCACACCCCTTGAGAATCCCTGAGCCCCAATACACTGGCATTGACCATTCTTCCACAACTTAGGCACTAAACCCATCATGCACTCAACAGATAACTTGGTCTCCTGAAGAAAAAGAACATCAGGAGATTGACTTCTTACCAACTCACGAACAAATTTTTGTCTAGGGCCATTGTTCAAGCTCCTTACATTCCATGAAATAATTATCATTTCAAAGGAGTCAAAAAATGAGAATCCAGGGTCTTAACAGACCCTGACTCCACCAAAGTCTCCCCCATCATCTTAATCTTTTCCAAATATTTCTTCCTGCCAAGTTTAACACTTTTCTTTGACCCCCCCTTCTTGCCATCCTTTTGCAAAATGCCCAGTTAAGGAGAAGGCTTGCTACTCTTAGCCACATCCGATCCAACATTCTATGTAGGAAAAGATGTGCTTCCATCCTCCTGCCCCAACTCAACATTTGGACCCGACATCACCTGAGCCCCAACCCGCACATCAGTGACCATAGGTATGGCAGACTCCTCCTGTGGAGCAAGAGAAGTAATGGAAGTGTGATCCTCCAGGCTAGAACCAACCACACCCGGATCCACACTTATTAACCTTGGATTAACTTCTTGCTGACACAAATCATCCAGGACCTCAAACCTGTTAAAAGTATCCTCATCTTGTCTCTCCATCAAAGTCCTCTTTTGTCCTCTATTCCGGTTACGAGCCTTAACAGGAACAAAACCCTCAGCATCTGCACCCTCAACATAAATAGGATTCTTCCCCTTATCAACATCAGGATTGTTACGAGGAGGAGGTGGAGGCTGAGGCACCACAGGCTTAGCCTTCGAGCATCTACACAACAGGTGACCATATTCATGATAGAGGCGACATCGGAAAGGAAGGGTTTCATAATCCAATTGTTGTACCCAAGAATGGGGACCCACACACATATCAAAAGCATCTGGAAAAGGCCTACTCAAATCAATTTCCACACAAATTCGAGCAAAAGTCATTACTTTCTTACCTAGGGTTTGTGTTGAAGACCCCACTGGCTTCCCAAGCATCAAAGATGTGCAAAACGTCCTCACGACAACATTCAACTGGAAATTTGGGTAGCCGAACCCACACTAGAACATGATTTGGAAGCTCCTCAGAGGGATTAAAGCCTGCATGCCATGGCTTGACGAACAACCCAACCTGGTTGTGAAAATAGGGCCTCCCCTCAAAAACCCTATTACGATCAGCCAAGCAGATAAATGTGACCATGAAGAAATTATTTGCAAGTAGTGTGACCTCCATTTCACCCTCTGGCTCCCAAGTCCTTCGTGCCTAAGTTTCCAAAAATTGTAGAGACACTCTCAATCCCAAAAATTTGCAATATAGAGAATGCTTTGAATAATATTCAATATCCTCAACAATCATTTCAATCAGAATGACTAATTTAAGTCTCTCTTTGCAATGCTCCAGGCATTTGTTAATCTTTGTGATTCGAGATCCACTAGAAAAATTTGAATCCATAGACCCCGTATTCAGAGAGAAGAGGGTGTTATCAAAAACCCTTGCTCCTTGACTTGGCGATTTCAAGCCCATAGCAGCACGAAAATCCATGTCGGGCGCAACCCTAGATGGCTCACCTAGAGACATAACCGCCAACAAGCCTGGGACGAACAAGCACAAGAAATAGCTGACCCCAGGCACAATAGATTAGAGGAAACCCTCACCTGCAACACACACCGGTGAACCCAAAAAAACTGCAGCAAAAGGATTAACCCCCCCACAAAATGAAACAGACGCCCACCCCAACCTTCGCACAAACAGAGAAAACAAACACGAGCTAGGGCTCGAATGCCCTAGCTCGACTCCTTGCAGTTGCAGACCGAAATGCCATCTTTTCGCCGATTTATTTTCAGGCCTCCGTGCTCTTTGCCTAAAAACAAAAAAAATTATTTTTACAAGTTTGCTATAGGGATGCTAAGTTACATGTAAATGGTGTACAAAGTAGCAAAGATGAAAAAGTATCATAAAAGAGGTTCACTTTTATATAAGTGATGATATAGGTCATGATAGAAGTTATGTAGTCCATTGTTTAAGAATGTTTTTTGAAGACTTGAGATTACGTGACATAAATGCTTCACAACATTGGATATGGTTTGATGGATGTGTTGGTAAGTGTTGATTTTTAAAAAAAAAATTATATGTACGCATATATTTTAGATATGATTGGATATATATATATGTAACATTTGGACCTAATTTTGAAAATATTTTTATTATATAATATTGAATTCAAAATTTTGATAATATCTTTTTATAACTTTTGATTCCATGTGGTGATCTAAATTTGGATTTTTGTTGGATTATATGTATATTTTTAGGCGCAATCAAGTTTAGATATAGGTTGATATAGATGTTGAGTATTTTTACATGTATATAATTAGATAGACATTGAATAAATTTGTAGTCCATGAAAATTTCTTTTTTGTGATCTTATTTGCTTATAAAGCTTTCTTACTTGGTGTATTTAGTGGAATATTGAAAGCCCATTACAATATTTTCTATAGAAGTTTGTTTAGCACTAGATAAACTAGGTACAATGGTAGTAGGCACAAATGCTTTCTATAGTATCTTTTTAAACTAGTAGATTTAAGAATTGAGCTACAAGTATGATCTACCTATGATCATGTGTTAATCAAATATATAATTATCATATAATTTGAAATAGGATAAGGTTATTTAAGTTTTCATATTCATGTTTTCCATAATGCAAAAGAGACCGAGAATATGCTATATGGTGTACTATCAATGATTATTTTCCCATAAGAGCACGAAGCACCTAAGTTGTGATTAAAAGAATCCGATGCCAATTTTATTAGATACATAATTAAAGATGTCACGTTTTAGAGAAAGTTTAAAACATAAAATGTGTTGTTAATGATATACTAATTTTAAGCTTTTTAATTCTTAATTGTATGATGAAATCCATTATTTATATAATGAAATAATCAATATTCATGTAATCACAAACACCACAAATATGATATTTTAAGGAGTTTAATATGAATATTTTCTAGTTAAAAATATAATTCCACCATATTGTATGCACACATATTGTACACTTAACTCTATATCAAAGCACATCCAATATCTCACAAAGTTATTCAAATTTAAAGGGAATGTACAACAAACATGCACATCACCATTAAGGTTGGGAACCAATAGAAGAAGTAGGCATGACCCTTTGATTGACTTCAAATTGAAAAATTATAACCTTAATTAGGATTTCCCACACTAAAAGTTTAATAGTTGAATTTGTATAAATCATAATTTGGGGACCTAGTCCACTAATTCAAAATCAAAATTTGGGCAGGTCTAACACTTACAATTTTATTAGAAAATGAAAATTGATTCATTAACGAGTGACTTGGTTGAGAATGCTCAGACACTTTACATTGACCATATTTCATTTTTTATTTAAACATTTAATTTTCATGTTGGTTGAGAATGCTCATATACTTTGAAATACATATTCATGCTAGATTCATATGAACCTCAAAGT
Organism: Sequoia sempervirens; assembly: GCA_007258455.2. Lineage (NCBI taxonomy): Eukaryota > Viridiplantae > Streptophyta > Pinopsida > Cupressales > Cupressaceae > Sequoia > Sequoia sempervirens. The sequence goes on from VDFB02072274.1 coordinate 67,105,029, forward strand.
GGGAAAAATTTTAATGGTAAAATTTGCATATCCATATCAACACCCATTTAATTTTGGCCTCATTTTAATGACTTAATATAATTATATATCAATAAGTGGTGACTCTTATGCTAATTTTGGCCAATTTCTTATCCTTTTTCATTTTTATTTAATCTTACCTACATATATTTCCATACACTTGAACTTATTTCATTCTTTCTTCCACCTATTTCTATACATTCACCATATTATCAACCCACATTTTCATATACCTATTCATGATCCTAAGATTTGTATTTTCCCACCGAGATCAATCCTATAATGCTTAGGTTTGATCCTATGTGGCTCAAGCTTGACCATAAAATTTAATTCTTCAATTTTAAAATTGTCTTTTCTTATTAGACTTTCATTTGTGTAATTAATTACATATGTTTTTTAAATACAAAGAGAAACCATTCTAGGAACATTTTTATTTAGATCATAAAATGAGTCTATTGTTTCAAAATTTATATTTGTGCCATTTGCATGTTTGTGTATGTTTTCATCCAACATTCAGTCAAAGTCATAAATTCAATCCAACAGGGGGGTCAACTAGGACCTACCCATAGCAATTTGCCAACACCCCTAAAGGTATTTTTAAATACCTTCACCCTTATGCATTTTAAAATGTACCAAAGATCATAGTAAACTAGGTTGAAAAATGTTGATGCTTAAAATATATAATCCACACCTCAAAGGATGATTCACATTAATTAAGATTGACTAAAATTAACATGTACTCTAATTTTGATTGAACATTTAAAAAAAAAAATTAAGTTACTTGCTAAATAAGTAAAATCTAAGGTAATTGCTAAATAAATAAGAACCAAAAGCTATGAGATGATAATAAGTAAATTGAAAATTATTTTTTATCGATTAACATTATTGAAATCTTTGTAAGTATCATGTAACTATTAATTTCTAGTCATGGAACAATGCACAATGGTTTAGAACCAAAAGCTATGAGATCATAATAAGTACATGGTCATGTAACTAAATATGTAACCATAATAAATAAATTTAATTTAATTTAATTTAATTGATTGATAATTCATTATAACTAGAGACCATTAATTTAAATAAATCATATAAAAACCATAACGTGACAAATCACAATATAAAATGTATATATATATATATATATATAAGTGTACATATAACATGACATGAAAAATCATAATGTCTAAAGATATATAACACGTGTGTGCATGTAAAACAAATCAAAGAGGAGGATGTCTAGTATGGATAGATAAATATAATTCCTGTCTTGATCCCTATCTTGATCCTTGTCTTGATCCAAGCTATCTCGATTCCTATCCTGATCCATGTCCTGATCCTTATCTCGTGCTCTGTCCCAAGCCTTGCACAAGTTCAAGTACATGTAATTTAATTTAATATACATGTGTATATGTAAAGTTATCTAAAAATTACAATGTACAAGTTTAATGTGTGAATGTATCAAGTAATTTAAATATTATTTTTGTAGGTCTCAAATGTATAATGCATAGGATCACCAACATGCTCCAAATCTCCAAAGCCTAGAAAATCACCATATTGTTGGAAATTTTCAAATACATGATTTCAATCAAGATTTATAACTACTTTAAAATCAATTTTATTTAATAAACATGTGAATTTTTTGAACACAATTTATATATAAATTATTCAAGTACTTGCGCTATATCTTAGAGGGCTCTACCAATCCCACTAATATCACAAGAACGAAAGGACACCGTGGGGAAATTTGTACATGGTATAGTATCAGTTCCAAAAAGAAGTGTGCTATATGTGCCAAGAACAAGATCAACTGCAGTAACCTCAACCTAATCTAGAACATGCTGAGAGCTTGGACAAGTTGTAGGATCAATAGGAACATGCTGCATAGGGAGCCTATAGGATGGTGTGGAATATCCTGGTACCTTCTTGTACCATGTGAAACTTCCTCCCCCTGGCTCGTCTATGTAATAGGATGTCAATGTCTAATATGGGCCACTACAACATCCAGAGGGATCCCACGCTTCTCACTAATGAACTAGTATGTTGCTAGTAAATTAGTAATGGAGACGACACACACATTACACAATCACATCACTCATATGTGCCACATCTGACATGGTGATGGTAGATCGACATGAATAAATGAATCATAAGTACTAGATGTAGCCTTAGTGGGAGGAAGACTAATCTGTGACTATAATAAGTATCTACCAACACGATTAGATGACATCTAATCGATCTGTGTAGTAATGGTGGCAATATTGTCAAAAATATCAGATTTGGTAGGTCTTGCTACTATGTCCCCTGCTACTACTAGTTCCAAACATTTTGGAAGAACCAAAAGGTTTGGACCAACTAATGCCCTCCCTCTTATTGATGAGAAGTGTCAAATTTGGATGTCTATATTCAAGTTTTTTAGAAAACCTACCTCTTCCTTGTCCAACATGGTGAGGAAAAGATGTGTAGTCCATATCTAACTATAAATGTAACTTCACATATAATTGTTTACAAAAATAAAGTGGCAGCTCATCATTATGAGGCCATATATGATGGGTTTCCAACCATCTAGGATATATAAATGGAGCAAAAATCTCATCTATACACATAGTAACTATATATCCTCTAATTCTATCTTTTCCCTTATAAAAAGGGAGCATGCTATGCACATTACCTAATGAAATTGTCCTACTAATAGATGTAAATTTCTCTGTGCTAGTAACACTCCTAGCAAGAGACAAATAAAATTTCTTAGTGCTAACGCCATCATAAGGATTGTATGATCAAATTACACCAATCATACATATAATCTTGTCTGTAATAGTAACTAATCTATCTCTATTGGACCGATTAGGGGAGTTATGAATAATTTTCTCTAAACATCTCAAAGCATTTTCTAATCTCCTAATGCTCTCCTCATAAAAATTAGACCTAGTCTAAGCATGCTCCTCAAATTGAGGAGAATGATGAGAACCCTAATCATCAGCCATATATAAATAAATAAAGAGAACTGCATATAATTAAAACAAAAACTTTAAATTACAAATTTATCTTTTCAAAACTAAAACATTTTTAATTTATACAAGTTGAATTTTAAAACCATAAATAATTTAATCTTGCACAATTTAAATTTATTTGTACAAGAACAATCATGTCATATGTGTAAAAACTCAAGATTCATACACGTGAAATTATTTAATAATATATAGAAGACATAGATATTCTTATAAGGAACACATTGCATGACATCTATTCAAGTATAAGGTTTAGACATCAAAATTGTTTTATACATCTAATGAAATAGAAAGTTATCTCTATGAAATAATGAAACAATTAATAAAATATGGAAAATTATATATCAATTCCATGAGGCATGTCTAAAATATAAATGAGATTTTATCTATTTAAAATGCAATCTCATAGAATATTGTAAAATTACAAGATATTAATTTGTAATTATCTTAACATTTCTTCTATGTATGCATCTCTTTAGTCATGACACAATGTTGGAAAAATAATTCACAATATTATAGGATGGGATGACAAGAAATTATGAGTGCAAAAACAATGGAACTAAAATTACAAATTTTGATGATTAGAAGCTCATTATGTTTTGGTCAAGTTGTAACTTGGGTTTGATACTCTTGGAAACATTCCCTAAAGGGTTTAATCAACTTGCACTAATATATTTTATAACTAAAAGGAAATTAAGCAAATAGTAGATAAAATAACATGAGAAAATCACACAAATGACTCTTATTGGCCAATGACACGAAGATGAGGATAATAATTGCAATGGTAAATAATGATGGCACATAATGTTAGGAGTGGAATTAACTTGGGTAGGATCTTTTTCTTATAAGAATATTCAAGTTAAATAAAATTATCTTATTTGGGTAATGAAAATGATTTGGTTTTTAGTTAATCACTTTTAGCTAGTTAATTTGAAGATCATATGATATCACTCTCATATAATTAGATGTTAGATAATTACATGTCAAGGTGTGAAGGTATAGTGAAGTTATAAGAACACATCATTAAGAAAAGGGTTGGAATCACCTATTGATAGTGGATGTGGTCATAAAGGGGTGGTAGTGGTGAAAATAATAGACCCTTGTGTTGGATCATCATATTTGCTTGGCAGTCTTCTGCATGATATCATATGATTGAGCACCTTATCATACATATTTTTTTAGATCTTGTAAATCACTTTATGTCTCTACTTATGTCATTAGGTCTAATATAATGATGCTTTGTATCCTTACAAGCTTGTATAATTTCAAATGACCCGGTCAAATAAAGCTTATATTATTTTCTTTGATGAAGTGGATGCCATAGGTGGGGCTCGCTTTAATGATGGTTTAGGTGGTGATAATGAAGTACAATGTACTATGCTTGAAATAGTGAATCAGATGGATGGTTTTGATGCACGAGGAAATATTAAAGTTCTGATGGCAACTAATAGGCCTGATACTCTTGACACATATTAGATCCTTCCAAGAGTCTACCACTAGAGGTTTGAGTATAGGAGTAGTACAAGACTCTGCACAAACCTTTTACATAGAGAGTAGTATAAGACCCTACATAAAAATTGATAGTATTTACAAGATTTTGATATGAATTTTTTGACATAATATGAAAAAAAAGTAACATATAGAACAATATTTTTGGATTTCTACACAAGAGCCTAGCTAAAACAATATCTATATACTACATGCAAAATATTCTTATGATTTTTATTGCATAAATATATATGCATATATTTTTTAATGAACAACAAAGTAAGAAAACTACATGTGCACAAGAAAGGAATTTTTTTTGAATTCAAACACAACTTCCATGAGATTCTATAAGCTAGAAATTTAATGGAAAAGTATTCATCAAATACCCTTCATATAAGCAACAAGCTAAGCACAAAGTTCAGATTCACAAATTTATCTTGCCAAATTTTTTACACAAGATAGAGAATGAAAGATTGGATAATGAAATTTCACTTAGCGTAAAATGTTTCACACAAGGTCTTACAATATGCAAGGTTTCACTAATTCATCAATTGATCTTAAGGCTTTTATCAACAATTGTTCAATCCAATTATCCATTATACATACCTTATTGATATTAGTCTATTTTTTTGTACATACCTTTTGATCTACTTGAATCTCATTATCCAATGTAAGGATTAAGTGGTTAGACTATAAAGCCTTATAGCTTTCCAATAGAGACAATGTTGGGTATATTATTTTTGTAAGAATTTTGGCTTTTCTCAATTGAGGAGAGTAAAATATGATAGTGATTAGGCCATCAACTTAGATTTGCAGTAATAAATTTTTTTTTTATGTAACCATATTGGGCTTATTATATCAAAAGGTTATGATATAAATATTAGAACCATCACAACTTTGTTATATTAAAATCTATGTTTTAATGTAGAAAAATTTATGTAGTAAGTTGAGTAACCCTTGTTCGACCATTGTAATGGAAACTTGGCTAATGGCTCAACCCTACTATTTAAATTTCACCTTATAGATAATAAGTTGAGCTTAAGATTATTTTCAAATAAAATTAAATAACACATATGGTTTAATTATTTAATATGTTAGCGTGAATGGCCTTAATCGTATTGACCTTAGTGACATCAATTTGAAATAAATTTAAATATGGTAAAATCTTTGAAAATTTATATATGCATCAGTTTGCATTTTAGTGGTATAATCTGAAATGAGACCATAAATCATGCAGGTGTTGCAAAGTTTTTTTGTTTCTAATTAGATAACATTGATACTAAAGAATTTGTCTACTTAAGACATGAATACAATTACTTTTATATGTGTCTTCCATGTTCTTTTTATTTTATCATGTCAATCCTTATTATTCTACAAAGGTATGATTGTGTGTGCCCAAATTCAACTTTTGGAAGGTGATAAAGGGTAAAGAAATAGTTAGTTGGTGAAATCATTTAGTGGTGTTTGTATGTAAGTTGTTTTGACATGCCTTTGGAATCCATGTGAAACAAATGTAGGCTCTCATTTCTAACACACAATTACCAAACTGTAGTGTCAACAAGTGCACTAAAAGAGAAATAAATCTTTTTGTAAAACATGTGCATTGAGGAATCTAGTTATTTCAAGTCTATTAGTGAGGTGACAATGACTCCCAAAAGATTCAAATAAGCCTCTATTGTATTCCTTTGTTACAAATTAATTTTGGAATGAGAAATATGCACAATTTTTTGTCTATTCCATAAAATAATGCAAAATGCATTTCTCCTAAAACCAAATGATGTAAACCCATATACATATTTTCCACATACACATCAAGATTAATATTAGTTTATGAATAAAGCATTACACTCTTAACTATTACTACTATGATAATAGGTATCCTTCCATTGGTCCATCTCTTGGAAATCCTATAAAGTATTGTATACAATTGATGACAATAATCTTAAATAATAGAAAAAAATCAATGAAAAATGACAACATGCTCTATAAATAGGCATTCAAAAATCTCCACAATATTACTGTTTCAAGTTCAAAAATAAAAATTGAAAACATGGACAAGAAAGCATTGAGCAGACTGCAAATGCTTCTACAAATTATAATTTTTTTAAAATTACATTTCTAGCCCCAACAAAAAGACTACAACGCAACAAATACATGTAGTTGCAGGTGGAAGACAAAAAATGAATGGCATTACTTGGTCTTAGTGGATAGCTTATACTACTCAAGGAACCCTACCTCATTCGAAATCCTCTTGCCCCAGGTCAATTTGGTTGAAAAAGCTAGGAGACAAAAAATAGGGCGGCCCACATTTTTTTAATTTTATATTTACAAGTTTCGATCGAGAAATATTTGATTTTAGCCAAAGCCCTTTTGACCGAATACAGATAGCCATGTCACCGATATGTCACTGCCACATGGTTTCAACTGAAACCTTCTTAGCTGAACCCTTTTCAACCAAAAATGGTTTGCTTAGAACTGTTTAGTTGGCCGAAAGTGTGACACAACTTTGTGCTTTTACCCTCCTTCCTTTTGAATGTCACCACAAAAGACACTATATACAAGTTTTTGAAGAGGATAGGTGATATTTATCAAACTAAAAGTTTGTCTAACAAGTTATTGTTGTCATGAAGGATTGCACCTGGCTAAGTGTAAAACTTAGCTATTGTATGAAACATGGGATCATCTTCAAGCTATGGGTTTCCTATGGTGAAGATGAACCTCCAGAGAGGGCTGGTTACCTTGATGATCCTCCTAAAAGGTATTGATTTGGTAAGGAAAAGGGTAGAAAATATAAAATTAAAAAATTATTGATCCTAGGAGGTGATGCACAAAACTTAAAATGACTTGTACCTGTTGTTTTAACTCACAATTCCTCTAAAAAAGCTGACCTACTTTATGCACAACTCAAATTTTTGTAAAGCTCATAAATAGTGTTTCATAAGAAGGTTATGTTTCATGTTTTTAAGAAGGAAAACTAATAGTTTTCACAACTACAAATTTTGAAAATAGTTAACACAACCTATGACCTGTATGGGTTTTTCTTAGTATGTAAAGAAATGTTTTTCAATGAGACATAATTCAAGGATTTTGAATTTATAAACAAAAAAACTATATCAAATCATCCATAAAGACACTTAACACATGAATTTTGAGAAGGAAAATATGCTTCTATTTATTGAAAAATAGGAATTTTGCTAGTACAAATCTAAAAAATACTTGAAACTACATGAACTTGCTACTCTATATGAAAATATCTCTAAAAAATGAGTTACAATCTCTTCTCTTTCATAAAGCAAAAAGAATCATAGGAAGAACTAACTCTGAAAAGAGTTGAATGCTCGGCTTTATGGAAAGCCACTTGTAGATTAATGAGACTTGAACCTCATGGAAGAGGTTGAGTTTGCATGATGAATTGAGAGTTTTCAGGATGTGGAACTCCCTCTGAACTGGTATCAAATCATGCAAAGTTTGATGAAGAAGAGTTGAATTTATCTCTTGACCCCTTGACCTTTGCATGCTCCTTGAAGTGCACTCCAATTCAAATTGAAAAATTGTACTCTAAACTTGCATGATGCTGATGTGAAAGCTACTTTTAATCACTTTTCATGAGGTCTTCAATTTGTTGGGTGTACAAGGAAAAAAACCTTTATTTTAGGTCCCAAAATTGCTCTAATTTGTATGCATATGGCCTCAAAACTTCTCTTAAATCAAGTTATAATCATACAAAATCCTTAACAAGCCTAAACTAACTGAAAGCACCATTAAACTACACTCTTCTAGCCTTAATTTGTGAATTCTTCAACATGATGATGTGTCATGTGATAGAGTTATTAAAAACTTGAAGATGACTAGGTCTCTTAGGGTGGCATAGGATAATCTTTAGCCCATTAAGTCATGCACATCTTTTAACTTCAATTTGTTGCTTGGATAACTCATTTTCCCCTTTGATTGTCATAGGCTATAAAGTTTAGACCTATGGCTCAAATACCCAGAGGATGTCATGGTTGTCTTGATTTTGTCTTCAGGATTAAAACCTCATTTGACTATCCTTATTCATTTTCACCTTTTTTTTTAACATATGATTGTCACCAATTATCAAAGGCCTCTTATCATTGTATGTTTCAAGATCCTTCAATTTTAAAATTATTGTACCTAATAACCTTCATATGATTGTCATTTCCTCATAACTCTGTCATAATAGGTCTACCCTTGTCTTCATTATTGTCTTCTTTGAAATGTATTTTCTCACTGTGATTTCTTAATAGTCATGGTCCTTTTGTCATCCATTTTTTCCCACTTTCATATCTCTATCATCTTTTAACCTTAAATTCATGGTCATATTTCCCTCTTCATCTATAGTAGATGCTAAATCTTAGTCTGTAATATATATCACCATCTATCTTCTATCACTTAGACAACAACAAATGTTAAAGCTTTTCCCATCTATATTATGTATAATCATCTAACTTAACTATGACATGTGGGTCCATCATACCTTTGTTGAACACCAAAAATACTAAGAGGGGGGGTGAATCAGTATTCTTTTACACCATTCAAACACTTAAACATCCAATCCACTTAGCATATTTAACTACAATAATGAAAGAAAGAATGAAACATTCAACAATATCACATAAAACATGAACACCAATATTTTTACGTGGAAAACCCAAAATGGGAAAAACCATGATGAGGATTAGCTCACAATATATTATATCTTGTTATAGTATATTTACAAAAGTGTTCATTGCAGGTGGACTCATTGCCCACTGAGAGAAAAAGATAGAAGAGGGTTTGTGGCTCATAGCCTAGATTGAACTGTTACAATTGCATCTATCATATGCATGAATTACAATTCCAATGAAACTCAATAAACTGACTTTACACATTTCATCTAAATCTTATCTAACACTTTGCTTTCCTCTGCATTCACATCCGTCTAATATTCTACTCAACATTCACAACTTAAATTCACACTGCTCTGATAATATTCACATCATTCACATCACTTATATGTCTCTCATTCATCAAAACACCAAAAATGATCTAGCTTGTATATTCACTTCAAGCATAACATCAATTAGGTAATCCTAATTAGATGTAACATACCAAATATACAATATATAACCTGTCATCTCAAAACCTTCCACACACGCCTCACACCAAGATTCAATCCTTAAAACAATTTGAAATAGGTTGGAATGAACCTATAATAGCTCTCACATAACTCCACAACACTTATTTATCCTTCGCATATCTTCACATCTATTAGGTTGGCACCACAAAATACCTAATACAAAAATTCTTCAACTATATACCCATATTCAGACACGTGTTGTTGGATATTGTGGATATGGTTGCTGATATGTGGTTGTCATTGATGTCAACACTATTAGCATTTGGTGTACTATAGGTTGTATATGTCGAGGATATTGAGAAAATTGTAAAAGGAAGTGTTCTAAGTTCTCAGTGGAACTGTGTAGGTCATGAAGGTGATGTGTTATGTATGTTGATGATTAGCTAATGTGGATTAAAGGGTTTATTGTTGAATGTTTCTAGATCATCTACCAGAAGTTTCAAAGGTCCGTGTGAAGTTTCGAGTATGTTGTGGTCTGACAGTGTTTTTGTGGTCTCTGTCAGTGTTCATGAATGAAGATTGTGTGATTTTGGTAATCTTAGTTGTTGTGGATGCTTCTATGTTGTTTCTTGGTGTTTTATGATGTCTATAGATCATTCTCTATCTTTTTGGTATGTGCACACTACTCGGAGAGCTTGTGGTTGAAGATATTTTCTTGCGCATGTTCAATTTTTCATGTTCTTGGCTGACATGTTGGTGGTAACGTGTTGTGGATCTTCGTGGTGAAATTAATTAAAGTATCTTTGTGTTGGAGATATTAATTTGGGTCTCCACTATGTTGTGGCTGACCTTGGTGATTTTGCATTGGAAATTTAATTGTAAAATTGGGCCGACATTGAAAATATCTTATTTTTTTGGCCGACTAAGATGTGATGAAATCCCATGAAGTGGATACATAAGAGCGATTGGTTGAGCGAAGTTAGAGTGTGCATAAGTGTGAATGTATGCCAAAGAAAGTGTAAATGTGTGAATAGTGTTTCTATCATTCGATTGCAGAGTAGAGAGTGAACAAGTTTGAGGAAAGTGTGAAAAAGGTTTTCTGAGCTTAATTGGAACTATAATCAGGCTTGTGTAGAAGCTATTCTTTCAGTTCATACTCTGTGGATCTAATCCATATTTTTGTATTGTTGGACAATGAGTCCTCTTCTGTAATTGAGCAATGAGCTGTAGGCAATGTGCTTGAATGCCTGTGCATTCCCCTTATTATTTCTCTTTATACTTTTAATAGAGTATAATCTTGTGGACTAACATCCACCGTGGTTTTTCCCCTAACAGGGTTTCCACGTAAAAAATCTTGGTCTTATTTGTAATATGTTAATTGCTTGTGGTTATTTGCTTATTCATCAGATTTGAGATTAAGGTTAAGATAAGTTAGGAAATTTGAAGTTTCTGCCACAACTGATTCACCCCCCTCTAGTTGTGTGTCCTTATTTTGCCAACAATTGGTATCAGAGAAGGTTCCTTTGAAGAAGTATAAAAGCTTGAGGTGATCCAAGATGGCAACAACATTCAAGAAGGATAGTCCTAGATTTGATGGAACTAACTATTCAATGTGGAAAGTCAGGATGCAATGTCACTTAAAGTGTATTAGTGAAGCTTTCTGGAAGATTACAAGAGATCCATATACTATTCCTTAGAATGGTCCCTCCATTGCCGATGAGATCAAAGATGCTAAAAATAATGTTAGGGCTATTGAAGCCTTGGTGAGTGCTTTCACAGATTTGGAGATGGCTAATGTGTTAGGTCTAGAGACAACTCATGAGATTTGGATGAAACTGGAAACTTTGTATGAAGGTGATGCACAGGTAAAGATGGCTAGGCTATAGAGCTTGAAAGGAAAGTATGATAATTTGAAGATGGGCGAAGATGAAAATATCACTTCTTTTATGTAGAGTAAATGAAATAGTAATGGGTATTAAAGGTGTTGGTGGTTCTGTGGATGAGGATGAAATTGTGGCTAAAGTACTCAGATCCTTTCCTTCCTCCTTCAAGATGAAGGTTCATGCTATTGAAGAGTTTAGATCAATAAACAAGATAACAAGAGACACGTTGATCAAGAAGCTTGTTGCTTTTGAAATAAGTGAATTTGGTGAATCCACACCAAAGGATGAGTCTGCATTCAAGGCCACTGTATCTGGAAGTAACAAGAAAATATATAATCCAGGAGAGAGTTCCAGAAAGATATCCAAGTATGATGAAGAACTAAAACAACTTGAAGATAAAGAAAGAGAGGTAGAAGAATTGGAAGCATTGATTGCTAAGCAAGAAGGAAAAGGAAAAGGTAAATATGAAGACGTATTTCCTATTAAATGTTTTTCATGTAGTAAAATAAGTCATTTTGCATCAAGATTTCCTAAAAGAGTTCCTAGTTCTAAGCCTAAGAAGTCTAGATTCCAAAAGAGATGCTACTTTGCTGAAGAAGCGGTGACTAATGATGAGTTTGATAAAGATAATGGAAAAGAAGATGAATGGGATTTCATTGCTACCATTGAAGATAATCATGTGGCTACCGAATCTACTAAAGATGAAAAAGCTCTTGCAACCCAAGTTGAAGAAAAGGATGAGTGGGTAATTGATAGTGGATGCTCACATCATATGACCGGTGATAAAAGAAAATTTGTAAGTCTAGAAAAGTATGACAATGGGGTTGTAAGATTTGGAGATAACAATGTTGGTGTGATTCGTGGCAGAGGATCTATTTGTCTTGGTGGTAAGGACAACATTGATGATGTTCTCTATGTTGAAGGCTTGAAACACAACTTGTTGAGTGTTGGACAGATGGTTCACAAGGGATATGATCTTTAGTTCAAAGATGGAAGATGAAAGATACATGGAAGTTCTGGGGATATGATTGCTACAGGAAAACAAACAAAAGGTAATATTTTTCATATGAATACTGCTAATGGAATTTGTTTAATTGCTCAAGTAGATAAGAGCTGATTGTGGCATAGGAGGTTGTGTCATGTAAACTTTGACAACATTATCAAGATAAGTTCTACTCAAGCAGTAAGAGATCTGCCTAAGTTAGTGAAGCTTGCTAATGTAATCTGCAAGGAATGCTAGATGGGTAAACAAAATAGAGTCTCTTTTTGGAGCAAACAATTTCATTCAAATAATTTGTTGGAACTACTACATACTAACCTTTGTGGTCCCTCCAGAGTCAGAAGTATTCATGGAGAAAGGTATTTTATGTTAGTTATTGATCATTACTCTAGAATGATTTGGGTTTCCTTTTTAAGAGAAAAATGTGAAGCATTGGAGAAGTTCAAAAGTTTCAAGGCTATGGAAAAAAATGAGAAAGGTATGAAAATCAAGTGCCTGAGATCTGACAGAGGTGGTGAGTTCCTTTTTAAGGAGTTCAACTCTTGTTATGAAGAGCATGGAATTAAAAGATAGTTATCTGCTCCCTGAACCCCTCAACAGAATGGAGTTGCAGAAATAAAGAATAGAACAATTTTGGATGTTGCCAGAACAATGATGATAGAAGGAAATGTATCTCAGATATACTAGAGTGAAGCCGTAAGCACTGCTATGTATACTTTGAATTGGGTAAATGTTAATGGTAATTCTGGTAAGACTCCTTATGAGTTATGGTTTGGTCACAAGCCTACTGTTAAGTACTTCAAGATCTTTGGAAGCAAGTGCTATATCAAGAGAGATGATGATATAGGAAAATTTGATGCAAGAAGTGATAAAGGAATCTTCCTAGGTTACTCCACTAAAAGCAAGGCCTATCGGTGCTATAACAAAAGATTGAGAAAGATGGTTGAGAGTGCAAATGTCAAAGTTGATGAGGATTCAGTCAAACCATCCAGACATTGTAGTTATGATTTAGATGAAGACATTACAAGCCAAGGGAAGAATACTCAGACACATAATCTACTTCAAATTATTCCATATATTCCAGTGAAGGAACCTTGATTTGTTCCAGTAAATCAAGTCAGTCAGGAGACACATACAAGTGCAAGTATAGAAGAAAGATCAGAAGAGACCAAAGTTCAAGAATTTCCCAAAACTCCAAGGTATGTAAAGCTGAATCATTCTAAAAGTCAAATCATAGGAGATAGAGTAAAGGAGTGCAAACTAGAAGAAAAATTGGAGAAGAATACTATTTGATTTCTAAGATTGAACCTAAAAATGTCACTAAAGCCTATCAAGATGAACACTGGTTGGAAGCTATGAAGGAAGAGCTGACACAGATTGAAAAGAATGACACATGGTTACTAGTTCTTAGGCCTAAAGACAAAAATGTGATTGGTACTAAATTGGTTTTTAGAAACAAGCTAAATAAAGAAGGTGAAGTGGTCTAGAATAAAGCAAGACTAGTACGTAAAGGGTATTCTCAAATGTAAGGTATTGATTTTGAAGAAACCTTTTCCCTTGTCACTAGGATTGAAGTTGTTAGACTATTTATTACTTATGCTGCACACAAGAACTATAAAGAGTATCAAATGGATGTAAAGTTTGCATTTATGAATAGAGAGCTAGAAGAAGTGTACATTCAACAACTAGATGGATTTCATCTAACTGACAAAGAAGATATGGTCTGCAGATTGAAGAAAGCTCTGTATGGACTTAAGCAAACCCCTAGAGCCTGGTATGCTAGATTGGACAAATACCTACTAAAGCTTGGATTCACTAAAGGTATTGCTAACAACAACTTATACTTCAAATTAGAAAATGATAAGGAGTTAATTATAGAAGTTTTTGTTGATGATATCAGTTTTGGAGGAGATGATAATCTATGCATGAATTTTGTGGATGAGATGAAGAATGAATTTGAGATGAGTATGATTGGAGAGATGAAGTTCTTTCTGGGATTGCAAGTTACTCAGTTGGACAAGGGGATTTTCATATCTTATTCCAAATATGTGAAAGAATTGCTTAAGAAGTTCATAATGGATGACCCCAAACTTGTTGGTACCCCCATGGTGACTTGATGTAAGTTGACACAGAATGATGACTCTCCTAAGGAAAATCAAACCTGATATAGGTCAATGATCGGTGGATTGTTTTACTTGAATCAGAATAGACCAAACATTATGAATGTTGTATGTATGGTTGCTAGATTTCAAGCTGATCCAAAAGAATCACATGTAACTACTGTGAAGAGAATTTTCAGGTATTTGAAAGGAACAATTGACTTTGGACTTTGGTATCCAAAGGATGATGATCTCACTTTGTGTGCATATACTGATGCGGATTGGGTTGGTGATGTAGATGACAGAAAAAGTACTAGTGGTGGTGCTTTCTTCCTAGGGAAGAAATTGGTGTCTTGGTTGAGCAAAAAGAAAAACTCAATTTCTCTATCTATTGCTAAAGAAAAATACATTGTTGCTGCCAATAATTGTACTCAAGTGATATGGATGAAACAAATGCTGAGAGATATCAGGGTGGTATATGAAGAACCTATTGCCATATACTATGACAATTCAAGTGCAATAAATATCTCAAGGAATCCGGTGTTGCATTCTAATACTAAACATACATCAATCAAGTTTCATTTCTCGAAGGAGAAAGTGAATGAGAAAGAAGTCAGACTGGAGTATGTGCCTACCAAAGAACATATTACAAATATCTTTACTAAACCATTACCGAAGGATACTTTTGAGTATCTTAGAGGAATGCTAGGGGCAATCACCCCTCTTGATAAGAACTAAAATATGCATTTTCTTGCATCAATTCATGAACCTCATTTCTATATTATGATCTAGATTGATGTTTTTGCTACTGCTACTCAAGGGGAGTAGTCAAATGTACAGATATATGGTTCAGACTATGTATATGGGAAGGTCATTGTTACCTTTTCGATTGATGTCAAAGGGGAAGAAGTGTAATGTGAAAAATCCTTTCAAGAGGAGAAGTGTAGAAGAAGTCAATGTGTTGGGTTGATGGTATTTTCACATCATGTGTTGCCATCAATGCCAAAGGGGGAGATTGTTGGATATTGTGGATATGGTTGCTGATATGTGGTTGTCATTGATGTTAACACTATTAGCATTTGGCGTACTAGAGGTTGTATATGTCAAAGATATTAAGAAAATTGTAAAAGGAAGTGTTCTAGGTTCCTAGTGGAACTGTGTAGGTCATGAAGGTGATTTGTTTTGTATGTTGATGATTAGCTAATGTGGATTAAATAGTTTATTGCTGAATGTTTCTAAATTATCTACCAAAAGTTTTAGAGGTCTGTGTGAAGTTTCAAGTGTGTTGTTGTCTGACAGTGTTTCTGTGGTCTTTGTCAGTGTTCTTAAATGAAGATTATGTGATTTTGGTAATCTCAGTTGTTGCAGATGCTTCTCTATTGTTTCTTGGTGTTTTCTAATGTCTCTAGATCATTCTCTATTGTTGTGGTACATCCACACTACTCAGAGAGCTCATGGTTGAAGATATTTTCTTGCGCATGTTCAATTTTTCATGTTCTTGGCCGACATGTTGGTGGTAACGTGTTGTGGATATTTGTGGCAAAATTAATTAAAGTATCTTTGTGTTGGAGATATTAATTTGGGTCTCCACTATGTTGTGGCTGACCTTGGTGATTTTGTACTAGAAATTTAATTGTAAATTTGGGCCGACATTAAAAACATGTCTTATTTTTCTGGTCAACTAAGATGTGATGAAACCCTATGAAGCGGATATATAAGAGCGATTGGTTGAGTGAAGTTAGAGTGTGCATAAGTGTGAATGTATGCTAGAGAAAGTGTAAATGTATGAATAGTGTTTCTATCATTCGATTGTAGAGCAGAGAGTGAACAAGTTTGAGGAAGGTGTGAAGAAGGTTTTTTGAGCTTAATTGGAACTGTAATCAAGCTTGTGTAGAAGCTATTCTTTTAGTTCATAATTTGTGGATCTAATCCATATTTCTATATTATTGGACAGTGAGTCCTCTTCTGTAATTGAGCAGTGAGTTCTAGGCAGTGTGCCTGATTGCATGTGCATTCCCCTTATTATTTCTCTTTATAATTTTGAGAGAGTATAATCTTGTGGACTAACATCCACCATGGTTTTTCCCCTAACAGGGTTTCTATGTAAAAAATATTGGTGTTATTTATCTCTCTAATGTGTTAATTGCTTGTGGTTATTAGCTTATTCATCAGATCTAAGATTAAGGTTAAGATAAGTTAGGAAAGTTGAAGTTTCTGTCACAACTGATTCACCCCCCCTCTCAGTTGTGTGTCCTTATTTTTCCAAAACGTGTACCTAAAAAAATCATGCCAAATAGAATTCATACACTATTGACATCTGTCATTATCTCCTTAAATCCAAAAAGTAAAAAACCTATCTGTGGAGAAGTGCAATCTCTCCTAGTCATATGCACTGTATAGGAAATGACTGTAATTTGCCAGGTCGAACATCTGTTATCCATAAATTTCAAACCAAAAGCCAAAATATAATGGAATTATGAAATTAGATGCTTCTACCAACCAAAAATATTATTCTAGAATCACAGAGTAAAATATTCATTCGCAGACTAGTGCAGACCCAAAAAATAGATGCTTTGTTACACAAAATTACTGGAATTGATACTTAGTCAATTTTTATCATAATAAAATTTACCAAATCAAACCATCTTGCAAAATTTTCTTCCACAATCATTCCAAAGCATGTTATAACCAACCAAAATAATCTGCACCAATGTATTCACACCAAGATCCAATGTTGACATCAATGACAATACTGCAACACATAATAGCATACCTTGTGCTTATCGTAAATGCTCATGTTTCCAACAAAAATATCAACAACAAACTTCTCATTCTTCCAACAACCTTCTCTTGGATTTTCTTGACATAGTACTATCACCTTTTGGCATGTGGATCATTCTCTTTCCATCTATTTCGTGTGCATTAGCAAACACTAACCATGACTACCTCATACAGGGAAAATAAAAGTACAAAGCTTCTATCAAGATCCTTGTTGTCATAACTATCCTTTGTTATGATGTCTATCCTCCATTTTTTAGTATTGACATGTCACTTCCCTCTTATTAACCTTACTCCTTGAGGACTACATTAATTCATTTTCTATGGTGTTCACTGTTCTTGGACTGTCACTAGGTCCCTACCCTTGTGATGATTGTTATGGTTAAATAAGATTGTTATCATGTTCTGATTAGAGGTGAATGTGTTGAATCTCATTCATTGATCAACCTCTTGACTTAACTGTCCTATTGTCATTAGGGTGGTTGTCTTCTATGCATCTAAACACAACACATTTCCCTATGGGATAAAAATACTGTGAAGCTCCAATGTCTTAGGTATTCCCCATCACAAATTATTTTCCCTTTTAATGGACCAACCCTCCATGGTTATCCTTGAATGTCATGATCTTCCCTATATGGTACCTTTGAAACTTATCTTGACTCCCCTTGGTTATTTAATGCAAATCTGTAAGACTCAATTCAACCAATGTGTTACCTTGCCTCTAAGAGGAATCTAACAAGATTAATATGACTTCTTTGATCAATCTAAATCACCCACAAAGCTTGACAATCACCTGAAGTCAAATTTCTCACTTTCACTCCTTGAACCCTTGTAGTAGTGCAAACCTAGTTTTTTCCCCAATAACTCAAATGATTCCCAAAACACCAGATAGACACTTGATGGATTCAAACACCCATTTCAAATATATAACACATATGCAAGCCTCAACAACAACTTCTTTGGACTAACATGGAGATCCAACACCCCTGTCATGAAAAAACCTAGAGAAATAGGCCTCCTTTACAAAGAGAGTACCCTTCAAACTTCTCCAATCTCTCTCAAACCTTGGGGAAGCAATTTATATATCCTCAAACCACCAAAACCACAAAAATATCCCTCTTGTATGGACCAATACATGGAAAATAAGAAAACCCTTGCTTTAGGTGCAAAACATGAGAGTTTATTGAATCTAATGCTTCCACAATCTCCCAGGCCCTAAAACCAACTCAAACATAGTTTTTTAACCTCACTCATGCTTAAAAGTTCAAAAAAAACAAGACTCCCATATATATTTTGATAAACCCTAGAATGAAACCTCTCATTCACATGCTTTTCTCCACAAAAATACTTAAGAACAGTAGACACATCCTCCTTATTCCTGTCCCTACACTCTATTCATTCATTCCATATATACAATAGACTCCATGGGGCCCCTTACACAAGTTACAGTGGCTACTGAAAGTGTAAGGGACCTTTTACACCATTTTAAGTTCACAAACCCCAAAATAGGGTATGCCAGCTATTTACAAGAAAGTGAAGTTTTCTGAAGCAAATCACCACCAAATTCCCTCAAACCAGACAAAAAAAAAGTTAATACATTCATTCAAAACTTGGAAGATATTTCACTTCATAATCTGACTATACGTTCCCGTACTGTTCCATACAATCAGAGAAAAATAGGAAAAATGTAAATAAAAGAGTTTCTTTATTTGTAATTCTTTTCCTTCAACACCCAACATTGGAATTGATGGTTCCCAACCATTTAAAGGCTTCCTCAAGCTCAAAAAATGACCAACTAACTTTGCAACTAATTTTCAAATATTTATTGAACGTTGGGAGCATAACCACACCATTACAAGCTAGTTACCATCACTTTCCATACAAGGCAATGTTTTAACTTTTGACCTTTTTAAATGCATTGAAACTCCTAACTTCTCTAAAACCATACTAATGGCTTACAAACAACCTTATTACATTAACACAACACCATCCTTGCACAATCTTACTAAATTTCCATCAAAGGCTACAAAGGTTCTTAAGTGCAAGAACACCATTTTCCAACACTTTGACTCTAAAACCCAAAAAATCAACCTATAACATAACTAATGGTCTTATTAGACCTTATCCATGAAAAAATACTCAAAATTCTCCTTGTGAATCTACTAATCCCATTCATCATCAAATAAACCTAATTGGAAGATGAGGTGTAGGTGCTCCTGCACTATTATTTATCTCTTTGCATAGGATGTCACTATGTAATTTGACTATCCTTTATGGATAAATAACTGTGTTTTGGGTATAAAGACTGTGATAGTCCCCTAGCTTTGACTATGACTATTTATATGGTTAATGATTGTCCTCATTTATGCATATTGTCTAATGAAACTGTCCTTCATTGGTGACTATCTCCTTAAAAATAGATTTTCATAATCTCACCATGACTGCAATGATCACTGCCCCTCCTTGTCTTAATGCCACTATTTTGAGGCTTCATAGGTCACTATACTATATTATTTACACTTGTCTTTATCACATTCATTGAGACTATCAACAAGGTTTGTATCAGAGTCATTGGTCTTCAAGGTCATACATCACTATCTGTACACAGTCATAAATGACTATATTACACACACAAAAAATATTAAGACTTCATTAAGCACAAACCATAGTCCTTGTCTATCATATTAAAAAAATCAAACATCGACTGTCATAAACTTGAAAGTCATAATCATAGTAAAAAAGCTTAAATCTTAGAGTCATAAATCTCACTGTACCAGGTCATGAACTTCATATGGATTATCAATAGATACTATTGCTTGTCTAAATGACCTTTTGACAACACTTCTTTCCTTTAAGACTATCTTTCTTATTACTTTATCTCATACAATATGGTTAACAATGATTCTTAGGCCAATAAAACCTTCTATAAGTTTTCCTTTGCTATAAGAAAAAAACTATAACCCTACTTTGGGCACATCTATAGCTTCACAACATATATTATGGATAAGTTGAATTTATGAAATGCCCTAAACCAGTGTGAATACTCTTACTCCCAACTGTTCTTTGGCCCTCTTCTCATGTATTGACATGCATCCTTTGTGACTGTTCTCAACTTTGTTTTCATTGTCCTTAACTATATTTTATTCAAGAGATCGTGAATTCATAATACATTAATTGTGATCTCTTTTGAAAAAGACTTTCCTTCGTCCTAAGAACTGTCTTTTCATTGTCATCCCTTATACAAAATTCATTGTATGAACTATCATTCAATCCTTTGAAAAGATATGTATGTACTATCAAACTATTCTTTGAATCTTATTTCTACCTTGATAGTCCTATCACTGTCATCAATGAAGTGACTATTCCTTCTAAGATCACTTTAGGTCTTGTATACTATCAAAAACCTCCAATACATCTCTCTATTTATGGTTATGAAAGTCTTATAAATTTTTACATGTGACTCCCCCTTATCATTTGTCTTGATTGTCATTATGCTCAAGACTATCATATGCCCTTTTTCACTATAACCCTATCCTCTAACATTTTCCTTATCATTGTGTAGCAATAAATTTCACTTTTTTATGCCTCTCAAGAAGAAAACTACAACTATAATCAAGAGAGAGGGTACATACCCTTCCAAATTTAGGCTAATGACATATAGGATACTATTACCATTCATGTCACAATAGATATCACTATTTGTGACTATCATATATTGGTAAGGCTATCAATAGTAACTCTATATTCTTTTTTCTAAAACCCCACTCAAACATTGAGATGACTATATTGAAGTGGAATAGACACATTGGTAAGGGATTTTCAAGAAGATTTGATAATGGTGTAATGACTCTCTTGAAACCTTTATATGCTTTGTGTTCTTGGATGGTCTTCATCACTAGGGTTTCATGACTATCACAAAAGGTTTGAAACCTTATGAGGACTGTCCTTTCATGGTATTTCATTGTGATCGTTGAAACTCAACTCTTAGGTCTATCTTCTATCCATATTATTTTGCATTCATTTGCTTTCTGTTTAAACTCTTGACCTCCATATCCTTAAATAGTGTTGGATATTTCAAAACTAAAAGCAAATGATATATGCTCTAGTTTTTAAATGAAAACCCTTTGTGTACATCATGATGCATATGTTTCTCCCTTTTCTTTTCTTTTTCAAAGAAAAATAAGAAAATATATCTATAATAACTTGATGTGTATGCATTAAGAGTGCTAAATGAAGATTTAAAATGCAAGAAATAAGGGTTTATTTAGTGCACCTATATAATGAAATCCATATCTTAAACTTTGCATGGTTGGGCATGATTGAAAAAACTCATGATCCAACTGAAAATCCTTTTAAATCCTTGTCTTCAAAGTGAGATCATCTGAAACTTCTCCAAATCTCCATCTAGCTCCTTCAAAATTCACTTCTAGTAGAAGAAAACCCTAAAAACTCTCCTCAATGTGATGCCTTATTTCAAATTTTCCCTTTTCCTTCAATGTTTGGTGCTTAAACTTAGAGTTGCTTTACCATTTTTCATGCAATTTCATGCTTCTCTTGTTTTGGCATAGAGTCTTCTTTCTTGATTTTGGTGTGGACATATAAAACTTTGGGAAATAAAGCTATTTATTTTAATAAAATATTCCCCTACAAAATCTTTACTAAAGAACACAAACCCACACCTTAATAGGAATTAAAGCCTCAAGACAAAACATCACTAACCAAACATTTTTAAAAATGCAAGGACTAATAAAATGGGTTACAATTATATCTTAAAAGATGGTTCTATTCATTAAAAATGAAATATGTTGATTCTATTATAGACCATTTTAATGATTTTAATCTGATTATAATTCATCTTGCATCAGTAGATGTTAAATTAGAAGATGAAGATAAATGTATCTTGTTTCTTTGTTCTTTGCCTAAATCTTGGGAAAATATAATTATTGCCATAAGTAGTGGTAATGTAGAGTCAAAGATCAAAAACATAATTTCCATACTTATATTAAAGGAGATGAGGAAAAAGTCTATGAATGTTGGCTCCCAAGATGCCTTGCATGTGTGAGGAATATCCAAAGAGAAAGGGCTTAAAGGGGACAAAAAGAGGGATAAGTCTAAAGGACGTTCTAAGTCCCCCAAAAAGAGCAAATTTAAGTGTTGGAATTGTGGAAAAAGAGGGTATGTGGAGTGTAAGAACAAGAAAAAAATGTTGATTCCTCCATGGAAAAGTCCTCCTATGATTATTCTGATGTTTTGTTTATTTTAGCTAACTCTATTGGTAATGATTTTTGGCTTATTGATTCAAGTTGCTCCTACCATATGACTCCTCACAAGGAGTGGTTTACTAATTACAAATGGGAGATGTTTTCCTTGGTGATAACATCACTAAGAAGATTGTTGGTAAGGGAAAGCTAAAGTTGCTTTTTGTAGTGTAGTGAAATGTATACCCTTGCATTTTCACACTTGTTTGGGCCTTCCTTGCTTTATTTGTGCTTCTTTATGGCTTAATTGGTCCTATTTTGCATCTACAAGCCTAATAAAATATACATTTTATGCCAAATCTTGACAAACATCAATAGATAAATGACCATTTAATGATTATGTTTGTGTGTCCCTAATTTGTGGACTAGGACTAAAATTCCACCTAGGGCATCTTTGTCCTCCATGGGTCTTGGGACCCTGATTTTGAAACCACCAAAGTAGGTCCCTTCTTGGAGTCTGAGCCCCAAGAATTGAGCCTTGGGAGTAAGATGCCACCTAGGGCGTCTTAGTCCTCCTCAACTTATTTTCAAGATTTACTTTCAAATTTTGGTGGGATTTAGCCTCCTTTATTTAATGATTTCCTATGTCGGCTTGTTGTGGTGTAATTTTGTGATATTAAGCATGAATAAGTATAAATACAAGGTCCCCTCTCTCATGTTATCATAACAAGATAACACACATTCAAGTATTCATTCCTAAGGAAATTTTATGCATTCAAGAGCATTTCATTAAGTATTTGGAGCCATCATCAAGATTCAAGCATCATGTAAAGGGTTTAGTGCATCCATTCATGTTGTTGAGCCAAGATTGTGCATGCAGCATTGAAGATCTATTTGCAACCATATTTAAGGATCCAAGATCTACATTCCTCATGGCCACTACTTGGAAGATTACAGATTTGCTTCACAAGACATCATACAAGGTGATATAATTTACATATTTCATGTTTCATGCTTCATTTCATCATTTAGTTTAATTACCTACAAGGGGTTTGACAAAGGCAAACCCCCATTCACTAACAATCAACAAGTTTTCCCTCTCTTGTGTGTTTGTATTTGTAGATCTAGGTTGAAGACTTGAAGATCATTTGAAGTGAAAAATTGTTAAAATTACAAAGTTGCATTGCCAAAGTTTTCATCAACACGGAAACTCACCTATAGGTCAGATCTAAGGAGAAGCAAGTGTAGACCTTGGAGCTCAGGATCACATTCAGAGTTTTTAGAAATTTAGAATGGGACTAATAATCCACCTTGGGCATCTTAGTCCTCCCAAGCATATTTTTTAGAGATTCCTTCAGATCCTATTCCGACATTCGAAGACTCTGTATTTGCCGCAAAAAATAGTAGTGGGACTAATATGCCATCCTGGGTGTCTTATTCCTCCACAAATTTTTTTGGTAGCTTCTTTACAATTCTAGAATCCTCACAACATCTCCAAACTTCCCATGTACACACATACTATCTCCTTGTTGCATAATTTCATTATTTGCATCTCTCATTTAGCTTACATTTCTAGTTTTAGGTTGTTTTGCATATCACATTGTGTTTTCAAACATTCTCTTTTCCAAGCATTTGCTTGGTGGTGAACCCATTAGAACTCAAAGAAACCCCTCCTAGGTCCTTCCTAATTGTGAAATTGACTCACCTTGTGAGGTTGTTCTAGTGAATCCAATTGGGACTCTTAGTACATTAGTGAATGATTAGTGGAGAAAGAGTGATATCTCTAGGTATCCATTTTTCCACCAATCATTTTGGTGAGCCCAACTTTTAAGCATTCATTTATGATTTGGAGTCCATTAAAATCCTTAGACCTATATTGCATTCATTCTTGCATTGCATCTTGCATTAGTGTAAAAGCATATAGAGTTTCTTATGTTTTGCATTAGTGAAATTGCATTTATGGTTTCATATTTTTGCATTAGTGAAAGTGCATATAGGTTGCATCTTTACTTTATTGCATCATTTCATTTCATTGAAAAAATGAAAAGTGCATTTTTACTCATCCTAATTGCATTTATAAACATTATTATTGCATTCAAAATTGAAAAAATTGCTTGTCACTAGTTACTTTTCTTGTATTCATTTGCATAATTTTTTGTTTCCAAACATCAGGTCCTTGGGTAGGAAACCTGGGAACACTATAAACAATTCAAAATTTGTTGTTTTTCTGAAAAAAACCTCCACTGGGACAAAAATTCTCTTACGACATCTTAGTCCCTCTTTGGGTTTTTACCTCAGAATCTTGTCTAAGTTGATTGCATTCTCTTCCAGTTTCTAGAACCTTCAAATTCCTTCAGTAGGACTAAAATGCCCTTATTGGAATCTTAGTCCCTGTTGAGTTTGAAGCTACAGTTTTCAGGATTTAAATATGCTTTTCTATGCTTCCTAAGCCTCCTGGTAACATGTATTATAAGTCTAGAAAGTTTCAGGAACCTCTATTTTATGCATCTAGGTCAAAGACAACAATTTAGGGCTCTCATTTTTGAAATCATTTCAATTACAAGCATCATTAGATCTGAAAATTCTCACATTTTTGAAACTTTGCATAATATGGATAAAATTACTTTTCACTTTTGGATATACAATGTTTACATTCATAAAAAAATGCATAAGTTTGATAAAAGTGCTTTTCATTTTTGGATATGCATTGTTTGTATTCTTAAAGTTTTGCATTCATTGGATAACACTGTTTTGCATCTTTGGATACACATTGTTTATATTATTAAAGCATTGCATGAGATGGTTAAAAGTGCTTTTCATTTTTTTTCAAACAATGTTAGTACCTTACCTTTCTAGGAACGCTAAGAAAAAGTTCATATCCCCTCCCTATGAGAGTGTTTCAGTGAAAGAGAATACAACCTTGGACAATACTAATGATCATATTCGTTCTTCTCCTAATATCTCACCTATTGGTGAAGAAGATATTTTGATGTTAGAATAACTAATCAATGAGATTTTTGAGAGTCCTGGTTGTTTCTCTCCTCCTACCTCTCTTAGCGAACACGACATTGATAAACAAGAAGAAACAACCACAAATGATCATGGCAATCACATTTGTTCTTTTCCTAGTATATCTCCTAGTTTTGAAGATGATACTTTGATGTTAAAAGATCTAGTCAATGAAAGTCACAAGAATCTTTATTTCCTCTCTTCCCCTAGCAAAAACATTCTTGAACAAGACAACACCATTGTTGATGAACATGACAATTCAACTATTGATCATTCCCCTACCTGCGATAAAGTCATTTTAGAGGAACCAACCTTTGAATGTCATGAAAATTTAGCTTGTAGTTATCCTAAAAACTCTCCTCCTAGGGAAAATATCATGGTGTAAGAAAATATGAACATTGACACATATAATGAGGCTTCCTTAGGTGAAGTGAAATTAGACCCTTCTTCACTAAGAGATCATGAAAATAAATACAACATTGTTGAGGTTATAATGACACAAATTGGATCTCCTTTAATTAGTGAGATTCCTAAATCACCTCCCATTAGCGAATCACATAAGAAAATAAGAGATTTCTTGAAATCTATGATGCAATCTAACAATTTTTTGCAACAAAAAAGATATAACATAATTTCTCAAACATGTAGGGGACCACAAATAGCTCCCGCAACATCACCATCACCTCAACATATTTTTCCTAATACTCCTCATTCACCTTTTCATAATATAGTTGAAGATCTTAAGAAGACCCTTGCTAATATATCCATATGGCAACTTATTCAACTATCACCTACATACAAGTTCCTATTTCAAGAAATGTTACAAATAAAGTAGGAGATCCAAGCTTCTATGCAATTGACTAATAAAAAATCCTCCTTTCATCACACACAAGTCGCACAATTAGAAATCACATTCCCTAAACATGAATTTCCCTTACTTGAGAATCATAACAAGAAAGAAGCCTTAATGATAAAGGTGATCATTAATGAAACTACAGTTAGGTGCATTCTCATAGACAAGAAAGCTGAAATTAATTTTTTGTAGCATTGACCTCCTAAACAAAATTGGCGTGGAAAAAGGGCCCATTCAATTTAATGAAATTCATATTCGTGGCTTTGACAATGTTAATAGGAAACCACTAGGGATGATCACATTACCTATTGAGGTCGAACCCGTAGTGTTGCCTACCCCTATCCATATCATACAAGGACCCCTTTTATACAATGTTCTCCTAGGGAGACCATGGATTCATGCTATGAAAGGAGCCCCATCTACTCTCCACTATACAATGAAATTTGAGTACAACAACAAGATATACACAGTTGAAGTAGATGAATGAAGCTACGAATCACATGATCACAACACTTCCAACTCTCCTAATACTTTCATTCCAAAATCAAAATTTGAACCTATACAAGTTGATGCTAATCCTTCACCTAAAACAAACCTCTTTAGTGATAATTGGGGGTCGTTAGATTTTATGCCTCCTTTAAATAGAGAATCCAAAATCTCACCCTTGAAATCCAAAGAGTCATATACCAATGATTCATTTTCAGATACAAGTTCTAATGACGATTGGGGTTTTGCACCTCCCTTTATAAGAGAGCACAAAATATCACAATCTAAAACAAAAAACCCTTGTGTTTCATTCGCTCAACTTAATTCTACAATATTACCCCATGGTGGTGATAGGGGCTATATAACTCCCATCCCTCATGGGGGGACAACACAACTTTAAAAAGGATTTTTGTTCTCATGAAGAAACCGATCCTTCTCAGAAGCATAAACCCCCTTCATTTGACTTGGAAGATTGTTATGGTATTAGATACAATCTCCCTCCTACACATGAATTCAACAAACACACGAAGAAAAATGACATACCATACTCTTTCAAGAAAGATCTAGATTTACCTCCCTTATCTCCATTTTCATCTAAAGCCTTATCATTTAGTGTGTGTATGACATCTTTTGCAACTAAAGAAACATCTTCTACTACTGATCAAGAAGGAATATTGTCAAGACTCCTCCAAGATCATTTGATAACTCTCCCTTCAAAAACATGAAAGAAGTTTTACTACAAGTATTCATTTTGCACATATCATAGAGTTCATGGTCATTCTACTAATGAATGCAATGCTTTAAGCAACAAAATTCAACATCGCAAGGAATGTGGTGCTCTTCCTTGTGTTGAAGCATCTAATTCCTCTAACTAATACTCATTTTCATCCTATTCGGCTCACCCTTTTCTTGCACTAAGTGGGAGCAAGGGGTTAGGAAGCCTCATCCTCGTATGTCACTCGTCATTGTCTCTTTTGGCTAGTTCATCACCTTTCATGAATATGTACAAGCAAGCTTGCGATGTGGATGGCATGCCTTAACTTGGCTCGTGTGTGACATACTATCTTTTGGGGGCATCCCTTTTTCATGACGTAGCTTATCAGAAACATATGACTTGGCATAGGGCTTTCCGAATAAGCTCTCATGTCTTCCTCTACTTTAAAGAAATTTCTCACAACAATGGTGTTAGAAATTCATTTAAAGTGGGGGCATACATTGGCATTGTTTCATTTTCATTTGTTTGCATGTTTCGTTGTGCAATTTTCTTTCTTCTTGCGATGCATCCTTTCTTGGTGGTGTCATTGGGTTTGATTTCCTCTGAGAGTGTGATATTTCTTTGACTTTTCCTCTCTTGGAAACATTAAGCACAATGTTACCTAAGAGTAAGACCTCACATGAACTAAGTAAAATCCCTTTGAACATTCCTCTTTCTTGTTGCATTTTCCTTTTTGTACTTATTAAAGTCTTGGAGGTATGGCTTTGATATGGACTTCTTGGGGCTCACCTAGTGAACACCTAGCTTCACTAGCCCTTGTGAGTGTGCATTTTCCTTTTTCCTTATCATAGTCATTGGGATATGATATTGATATGGACTTCCTGGGGGTTCACCTAATGGACAACTAGCTCCCACTAGCCCTTGTGAGTGTGCATTTTATTTGCATAGTGGACAACACATTCCACTTGTAAACCTCTTTTAGCCTAGACTCAGTCCACAACGCATTGGATGGCCAGTCAAAGCTTGATCCATGAAATTTTCCTTTCTTGTTTTTATTTTTCTATCCTTGATGGTGGACGCTAGTGATTTGATTATGGCTTCATATATCATCCTCATGTGTGTTCCTTTGTGCCTATGTTGGTTTGTCATATGATCTTGACCTTGGGGGCTTGATCATCCCTCTTGATCATTGTCATCCTATCTTACTAACATTGGTACATTTGAACCCCTCTTGATTGTGTGGTTGGCTACTTTAGTGTGAGTTTGAAGCAAGTTCATCCTCTCACTAAAGTGGGGGATAAATGTAGTGTAGTAAAATACACACCCTTGCATTTTCACACTTGTTTGGGCCTGTCTTTCTTTATTTATGCTTCTTTATGGCTTAATTGGTCTTATTTTCCATCCAAAAGCCTAATAAACCGTGCCATAGAAAAAAGTACTCTTTGCTTGACATGGGATTAATTCATGATAAAATGGACTTGATGAATTCTTCGTGTTGTGAGGCATTTTATGTGTCCACACTAGGTCTTGGACCCTTGCAAATCAAATAACATGCTTTTAATGATGTCTTGTAAATGTATTGTAAAGTCTTGTAAAGGAATTTCACACTTTTCTAGACTTAATTAACCTATTTCTCCCTAATTCAATATTATAAAATGTTTTTAATAACATTATTACATCAATCTAGAAGATTCCTAACTTAAACTTAATGATAAGCTAGTGTTGTAATGTGTCTTGCACATTCACATTGGTTCTTGTGCATTCCTAGGCTATGTGGACCTCATTTTAGTGTTGTAAAGTGTATTTAATCACACTTTGACATTTATTTTTGTGCCCCAATCCCTATTTGACACTTACATCATCATTAATATGCCCTATTAACCCATATTGTGCATCATGAGGTTCAAATTGAGCAAATACCCAACAAGTTTGCATTTTAGACCTTATTTCCTTATTCCTTGGCATCTGAGCTATCAAAATAGCCCCTGTGGGACCCATTCACCATGCATGGTGAATCAGTCCCATCCAAGTGGGACCCATTCTCCATGTGTGGCGAATGAGTCCCATTTGGTCACATTTTGACCTTTGAGTGGGAAAAAAAGTGAAATTTGAGTTTAATTTTGCTTCATGTCGGCCTGTGATGAATTATTAACGAGTAAAATAGGTGAATTTCCCATAATAGCACATCTCTAAACTTATTTTTACATCCATTAACTTAATTCACACCCATTCTTCATTATTCATCCACCAATCTTCTATCTCAAGTCAAGCAACTTAGGGTTTTTTACATTGAAATTCATCAAGTAAGCTTCTAAGGAAATTCAAGGGCCGAATCTTCCTCCATTGTTGCAAAATTTTAAGATCAAATCACAATGACAAGGCAATCAACTCCATTGTTACTTTATTTCATCATTTGGTTTAATTACCTAGAAGGGGTTTGACCAAGGCAAACCCCTATATCTTAACCTTCAATAATTTTTCCCCTTTGCATGTGTTTGTGTATACAAATTTATCAAATGGAAGGGTGAGAAAAGGTGTACATATCTCATCAAATTCATTCAAGGTGTTTCAAGCCCTATTTCAAGCTTGGAGAGAGTCTACAGGCTGAGTTTTGCAGATTCTGATATGAGCAATCTTTAGAAACAGAATTGCAGATCATAATGCACAGAATCCTGTCCAAAATTCTCTATTTTCTAGAAGAGGAATCATTCACCATTGATGGTGAATTAGTCCCATTTCTAGGCTTGAACAATGAATTATGTAGATTTGGATACCCAATTCCCCGAAAACTGGTTCTGACACTTTTTGGAAAAACATGACTCATTCACCCAGAATGGAAAATCAATCCCAATGAGCATTTTTGGTGTCTTCTGCAAGTGTTAAGAGCCTCATTCTAGCCTCTTCTAGCTTCCAGGTTCATATCTTCAATTGGGTTATTTTCTGTTACATTTTGTTTACATTTCTAGTCAAATAGTTTGAATAAACATTGTGTTTTCCAGTACTTTTGCATTAGGTTAGAATACATTCCTTAATCTGCATTTTCATTAAGTTTTCAACATTTAAACAAATCTACACACACATTTCATATCCCTCTTTTCATTTCCTCTAATGAGAACATAAGCATTTTTGGCCCACCTTTCTCCTTCTAGGTGAAAAACGCTAGGAGTGATAGAAAGTGAGTAGGTGCCAAAAATCTATGTTTCATAAACTATATATTTTTATGCCAAATCCCAACAAACATCAATAGATAAATGATCATTTAATTATTTTGTCTGTATGTCCCTAATTTGTGGACTGGGACTAAAATGATGATAACAACTAGGGGAGGTCCTACAACACACTCAACTCAATATCAACCAACAACAATTTCCAAATCACAATCTCTCAAGAATCTTTTTGTCTCATCAAATTAACTCTATTCCTTGTAGCACTGCAAACCGAATCAATTGGGTGTAACTTCTCAATGAGATTATTTTAGACCAAGAACTGAACCTTTTCAAAGATCCATCAGGGCACACAATAACATATTCTCAAACTACTATTGGTTACTCTGTGACAATTTTCTCAAAACAGGATTTGAACGCCCACTAGCCCTCAAATTAGGCCTATTTTGCAAAGAGACTTTTCTCTATACCTTTCCAAAACCCCTAAAACCAAGTGGGAAGCAATTTACATATATTAAAACTAAGGATTCCATAATTTACTTTCAAAAATTCACTCTCCAAGGTGCCAATACCCCAAACCCTCCTTTTAAGCCAAATATCCTAGGGCTTATTAAAAAACACACATCCAAACCTTATCAAAACTTACCACCACCTCAAATATGTCTAAAAAACCCTACACATACTCAATTCAACAACAAACAATGCTACTTCAACTCTTTTCATACTTTACCAACACAAAACCTCATGATCTCACATGGAAAACTCCACTTTCCAACCTAGGGCTTCATGCCCAACACACTTTTACATCTCTCCTGCATTCAAACACCATTTCCTCACCTAACTCCTAATTTTGTAGACCCATTCCTCAAGTTACAATGGTCATAGTATGAGGAATGGGTCAGTTTTTCATTTTTAGAGACTTACCAACCCTTAAAATAGGGTATTCAAACCAGTCACAAAGAAATCAATCAAACTTCTACCCAAAACAATATTAAAGGCTCAAATCAAATGCAATGAATAAATAACTCACAACACTTAAGGAATTAAAAAACAAATTTGGATCAATCCCCTTTTGTACAAGCCACACAATACTGAGAAAAGATGGAATAACATAAAATCTGTAGAAAAAGCAGTGTTATCTTTATTTACTTTCCTTCCAAACTTCAAAAATCAACTTACATCGATGCCTTTTCATCTTATTTATACTTTTCCCCACCAAAATAACTATCCTTGTTCCTACATCTGCC
The DNA here is from genome assembly GCA_007258455.2 of Sequoia sempervirens. Lineage (NCBI taxonomy): Eukaryota > Viridiplantae > Streptophyta > Pinopsida > Cupressales > Cupressaceae > Sequoia > Sequoia sempervirens. The sequence goes on from VDFB02072274.1 coordinate 67,137,052, forward strand.
TTTTGAAATGCTATGACCGTTTGCATTCCCTAAAAATGCAATTTTGTAACTTTTTAGCAACTTTACAACTTTTTCAATATTTTGCACTTTTTGCAAACTTGACCTTCTAAACACCTAATATCCATCAACTATGACCTATTACAATATCAAATGGTCTCAATGAACTTATTTTATGCAAAAAATACAAAATCCTAAATCCTACTTAATATCAACCTTGATTGACAAAAATCTTTCAATGGTGCCCCTGCACCAAACACCACCTAGGGCGTCTTTGTCCTCCATGGGTTTTGGGACCCTGATTTTGAAACCACCAAAATAGGTCCCTTTTTGGAGTCTGGTCCCTGAGAATTGAGCCTTGGGACTAAGATACCACCTAGGGCGTCTTAGTCCTCCTTGGCTTATTTTTGAGACTCAATTTCAAATTTTGGTGGGATTTAGCCTCCATTATTTAATGATTTCCTATGTCGGCTTATTGTGGTGTAATTTTGGGATATTAAGTATGAATAAGTATACATACAAGGCTCCGTAACTCATTTTCTCATAACAAGATAACAAGCATTCAAGTATTCATTCCTAAGGAAATTTTATGCGTTCAAGAGCATTTCATCAAGTATTTGGAGCCATCATCAAGATTCAAGCATCATGTAAAGGGTTTAGTGCATCCATTCATGCTGTTGAGCCAAGATTATGGATGTAGCATTGAAGATCTATTTGCAACCATATCCAAGGATCCAAGATCTACATTCCTCATGGCCACTACATGGTAGATTACAGATTTGCTTCACAAGACATCATACAAGGTGATATCATTTACATATTTCATGTTTCATGCTTCATTTCATTCATTTCATCATTTGGTTTAATTACCTACATGGGGTTTGACCAAGGAAAGCCCCCATTCACTAACAATCAACAAGTTTTCCCTCTCTTGTGTGTTTGTATTTGTAGATCTAGGTTGAAGACTTGAAGATCATTTGAAGTGCAAAATTGTCAAAATTGCAAAGTTGCGTTGCCAAAGTTGTCATCTTCATGGAAACTCATCTATAGGTCAGATCTATAATTTTCAGGACCTTAGATATGAGGAGAAGCAAGTGTAGACCTTGGAGCTCAAGATCACATTTAGAGTTTTTAGAAATTCAAAACGAGACCAATACACCACCTTGGGTGTCTTAGTCCTCCTAAGCATATTTTTCAGAGATTCCTTCAGATCTAGTTCTGACATCTGAAGACTCTTTATTTTCTTTGAAAAATAGCAACGAGACTAATACACCATCTTGGGCTTCTTAGTCCTCCACAACACTTTTTGGCAACTTCTTTACACTTCTAGAGTCCTCAGAGCATCTCCAAACTTCCCAGGTACACACATACTATCTCCCTATTGCATAATTTCATTATTTGCATCTCTCATTTAGCTTACATTTCTAGTTTTAGGTCATTTTTCATATCACATTGTGTTTCCTAACATTCTCTTTTCTAAGCATTTGCTTGGTGGTGAACCCCTTAGAACTCAAATAACCCTCTCCTAGGTCCTTCCTAATTGTGAAATTGACTCACCTTGTGAGGTTGTTAGTTAATCCAATTGGGACTCCTAGGACATTATTTAATGATTAGTGGAGAAAGAGTAATATCTCTAGGTATCCATTTTTCCACCAATCACTTTTTAATGATGGGGGGATTAAATATCTTTATGATATTTTACATATTCTAGGACTTGCAATAAATTTAATTCTAGTATCCAAGTTGAATGATTTTGGAATGCATGTGACATTTGACAAGTCTCATTGTAGGTTGGTAAGAGGGAGTTTGGTGATAGCTAAAGGATCTTGGATAGGGACTTTGTTTAGGATAAATGAATCTACTCTATGTAACTCTTCCAATATAACTAGCACTAAAAATGCATGTATGTTGTGGCACCATAGATTTGGTCACATTGGTGAAAAAGGTCTTAAGAACATTCTGAATAAAAAGTTGGTTGACGATATTTCTGATTTTTTTATTGGAAAAAATGATTTCTATGAGCATTGTGTGTTTGGTAAACAAAATAGATCTTCACTTCTTAATGGAAATAATAAGGTAAATAGATTATTAGAGATCATTCATTTAGATGTATGTGGACTAGTGGATGTTGACTCTTTGGCTAAATCTAGGTATTATGTCTCTTTTATTGATGATGTCTCAAGATACCCATGGATTTAATTAATGCATTCTAAATATGAAAATTTCACTAATTTTAAGAAATTTAAGGCCTTAGTTGAGAAGCAATTAGATTATAAGATAAAGTGTTGAGATATGACAGTGGGGGTGAATATTGTTCTAGGGAATTTGATGAGTTTTCTAAGCATGTATGTATTGTTCAGCAGAAGACTTCTCCTTATACTCCCCAACAAAATGGGGTAGCAAAAAGAATGAACCAAACCTTTATGGAAAGATATAGGAGCATGTTGAGTGGTGCTAAGCTTGATAGATGATTTTGCATAGAAACAGTTGGTACTACTTGTTATTTGATTAACGAATCTCATTATTTAGCTCTTGTTGATAAAACTCCTTATAAAGTGTGGATAGGTAGAAAAAATTATGTTTCACACTTAAGGGTTTTTGCTTGCGATAATTTTTTTCATGTGCCTCAAGAGAAGTGATCTAAACTAGATCTAAAAGATCATAAATGCATCTTCATTGGTTACAGTGAGGATGTAAAAGGTTATAAGCTTTGGAATCCTCTAACTTGTAAAATAATCTTTTCTAGAGATGTTATTTTTAGGGAGTTTCAAGCTTACTCGGGAGAAGAACATCCAAATGAGAAAGATAAGACAAAGACAATGCAATTTGAGACAAATATTGAGAAGTAGGAAGATGCACATGTGGAGAAACAATCAGATGGATTTGAGGATGGAGAAGAAGAAGAGGGTTCAAATAGTTTAGAGTATGTGTAGGGTGAGCACACAAAAGAAGAACAAGTAGATCCCATTAATTCTACCTTGAGGAGGTCCACAAGACAACAAAATCTAGTTGATAGGTATAGCCCATCATATTACCCTAGATCTTTCAGGGAGGCTCTCTCTTTGGAGGAAAGTGAGTCTTAGTTACATTCCATGTAGGAGGAGATGATGGATTTGAATAGTTGTGACACTTGAATTATTGTTATATTTCCCAAAGGAAGGAATCCCATTGGATGCAAGTGGGTATTTAAAAATAAATTTAGAGCAGATGGTCAGTTAGAGTGGTACAAGGCTAGATTAGCGGCTAAAGGCTACTCCTAGAGAGAGGTAGTTGATTTTGGTGAAATTTTCTCTCCTATTGCTAAATTAACTTCTATTAGATTCCTATTATCTATTACTATTGTTTATGATTTTGAGATAGAGAAAATGGATGTTAAAATTGCTTTCTTGCATGGGGATCTGGGGGAGGAAATTTATATGTGACAACCTAATAGTTTTGTTGTGAAAGGAAAAGAATAATTGGTTTACAGGTTGAAGAGATCTTTGTATGGTTTGAAATAGTCACCTAGGATGGGGCACCAAAAGTTTTATGCTTTTGCATTGAATTTGGGTTTTCTTAGGAGTGAGGAGGATCATTATGTGTACATTAAGGTTATTGATGATCAGATTTTAATTATTGTCTTGTATGTTGATGATATGTTGTTTATTGGTAACAACAAGGTGATGATTAGTGAGCTCAAGACACAAATTGTTGCAATATTCTGTCATTAGTGTTGTCATTTATGTAAAACTCTAGTGTGCTCAGGATGAGAAGGTGTTGTACATGCAACATGGTCACTTGGTTTCCAAGTGATTTTGAGAAAATTTGTATAAAGAGTGTACAAGGTGATAGGGATGTGTTATGTGTTGTATTCCACATTTCTTCATTATTGAAGTTGTGCTTGTGTGGTTTGGATGTGATGATTAGAAACCTTTGAAAGTGTTAAATCTAGAGTTTTAGGTTTTGGATTGTGTGGCAGTAGAAGATGTGTTTGATAGTGTCTGGATTGTGAAGAGGGATATTTGGGAGAAATGAAATTTCTCCGCACTGAAGTTTCTTGTCTTGCGAATTTTGGAATGTGCTAATGATTATTGTATCTATCTTCCCATGGATGGTTTGGTGTTTAGCTAGTCTGCAAGCTTGGTTCATGAGTTGTATCTCATTGGCAGTTTGACTGGTTGCACAGGATGATAGAATTCTTAGTTTTATGTGTTTGCACTAGTGATTTTGAATATTCTTTTAGTTTTGGAATATTTCAAGATATTGTGTAATGTTGCTATGTGGTCCATAGGATGTTTCTAAACCTGGTGAAGTGTGTATGTGGTTGCTTGGTAGTGTTAATTCCAATTTGGCCAACCTGGCATGTTAATGCTCTTTGTGGATGTGATTCATGGAATGTGGAAGTGTGGTGTAGCATGTAGATGTAGATTTGGGTCTTGGTTAAAACTTGGTATGGTCCACCTTCACTTCTTTCCAACACAAAAGTGTTTGGTGCCGACCTATTTGGTAGTTTCACGTTTGAGGTGCATATGGTTCGCTGAAGCTAACTTGGAGAAGGTTATTCATGGTTGTGGAAGATAGATATGCAAGGTCAATTATTGAAGTGTGTGATAAAAAGTGTGGTGTGAAGTAATGTATGTGTGATCAAGTGTTGTGATATGAGTGTGAGCATGAATGCCTAAGACTATCAGAAGCAATGAGAAGAAGGTGTCTAAATTTTAGTGTGCCTGAAATTGCTAGAGGTAGTGAGCCAAAGGTTGTGGATGGTTGTGGTGGTTTCTCCTATTGCTCTGAGGTAGTGAACCTCCTTGTAATAGTCTCTTTCTATTCTCTTTGTAATCTAGAAGAAGTGATCTTCCAGGGCAGTGAGCCTTTCTTTCTTTTGAACAGTGAGTCATTTAGGTAGTGAGCCCTTTTGATAGTGAGCCTTTTGTAATAAGTGTTGATATTCAAATAGTGAGATAATCCTCACCATGGTTTTTCCCTTATTGGGTTTTCCATGTAAAATTTGGTGTTCTATTGTGTATGGTTGTTGATAAGTTGATATTTCATTTGTTTACATTCATGTTGATGCTTAATAAGGGTGTAAAGATTGATAAGGGTTTGAAGGTTTTAATGCACAACTGATTCACCCCCCTCTCAGTTATCTTGTGTGTCTAACATAAATTTTTGGCACATTTGATATGAAGGAATTGAAGGTTGCCAAATATATTCTTGGGATGGAGATCAACAAAGATCAGGTTCATAGAAAGCTTTGGTTAAGTCAGAGTAAGTATGTTGATACCATTTTGTAGAGGTTTAATATGCAGGACTATAAGCCAATTAGTATTCCATCTTTGATTGGTACTAAGTTGAGCTTAAATATGTGTTCTAATTTTGATGATAATTTTGAGGATATGTCTACGGTTCCTTATGCTAGTATTATTGGTATTTTGATGAATGCAATAGTTTGCACTAGGCTAGATATAGCCCAAGAAGTGGGAGTTCTAAGAAGGTTTATGTCCAACCTTTGCAGAGAGCATTGGAATTTTTTTAAGAGCGTGTTTAGATATTTTTGAGGTACTTCTGATTACTTTTTTTTTTATCATGAACTGATGATGTGGTCAAGTCATTAGACATACAAGGTTTTTTTGATGCAAATTGGGCGGGTGACTTGGATAGTCAAAGGTCCACCAGTGGCTATATATTTACTTCAATTGGAGGTGTAGTGTGTTGGATGAGTGAGGAAGCCTACAATTGCATTATTCACAACTAAAGAAGAGTATATGACTGCTACACATGCCTCTAAGGAGGCAGTATGGTTATAAAGGCTTGGTAATGGAATTGGTTTTGATTGCAAGACACTGAGGATTGAATGTGATAATCAAAGTGCTATTTGTTTGATAAAAAATCCTATGTAACATGTTCATACTAAGCATGTTGATGTTCAATATTACTTTGTGCGAGATATGGTTGAGAATGGTAATGTCTTGATTGAAAAGGTTGACACTTTGGATAATGTTGCAAATTTTCTTACGAAGCCAATGACCATGGATAAGTTCTCTTGGTACAGGAATGCTATGGGCCTTGATCACTGTACTTGATTTTATGTTTTGTATCTCTTGGATTTAATTACAATGTATAATGTCAAGTGGGAGAATGTTAAGATAAGGTGACATTAATCTTGTAATCCTATGTCTCCACATTCCTTGGAATGTGTTCTAGGGGACATGAGAGAAAAATATTAAATTTTGGCATATTGTAATTATATTTTAAAGAGAGGATTTAATTTTAGTGGAGGTTACACATCAAATATGGATAACTCATCTCTCTTAGGCATCTATATTGGAAATTGGAAGGTCTTGGATGGTGCACCCAAGATTGGAGATGAAAAGGTGTTTGTTGGTGTTCCATCAGGGATCAAAAAGGTCATCAAAGCATCCAAAAAGTCAAGAGTTGGATAGGCTATGGGTTATGCACTCATGTGTGTCTTGTATTTCCAATTAATTATTTATTATGTCTTTTGACTATCCAAGAAGAGGGGCGTGGGTTTTTGTAGGTGGATTTATACCTCTTGTTTTGGTTTACCATCCATGGTTTTACCTCCCACAATTTCTATAAATCGGAGCCATGAGATGGTAGTTTCATATTTGAAAGAACCTAATATATTAACTCAAAAAAATTTACTAAATCATGCCATAGAATAAATCATAAAAATAATGTAACCTCCCATTTGTTGCTATTCTTATCCTAAAATAAGTTTAATAATAATATTTTGTAACTTCCTACTCTTTTCATAGAATATTCTTTATAACTCCCCTTCTAATATGACAAGTGCCGTCACTTTCATTTCCTCCATAGCCATATTGATGCATGGGCATCCCGATGCACCCTTTTTTATGCAAGTTGTTTTCATGTGATAAGCTTTGATTTTTGATTTTTTGATGTCAATAAGGTCATGTAAGACCATTTGGAATCATTTAAATCCATTGTGTAATGTTTTTGGTGTCATATTGTAAAAGTTGCAAAAGTTGCTAAAAGCTGTCAAAATGTTGTCAAAAACTTGCGAAAGTGGTCATTAGTGTTAACAAGGAGTTAGAGGTTGGTTTATTCAATTAGGATTGGTTGTGACATGTTAAATATGCAATGTAATCTGGATCTCAAAGGTTGGATGAAGTTTGAATGAGAAGAACATCATTTTCCCATGTTTTATATTGCATTTTCTATGAACAACAACTATAATTTAGATGGTATAGACTAGTATAGTCTTGAAACCACTTGGAGAAGTTGAAGGATGGTCTTAGCTTTCAAATGGTTTTTATTTGAGATATTTTCACCAAGTTTTGGGCGAGATATTGCATTTTCGGTGATTGCAAGTCAAAACCCTACCTAGGGTTTCCAAAAAGCAAAAAATAATCATGGGTAGAGTTTCCACCATCCAAAACCCATGAAAATTTGTGGAAATCTCTAGCCCATGCCCAACCAAATTCCTACAAAGCGATAACCCATATTTTTCACATGTGAAGGAGATATGTTTGACAAAAAAATTAGATTTGTAGTGAAACTGTCCTAAAGAACCCTAGTTCTTGGTTGTTTTGAATGATCTATGCATTGTTTGTCAATGGAGGGGTGTAGAACCATAGTGGCATGCTGTTAAGGGAATACATAGGTCTGAGAATGCATGTGACAAGTTTCCTTTCTTTTTTTGAAGTCATTGCCTCAATACACCTAGTGGAAGCAAGACCCAGTTTGCATGATTCATGGTGTCAAGCACTTGATTTGGACTATGTATGTTGGGAAACCCTTGGAGTATGTTGGAACAAGTCAAAATACATCTAGTTTCCCTCATTCCATGTTATCCTCAAATGTTGAGCCCCACTAGGATGTTGCCCCTATGTTTTAGGCTTAGGATCACATTGCCTAGAGTGAACTAATGTGCACATTTGAATCCCTTGTGTTGAAATATTGTTTGGAACTGTTTAGGATGTTTTTTTGAGTCCTTCCCCTCTACATTACATATTCTTAAATAAAAATAATAATATAATATTTTTATTCAAATAATATTTGTATCATTAATTAAAAGAATTTTAAATATTTATTTATGCCCTTTTAAATTTAATAACTCTAAATAATTTATTGATGTGGTATGAATATTTAATACTTTATTTTATAATGAATTTTTTTCTAATACTTAAGTCCACTATAGAATTAATTAATTAATTTAATTTAATTACTTATTAATTTTTAATATATTTCTTCTTCACCTTCAATAAATAATTATTTCAAAACTTGCTACATGAACTTAATTAAAAGAGTTTCAAAAATTTTCTAAGGGAGAGAGTTGTGACATTCTTCCCCCTTATACTGTGCATTATCTCGATGCACTTATAGGCGCCAAATGAAAGTTAACATTCATTGATCAAAATTCAACCAAGTTCTTTTATTAGGTCTCAATATCTAGATATTATTGTTTCAACTTATTCATTTATATATATATTATCATTTATCAAAGTTATTGTAACAAGAGATACATGGTGCAAATTAAAATATTCAACCCAACCTTCTAAAAAACAACACTAAATAGAATAAATATTTAATCCAACAATAATTTGTTATAAAATATGTCTATTGCAACAATAAACCATAAATTATATCCATAAATCATAAAATATTCAAAAATAAATCAAATAAAATCTTCATAAATATTTAAGAATTCATCAAGATCAAAAAATTTGAAGTTAATGTACACAATATGACTAATTTTAGTTACAAGCAAGAAAATAAAATACAATAAAGTGAGTTAAAAATAATCATTAATAAAAATAAGTTTTAGAAAAGTTCAATTTGTAGTTCAAAAACATATGCACTTTTAATTTATGCAAAGTCGTATTAGGCTCAAGGCCTAGCTTCCAAACCTTGCTCTAATACCACATGTAAGAACCTAGTCTATTAACCAAAACATTTCCACTAAATTATGTCATAGAATAAATCATTAAAATCATGTAACCTCTCATTTGTTGTCATGCTTGTCATAAAATAAGTTTAATAATATTGTGTAACTTCCCACTCTTGTCATAGAATATTCTTTATAACCCCCCTTCTTCTAATATGCCAAGTTTCATCACTTTTATTTCCTCCATAACCATATGCTTAAATAAAAAAAATTAATATAATATTTACATCATTAACTAAAAGAATTTTAAACATTTATTTATGCCCTTTTAAATTTAATAACTCTAAACAATTTAAATTGATGTGGTATGAATATTTAATACTTTATTTTATAAAGAAATTTCTTCTAATACTTTATTCTACTATATAATTAATTAATTAATTAAATTTAATTACTTATTAATTTTTAATATATTTCTTCTTCACCTTTAATAAATAATTATTTCAAAATTTGCTACATGAACTTAATTAAAAGAGTTTTGCAAATGTTCTAAGGGAGAGGGTTGTGACAATATTGAGTTCTTGTAGGGTGTTGCAAGATTGATTAGATATTAGTAGTGAAGTGTATTATTATGTACTCTCATTCAAATATTAATAATATAATTTCCCTCTTTTCTCACGTGGAGTTTTTTCCTAAAAGGGTTTCTCCACATAAATATGGTGTCATATTTTGTTTGCTATTTTTTATATTGTGATGTATGTTGCAATCACATGTTTAAATCTGATTTGGTAATGTGATTTTCAGATCTAAATTCACTTGCATAAGTTCACATTGTAGCTTTCCTTCACCTTGTTTTCAACATTTAGTCTAATTGAACTAGGAATCACCTTGATTAAGGATCAAATAATTTTTTAAATTCAAGATAGTAGTTCAACTTCATATGTGGAGTAAAAGAATAAGTCAATTGCTCCATGAGTTAAGACTTGGCAATCTAGAATAGTAATAATATGTTTTCTAAGTTTAATGAGAACAATAAAAGGAATTGTCTAAGAAATCATTCTTTTATTTCATAGAAAAAAATTAGTTTAAAAGTTGGAGTAGAAATAAATTTTACTTGTCTCTAGTAGAAGTAGTATGTAATGTTCTATTTTTAAAAAGAAATTTGTAATGCTAAAAGGTTTTTGTAAAATTTTCATAGATGGTCACTATGGGATCACTTGTGTGTTGAACTGGAGTGAATCCTATGTGGCTCTTGTCTACCATCCTCTTAGTAGTCACTCCAAATCAGAATTATTTTGTTAAATACTAATATTTCTTGTTAGAACACAATGATCTATTGAGAGGGGGGTGAATATGTAGATATTAAAACTTTAGCCCTCAAAACCTTTATGCATATTACTTCCTTAGCTTCAAATACTTTATGCAGATTTCTTTCTCAAACTCTTAACGTGTAAATTAAAAACTATATATGCAATCATGAACATGCAAATAAACAATCAACATAAATGCACACAACACCAAATATACATGGAAAACCCAAGGTGGGAAAAACCACAGTGACAAAGTTGCTTGAGTCTACTGCTCAAATCCATCATCACAAATGAAATCTTCAATTATAACTTTTAAGGGCTATGACCCTAAGGATGCAACAACACCCTAGTTTAGGAGCCACAACTCCAAGGATGCAACAACACCCTAATTTAGAAGCTACAACTTCAAGGAAGAAACAACTCCTTGATTTAGGAGCTACAAATCCACGGAGACTACAATCCCCTAATTTGAGCTACAACTCAGTATAATGAGGCTACAACCTCTTCTGGATTACAAACTCAAATTTGCATAAAAGTGGTTCTACAAAACTTGATAATGCAATATTAAAATTAGTACTTTGTTGCACACACTGCAACTCTCTTTCAACTACTGAAGCTACCCTCTCAATAACACACACACTCAACTATAATCAGTTTCAATTTAGTTATTCAAGAATTTGATAAAATTGAAACAGTCATTGTTTACACACTTCACTCTATCCAAATTGCTCTCTCTTCACACTCACTTCACATTTCTAATCAAAACCTTTATATCACCTTCAAACTTCATCGAATATCTTCACCAATCACACAACAACCATTTTCCAGATCCAATGAATATTTTGTTTCACCAAAACTGTAACATTAGGGTTTGTATGTTGGTTATTCATTTTCCTATGCAAGGAATTCAAATTCAAACAATGTCTTCTTCCTTGTATTGGTACCAACATTGCATCCAATGACCAATTGAATCCTTTCCAGATATCTACCTAATAATTTGTACAAGAATTTTTGATCATTCATTCACATTATTGGATCAATCTCAACCTCTGTTCATTCAACCTATTCTTGATTATTCACTTTCCTTGTCACATTAATCTATGCCATTCATCTTGCCATTGGATTGAAAATCTATTCACCATTGATTTAATCAGATTCACCTGCATAAGGAATCATGCACCAATCAGGTGCTATGCATGAAACCATTATCGTCAAACACTTGTGTTTGATTCCCGCCAATATCAATTTGTATCACCATATCGAGGAGACATAAAATGTTGTCTCATCTAACTTCACCTCTCACACTGATGAGCATCTTTTCAATAGCATTGTCTGATCTACCTTCTTCAACCATCACCGTTGATCTTCTTATCTATCCATCAGAATGTTGAAGGGACGAAAAAATTTCTCACTTCAAAAATATGTAGTCACTCCGATGAGTGCCCTTCCATTTGTGTTGTTCGATCTATTATTGACAATCTATACCATCAATTTCAATATTAAATGACTGTGCTTTGACCTTAATTATTTGCTAAAAACCATCACCTTATCGAGGAGACATGAAATGTACTCCCATCCAAACCGCATTGTCTCTTTGATGAAGAGATCTGATCTTTAGATAGTAGTAGTCCTGTTAGCCAAAAATTATCATTGATTTTGCAACAATGATGCAAAGATCAACCACCAAATGATCGCCACATGTCATCCTTTCATTCACTCCCTAATTGTACATTACCATTCCTCGTACCATCTCACTTGTCACCAGACTACATTGGGTCCCACTCATCGACATTACACTCTCTCATCACCATATCGTAGAGACTAGCTTCATAGTTCTGGTGACATCACATTGTCTTCCCGATAAAGGATTATCATCTTTGCATCGAAGAGACACCCATGAAACTCCCTTCAAAATAACTAAGTGGCTTCTATGAGTACAAAAACACCAAATACATCATTCTGATATAGGATCCATACATTGTCGTCGCATGTCCACATCATCCCCATGTCATTGCTTTGTAATCCACAACAAGGATGTGGATTACCATTCACCCAATCTCGTTATGCTATGCGTTTGCTTTGTCATTATTTACTACAATGTTATTATGACTGGGTCCCATGAAAAAATTCACTCACACTGATAAGGCTCTCCTAACTCCTTATCGCTCCATCAAAGAGAGTCCTATACAAGTCCCATCAAAACAAACTTGTCACACCGATGAAACTTAATTCACTTTCTACATCACCATTTCGAAGAGATGTAGCACCTACTCTCTTTGAAAACACATTGTCACTATGATGCCATTTATTGGTACTTTGAAGAGACTCCTACTTGACTCCTGTCGACATTTGACCATCACCTCAAAATGATTACATGGACACTACTAACCAGAAATCTAGAAACACAGGGCCAATCACTGAATGGATGTAATGGGCTTCAGTTACTACTTAAGCTTGTTGCAACCACCAAATGCAAGTCACCAAAAAAATAGAATCATGTCTGATCACCATGATTGCAACAACCATGGTGTTTAAGTGATAAACCATAGCATCACTTGAGAGCAGAAATAATTCATTCTTGGACATATTCATGAACTTCTGGACCTGCAGAGCACATCACTAGAAAGCTCTCGAAAAACCATATAGCATCTGGTCTCCAATTTTTTGTTAGACATCTGGAAGAAACCTTTGCAATATTATGACAAAATGTCATGACAAATTGCAACTTGCTGAGCAAATTTTACAATAACTTGATCAATTTGCTCTTCCGAACAAACACTCAATCCTTATAATTTTAGAACTAGATCCACTGCATCTTCATAACATCCAGGCACACCACTGAACTTCCTCTGAGCTGCCTTTGTGCATTGATGACACCTTTTGTCACTATGCCAACAAACTACCCTTTAGGATCAATTCCACTTCACTTCTAATCTCTTCCTTGCAATGACACTCTTACATTTCCATTAAAGCCAACATCCTCCTTTACCATGCCAACAATTTCTTTTGCATGATTTCCCATTTTGACATCAATGACAACAATATGCCAACATTTCCAAGTGTTTTTACATGATTTTTTATACTTTCAAGTGTGTGTCTCTTGCTTCCTTCCCTCCCCTTTCGATTCTCTCCATCCTCTACTGAGTTGGTGATGAAATTTAGGTATATGATTTGAATAAATCATTGATTACATGGCATTCTCTTCTACTTGATCATCTCCATCTTATGTTGAGCTAGAGATGATGCCTATATTTGTGATTGGATTCAATCATTTATTATCTAGCTTCTTGCTCTATTTCACAATCTGGCTTCTTTCTACCTTTATTTCCCCTCCATTATATATAAATAATTGTGCATTTCCTCATCATTCTCACCTTGCATTCTACTCTCCATTTTTTTGATCCCTCTCTCTCATCTTCCTATTTGTATGAGATGTTAAACCTAAGAGTTCTTGTCAAGGTACCTAAATGCTTCCCCCTATTCTTGGTCCCTTTATTGCAGAGATGCTTATACTTATTTTCAAATATGTTTGTGATCTCATTGAAGATACTATTGGTGTATTTATTGGTAAATTTTTTCTCATGAACTCCTAATGCTTTTACTCTATTTTGGATGTGGGATTGGGATTCCTTTAAAATGTAATGGATATCATCTAGTGTCATGACCTTGTTTGTTGCTTTGTAGGGAATACATTCAAGAAGTATTGATTAATGATGATATACTGCAACATGCTCTTACTGAGTATGTCTCATATGAAGGTTATAGTGGATGGTATTGTATCTAATTTTTTGCTTCAAAATTTAGAAGGATGAAAATATTTAATTAATGATATGAGCATAAGTCTCATAAAGGATTGTTCTTGAACTTTTAAGAATATTGTTCCCTTTCATGGTATAGCGTTGATAAGGCCCTCCTTGTCAAGGCTAAAATTGTGCTTAAATCTCTGCACCATTTCATTATGCATACTCCTCCATGACTAGATATTGATAAAAGGCCCTTCAAGTTTCTCAATATCCCTTGGGTTGAAGATAAAGTGATAAGGGCAATAATTTTCCACCCCCTAGTGTGTAAATGCTCTATTTTTTCACTACTTTTTGGGTATTTTGTTGGGTGTTTATAATGTTATTTTCTATATTTGCACCCATTTTGGGGGTGGCTTATCTTTAATGTTTATTTTTTCTTCTAGACTTTCTAGTGTTGGTTATGCTCTATACGAGCTTATGTATCTATTTCTATGATCAATATATTTATAAGGTTTAACCATTTTATCTAAAAAAAGAGAGCATGTAATGTTCTATTTTCATTATTAATGAGAAAGAAGAAAACTTGATCCCACTTGAAGAGTAAATGATCAATTCAAAAAGGAGTTGGGAAAAATCACTCGAAAGAGAAAATTCTATAGACTCTTATTAATTATTTATATAAGTTTAATTTATTATATATTAGTCAGTAATATATCATTATTATTTCAAAGATCCATAGACATAAAATCATAAAAATATAGAAATATCTTCTTTCCAACATTTCCAATTTTTATGAAATTTTTGTTTGTTTCAAGAAAATTAGTTTAGTTTATTTTGTAGAAGTGTGCTTGGTTTTAGTACATTCCCTTTTTTAGTCTCTTTTTTAGTATATTTTATTTTCAATAGCATGTTTAATTATAGTACATCAATATAATATATTTGATTCCAAGTTTATTAGACCAAAGGACAAGGTAGATTCAATTATGAAAGATCTACTACCTTTAGAATTTAAGACCATATTGCAAATTGCCTTGGAAATCACCCAAATTAATAATAATTAAATGATGAACAATTGATGCCACTACAATGACCTTGTCACTTTCCATGGTAAAGTCTTGGATACTATTCTTGCAATTTATTTAACAATGATTAGTCTTGGAGTATATGTGCTTATCATAGCTCAACTTGTTCTTCTTCCCTCTTATTCTTCCACAAAAATCATTGTTGGTTTTTTCTCACATAATGATTTGTGTTTTCCAATTTCATTTGTGTATTTTGTGTTACCCCTTTCCTCCTTTTATATATTTTAAATTTTTTATGGATTTCATGCTTTTTTTAATGAATCTGCTAACTACATATTAGGTCCTTTTACGTGGGACCTTATTTCCTATGCTAAGTAATTTTTGTGGTGCATTACAAACACCCACTATACACTATATTCTAGTTCTATGCTTTAATCTAGTTCATAACAATTTTATCTTACACCATTAACATATCATTTTTTTAAAATTATTTAGTCTTTAATTAAACTAAATTGATTAATTTTATGTGATTTATGTGATATGGTCCTAGCCATTGTATCTTTAGTTTATCTAATTTTTTGATCTTTCTATTGTACATAAGTACCAAAAATTATGGTTGGAATTTCTTAGTTATTACATTCTAGTCATGGACTGCCTTTTTATTCTATTTATTCTATGTTTGATTATAGAACATTAGTAACTAATTATTGCTTACTTTTTATAACTATAACAATTGGTGTTTTAAGAGAATATTTTTCATTTAGTGATGCACTAGCTATGGTTCTTAGATTGTGAACAATGTGTTGAATTGGTGATTTTTTATAGTCCCTAAACCAATTGGAAGGGGAAATATTGTGTTAACCATTAATTGGTTATGTAGTAGGCCCAAACCATTGAATTAGTATTTTTTTATCCTATTGTGATGTATCTTTTTTGTAAACCTTTGTAAGTGTTTTTATCAAAATTATGTTTGAAGATTCACTCACCCCATTTTACTTAAGGGTGATATGGCATGATTTTTATACGAATTATCATAAATGTATTGAGGAGTTCCTTAATGATTTGATTAATAAATTTATTTCTTAATCACTAGTAATATTTAGGAGACATCCAAATATTGTAATGATGTTTTCTAAACAAACTTAATTGTTATCTCTTTTGGTTCCACTTTTTCCCATCTAGTTAGATATTTAGTACTAGTAATGATGAAATGTGCCTTAGTCTTCCATGTCAGGGATTGATAGTCTTAATTAAATCAATTGCCCACTTTTTTAATGGTTCAATGACTAATATCAGTTGAAGTGACATTTAATCTCTTGTGATTAGCCTCCTAGTTCTTTAACAAATGTTACAAGAGTGGAAATAGTTAGCATATTTGAATAATTTTAGCCATCATAGTCTAGCTAATAATATTTTTTTTACGATTATAGTTCCTAAATTTTGTGCTCCAAAGATACCTTCATATGTTGAACTTCTAAAAATTGGTTATGTTTACAGTTTATGACTACTATTTGTAGAATTTTATATTTAATCAAAAATTATAATTCTCCAATAATAATGGTATAAGGGAGAGATCCTGTACTTAGTCTTTTTTATCTTCTTTTTTGTAATGCTTTGAGAAGATACAAAGAGATAGTAGTTGAAAAATGTCTTGTAATTCATTATATATCTTGAATAGGTGTGCACTAGGAAACCAACTTCAATACATTCTCCTTTACAATTTTTAATTATAGAAAGATAGTCTAGGACTTCATTAGATTTTATAGGTTTCAAAATAATATTGAAATCATATTCTTACAAAACTAGTATCCATTGACATATTTGGTTGTGTATTATTGGTTTGTGCATAAGAAATTTTAACGATTTATGGTATGTGTAGAAAATTAATGGATTCACTAAAAAGAGATGTCTAATCTTTTTTAGATTATTCATAGTAATTTGGTAAAATTGTTGTGTTCTTAGCCTTTAATTGGTTTCTCCTATATCATCCCATGAGTATTTACAAATATTTATATGGTATAATGGGTTTCTTGTTCCATCATATTCAATTGTTCCATTAGTAGTTCTTGCTTCTTCTAGATACCTATTCTTAATTAAAATTGTCAGTGCTTTGCAAGGAGGAATGTTTTGTTTATGAGTCTTTCAATGCCTTATAGTGCTTAAGATTGTAGACACTTAAAAATGTCTTGATGGATCACATTGGCTAACTAACATCATTTCGTCCTAAAACCCATCCTCTTTTTGCTTAATTAATTGAATTAGCCTAACTAATTAATTAATTGCATCATTTTTGTCTATTAACCTAATTCATAAAATTGGGTTAATTCATCCCATTTCACACTAACATTTCATCTCATTAAATTAAATAAATCAAAATATTTAATTTAATTTCCTAATTCATCTTATTTAATTAAATAACCCTAAGTTATTTAATTAAATATCATTTCATCTCTCCCCCCATTTATTAAATTATTTTATTTAATAAATATCACTTTAATTCCTCCAAATCTCCTAATTGCATGATTAATCCTTGTTTAATTAGCAATTGAATTAATTTTCCTCTAAAAAGGGGAATATTCCCATGAAATATTCCTTATCCCCTTTTTGCATAATTAAGAATTTCTTTTAATTTGCAAAATACCTTTTATCCTCACCCAAATGAATATTCCAAGGAATATTCTTATTTCTCCATCATTTGAAAAATGGATATTTTCACTTAGTTTCTAATGTAAGTTTTAACCTTTAACCTTTTGAACAAGTCACCTTTGGCCTGTGTGAGCAAGTCAAAAGTGTGTTTGTTTGAAGCAAGTGTGAGCCCTTGATTAAATCCCATAATGCATTCTCATCCATTGATGAGAATCCATGATCCATGCCTGTTCTTCCTTTCATCTTTGACTGTTGATTGATCTTTTTTTATCTCAACCCTCCATTTCTCATTTGCTTTCCTATAAATAGGACACTATTTGGAGACAAATGGATCCATCCTTCAATTGCAAATTCATGCTGTTGAATTCACTTGCATCCACACTCTCAATTTACTCACTTTTAGCTTAATTTAGTTCATTTTAGTTGCATAATAGTTTAATACATCCATTAATGGCTTCCATGCATCCATCTTAGTCTGTTCATAAATTAGGGTTTCCATCTTTTAGCTTAGAATTAGCTTATATTAGCTTAGAAATTGCATAATTAGATCAATTTTAGCATAGAATCATGTTAATTTAGCTTGCATCATGTTTAATTTAGCATAAATTAGGTTTTCATCCATTTATCACAATGGTTTCATTGATTCTCTTCCATAGAATCGATTGAAACAAGCTCACTAATCACGAGATTGGGAAAGGGTCATTGTTCCATATCAACACGACACTAGTTCCAAAACAAGATAAACTTCAAATGGGATAGAGTAGGAATTTAATTGTTTTCGTAGTTTGTAACTTTCAATTTCAATAAATGCTTAGTTTAACTTTTCAATTTGAATGATCTTGTTTGGTAGATTGAGGTTTAGTGGATAAATTATGCTTCGATTCATCATGGATTAAGCATAATTGATCCACCCTAACAATCCTCATCTCACATTCTGGTGCTAGAGGGAGGGCAAACCATTGATTTAACCAATTTTTAGCTCAAATTCCATTTTGTGCTTATTTTGCAGGATACAATGATGTCTAAATCACAAATAGTGATGTACTTTGAAAAGTGTCACCATATAGTGATTCTATTGCAATTTGAAACACTGACGCTGATTAAATACACCAACACTAATTTAAATATAGTGATGCTGATTTAATATAGAGGTATCAAAAACTACAAATGTGATGCCCCCAAATTTCAAAATGTGATGCTACAGTGTGCATTGATGACCGACAAAGTCTTGACAGTATCGTGCTCTCTATTTTTGCTGCAAAGCGATGCCTAGAGTTCAAATTGTGACACTATCGTGTTCATCGACACCCAACCAAGGTAAGAAATTTTATGATCATTTTTTCAACATGTGCTTTAATTTCCTTGATTTATTTGATCACTAATGTACTTCTAACTGTGTTCTAGTTGTTAGACTAATAGGGTTTTGTAAGTGAAACACATGAAGCTAAAGTGAAGAAAGATTCCCTATCTTGAAATTCTATGATTATAACAAGCATTTAACACTTTGGGGAAAATATAACCCAATGATCATGCTTTCTTCTTTATGCTTTAGGACAACTAAATTTCCATTGGGTTTTAAAACTTACAATCTTAGGACCAACTAGCTTTCAATTGGGCTTGAAATTCATTTTCAAAGTTGGTTAAAACTGAACCCTCACATCATCATTTTACTTTGGGTTTAAAATTGAACAAGGAAACTTAACATTTCATTTGGTGCTTAAAATGAACTCATCATTGCTTTGAGGGGTTAAAATTTACAATTTTTTGTTATGTTTTGTGATTTACAATGTTGTTATTGAATGCGTATGCAATTCTCTCATGCCATTTGGTGACCTTGAAAAACATAAACATTCTTCAACACTTTGTATAATCACCTACATCTTTCAAATTGGATTAAAACTGAACCCCCTTGTGAGTGTGAGAAAAGGAATAGCATGTGTTCTCTCTTTGTTCATATGAATGAAGATGATCAAACTATGGATGTACTTCCTCATCATTGTTTACCTTTAGAGGGACTATCTCCCTGCTTTGAAAGGAGGGAACGACCCAAGTGGTAACGAGCTAAATCCAAGCTCTTCCAAACCACTATATAAATGTATGGTTTCAATGAAAATTGTGATAAATGGGAAGCGGTACATGATAGATCTCCCCCAGTATCTTTATAATGCATAAAGCCCTTGTTCTAAGGGTTGGGAGACCTCTTGATGAAGTTTATCATTGCACCCCCTAAACTGGAAGCCCTTATTATGAACCCTTGTTTAGAATCCAAAATCTTTAATACTTGTTGGTGCAAGAACTCTCATTTTGAAGCTGCCCCATATTTGTACTATTCAATTATAGAAACAAAAAAATCCTTTTGATCTTTAGATTTTAAGGATTTTGAGATTTGGTGGTCTCGAGAAGTGTGTTCCATGGAGGGAATCCAGTGTTGCCAAATCTCAAATTGTTCGCATTGTTTAGTGTTTGGATAAATCCAAGTGGGGACTCAACAAATATAGCCATTTCGAACCTAGGGTTGTAATGATTGTGAGTCAGTTTAAGACATTGCTCGGTTCCAAAATGATGCAAAAACAAACATTCACTATCTCCCTCAAAATTTCAAACACTTTGGCTTAAATATGGATACCTATTGAATTAGCCTTGATATTACTACTTGTCCTAAGGATTTCTATCCTTAGAGATTTCTAAATATCTTGACTTATATCTCAATCCATATTTTCCAAAGATGACATAGGCAATTATGGCTTCAACCTCATGATTTTCATGAAATGGACATTGTAAAAGTTATGATGTTTTTGACATAAACATTTAGTTTGAAAGCATAACTAGGACAAGTGTGTGTGGTAAAAATAACCTCATTAATCCAAGATTAAATCAAATGAACACCCCACATTGATGTATGTTCAAATCATTGACTCCCTGAGCACAGGCAACTTGAGACAAGGAAAACATTGCAAACATTGAGTCTAGAATCATTGGGTCTTATTTCCAAAATCAGTTGAGTCCTATTATCACTTTAGAGGTATAGCATGTTTCTCACTACCTTGGTCTTGGGAAACAAAGGTTCATTCTAGGTCAACATTGGGTCAAACATTTCATCCACCCTTTCATCAAATTTCATCCTTCACTTAACCAAACTTTGCAAGAAATTTTTGAATATTCCAACACTTTGGACTTAGACATTTATCAAACCAACCCCTAACTTAGCTACTTTGTACGTGAAATGAATATGTTTCCATGCATTTAGTTAAGTTAGTTATCATCTTTGGACTGGTTTATCTTGAAGGTCATTAGTCTACCCTAAATATTCACAAGTTCATAAACATCATTTATCCAAACATTAAACAATCAAATTTAAGTCAAAAGTGTTGTCCCAAAACATTTGCAAAGATCACTCCCATATCATTTACCTTTTCATGTCCCATTTTCACCATTGCTCCAAAAATACTTAGAGCATCCCTTTTACCTAGATTTGAGTCAACTAGAGAGTTCAAACATCACAAATCACAACACAACTCTCCCATAGGTGACACAAAATTTATGGTAAAGACAAGATCACAACACAAGAGAATCATGGAGGAAACCAAAGTCACATTCACCTCAAGTGATGCCAATCCTCAAGAATTTGATTGAAGAAGTCATGTTACCCCATTGCAACCACCCTCATCTCCATCAGGACCATAGAAGATATAAGACATCACGAACAACCCATTTGGACTTACTAGGGAAGAAATCATGGAACATCAAGCCTTAGAAAATGTGGCTCCAATTTCCCCATCTTTTGTTGCACAATCATTGGTAGAAGGCTTGACTTCATCTACAACTCAACCAACTCCATCCCTTATGCTAAGTCAACCCTTAACATTTAGTCTTGCAACTTGGCTAGGAACCAACCTTGGTCTCACTTCATATCTAGGAACAAACACAACTTTGGGTATTCACAAAACAACCATTCCATTAACCACCAACCTTCCCCAACAAACAAGTTGTATACAAACCTTTGGAAAACCACTTACATTCCATGGCGCCACAACAATCTCAACATTTTGAGCACAGCCATCCTCATCCATCATCACAAATACCCCAAGTATGCCTAATGTTACGCAAGGTAATGTGAACTAAGTGCCTCAAGTGGGATAACAAGGGAAAGTTAACACTCTCACACAAATTCAACCCTTGACAAGTGGTTCCAACAACCCCATTGATACATCGAAATAAGTGGTTACCCAAGCTACTCAAGTTAATCCACCATCCACATCAAACCAATCTATCATCGACCCAAATAAAAACAACACCTTGGTTACGCATCCCATCAACCAAGGTAATACCTTGATCCCACCTCAAATACAACAAGGAAATCCTCAAGACATCGGTCAAGGAAACCTTTTTAATCAATGGACTCAAGGTACTAATATTTCATTACCATCGCAATATCCAATGGCATCATCATTTTCCCCACGATCCCTCTCACCATGAAAAATCAAATGGGACCTCAAACTTACATTCCTCCATGTCAATCCACCATCTTACAAGGAATGTTAAACCAAGTGAATCCCCAACCTCTCATTGAAAATCTATAACCTGCACAAAACATCAACACCCAAAACTTATCAGAGATGTCCCAACCATTGATTGATCCTACATTGCAAGCACATGCCTTAGCTTTATAGCAAGCCCAACAAGCTTACCGATAAGTAGTCCAACAACATCAAAAACAACAACAACAAAAACAACAACCCGCCTTAGCAACACAACAACAACATCAAGCCCAACAAGTATCCTTAGTAGTGCAACAACAACAAAAAACTCATTAAGTAGCACAACAACAATAGGCTTATCAACAAGCCATCCAACATCAAAAACAACAAGCAACCTTAGTAGCACAACAACAACAAAAATCTGCCTTAGGAGCACAACAATAAAAACAAGCCCAACATGCCACCTTAGCTGCACAATAAGAAGCTCAACAACAACAAACCCAACAACAAGCATTGCTTGCTCATAAATATGCCCATCAACAACAAATGCTCGCATAACAACAACAACAAGGTTTATACTATAACCCTCAACAAAACATCATCAATCCAAACACGTTGGGGACATATACGCCTCCACCATAATCACCTTCACAATATCTTACACCACCATACACCCCATACAATTCATCCATCATCCCTCCATATGTTCCTCCACCCAACTTGCAAGATGATATCGCATTGCAATTTAAGGCGCTCTCACAAGAAATGCAGGACCTTCGCATGGGAAAATCAAAGAAGCCCCATACATAGAACTTATGTCCCTATCCATTCAATTGAAACATCACAATGGTACTGTTCCCTCCCGACTTTGAAATCGCCAAATTTGATAAATACAAAGGGATGGGAAATCTTGTAAACCACATCAAAGAATTCAATGTCATGTGTATGGAGGTTGCCTAAAATGATTCCTACTTAATGCGCCTCTTTCCATGAAGTTTGACAAACCCAGCCATGGACTTTTTTTCTCAATTGCCTCCAGGTATTAAAAATTTCCAAGAAATCATTGATAAATTCATCGATCACTTCTTCTTTAATCTTGACATGGACGTAAGTCTAGAATATTTGTACACTCTTCAATAGAACAAGGGAGAATCTTTTGCCAATTTCTTACAACAATGGAGGCAAAGAGCTAGTAAAAACAAGTGGTCCCTTCTCAACTTACAACAAGTGGGGATTATCATAGAAAATCTAGATCTAGATCTATCCTTCCACTTGAAAATGTGGTGCATCATATCTTATGACGAGCTTGTCCCTAGATCCCTTAACATTGAGAGAGCCCTAATCTCATAGGGAAACACACAAGTGTATAAAGACAATCGCCCATCCACTAGTTTTAACAACAAGCCCCACTATTGGGACAAGAACAAGAATGTTACTAGTGATGGTGTTGTTGATGCAAAGGTGGTCTTAACTACTCCTAGACAAGAAGACACCCAAACCATGAATACAAAACAACCATAAATTTCACCGTCAAACAATCAAACAAGCAATGTTGCAAACACTCAACGTGGACAACAGAGAACAAACAATGCTCCTAAGTGACAATTCACTCCCTTAGGAGAACCTATGGAGGATGTCCTAAAGCAGTTGATACAGTCTAACCTTATCACACTCCTAGATTTCTCAAACTATCAAGAGCCACAAATCAAACCTCGTGGCTATAGAGAAGATCACTTTTATGAATTTCATCGATACAAAGGTCATAGCAAACAAAATTGTTTTAGGTTCAAACATCTAATAGATGATCTTGTTGAAAAAAGAGACATTGAGGTTGATCAAAAATATAGGAATGAAAATATGAAAATTTACATGAACCCTATGCCTGATCATGGAAAAATAAAAGATTGGACCAAGGCATCAACTTCAAAAAATACCCAGGATACCATGTTGGTACATGTTTACACTGTTTATGAGGAATTAGATATGTATCAAGATACTATTTTAAAACAAAGTGCAAACCCATCAATAATGTTTAGCACTATTTTATATCGTAATGATATCAAGTGGATATAAAATTGTGATATCTATCCCACACATGAATCAATGATTGGGCATGTTTAAGAAGTTGCAAACAAGCCAAAAATATCCCTTATTGCACCCATACCCACAAAAAGTTGCGAAGAGTCTTTTACCGATGATATATCATCCACCCAAGGATCATGTCAAGAGGAGGCTCTTGAGAATAGTCAAAGTTACTCCGAATTGAGTCAAGATCAAGAACCCCTATCCCTAGAGTTTCACAAAGAACCAAGGGACATCTTCCAAACCATTTTAAAATCCAAAGATGTCCTTGATATCACTCCTAAGATGTTTCTTTCAGATGGAAATATAGATGTTCTTCATCCAAAATATGAGTCTCCCTCTCTTGATATTCCTACACAAGAGCAAGAAATAGTTGAGATTATTGATTCTTACAATGATTGTGCATCATTGACATCTTTTGAACTAGTACCAACATATTTTGAAATAGTATCAACAGATAATGATATCATAGAATCAAAGAAAATAGATCATGAGTGAGCAACAATCAAGATTATTGTTTCTTACAGTGATTGTGCATCATCAACATCTTTTGAATCAACACCAACATCTTTTGAAGTAGTATCAACAGATAATGATGTCATCAAATCAGAGCAAACAATTCATATTCCTAAACAACAAGAACCCATAACAATATCATGTGTTCATGAAAAGTCATATTCAATGGCTATGGATCAAAGGATTTATTATTAGAGCAAAGGATTGGGTATTGATAATACTTCACAACACCGGGGGAAATATTTTCTACAACAAACATCAACATTTGGGGCATGAGGAATCCTTATGATGAAAATGTTGTCAATGCTACAACTAGCCATATCATGAGCTAGCATTCACCCATCATCTCATACACAAATTGGGACCAACGTAAAAAGAAGAATTCCTATGAAAGCAAGGTGAAGATCATCAAATAAAATGAAGCAGTAAAGAAAAAAGGACATGTCAAGTACAAATGGATACCAAAGAAAAATAAAGAAAGTAATCCCTTGAAAACTCCATTAGTCAAAGAAACTATGGGGTAGAAACAAAAAGGGAAATGTATCCATCATAAGAGTCCTCAAATACAAAAGAAGCCTTCTCAAGCAAGGAACAAAGTATATCTAGTGGTTGGTCGTAATTCCATGTAAACCTCCATTCCCACCCATCATCGCTCATCTTCCCAAGTTTGGAGAGTCAAAGGTTCCAAAATATCAACCAATCCATCTCATATTCCTTCATGCATGTTACCATACACTCCATTCAAAATATCCAATTCTCACATTGACCATGTGTTGGCAACTACCCATCATCATAAGGATTTTGAAGGCACTTTATCATGATGTGCACACATAGATAAGGTTAATTTTGGTATCGACAAGGAAGATCAAAGTTCTTCAAGGTTGCATTCAAGTGCTCATATCTTATCAAAGAAACTTCTTCAAGTAGGATATCATTGGCATGTTATGATAGTGGGCTCCACATCAATACCACTAGGTGGTTCAACATGAGGGTAAAATCTTCAAAAAATAAAAAAATAAAAAAATCAAGAAAATAGTAAAAATAAAAATCGTCCTCCAGTGAAAACCACTAAGGTGGCGCTTTGGGAAATTACTATGATGAAAACCTGGAAAACAAATGTCATGAGTAGAATTGAGCATATATATGATCCTTCTCAAACAAAATCATCTCATCCTTGTCATGATAAATCTAATGTTCCCTCCATCCATCCAATCCTAATTTATCTAGATATTCCAGTTTATGTTGATCTTGACAAAGATTCGGTGTATACTTCAACTCTACTCATGGAAAATTTTTGATAGGCTCTTTACCAATTTATCTCATGAAGTCCCATAACCCATATCTAGCATGCTAAAAATCTATCAAACTCTCCAAATATACATTACCTATCTTGGTTATCCATTGCATTATAAAACATTAATAGACACTGGGGGTAGGTTCTTGCACTCTTGTTTTTGAATAACTCTTGATCCATGTCTTATATCTCACAACGTGACATTGACATCATGACCTAGGTATCATTTGCATCAAAATATTATCAAAAATCCAAAAAAATTTGTAAAATTGTAAAGTCAAAATATAAAACATTCAAAAAACATCAAAAACCCTAAAAAGGTCGAACATAAAAAATCCAAAAAGTGTTACCCCTTGTCAAACTATGTTGTCTTTGAGCTTGAATGTAGGAAAGGAATAATTGATGTGCCTCTGAGACACCCTAGGTCACTCCTTTAGGAGTCCATCATAATAAACTAAATTTTCCATCACTGTTCATATCTTCATCTTGTCAATAGGTCGAGTTAGTCAAACTACATGGTCTATGTGTGTATAACGTAGGCAAGGCTTATCTTTAATCAGCCCCCAAGACCCCTAGGATAGGTCTTTTACGTTAGGTTCTTGGTCAAAATTTTCAAAAATCCAAAAACATCCAAATATCTCAGAAAATCCCAAAACATCTAGATAACTTTCAAAAATCCAAATACATCCAAATATCTCAGAAAACACAAAACATCCAAATATCAAAAAATCCCCAAAACACTCAAAAACTAGAAAATACAAAAAAAATTGAAAATTGAAAATCTAAAAATAATAGAAAACATTTAAAAAACCCTAAACAACCTCAAATAATATGAAAATCCTAAACATCCACATAAACTTTCAAAAAGACCAAAAACAACCTCAAAAAATTTTCAAAATACCAAAAACATTGAAATATTCTAGAAAATCCAAAACCATCCATCCCATCTTGCTTTCACCCACAATAAAATTTCACCCATAATAAATCGATCGTCACCTCCAACCTTTGGCAAAACAAAAAAAAAAACAATTATAGCAAGTTGTAAAGTGCGAATCTAAGTCTCAAAATCTAAATTCTAAATCATAGGTAAATACATCAGTGAAGTTTGTATCAACAACTGATCTTAGCATCATCATCCTAACATCAAGCAACCCCTAATCAACATATCCTAGGATGTATCCTTCATGCGATGGACATCAACATTAGACATCACCTTAGCTAAACTTAAACTAGGAAAGAGATATGGATAACACTGACTATTTGTCTTTGATATTTTCTTATGATTTATCTTAATGACCCATTATGAGGACCTCTCGATGATATCTATTAAAAATGATTTAGAGAGAAAGGAATGGGGCATCGATCATTATATTTTATTTGATGTGCTTGTGGATACTCTTGTACAATAATCTTGGCACATACTTGCTTAGTTGTGTGTAGGAAGGTCGTTTAGGGCATGTTGTTGATTATTGCATATGCTTTTGTCCAATATATTCTAAGCTTCTAACTTGCATTCCAATGAGGTTTCCATATGTCAAGATGTGAACAAGAACTATCATATCTATTTGCCGAGTCAAAGTTCATTACACTAGATACAACACCATCCTAGTTATTAATACCTTGATGCATCGTATCTATGTGTTATATCAAACAATAAGGAATGATGAAAAATCCCAATCCTGAAGTGTGAGAAACTCATCATCCTGCATTCATCCTCATCATGCATGTCTCATCACCATCTCTAATAAAGTCTCGGTGGATTATAGACTTGTTGGATCTTTTTGAATCAATCTCAAAATCAATGGTTAATCCATTCATCTTATTCATCTTATTCTTTTATCTTTACTAAAAATTCTATCCAAGCATCAAATCTATGTGATCTACATCGACATATACATGAGGATACCCATAGCTAATGATTGTTTATACATCATGAAATTTGTCTACATCAACATCTAAGCTTTCTAGGAATTATTTTTCATCCTCTTTACTAGCAAGCCCTCTTCTATTGGGGCATAGTGGGCCATCTATATCATCTTTAGCTTAACAATCTAAAAATTTGTAGCTCTTTGATTTCAAAGCAACCTAAAATCTTAAGCATCTCAAGCATAAGTCTAATTTCACTTATCGTGAGTTGGATCAAAACACTTTATTCTCCGATCGATCTCTCAAGGGGGAAACCAACCATCTTTTGATCATATCGATGACAAAATAATCTAATGAATTTTGTTCCTATCCTTGCTAGCAAATCTTGATCAATCTATCAAATCAATCATCATAGGGATATATCTTTCCCTATGAACCCTCGTGTTATTCAACAAATCCTTGCATTGTTGTGAATCCTCAACAATGTTATCAATCAATTAATCAGATCAATCAAATTTAGCTTGGCTATCAACATCTCAAATAGATCATCGATATCTATTTTTGCATCGTCATCAGCATTGAAATCAACATCAGTCTTTGAAACAATGCAACGAGTACATTGCTTCAAAGAGGGGAAAAATGTAGACACTTAAAAATGTCTTGATGGATCACATTGGCTAACTAACATCATCTCATCCTAAAACCCATCCTCTTTTCACTTAATTAATTGAATTATCCTAGCTAATTAATTAATTGCATCATTGTCATCTATTAACCTAATTCATCAAATTGGGTTAATTCACCCCCTTTCACACTAACATTTCATCTCATTAAATTAAATAAATCAAAATATTTAATTTAATTTCCTAAGTCATCTTATTTAATTGAATAACCCTAAGTTATTTAATTAAATATCATTTCATCTCTCCCCTCCCATTTATTAAATTATTTTATTTAATAAATATCACTTTAATTCCTCCAAATCCCCTAATTTCATGATTAAACCTTGTTTAATTAGTAATTAAACTAATCTTCCTATAAAAAAGGGGAATATTCCCATGGAATATTCCTTATCCCCTTTTTGCACAATTAAGAATTTCTTTTAATTTTTAAAATGCCTTTTATCCTCACCCAATTGAATATTCCAAGGAATATTATTATTCCTCCATAATTTGAAAAAGGGATATTTTCACTTAGCTTCTAATGCGAGTTTTAACCTTTAACCTTTTGAACAAGTCACCTTTGACATGTGTGAGCCAGTCAAAAGTGTGTTTGTTTGAAGTAAGGTGAGCCCTTGATTAAATCCCATCATGCATTCTCATATGTTGATGAGAATCCATGATCCATGCCTCTTCCTCCTTTCATCTTTGATCGTTGATTGATCTTTTTTTATCTCAACCCTCCATTTCTCATTTGCTTTCCTATAAATAGGACACTATTTGGAGACAAATGGAACATTTCAATTGCAAAGTCATGTTGTTGAATTCAATTGCATCTACACTCTCAATTTACTCACTTTTAGCTTAATTTAGTTCATTTTAGTTGCATAATAGCTTAATACATCCATTAATGGCTTCCATGCATCCATCTTAGTTTGTTCATAAATTAGGGTTTCCATCTTTTAGCTTAGAATTAGCTTATATTAGGTTAGAAATTGCATAATTAGATCAATTTTAGCATAGAATCATGTTAATTTAACTTGCATCATGTTTAATTTAGCATAAATTAGGTTTTCATCCATTTATCACAATGGTTTCATTGATTCTCTTCCAT
Source organism: Sequoia sempervirens (assembly GCA_007258455.2). Taxonomy (NCBI): domain Eukaryota; kingdom Viridiplantae; phylum Streptophyta; class Pinopsida; order Cupressales; family Cupressaceae; genus Sequoia; species Sequoia sempervirens. Next base: position 67,166,630 of record VDFB02072274.1, read on the forward strand.
AGAATCGATTGAAATAGGCTCACTAATCATGAGATTGGGAAAGGGTTGTTGGTCCACAACAAAACGACACCAATTCCAAAATAGGATAATTTTCAAATGGGTTAGAGTAGGAATTTAACTATTTTTGTAGTTTGTAACTTTCAGTTTCAATAAATGCTTAGTTTAACTTTTCAATTTGAATGATCTTGTTTGGTAGATTGAGGTTTAGTGGATAAATTGTGCTTCGATTCATCACGGATCAAGTGTAATCGACCCACTTTGATGATCCTCGTCTCACAAAGATTAATGTATAATAAAGAGATTACATTATAAGTTATTTATTTGTGAATTTTTGTTTAATTATTTAAAGATACTTCAATAAATCACCTATTCTAGAATAATGGGGTAATTTAACATTTGATACTCATTGTATGTGGCATGTTTGCTTGCTATGCATTATCTAATTGTGTTATTACAATATTTTTCTACATATAAATAATTTTTAAAGCTCTAATACCTTCCTCTTATATTTATTTAGCTCTTCAAATGCCCATGCCTCTATTGCATCCTCTATATCATTTGAACAATTGTCATTGTCTATGAGTATTTCACTATTAGAATTGGGTTCACCATTCCATTCCTTTCTAGGTATTACACCTATTGTATATAGTTTTTTACCAAATTCATCCTCATTTTATTCTTCATTATCATCATTAATTATTATATATATAAACATTTCATTCTCTTATTTAATGATGTATGTACCATTTTTCCATTCTTTTGTAATATTATTTCTTCGTTATTTGCATTGAATATTCTATTATTATCCATAAACCATTCAATATCTAGTATAATATTAAAAAAATATTGGGATCCTTCATACACATATTTAGCTTTGAAGTAATAATTTGTCTTTATAACCATGAATTCTACTTTAATATTTCACCGTGTGCATATTGGATATATAGAGCTTCCATATGCTAAAGATATATCACATGGTGTTTTATGTAGTTGCAGTTTGAAAAATGTTTCCCAAATCTCTTTAGGGATAATATTTATGCTTTCTCATAGGTCAAATAAATATTTTCTTACCATTTTACCATTTAATTTAACATCTAATAATACTATTTTGTTATTCTATCTCTTTTGGGTTTTGAGGATCCAATTTATGATTTATTGTGCACTATATCTTTTTGTTACATGCCCTTGATCCTATAATGTGCATAGGGTTATGAGTAGTTGATTTTTTTTGCTACCTTAAATCTTAATAAAATTATATAATAATTATTATAGTCATATATAGGTAGTTATGTCATCCTAGGTGTTATATTTAGGTATATAAGTTGGATTGGATGAAAACTATGGTATATTTAGGTATATATAGGAGCTAAAAGTCTATTTATTATGATCATATTACAAATTATTTTCTCATTGGATATGTTTGGAGGTTTCCCCCCTTGAAGTGGTTTTTCATTCTCAATTATTATCAACTATAATTTGCATCATATATTTCCTATTATATCCCTTTATTATGTAATTCATTTCATTACAAGTGATATCAGAGCACAATCTTGGCACCGTGAAAGAAATTCTTTTTTTTGGAGGTCATTTTGGGAAGCACATATCTCTTTGATTCTAGATTTTTTTTCTTTTAAAGAGTTATTAAATAATTTAAATTAAGCTAGAGTAGAATTCAAGGAGTTATTGTAGAAATAGGGTTATATTAGGGTTTCCACCTCATTCTCTCCCAAAAACTAAAAATAAATCATTTTAAAATTTCTCTAGAGGGTTTATCAAGAACAAATTTATCCTATTGTAGTCCATATTTGAGGCCATTTGGAGCATAATTTAAGGAGTTATTATGAAATTAGGGTTTCCACCAAATTCAATCTCAAGAATACAAATCAATGAATTTGTTAGTATTTTTTTTGGGAAGTAAGATCTAATTTCTGGTAAGTTACAAAAAAGTAAGATTAATTTGATTTATTCTATGTGATTTATTATAAAATAATTTTTCTCCACCATGATGTGGCCTACAAGAAGGGGCAGTTTTTTTCATCACATCTAGAAAATCTCTAGGAAATGATAACATGAGAAGTAAAGATATTGGTTCCATAGGTAAGTGTGGACATGAAAAAAGTATCCCTTTGTCCTTGCTTGATTTGGGAAATCATTGATGATAAATTGGACTTAATGAGGCCTTTATTTAGTGTTGTGAGGTGTTTTACACATCCACATTAGGTCTTTAACCCTTGCAAATGCATTTATTTATGTCTTGTAAAGTTGTTGTAACACACCTTCACACTTTTCTAAGACCATAATATCATAATTCACCTAAATAACCTTACCAAAACCTATTTCAAAGTGTTGTAAAGTCTTGTAACAAACTTTCACACTTTCCTAGGATTTTCATCAATATTTACACCTTTCTTATGCTTTAAATGGCCCCTTTATACACTTACAGGCCTTACTTAAGTGTCTTGTTGAAGAAGAATCCGATAAACATTATTTAAATTATCACAATATACGAAATCCACTTTAAAATTACCAAGTGGACTAAGTCACCATTGGTGGCGACTTAGTCCCATTTGGCTCAAAAGTTAAAATAAATTTAAATTTCTTTTGGGTTTTTATTCTTTAAGACCTAAGGTCGGCCTGTGATGAGGTATTTTCAGGAATTAGGGAATAATTGTGTATAAATATAGGGTTTTACCTCTCATTTTACCTAATTTATTGTTAGAGTAATAAGTTATTATGGGTAATTAATTATATCATACTGGTTAATTAATTAAGTCACTTATTCCTTTAGTTGCTTAAGCTAAACTTAGGCACATTAATAATTGATTAATTATTAAGTGTGCACACTAGGGTTTCCCTTTTAGGGTTTCTTGATCTCCTTCATAAGGATTGATCTCTTTGTAATAATTGATTCTCAATAATGCATTTTGACTTTGAGGTTTACATAACATCTTCTTTAGTTCTGCATGTCTTTTGCATGTGACAAGTGATTGCATGCAGGTGATCTTGGTTTCTAACATGGTATCAGAGCTCTAGCCTGCAGCTGCCTGTTCATGATCTGAAAATATGGCATTTCAGTGAGTTTCTAATGCAAGGGTTTCCACAGGCATCTTTTTTGCAAGATCTAGGGGTAGCCGATTTTCTAGGACACTTTGGGCTCAAACAGACATTGCCATCACATTCGCAGTGGCCAAAAACCCTAAGAACGCCTATTGTTTCGTCGATTTTGGAGTAGTTGATCTAGAAGGCAAAATTTTTTTGCCAGGGGGGCCGTACGGCCTCCCCAGCACACTTCTCAATGCATGAAAAAATTTAAAAAAATTAAAAAAAGGCCATTTCTTGGGATTAGAGCTGGTGCCTCCAGTTCAAAAGGCAGCCACCACTGGGTGGCCACCTACTGGCCGCTCAGACAAGCGGTGCCACCCTCCTCCACCGCTGGGCTCTGTTCAGCCCCCGCAGGCTCTGCTTAACTCTGCCAGCGGTCCTATGAGGACCAGGAGCTCTGAGCTCGGCCCCCGGCAGCCTCCTAGTACTAGCATTGACAGTCATATGCATGGCTAGGAGTCCCGAAGCCCAGCCCCCCGCCAACTTCGACACCCAGCCCCTGGTCATATCAGCGACCAGGGGCTCTGGTAACTTTTTTTTTGCAGGGGGGCCAAATTTTTGTGGCGATGGCCAGATGGCCGTCAATTTTATGCTCATAAACCCCTGATATCAGCATGATGTCATCGTCCGTACAACGCTCTTTTGCCCCCTCCTAACCCTAGTTTGCTCTAAAGGAGCAATTTTTTTTCTTTTTGGCATAACTTGGGCATATGGTATCGAAATTGGGCAAACAAGATATCATCAGAAAGCTGGTTCCGAGCACTTTCCGGTGGTACTGTTTATTTTATAGTATTTTTTTTCTGCATTTATTTCTGTTTGAAGTCAGATGTTTATTTTATGCTTCCAAGCTCATAACTTTTTGCCATGATCTTCGATTTTCGCTATCTTTGTGGCGTTGGAAAGGTATTAAGGAGCTCTATGTTGCTGTCCATGCACTTTTTTTGTATCTATCCTAGGTTGATCACTTAGTCTAGATTTGGCCCGATGGGTAGTTTGGAGATTACTTGGATGTTTTGGTAGTTGGGAGGGTGCATCTTGCATCTTTGCACTTCGTTTTTAGTAATACATCATTCAATAATCGCTTGCTGCTTCATAGATTCCAGGGTTGTTCCCGTTTGGAGTTTTTGAGTGTTCCGAGGCATCGGGTCTGCTGTTGCTTTTTTCATGATTCCTTGAGTCAATCAATGACTCTCATTCAGTTTCAGTAGTAGACAAAAGAATCTTTCCTTGCTTGCCAGATTTTGGTTCCAGTGTTACTCTACAGAGTTCTTCCAGTGCTTCTTTGTAGCATGTCATCTCATTGTAGGGGGGTTTTGTCCCACTGGGTTTTTCCTTCTCTACCTCATTCTTGCATTTGTAAATGGGTACCTGATTAGGCCTAGTTGCCAGGACCCATCTTTGATTTCATGTATCTTATTCTAGTGTTTTAGCTTCTTCCTAAGTTCATCTTAAGGGGGGTGTTAGAGTAATAAATTATTATACTTAATTAATTATATCATACTAGTTAATTAATTAAGTCACTTATTCCTTTAGTTGCTTAAGTTAAACTTAGGCACATTAATAATTGATTAATTATTAAGTGTGCACACTAGGGTTTCCCTTTTAGGGTTTCTTGATCTCCTTCATAAGGATTGATCTCTTTGTAATAATTGATTCTCAATAATGCATTTTTACTTTGAGGTTTAAAAAAAATCTTCTTTGGTTATACATGTCTTTTGCATGTGACAAGTGATTGCATGCAGGTGATCTTGGTTTCTAACATTTATAACTCATCATCATTCATCCATGATTAATCATGTTCTAAAGTCAAGCAAGCTAGGGTTTTATCATTGCAAGTCATCAAGATAGCTTCCAAAGACATTCAAAGGCAGATTATTCATGTTATGTTGTAGAAATTCAAGATAAAACATCATGGAAAGGTATTAAATCCATTTTTGCATGCTTGATTACATTTTTTCTTTATTTGGTTTAATTACCTAAAAAGGGGTTTGACCAAGGCAAACCCCCATGCCTTAACATTCACCATTTCTTTCTCTTTCATTCTATGTTTGCAAATTTAGACACTTTGAGGGTTTGAAGATCATTGATGACTAGGTTGAAGATTTTTTGAAGACATCTCCTTGATTGAAAAACCAAAATATATAAAAAAAATCATTTTCAGGCCTAAAAATCAGAGTTTCAGAAGTGAACACCTGTCAAGATCTGAAGTATAGGTTGAGGGCTTCCGTTTCCACTTTCAAATTTTTAGAAATTTAGAAGTGGAATAAGTTTCCGATAGTGGAAAATTAGTCCCACTAAACCTAATTTTTTGGAGGTTTTTGCATATTTGGATACCCATTTGGTAGATTCTTGTTTCGACAAGTTTTTCTCGAAATTAGGACTAAGTCACCCAACCTGGCACAATGTCCCAATCAAAATTTTTAGTCAAATTTTTAGGATTCCAAAATCTCTCCATATCAGATTTCAGATTCCTAGTGCACCTCTCCAATTCTGTTCAGTTATTTCATCATTTACTTGCATTTTTAGGTTTTTTGCATATCACACTATGTTTTCCAACACTTCACATTTCTTAGGTTTACATCATTAAATCATTTTATTTTCAAATCATTGCATTAGTATATAATAATTAGACATATTACATCTTATTTACATTAATCTTGAGTGTAGAAATTTGCATTTTGGACTCCATCCCTTTCTCCTTTTACGTGAAAAAACCCTACAAGGAGCTTAGAGCAGTTGGGAATTCCAAAATCATTGTCCACAATAAGTAATCCATAAGAGAAAAAAAGGGAAGAAATTGATGAGATTAAAGAGGATATGCATCACTTGAAGAGAGATATATCAAGTATCCATAAAAAATTGGATAATATCAACACTTTATCCAAAATGAATTAGGATCACAAATGGATATTTAAAGAAACCAAGGTGGATCATCTAGGTCAACTAATTTAGATTAAAATTCTATCACTCTTATGGGATCTAATAACTTCACACAAAATTTGGATTTGAGAAATTATGATGGCAAGGATCCAACTAGTTGGCTTTGCCAAATGGAACATTATTTGATCTTCATCATGTTCCATGCCAATAAAAGGTGGGAATGGTAATTTTATAATTGGAACTAGACAAATTCATTTGGTATTTTTAGTTATGTGAAGAGAATAAAAATAAGGGTGTGGTCACATTTTAAATTTTCAAGGGGAACTTGCTTCATATTATGGAGATAATTTTATGGATAGCTACTTCTACCAACTCATCAAATTGAAGAAAATAGGTATAGTTAAGGATTATAATCAATAATTCCAAACATTGTGTTTAAGAGTGGAGAGTGAGCTATATTTTTTTTGAAGGAATTTTGTTTAGGTGGCTTTAAAGACCAAATCAAAGATGAGGCACACATGTTCCAACCAAAGTTTGTCACAAGAAATACTTATGATAAGAAAAGTAGAGGAATTTCTTTTGGCCAATAGGTGAAAAGGGTTTGTAAACATAAGAGAAAAGTTCACTCCCACATAATAATTTCCTTAAACAACTAGAATGACTCCATAAAAGTTAAAGATAAGAGAGAAAAGGGTTATATTTTAATTGTGACAATAAATATAGTTGGGGTCATAATATGCTTAAAATAATTTGTTCTACATTGAAGGTAGAAATGAGGAATAAGTAACATTAGATGGAGGTAATAAGAAGAATGGGAATCTAAAAATACTGACCCCATCATCTCTTCTCACGCACATGCTAGATTCACCACCCCACAAAATATTAAAATGATGGGTTTCCTAAAGAAAGAGAGAGTAATAGTGTTGATAGACTTAGGAATCACTCAAAAATTCCTCAAGAAGAAATTAGTGGCTGGTCTAAATTATTTTATAAATCCAACCCTAGAATTATAGGTCATTATTATAGAGTATGGTACTATTGATTATTCAAGAAAATTCCATAGAATTAAATTATCTACGGGAGATTACCATCTTGATTATCTAATGCTTGCTATCTTCATGGATGCATCAAATATTATTTTGTGAGTATAATGGCTTACTACTTTGGTAACAACTAAGATGAAATTTTAGGAGCTATTCATGTGCTTTCACTTAGAAGGAATGACAATAAAACTAAAATGGTTGCACAAAAAGTCTCCAGAAATGGTAAGAAATCACCAAATGAAAAATATTTTACAAAGGGGGCATATGGTTTTGTATTCCAATTGTCTTCAATAGAAGCACACTAGTCAAAGGATTATACAACACTAGATATACAAGTATTTATAGACAAGAACTCAATATTTTTTTGGAGAGATTCCAAAAGTATTCAAACCTAAAAGATATTATGATCATGTTATTAACATAGCATCAGGGATCCAACCACCTAATATTAAGCCCTAAATTTATCCATTTATAAAAAAAAAAGTGATATTGAGAATATATCTTAGGATATATTAGAGATTAGTATTATTAGACATAGTTAGATTGCTTACCCATCTCTTATAGTAATGGTGTATAAGAAAAATGAAACTTGGAGGATGGGTCCTAATTATAAAGAGATCAACAAGTACACCATAAAAAAAAGTTTCCTAGTCTAGTAATAGATAAAATTTTAGATGAGTTTAATGGTGTGGTTTATTGTACAAAACTCAATCTACATTTTGGTTATCATCAAATTAGAACTTGAGATTAGGAAGTACTAAGATTTTTTTTTCAAACTCATGAGGGCCACTATGAATTTTTGGTAATTCCCTTTGGTCACATAAATACACCATAAATTTTTTAAAGCTCTCTTCATATTCTATGAAAATTTATTTAGGTATTTTTGATGGCATCTTAATATATAGTAAAACTTGGGAGGAATACTCGTAGCATAAATATTAGCTTTTAAAAATTTGTGAGTAGCATTAATTGTATGCTAAGCCATCTATGTTTATTCTTAGATTCAAATAAGTGGAGTACCTAGGTCATATTGTGTCACATGAGGGGGTTAAGGTGGATCCTAATAAGATTAGGACCATTTAAAGTGGAAAATTCCTAGAAACCTTAAGAACCTATGAGTTTTATTAGGGATTACATGTTACTATTGTTGATTTATAAATAATTATGGTAGTATTAGATCACATGTCATGAATTTTTGGAGAAGGATTCCTTCTAGTGGAATGTGTTGGCTATAAAGGTATTTGAGTAGCTAAATTAAGCCATGTGCATGACTCTAGTCCTAGCCACCTCAATTTTTTCTAAAATTTAATTATGGAATATGATGCTTTAGGACATGGTGTATGAGAAATTCTCATAAAAGAAGCAAGACCCATAACATATGAGAGAAATAAACCAAAGCTAAGAATTTTTGAAGCTAGTTTATTAGAAATGAATATTGGCATCTTGCATGCAGTCAAATAATGGATACACTATCTAATGGGTAGAAACTTCAATGTAAAGATAAATAATTTTAGTATTAATTATTTCTTGGAATAGAGGTTATCACCTAGAGAATGAAAATGGGCCACAAATGTTGATCTATGACTTTGAGATCATATCTAATAAAGACAAGGATAATGTTATGGTTGATGCTCCATTGAGGAGGGATGCACCCATAGAGTCACTATTGTATGAAATTTCTATATTACAAGTAGATTGGGTAAATCAAGAAAGAGAAAAGTGGGTAAAGGACATAGATAATCAAGTTCTCATGAAGAAACTCCAATAAGATTCAAGTGTGTTAGATAAATTTGCAAGGCAAGGAAATAATTTATGTTGCAAGGACTTATTGTACCTATGTAGGAATTCAAACCTTAAGTTTAAGTTTTTGAAATAACTACATCCATCTCCAGTAGACGGGAACTTTAGGTTTTTTAAATCCTATACCATAAACCCTCAACCCTCAAACCTGATCCCTCAACCCTCGAACCTAATCCCTACACCCTTAAACCCTAATCTATCAACCCTTGACCCTATACACTATACATTAAACCCTCAACCATAATCCCTTTACCCTATACCTTAAACCCTTAATCCCTCAACCCTCAACCCTCAATGTAAACCCTCTACCCTATAAATTATACCCTCAACCCTATACCTTAAACTCTAAATTGTCAACCTTTGACCCTAAACCCTCAATATTCAACCCTTAAACCCTAATCCCTCAACCCTCAACCCTCTACCCTATACATTAAACCCTCAACACAAATCCCTCAACTCTTAAACCCTCAACCCTTAAACAATAATTCCTTAAACCATCAACCCTTAAATCCTCAACCCTCAAATATTAAACCCTCAACCCTCAACCCCCAACCCTATACCTTAAAATCTCAACAATCAAGCCTAATCCCTTGACCCTATACCTTAAACCCTTAATACATTAATCCCTCAACCCTTAAAAACTCAACACTTAAACCCTAATCCCTTAACCCTCAACCCTCAACTCTAAACCCTATGCCTAAACCATAAACCCTCAACCCTTAAACCTTAAACCCTATACCCTATACCCTCAACCATTAAACCATTAAACCAAAAACCCTTAATCCCTTAGCCCTTAACCCTCAATTGTAAACCCTCAACCCTAATACCTTAATAGGCAACCCTCAACCCTTAAACCCTAATCTCTCAATCCTCTACCCTCTACCCTCTACCCTATACATTAAACCCTCAATCATAATCCCTCAACCATAAACCCTTAAAACCTCAACTCCTCAACCCTCAAACCTAATCCCTCCTCAACCCTAATCCCTCAACCCTCAACCTTCAACCCTCTACCCTCTACCCTATACATTAAACCCTTAACCCTAATCCCTCAACCCTCAACCCTTAAACCCTCAACCCTTAAACACTAACCCCTTAAACCCTCAACCCTTAACCCTAATCCCTCAACAATCAACCCTAATCCCTATCCCTAAACCCTCAACCATCAACCCTTAAGCCCTAATCCCTCAAACCTCAACCCTCAACCCTATACATTAAACCCTCAACCCTAATCCCTCAACTCTCAACCCTTAAACCCTCAACCCCCAACCCTTAAACCCTATACCCTTGACCCTTAAACCCTAAACCCTTAAAACCTCAAGCCTTAAACCTAAACCCTAAACCATCCTAAAGCCTTAACCCTCAACCCTTAAACCTTAAATCATAAACCCTATCTATTGTGTGGTCTCACAACATGCCCCAATACTGTAAGACTTGGGGACCCAAGTGAAAACTAACACTTATGGAAGGTGCTAACTAGTTGAAAGATCACCAAAAGTTAAAGTTAAAAGGATTTTTTTTTTGGAGTACTTTGTGATTCGAGTGTACTGGGTACCAGAAAGCTAGAAAGGTTAAAATGTTAATGCAAGGTTTTGGTGCAGTGTTCCAGTCTAGGAGTGAAGGCCCGAGAAAGTGTGAAGGTTCTAGTGGAATTTGGGGTCAAGAAATTTTTTATTTTGGTAAAAGATAGTGTCGGGTAACAGGTACTAGGTAACAATGTTAAGTTTAAATTTAAAAGTTAATTTTTCTTGAGGGTTCGAAGGTCCAATAACCCGCCTAAAAGATATAATTACGCAAGAATATGATCTTAAAAGTGTGATATTTATGATGTGCTTAAAATGATAATTTATTAATAATGGTTTTGTTTCATGAGAGTTTTATGAATGTTTTAAAAGGGATTTAATGTGTGGAATTTGTGCTTGCAGGAGGAATAAATTGTGATGCAATATTTAGGTATGGACAATCAAGAAAATTTGGATTGTGAATAAAATGATATCCAGATCAGGCGAAATGTTCTGAAAATCTATGCAAAGGAGGAACTTGAGTTTTTAGAATATCGAGAATCTTGGTATTATGAATGATGCAAAATAATGTGCCAACCTCTGGTGTGACTCATTTTTGGGAGTTTTAAACGTGAGGCAGAACCAAAATGTGGGAGCATAAAGCTGATGGATGCAAATTTCCTTATATTTTTCTATGTCCACCTAATCATTATGTATATCTAGGAAGCCCCTATATTTTGTTTGATAAATCTATTTGGATTCAAGTTACTATCCTGGATATATTATAAAGAAGAAGAGCTCAAAATATTTTAAGGTGCTAATGAAGGTTGACCTCCATTGACTTCATCAACAATTCTCCTTCCAGTTATCATATTCCACGTGCCTTGTTATGATTCATCCCTTGGATTTCCTCTCATGTATTTGTCTAATATCCTTTATGTCTTGTTATTATAAAAGGCTAGGAGATGTTTGATTTTAAGTAAAGTTCAGAATTTGTGGATGTCAGAGAACCAAAACTTCTTTAAGTTTTGTTCTTTTTCCTTTTTTTTGTTCCATTCCAGATTAAAATATTGTATGCACGTAGAATCTAATCAATATCAGAGCTAATTTGAAAGCTATTTCCTGAAATGAAATCTTATATAGCTGATTGTTTGTTATGGTGGGACAAGACTATGTACTGCATCGTTTAAGGGTGCATACAAAACCTACCTGGTGTTCAAATGATCCCCCTTTCTTTAAAATCTTGCATCATTCTATGCCTAGTCGTGAAGAAATTTGGTGAAGTGTAGAGTGGTTTGTTCTTATTTAGTTAATTCTTGAGCCATGCATGGATAATACTTGGGAGCAATTTTACCTTTTTAGTACTTTTGATGCTTTAATATAGAATAGATGTTTAAATTTTAGAAAGTGTTTCAAAAAAGAGGTAAATGAATGGAATTTTTATTTCAAATATTTTGATTCTATAATATTGTTTAATGCTTAAAGCTAAATTTACTTAAGTGAGGGAAAAGTTGTTTGAAATTCATGAAATGTTATTACAAATCTATTAATTTCATGAAATTGTCTAATGACCAAACCAAGAATATCTTTTACCTATCGCTATGATTCCTTTGAGAATTGAAAATAACCATTTGCCCATTTTCATTAGCAATATTATCACAACAAACCCTGATGCAAACCTAGTGTGGTCAAGACTTGACATAAACGATCCTTGGGATTAAGCTGAGTCAGCCTAAGATTTAGGTTTCCTTGGTTCAATATTTCAAGTAAAGATAGGTTCTTGTGGTTTGTATGTGAGGATTTATCTGCATTATTGGTGTGCGACTAACATTGTGATCAACACCATCCCTAAACCCTTAACCCTCGATAATATCCCTTAATCCCTCAACCCTCAACCCTAATCCCTTAAATCCTAAACCCTAAACCCCTAGTCCCTCAACCCTTAAACCTTCAACCTTCAACCCTCAACCCTCAACCCTCAACCCTCAACCCTATACATTAAATCCTCAACCCTCAACCCTTAATCAACCCTCAACCCTAATCCCTAATCCCTATACCTTAAACCCTTAATCCCTCAACCCTTAATCCTTAAGCCCTCAACCCTTAAACCCTTAATCCATCAACCCTCAACTGTAAACCCTCTACCTTATACATTATACCCTCTACCCTAATCCCTCAACCCTATACCTCAAACTATAAACCATCAACCCTCGACCCTAATCCCTCAATATCCAACCCTTAAACCCTAATCCCTCAACCCTCAACCCTTAAACACTAATCCCTTAAACCCTCAACCCTTAAATTCTCAACCCTCAACCCTTAAACCCTAAACCCTCAACCCTTAAATCCTCAAGCCTCAACCCTTAAACCTTAAATTTTAAACCCTATCCCTAAACCCTCAACCCTCAATAGTATACCTTAAACCCTAATCCCTCAACCCTCAACCCTTAAACCCTAATACCTGAACCCTCAACCCTTATCCCTTAAACCATAAACCCTCAACCCCTAATCCCTCACCCTTAAACCCTCAACCCTCAATCTTCAACCCTTAAAACCTCAAAACTCAACCATTAAACCTTCAACCCTTAAACCATTATCCCTTAAACCCTCAACCCTTGAATCCTCAAACCTCAACCATTAAACCCTAAACCCTCAACCCTTAAACCCTAAACCCTCAACCCTCAAACCTTAAACCCTTAACCCTCAACACTCAACCATCAACCCTCAACCATTAACCCTCAAACCTTAAACCCTCAACCCTCAACCCTCAACTGTTGACCATCAACCCTATACCTTAAACCCTAGTACCTCAACCCTTAACCCTAATGCCTATCCCTAAAACCTCAACCATATACATTATTCCCTCAACCCTATACGTTAAACCCTAAACACTCAACCTTCAACCCTAATCACTGAACCCTCAATCCTTAAAACCTCAACCCTCAAACCTCACCCTTCTACCATATGCATTAAACCATAAACCATAATACATCAACCATATACCCTAAACCATAATCTCTTAACCCTCAACCCTAAAATCCTCTCAAACCCTAATCCCTTAAACCCTCAACCCTTAAACCATAAACCCTTGACCTTTAAACCATAAATCCTTAAACCTTCAACCCTTAAACCCTAATCCCTTAACCGTAAACCACAAACCCTATATATAAAGCCTCAAGCCTCAACCCTTAAACCTTAAACCCTCAACCCTTAAACCTTAAACCATCAACCATCGACACTATACCTTAAATCCTAATCCTTCAACCTTCAACCCTTAACCCTAATCCATCAACCATCACCCCTAATCCCTTAAACCCTAAACCTTAAACCCCTAACCCCTTAACCCTTAAACCCTCAACCCTCAACCCTTAAAACCTCAACCCTCAAACCTTAAACCCTCAACCCTTAAAACCTTATCCCTTAAAACCTCAACCCTTAAATCCTCAACCATAAATCCTAATCCCTTAACCCTCAACCCTAATCCCTCAACCCTCAACCCTTAAACCTTAAACCCTCAACCCTTACAACCTCAACCTTTAAACCCTAAACCCTCAACCATCAAACCTTAAACCCTCAACTATTAAACCCTTAACCCTTATCCCTTAAACCCTCAAGCTTTAAATCCTCAACCCTCAACCCTAATCCTTAAACCCCCAACCCTTAAACCCTAAACCCTTATAGCCTCAACCCTTAAACCCTAAACCCTCAACCCTTAAACCTTAAACCTTCAACCCTCAAACCTCAACCCTCAAACCCTCAATCCTCAACCCTCATCCCTCAACCCTATACCTTAAACCCTAATCCTTCAACCCAACCCTTAAACCATAATCCCTTAACCCTAAACCCTAATCCTTATCCCTATACCCTCAACCCTCAACCCTTAAACCCTCAACCCTCAACCCTCAACCCTCAAACTTCAACCCTTAGCCCTCAACTGTAAACCCTTTACCCTATACATTATAGCCTCAACCCTAATCCATAAACCATATACGTTAAACCCTAAACACTAAACCCTTGACCCTAATACCTCAACCCTCAACTCTTAAACCCTCAATCCTCACCCCTCTACCCTATACATTAAACCCTAAACCCTAATACATCAACCGTATACCCTAAACCCTAATCTCTTAACCCTCAACCCTTAAACCCTAATCCCTTACACCCTCAACCCTTAAACCCTAAACCCTTAAACCCTCAACCCTTAAACCCTAATCCCTTAACCCTCAACCCTACCCTACATACCTTAAACCCTACATACATACCTTAAATAATCCCTTAACCCTCCATACATACATACATACATACATACATACATACAAGCATACATATATACATACATACATACATGCATGCATACATACATACATACATGCATGCATACATACATACATACATACATACATACAAATATATATACAAACATACATACATTAAACATACATTTAACAAACTTGGTTCCATCAAGTGAAACATAACGCGAGCGCATTGTAACACGCTCATGTTATGCCATGCTTTTGGGAACTATTAAGAAAAATGAAGCAAAATGAAGCAACATACAAAGAAAGACACAACATGAGTGCATTATAACGTGCTTGTGTTATGTCAAAAATGTGACATAACGCGAGCGTGTTAGAACACACTCATGCTATGTCTTGCTTTGGGAATCCCCAATCCTTAGGCTTGGATTTTTTTTAGATTTCCAACCCAAAGGCTTGGAGTGACTTCCTAACATCCACATATGTGTTTTTGCATATTCTACAAGATTTCACATAATCTCGTTCGTGCTAACCATCAGGTTTGCACGTGTTTCAAGATCAAGTAAATTGAACACTCGGGTAATGTTAGGCTCTCTCTTAGCTATTTAATGATGTATTTTTTTTCACAATTTCACAATTTTAAGGCTTTTAGCTTTAATTTCTTTTGTTTGTGTCTATTTTTTGTCAAAAACCAGTGTTTGGTATTTTTTACTTGATTTTTTAACCATTTGTTAAAATTTCAAATAAATTGCATTCTTTTAACTAGACTCCATTCTACACATATTCAAAAAAATGATTTTCAATTAGTTTTAAAAAATTATAGGGGTAGCATGGCCATAAATTTATTTTTCAGGATGTGTCCAGTTTGAAAATTAGTAAAAAAACAAATATTCATTAAAAAATTATTAGAAAAATTAGGCATAAACTACGTGCTGTTAGTTAATTTCTCACCGAAGTGATTTTAAAAATACCAAAAAAAAATTAACCTTTTGAGGGAGCCACAAAAGATGCTATGTTATGTTTTTTGAAAAAAACCACACCAATTTATGTGCTCTCCTTTTTGAACCCCTTAATCTCTACCATTTAAAAAAAAATGGTAGTTAGAAAGTAGACTCAGAGCACTATGACCCTTGTTTTCGTTGCATCTTAAAATTTTGAGTGTAGCTATCCTCAATTTCTCATCCAAGGTCAATATTTCTTTATTTAAGAAAAAAGTGGCCACTTAAGACCCCTTTTTGGCCCCCCATCTTTCTACACTTACCCTTAGATATTATGTATCTCCAAATTGGTATCTGTATACTATATTTTGGCTAACACTTCCACCCTGTCATATCCCCGAAATAGAACATCGAAATAACCAAACATTGAAATACAAATAAATATTGAATATATATTGTTTAGTAGCAAATTTATTATAATATTATGATTATAAATATAATCACCATGTAACCATTATTCTCATAATAGAATAACATATATTATAATCCTTATCATAAAATATGATATAATACAAATATAAAATCATAGATATAATAACTAAATAAAAAAACATAAAATATAAAATATAATAAATAAATAACAAATAAAATAAGCAAATATAAAAGATGCTAATTCCTAAAGCAGCCTCTTTAAAAAACAATGAACCATTCTCAAGGATATAATTATAATAGAAATTATTATTATTAAGTTATAAATATCATAGTAATAAAACTAATGTTTACAAGAGCTAGGCATCGATTCCTAAGGTGATTAGGCCTTAGTAAATAAATAAATAAATCTAAAAAGGGAAAGCATCGATTAGAAGGCATACTAACTATGTCTTTAAACACAACAACAATCACCATATTATAAGCAATGATTAATGAATAGCCCAAACTAAACAATGCGTTAGAGGCCAAAAGGCATACCCCTTGGAAAATAAAAGGTTGGGACTATTGGAAAAACAAGTATAAAAGAGAAGATGGATCTAAAACAAAAGGCATTGAAGAGGGAAGTGAAGAATCTAGGAAAGAAAGTAGAATGAGAAAAATAAATAGATCTAGAAAATATTTGAGTAAAAAGGAGATATACAAGCAAAAACATGACTAGAAGATGAGGACAAAAATAAAGTAAATATTTCTGAGTATAGCAGCAAATATTTTAATATATTATTATCACAGAAATATATATATATATATATATATATATATATGAATAAGTAAATATATTATATATATAGATAAGTAAATATACATATATGGAAAATAAGTATATGGAAAGGTCATTAGATTAACTAATCATAGATATAGATATATATGTATAAGGACATATAGATAATATGATTAGACAATAGTGATACTTGTAACAATTATTAAGCCGTATAAGTAATGATGATTCTTTAACATAGACATAAGTACATTATGTATCTTTATGAATTGTCTTCATCCTATGATCAATCCAATATAATATATTGGAGGAGGAGATATATATGTGGGAGGAGGATCATCATCATGATACACGGAAGACAAGAGACCATCGAGATTGTAGAGAACATGATTTTAAAAAAGCCAGTACAGGGTGCCAATCAAGAGGTAAGTATCCTCACTGAAAGCTTATAGAACCAACACGTAATACTAGACAATAGGTTATTGTATAGTTGCTAACTCCATAGTTTATGTGATATCAATGAATGATTATTGCACCCAAATCTGTGGTAATTTATGAATTCAATCAAATACAAAATGATAAGTGAATACATATTAAATGACCCAATCAATGAATATATGTCAATATATTACGTTCATCGATGCAACAAAATTAAATGAATTACTAATTCCAAATCTAAAGATTAATGGATATTATTTGTCTTATTTGTCAATATCACAATAATGTTGCTTACAACAATTATTGCATTCTTCGTAAGTTATTACGGCTTGCTACGAGGATAGTTTTAGAGCCAACAATCTCTTTCGCTAATGCTCACCAAGGAGAGGATGGTTGTGGAGGGAAAGGCTGGTAATTCAATCCCATGATGGATGTACCAAGATGGTAATAAACCTTGAGGGAATCCACTTGGAGATTGGTCACGCGCCCTCGACACTGTAAGGTGTCCCTCCTCTAATGGGGTCTAGGGAAGAGAGATAAAGGAAAGGATTTATCTCGGTAGAGCATAGTAAGTTACGATAAAATATGATAAGTATGTACTTATGTAATTTATATCGTGTATATGCTAAAGTTAAATTATCTAATGCATTCATCTCATATGTTGAATTAAAAAGAACTTATGCACTTTTCCTATTCTCAAATGTTAAATTTTGAAATAAATGTGTAGTTGTTATCAGTTAATGACATGAACAGATCTTTAAGACAAATTATATAAGCTAATTTATATGAACATAAAAGTGAACCCTTACCTTGACTTGTGCATCTTTTATGTTTCTAGGATAAATTTAATAAGGGACATTACACACCCAAGAAGAAAATTTGGTCATGCTCTAGTACCAAATGTTAGATATGAAGGTGAAATATCAAAAAATAGAAATTTGAATTCAATTTTAAATATGATTTAACTAGTGCATAAGCAAATGAATATTGGACAAAAGTAAAGAATCAACAAAAATAAATATGACATAGAAGAACAAACTCATAACAATGTGTTTACATAGAGAAACTCTTTCAAAAAAAAATCCATAAATAAAAGAGGCCCAAGTCTATATTATATTCAATAATAAAGATTGCATTCAATCTTTCCTTTCCCATCTTTAGTCTTCTCTCCTTCAACACTTTCAAACATAGTTTTTATGCCAATTCATAATGTTCACTTTCTACCACAATAACCCTTGTTTATATGGAGTTTTCACCCTCTAAATGGGGAAAAAAATTTGGTTATCACTTCCAAACACCTCTCTTGGATAAATCTAAGCATTCAATGCATAAAACATTATAGGTTGTAACTCTATTAATCACCTCTTACACATGGACAACTAATTTGTCCTATCTTTCAAAGTGGTTATTGTCTTCATGTGGAGGTGTTATAATCATACAAAAAAACATCACAAATGTCCAAAAAATCCTCATGGAGGGTTTGGTGTGGTAACTTCATATTCGTAAATAATTAGTTACCAATTCCTAGTGAAAATTAATTATTGTATTGATAAGTCATAATAGTAAAAAGTATTTACAACTGATGGTGAATTCCTCATCCGTAATGAATTATTAAAAACTATTACACATCGTGTGTTATTACCTATTTACTATTACCTTGTTTGGTTAAAATACTTTAATATATGAATGTGTTTTGTATATGAATCTTGATGGAAATATGATGAATGAGTGTTTGATTCAATTTGATGTTTTATAATGATTCTGATAATGAAATATATGATGTATATGATTGTATCGTTATCGACTAACTACTATTATGATGTACTAAGATGAATGCAGTAATAGGTTCAAACCTTTAGAAGAGAGGGGAAGTATCACTCAAGAGAAGAACTTGGTCTAGTAACCCTTAATGAGCCTAAGTGAGCATACACACACTCACACCCTAGTTGGTATAAGTTGAGTCAAGCTAGTTTGTGTAAATGGTAATTGATCTTCAATTTTTGTTGTGAATTTTTTATATTGGGTTATGATCTTGTTCTATGAATGTTTTCATTTAGGAATGTGATTAAATATTTATGTCGAGTGAAAGTACTTCCTTGTGTGTTCATGATATATCGATGAGGTATATACATAAACTATATATATATATGCATACATGTACATGCCAATGATAAACTCATACATATGAGTGAATACATGCATGGGTATACATAGGTAGATGTATTTGTGCATTATCATGGACATATTACCCATATGCATGGGAATATTGATTGGATGAAGGTGACATATATATATATATATAGATATATATATACACCTCATGTATATATGTCAATCAATGGAAATGAAAGTATATGTGTTTATATAAAGATATTAAAACAATGTTATGTATATACATAATATATATATTAATATATATGTATACAATAACATATATACATACATATTAATATACTTATATATTTGTGTGTATATATATATGATTGTTATTTCGATATATGTTTATATATTTATTAATATGAAATTAATGCATTTGATAATCTTGAGAAAATGAGTTTATATTAATATATATATGTATATATATAACATATATATATACATATATATTAGATATATATACATATATATTAGATATATACACATATATATTAGATATATATATATATATATATTATGTATAATGTTAAGTGTTTGAAATATATATAAAGCGTATTGTAATAGCACATAAGTTGATATGCATAAATCACTTTAAATAATGCTTATTTTTATTATAGCACTACCTCATATGCATTGCTAAGATTATAATTGTGATAAAACAAACTTGGAATAAGTCAACAAAGACATACTAAGCCATGCAATATAATAGGCAAATAGTTTTTACGTTGGAAAGTGGATGAATGCATATTTTTGTTGAACAAGACAACTGAGAGGGGGGGAATCAGTTGTATCAAATTTTTGTTTTACAACATTTACTAGAGATTAATTCAATTACCATTCACAGATCCTTTACTTTGCTAATATGATTAATCATTAAGTGTAAATGCAAAAAATGATAGAAGCAAAAACCATATACATACAACAACACTAGATTTACATGGAAAACCCAATAAGGGAAAAACCATGGTGAGGATTAGCTCACAATACAAAGAATATCAAAATTGAATACAAAGTCTCATTGCTAGACAAGGCTCACTTCCAAAACAAGACTTACTGTCTAGATCAGACTCACTCTCCAACAAGGATTGACCACCCGGAGGGCTCACTACCACACAAATACAAATAATATAGAAGAGATTCATTATAGAGAGAAGACAATCTCAATGCAACAGATATTTCCACCACAATTCACTCACACACTTGTAGACATGCTTGAATGATAGAGTACACCTTCAACTCACTACATCTGAAAACTCACCATTAGGATTTCACATTGATTTTCTCAACCACACACTCTATTTCACATCTATGTCACATCTATCTTGCTCTATTTCTTTGCACATATTTCACCAATATCTCATCTTGTATTTCTACCATCTTCAACTTTGAAACATATTCAAAGCCAACCACACACACACAATTTGTATTTACAAATTCAAATTAGGTCAGCACCAAAAAATTCTAGGGTGGAATTAGAAAAAGGGCGACCCAAACACATGCTTAATGAGGAACCAAATAATTCCCACTATGCTTTATGAAATTTGCAAGTAGTGTTCAACACAAGGCCATTCAAACCAGTGTAAAACACATAGAACAATTAAGCACACACAACCTTAGCACGATCCAATCCTCCCAAACAACAAAATTATCTTCAAAATGATCATATCAGTTTATCTCTAGAACCGCAAGTCATAAAACTTGAAAAAGAAGAAATTCAAAGCAACTACATTTCTCCCAGACCTCAACTAGAGACACTAAAGACATAGTTCACAACTGGTGAACAAAACTCGCACTATATAATGATCTAAAAACCAAAAATTTGGATATAGCAACTTCCAACAGCCATGATCAACATATTTGAACCACACAAACATAGGAGAAAATTTGGGAGAAAAACCCAAAGCAAACAATGAATACCTACAACCTTTCTTCATTACAATTTTCTCAATATCCTCAACATATACAACCAATAAATTGCATCCATGACATTAATGACAACAACAACTAGTTGATAACCAATTAGCCAGTTGAGATCAATGACAACACCTTTATTCTTGCATCAACATCTTCATACTTGCAATAATCTCCCCCTTTGTCATTGATGGAAACACATGATGTGAAAAAAACCATCAAAGATAACACAAGAGCTCTGAACACACTTTCTCATGATTTTAATTTCTCCCCCTTAGAAGATAATCTTCTCAAATTTTTCACATGATACTCTTCTCCCCCTTTGACATCAATGGAAAAGGAAAAAGATATTTTCATTGATTTCCCCTTTGACATAACCATTACCAATACTAAATATTATTTCAATGACAACACAAGATACTACCCATGCCTCTTGAGAGGTAGCTACCAAACATCATTCCAAAAGAAAGATAGATCCATAGACCCACCAGAATGATGCATCTCCATATGCAACTTGTTCAAGAAAGGAGGGGCAATAACTCCTAACTTCTCCCAGAGATACTAAAAAAGGAGGGGCAATAACTCCTAACTTTATCAGTACATTCTCAATCTTTACTTCATTCCCCATAAATTTTTCTCTCAAAAAGTGATACCTAATAGATATATGCTTTGTCCTTGAGTGCATCACTAGATTCTTTGAAATGTTAATTGCACTTGTATTATAAAAAAAGATAGAAATGGGATCTTCATACACTACTTTGATATATTTCATGTCTGTCTCATCCATAAAACTTGTGTAAATCAAGATGCAACAAAAAATTACTCAACTTCAATAGTAGATAAAGAAATTGAATCTTTCTTTTTACTTAACTATGACACCAATCTGCAACCAAGAAGGAATGCACCACCACTTGTACTTTTTATGTCATCAACACAACCTACCCAATCTGCATCTATATAAGCACTAAGTGTAAAGTCAGTATCCCTAAGATACCACAAGCCATAATCTGGAGTGCCATTTAGATATTTGAATATCCTCTTAACAACATGTGTTTCTTTAGGATCTTCTTGAAATCTAGCCACAACACAAACTACATGCATGATATCCAGTCTAGTAGTAGTTAAATACAAAAGTCCTCCAATCATAGATCTGTGTTTGCTCTGATAAGCCTTAGGTGAATAATCATCTTTGCACAATTCACGACCAATTACCATAGGAGTACATACCGGTTTGGAACCATCCATCCCAAACTTCTTCAACATTTCTCTTAATTTTGACTGTGAAACAAAAATCCCTTTTTCTGTTTGATTGATTTGAAGCCCAAGAAAGAAATTCATCTCACCAAATATAAACATCTCAAATTATTTTTTCATCTCTTTAGCAAATATCTTGCACACTATTTCATTTCCTTAAAAAATAATGTCATCAACATATACAACTACAATCAAGATCTTGTCATTTTCAATTTTGAAGTACAAATTACTATCTTCCGTACCTTTATTGAAACCTTATTGAATTGAGTATCTATCCAACCTTGCATACCAAGCTTTAAGAGCTTGCTTCAATCCATATAATCTTTCTTCAATTTGTAGGCTATATCTTGTTGATCTAAGAACTGAAATCCTTCTAGTTATTCCATGTACACTTCTTTCAACTCACCATTCAAAAATGTAGACTTAACATCCATCTATTAAACCTTAAAATCTTTATGAGCAACAAATGCTAAAAAAATTATAATAGCTTCCATCCTAGCCACCAAAGAAAAAGTTTCTTGAAAATATATACCTTCTTCTTGTGAGTAGCCCTTACACACAAGCCTTGCCTTATTTCTGACCACTTCTCCATTCCCATTCATCTTATTTTTGAATACCCATTTTGATCCAATTATATTTTTATTTGGCAGTCTAGGGACCAATTCCCAAGTTTGTTTCTTCTCAATCTACATAAGTTATTCTTCCATTGCTTTCATCAAATTTTCATCATTACATGCTTCAATCACTATCTTCGGTTCCACTTCATAAAGTAGACACAAATTTATCTCACTAGCAACAACAACTCTACTTCTTGTCAAACCTCCTTTCCTCTTGTCTCCAATGATATGATATTTTGAATGATTATTTTGCACATATTTAGGTGTCTTTGGGGACACCACCAAATATTCCTTTTCCTCATTCTACTTCTCTTGTTCTTCAACCGTTTCTTCAACGTCTATGTGTGTGAGTAAAATATGTGAATATGTAAATAACACAATCAATAAGACATTATATTAAGAGATTTAAACAAACAATTAGTCTAATTGAAACACAATAAATCTGCCAAAACCATCCCATTGCTCTCAATCTTCAAGGATTTATTAAATCACAGTGGCTCTTAGATTCTGTAAGCACTATGATTGTTAAAATGACAACCTAGAGAACAAGATATTGTAAAATTTAGGGATCTAATCCTATATGATGATTTCTATATGATATGATGATGCTATTGTAGATGAAAATGACATGATAATGATTGATATGGATATGATATGAAAATAATGCTATGATAAACTAATTAAAATACACCTAATATTAAAGCCATGATTATAAATGCTTAAATAATTCTATTTGCTAAATGCTCAATTCTCAAATGATTAATTGCTCTAATGCCATTTATGCAGAGTAAGATTGCACAAAGTTGGGATCCATTTCCTGTAGAAAGAAGTTGTATTTATAGATTTTCTGCAGCATATTGTGATGTGGCAGCAAAACAAGGGTCTCAATTTGATTTGAAGGAATCAATGGTGAAAGATGAAGAAGCTGGAGAAGATCATGGAGAGTGTTCCTCCCCATAAAAAACATTTTGCCAAATGATAGGAATAAATCAATGGAAGAAGACAACCAATTTGTCTCCAATTTGTTTGTTGAAGGTGAAGTTGAATTTATTATACTGAAGCATTAACTTTGTTTGGAAATGCATGAAGAGGGAAAAAGCTATAGAAATGTGACCAATTTGAAAATTGGATTTATTTCAAATTAGTAAAAGATATTTAATTTAATCAAACAAACTATTAAAATCTGTTTATTAAATTAAGATAGAAGAAATGTGATAATTAAATAAAACAAAGTATTGAATTTGTTTATTTAATTAAGATGGAAGAAATAGATAATTATAGAAGAATTAGATAATTAAATAAAACAAAGTATTGAATTTGTTTATTTAATTAAGATGAATTAATATGATAAAGATAGAAGAATAAAGAAGTGAACTATATAAATAAATATTTCTATTTATTTATAAGTAGATGAATTAGAAGGTCAATTAATTAAATAAATTGTATTTAATAAATTAGATTATCTAGACCATTTTTAGGTGTATACATTTTCCCCCTCTCTGAAGTGATGTGTTTATGCATTGCTTTAAAGAAAATTTTGCTGCTTCTGCTAGTACTGACAATTTTTTTTTGATATGCCCTAGACATTGTTTTTCGGGTGATGATGGATATATGCCCCCTCAGGAGGTAAATCGATGAATTTTTTTTTTTTTATTATTTTTTGAATTTTTGATGATTTGATGATGATTTCAAAATTTTACGATTCAGAAATGATTTATCTCCCGAAAAATGATGTTTAATCTTCCAAATGTGAAATTGATGAATTAAGCCCTTTGGAAAATAAAATAAATAAACCCCACAAAAATCCCACTTAATTAACCTTTAAAAAGGTTAAAAAGGTGATTTAAAGCTTCATTTGTGTAATTGTGATTTTGAAAATTTGGAGTGAGTGAGTGATTTAGAGCAATTTTGGCAAGATGGTGATCCCCTACCACACACACTAATTTGAACACATGCAACATCACAACCGCCTGACAGCATATGGACCTCCGGTATGTACCCCAATAACTTCCTTGTAAATTATGCATTTCAATTTTCTCTCATTTTTCAAGTTTTGAATTTGATTTTTAGAGTTTTAGCGCAACACCCTTTGATGTAGCACATGTGATGACTATTGTAGCGCATAGGAATAGATTTTTAGTGCATAGGTCAAATTTTCTAGCACATTTAGGGCCTGATTTAGTGCATTGAAGCAAACATTTAGCACATATGATCATTGGGCACATTGATGCCCTAGGTTAGCGCATTGATGAATTTAAATGGTGCATTCACTAATTTGGCACATTGATACTCTTTTGGTGCATTTGTGAATTTTTTTAGTGCATTTAACTTTTTAGTGCATAGAAATACTATTTTGGCACATCCAAATCAAAATGATATAATTTTTAGTAAACTCCTTGATTTTGATTTTGATCGTGTCAGCCTTTGATTTGATTTTGATTGATGATCCTGATAGATTAGATGATTATTGATCTCATGATAGGTGAGATTCAATGAATGATTGATGATAATTGACCTCATGATAGGCGATGATCAATGATAGATAGATTGATTGATTAACCTCATGATAGGTGAGGTTCAATAATAAATTGATGATTGTCCTCATGATAGGCAAGGATCAATGATAGATTGATTAATTAACCTCATGATAGGTTAGGTTCAATGATAGTCACTCACGAGATCTGATCAAAGTCTTACCAGAGCTGATTAGATTGATAGGCTGATTAATTTTGATTGATTGACAAGATTATTGATTTGCAAAATTTTGTGATAATAGGAGCCTTTGATGAGTTTGCAAATTTAAGAGCATTTCCCTGGGACATGGGAGTTGATTCCACACTTGATTCTGCCTAAGGTAGTTGTCATTTCACAATTTGGATTTTCCTCTCTAATAGATATGCCCTAGATTAGGATCAATAGGGGTTTGTTGACAACTTTAGTAGAGAGGTGGCATAGCGAGCATAACACCTTTCATTTTCCCACTGGCGAGATCACAGTGACTCCAGAGGATGTCTATCGGATTCTATAAATACCTATTGTTGGAGAGCTAGTCTTATATGATTCTCATGAGCAGGGCGGGACCGAAGAACTGAGGAGAGTATTCAAGGATCAGATATGTGGCTACGAGATTCCTTGGAGAGAGATGAGAGTATTTGAGGATGATTGGATATGTGGCTATGAGATTCCTTGGAGAGATATGGTCGATGCCTATGCCACATTTCCATCTGTACTTGTCAGATTCGTTGGAGGGTTCCTTTGTCTTGATTGTAGGTCAAAGGGACTTTCAGTTGGATGGGGAAAGATTCTTGAGAGCATGATCACTCAGGGTACCTGATATTCCTGTGGATGCTGCATGCTCGCTCATATGTACCATGATTTACACTAGGTGGTTTACCTCTGAGGGGCCAGTTTATCAGCTAGGACAACATTGCTTCAGGTCTAGGCCTAGGAGCATATAGTGGTCACTCGTCCAGTTGGAGATAGATAGCGACCTGCAATGAGACCATATGTACATGTTTATGTAGGTCCAGTTGCTCAGCCTAGGCTGGGTAAACTGGAGCATTGAAGGAGGATTCTTGATGACTTAGAGTTGGTGACATGGCGACCGTATCTTGATTGTGAGCAGTGGCTGGAGGATGACACTAAGATGTTGTTTTTGTGTCAGTCCATGTACCTGATTGGGAAAACTCAATTTATCATTGAGAGATTCTTGCTATTGAGGGTATTGAGGCAATATGGTAGAGTGCAGGGGATGCCCCAGGGCGTGGCACATTATGCACAATGTCAGACAAATGCGATAGAGTGGGGACCTATTTTTTCTTATGATGCAACAATGCAACATTTCCAGGGTTTACACACCATCATTTGAGATGTTCATCTAGAGATCATCGAGGCTTTGATATTAGAGGAGTATAATCATTACCTTTTCTTACATCCATTTCCAAGGATCACCATCCCAGATGAGCTAGTGCCATTATTAGATGAGGAGGATAGGTCAATAGGTCATGGTTGTAGGAAGTAGAGAGGTGGAGGAGATGAGGAGGAGGAGGTGGAGAGCAGTGATGATGGGGATAGAGATGGAGATGATAGTGATGGGGTGACAAAGATGGAGGCGATGGAGATGGAGGTGATGGTGGTGGAGGAGATGAGGGTGGTGGTGGCCCAAATTTTTTTGTTCTAGATTTCAGAGTGCCTCGCAAGAGGTGATCATTAGTAGTGGTGACCCAACAACACGTAGAGATTAGGTTACCCTCACAACAACAATAGACACATATAGCTTCTTTACAGGTGCAGGTGTAGACACTGTAGGGTTAGCTTGAGCAAGTACAAGATTTGTTAGCACAAACTTAGGGATAAATTACTGGATTGATGACAAAGAGGGATGGTGAGAGACAATAGGTGTATACACCTAAAATGGTTCATCACTTTTAATTAATTAAATACTATCTATTTAATTAATATTTTGACTACGTATAAATAAATTCTCAATTTATTTATATTGTTCATTTTCTAAATTCTCCAAATCTAAATCATATTCTTCTAAATTAATTAAATAAACAAATTTCCATAAGCTTGTTTTATTTAATTAATCATCACTAATCTTGATTAGGAATTTGAGCACATGTCTACAAATTTTTGTGCCACCTCACCAAGGTCACATGAAATTAAATATCTCTAATTTTTAATTAGAATTATCTTCAACTCAATTTAAAAAGCACATGGCTCATTCCTCACACACTTCCACCAATTTTGGAGCACATGGTCTTCTCTTCCCACACTTGAATCTTCCATCCAAATGGCATGCTGTCTTTGGTCAAGGGGACGACATCTTGATTCTCTTCATCTTCACCATCCATTCTTCTTGTTCAAATCTAGACCATTGATTATTGCCACCTCACTATATGCTTGGAAAAGGCTATAAATACAACCCTTGGGTATTGTATTTGGTATCCACATTTGAAGTAGATTTATCATGTAGGTTTATCGTTAGAGGTTGGGAGCATTTTGGAGTCTTATAATTGCATCTCACTTCATGTTTTGCTTTGCATTTACATCTTAGCTTTAAATCTTGCTTCATAGTTGCATTTTAGATTAGTTTATTTTTAGTTTGCATTTGAGCATATGCAGAATCATATATAGATCATTCTAGTTCAATACCATAGCATACACCTCCACTTGTTTATTTATCATAAACATCATCCTCCACTCATCATAGCATTCATCATCATTTTTTTCATATAGTTTCATGTATTAAATTGGCTTGAATGTTGAATACTAATCTCGTTTCTTAAGTGTCATTCTAATAGCCTTTGTGCACATAGAAATATGAGGGCCAAAAGGTTAAAAGAATCATTAAGAATAGAGGACAATGAGACGTTCTTGAAAGATTTAGTTTGTTGCAAATTATAATAGCTTCTTTTCTTTGAATCTTTAATGTAAATCATTTCATTAAGGTTTGTGTTGATACTAACTTTACACATTTCACACACACACACAAAATGGTGCCCACTATGGGGCCTTGCCCCATTTATTATTAACATGCTGGAAAATTTATGTTCACAAGTTTAGACGTGAGACTTCTTGTGCTTCTTGCACTTGTTTTGATGCCTCTTGCACCTGTTTTGGTGCCTTTTGCACCTGTTTTGGCACCTTCTATACCTGTTTTGGCACCTTTTGCACCCGTTTTGGCACCTTTTGCACCGTTTTGGCACCTTTTGCACCTATTTTGGAACCTTTTGTCTCTATTTTGGCACCTTTCGTCTTTGTTTTGGTGCCTTTTGTCTCTGTTTGGGCACCTTTTGTACTTTCTATGGCGCTTTCTGTCTCTGTTCTGGCACCTTTTACAGTTTCCCTATTTTTCACTAAATCCGAAGGCTAATACTTTGTGTTATCGTTTTGCAGGTTTCCTAGATTCGCTGTCAAAGATACTCTTATCAAACTACTGACATATTGCAGGGGTTGGAAGTGATTTACTTGTTTCCTTTTGGTTAAGTTAGGAACATAGCTTAATTAAAAGGTTAATGAACACCATGTTTTTTGTGCTTGATGGATGGTAGGCATATGCTCTCCCCTTAACTAGGTGACCAAAAAGCTAGACCCATTCACTTTTTGTGTGCGAGTGTGAGTTGAGTATATCACATGTGTTCTCTTTTTATTCATGTGGAAGAAATATTGATCGAACTATGGGTATACTTGCTTGATTTTGTTTATCTTAGAGGGCCTGCGTTGTGGGAAAAATTAATCACCCAAGTGAACGACCCAACCAATAACACACTAAATCCAAGCGACTTCCAACCAGTATATAAATGTGGATACCAGAACAAATGCCAGTATCATGAGGATAGTTTCGACAAGAAGGGCAACAATTGTCTCTCTCCGTATGGATTATCCCCCACGAATAGAATGCCCGCATTAAATTTTTTATTATAGTTTAGCAAAAAACCTTTATCTATTCTTTGGTGCAACAACGGTCATTGCAAAGGCATCCAAATTCTCACAATTTTTAGTAGAGATGAGAAATATGCCATGGGAGATTCATGGGTATTGGTGCTTGGCTGCCTCAAGAAGTGAGTGCCATGGAGGGGAGCCAGTGGGGTCAAGCATCTAGTCATCCTCTAAGAATAGGTGCGGTTGGGGTAAAACCTACATGGAATCCAAAAGAATATAGTCTTTCACAACCTTAGGTGTGTACATTGCTTGATGTGTCTTTATCAAAGTGTTTAAAAAAAAAAATTCAAACAAAGTGTCACATGTCAAAAGTGAAAACCCTGATTTAGAATTGCATTTAGTGAAACAACCAAGTCTCCCATTGGAAAATCAGGAAAACCAAGCAAACTTTCAAGAAAATTAAAAATTAAAATAGAAAAACCAAGTCTGCACCTATTCTGGCGCCTTTTTCACTTTTTGTGGCACCTTTTGTCTATGTTTTGGTGACTTTTGTAGAACACAAAATAGTGACCTAGGTTCATCTACTGCCTGCCAATTAGTCTCATCTTGGGAATCCTCAGTAGTGTTCAACCAATCCTTAGGTAAAACGAAGTCTAAACATGTGTGTTACCAAATTATTTCACAAAAGATTAAAATTTAGAAACCAAAGTCCAAACCTCTTAGTCCAAAAGAACATCAAAAACATCTATCAAAACTTTACGACTTTAGAGAGAGGTTGACCTTCAATTTCTACAAAAGAGCTTGCAAGAACAATCTCGAATTATACATCTTTTACTATTGTCAAAATCCATGACTTTCCCAAAGATTTGAGTATCTTGTTTAGGAAAAAAATTTTCCTCCAGTTTCACAGTTTGAACCAAATTTTAGAACTTTCTCAAAGTCCAAAATCATTCCTTAGGTACCTGAGAATCTAAAATTGTTAAAATTTACCTCTACAGGTGGATTTTTCCAAACCTAAACCAAGATCTAACATCTCAAAGTACCAAAATCATCAAATTTACCACACCTTTGATTATTAAGCCTAGTTTCATCATCAGGATTTATCCTCCTCTCATCACGAAATGAAGCTATATAGTCAAATCCAACCTAGTCTCATTATAATTTATCATTCTAATTGACTTAGTTGTAATCCTTGGTACTTTTCCAAAACCTAGATCAAAGTTTAGTCTAAACTATAACACTTGTATGCTCGTTCAAACAAGGTTACAAAAACAAAAGCTCAAGGAAAAAGGACTTGAAAATCAAAACATCGAAGAGCCAAACATTGAAACTCCAACCATTGAAACTTTGAACATTAAAATTCCAACCATTGAAACTTCAATCATTGAGACTCAAAATCGTGAAACACAAAACACCATGGTAGAGGATGAAGAGAATCCTTTTCATGGACTCAACAACACTGATGGGGAACAAATAATCGAAGAAGATATCCAACATGTTGAACAGGACCCCAATTTCTACAAGTGTTTAGAAAATATTTTTGAAAGAAATGGGGAAAAATACCTTCTTATGCTAGCTAAACAAGGTGCCAAATTGCCAGGAAATTTTGACGTGAATCAATTGAAAGCACCACCCAAAAGGCCCGAAAATGATCCTAAACAAGTAGTTGCTCTAACTCACCAAATGAAGAACCTTTAACAACAAATCCTTGATATGCAAAGAGGGACTTCAAAATGATACTTGATCCAAGACATTTGTCCCTATCCACATGATACCCTTTCCCAAACATTGTGAATTCCCAAAGTACGACAAATATAATGGCAAAACTGGTCCAATAGACCATGTAAGGGAATTTAGGACCATGAGTCTTGAATTTGCATATGAGGAATCATATTTGATGAGATTATTCCCAAGAATATTAGGTGCACATGGTCTTGAATTTTTCTCTGAACTCACCCCACCAATTAACACCTTTGAGGAATTAGTCAAGAAGTTCATCTCTCAATATTCATAAAATATCCAACATTACATCACCATGAAAGATCTTTGTAACTTGAAATAAAAGAAAGGTGAATCGTTCCTTGTATTATTGCAAAAATGGAGAAGGCTATTTGCATGATATTCTCGTCCAGTACCCAAGAAGGAAAAGATAGAAATCTTTATTGACAACCTCAATGACAAGATGAGTTATAAATTGGAATTACAATATCCCCCAACCTTCAAAAAATTGATTGAAAACAAGATTAAAATTGAAGAGGCCTTAGTCAAAAGAGGAGTCATCAAGATATACAATGAAAAAAACTCATCAAACTCCTCCAAAAATTACAATAGTGGTGACAAACCCAAGTTTTGGTAATGAAACAAGAACGTTGGAAATAATGATGGTGCAGTTGAAATTCAAAATGCAAAACCTTTATTCAACCTAACTACAACTACCACCAAAAATAATCAAAATGACAATCCCCCCAACAACCAAAGTAACAACCAAGGCAACAATCAAGGCAACAATCCAAGAAACAAACAAAACATCAACCAAGGAAACAATCAAGGTAATGCTGGATCTAGAACACCATCATATCAAATGTCCACAAATCAAAGGAGGTTCACCCCTTTGGGACAATCATTAGAATCAACATTGAAGGAAATTATTGAAGCTAAATTCATAACGTTACCAGAGGTAAGAAATTGGGAACCACAAATTAAGCCTCCATGGTGGAATTATGCTCACTTTTGTGACTTTCACCGCAACAAGGGACATAAAACCAATGACTGCATGCAGTTGAAACACTTGATACAAGATCTGATTGACAATAGGACAATATTTGTAGGACTCCACACAAAAAATGATCATGGGGCATTCAAGAACCCTCTACCAAACTATAAGAAAGGAGAGTCCTCGTCATCAAATAACAAGAGAAAAAACATAAACTATGTCTATGAAACCACCATTCTACATATTGAGGTGGTTGATGATGCAACTCATGACACATCAGATCTTATTGCAAATGATAACTCAACCAATGACAACACCATTGAACATGAACAAGAAAACATTTTAATTGAAAATCATCACCATAATGTTGACACTACCTCACATCAAATCAATGTTATCAAAATCAGAGAACAACACAACAACACACCTGTTAATGTAATCACATGAGGGCAAGCCAAGGTGACATTTAAAGGAGCTACCCCTTCCACGTCCAAATTAATTGCTATCCCTAAAACCCAATATAACATAGTGGATCAATTGCAGAAGATACCCACACAAATATCCATATTAGAATTTCTCAAGATTTCACCCACTCACAAGGAAATATTGGAACAAGCTCTAGTTGCCACCACGATACCCAACAATCTAGAGGTTTTCCAATTCCAGACTATGGTGGGACATTTGACTGCACCACACTGCTTATCCTTTTCTGAACATGATGTTGTATCTATCAACCATCCCCACAATAGTTCCCTACACATTGAGGTCCTAATACACAAGCACTGCGTTAAACGTGTCTTAATAGATGGAGGAGCTAGCTTGAATATCTATACTTTGAAATTTTTTCGTGCATTAGGCTATTCAAAAAATGCTATTGATCCTAGGAGGAAAATCAAAATAAAAGCATATGATGATGAGGAGAGATCTTCACACAGATTGATAGTGCTACCTATTCAAGTGGGACTAGTTGCTAGAGATATAGTATGCTAGGTGTTAGACAAGGAGCTAACCTACAACATACTCTTGGGAAGACCTTGGATTCATGACATGCAAGAAATACCATCCACATATCACCTGTGTTTGAAGTTCTCATTTAATGGGAAAGAAATCACTATTGCAGTTGACTCAAATAACCCCCAATATTGTAACACCCTCAAGACTACCCAAGATACCTTTGTACCACACAACAGGGAAGCCCTAACTCAGGGTTTATCAAATTATGGGAAACAACTAAATGCCTTGTCAAAGTGGGTTGAGAAAAAGGACCAATCAAAGGATAAGGATATCGGTGATGCCAATCCCTCAAGTAAAGAAAGTACATCAAATCATACTCCACAAAATTAGGAAATTCAACTTGAATCCTTATCAAAACAAGTTTCCAAGATCCAATTGAAAGATAAAGGCATGGGGGAATACTCATTTCAACAATCCTTATGCTTGTCACAACTTTCATCTTCTCCAAAGTCATATGGACAACCATCGACATGAAGACAACAATCATCACAACCCACCACACTATTTGATGGAACCTTTGTAAGAGTAGGCACATTAGTGGGTGATTTAGACAACAAGGAGGTTTTAAACTAGTTGCACAAAGATGATGAATCATCATAAGCATCCACCTCAAGTGTATAAACAAAATAATATAGAAAAGGAAAGACAATCATGGAAAAGATGGGATATGAGGGAAAAGGTCCTATCGGTAAAAGGAAAGAAGGAATCATAGAACCGATACAACCTATCACAATGAAAGTGAAAGATAACATAGGATTGGGGTATAGAGAAGAATCCAGAGAAGAAACCAAACAAAAAATTGTTGAAAGAATCCTACAAATACAAGCTAGTGACACTCATGAAACTGATTCAAATGAGTATGAGTGAGATTAGTTACCTGAAGAGTCTTATCATGATAAGGAAATTGATGTAGTACAAAAGTATACACCCATATGTGAGGAGGGTCAAAGTTCAGGATATAGACCGCTTGAAATAGGATCACTACAGATTGATGATTCCAGTGAAGATGATCAGAATCGAAGTGAAATAGATAATTCAGAGGAGAGTTACCTTTTAGACATTGATTTCACTATTGGAAAATCCAAATAAATTACCATCAGGACTCTTACTGCATTTGACTTTAGCCAATCCAACGACTCCTTACCCCTGATACATCTCAAATTAATAGATTGGGATCAAACTGAGCCATCTGATATGCCCCTCTTTTCAAATGATGAAGCCATCGTCAACTTCCTCTACTCCACCAATCCTGAAATAGATTCCACCATTGAACATTGTAATGAAGCTTCCAACTAGGAGAGTGTCAAATTTTATAGCTACAAAATGAACAATACAGGGAATATATCTGATGGTGAAAACCATTGAATGGTGGTATTAGAACTAGAAAAAGTAAAAAAAGAGAGCATATCCAACAGTGAAAACCTCTTTGAGGCACTGAAGGATGGAAGATTTGACACACTCCCCAAACACTTTTAGGAATGATCTAAAGTATTGGTTGAGCCCACCCAATCTATCAATATTGGCAATGAAGAAACAGTGAAGATTGTCCATCTAGTAGAATCCTTAACAAATCAAGAAAAATTGAACTTCATCAAATTCTTCACAGAAAGGAAAATCAACTTTGCTTGGTCTTATGCTAACATGCTAGGGATTGATCCAGAACTCATCATGCATCACCTATCTTTACCAATAGGAATAAAATTGGTCAAACAAAAATGAAGGAAAATGCATCCCAACATTGCCATATTGGTCAAAGCCGAACTGAAGAAGTTATTAGATGTGGGATTTATTAGACCTATCGACTATGTAGAGTGGATTTCTAACATTGTACCTATTTCCAACTAGACAAAAGCATCAAAATCTACATAGATTTCAGAGATCTCAATAAAGCTTGCCCAAAAGATGACTTTCCCCTGTCTAATATTGACATCATTATGGACTTGACTATTGGATATGAAATTCTCTCACTTATGGATGGATTTTTAGGGTATAATTAAATCAAAATTGCTCTTGAAGATCAAGATAAAACTGCCTTCACATGTCCTTGGGGCACTTTCTGTTGGAATTTCATGCCATTTGGGTTGAAAAATGCTGGAGCCACATATCAGAGAGTTACCACCATCTTTCATGACATGATGCACACTTTTATGGAAGAATATGTAGATGATCTGTTGGAAAAATCATACACCAGAGAATGGCACCTAGAAATTCTAGATAAAATCTTCACTAGACTGGAGAAGTCCAATGTGAGACTAAATCCCAAGAAATGTGTATTTAGTGTAACATCAACTAAAATTTTGGGGTATATTGTGTTAGCTAAAAGAATTCAGGTGGACCCTACAAAGGTCAAAGCTATCATGGAGATTCCTCCTCCTAAAAATATCAGCCAACTTAGATCCTTACAAGGAAGATTCCAATCTATCAGAAGGTTTATTGCATAACTGGCTGATAGAATGCACCCCTTCAATCACTTGCTCCACAAGAATGTATCTTTCCAATGGGATGAGAAATGTGAAGGATCCTTCAATCAATTGAAACAATATCTAATGAGTCCACCTGTCTTGATACCATCAGCAGAAGGAAAGTCACTTTTATTGTACATAGCAACAACTGAAATATCATTGGGAGCCTTGTTAGCACAAGAGGATTCAACAAGAAAAGAAAGGGTAATATATTACATCAAAATAACCTTAAATGGCTATGAGATCAATTACACCTTCATTGAAAAGGCTTGTTTGGAAGTAGTGTTCGCCACCCAACAATTGTGACATTATATGGTGACCCATACCATCAAGTTAATAGCCAAGATAGATCCACTAAAATACCTTCTTAGCAAAGCTAATCTGATTGGAAGATTGGCTAAGTAGGTCATGATACTAAGTTAATTTTACATACAATATGTTGATAGGAGGGAAATCAAAGGACAAGCAATCACAGATCAGTTAGCTGAAGCACCATTGTAGGAAAATCATCCCATGAACATTGAGTTTCTAGATGTTGATGTCCTAACAATGTCCACACAACAATGGGTCTTATACTTTGATGGTTCTTATACACAGCATGGGTCAAGAGCCAAAATTTTGTTTATCTCACCACAAGGACATACCATTCTCAAGTCTTACAGATTGATGTTCCCTTGCACCAACAACGCAACCAAATATGAAGCCTTGATCATTGGAATCAAAGTAGTAGTTGAGTGGAAGATCACAAAGTTACATGTCTATGGGGATTCACAACTAGTCATTAATCAGGTAAATGATGACTATCAAACAAAGGATGATAAGATGGTGCCCTACAAAAGAATGGTTGACGACTTCAAAAAGTACTTTGTGGAAATAATATTTGAGTAGATTCCTCAAAGTGACAACAAAGCCACTAATGCCATGGCAACCATTGCTTTTCTCTTGTAGATTCTAGAGAAACGAGCCCGTTACGAGTTCATGGTGGAACAACTATTTAACCCATCTTATGACAACCTTGAGTCCCAAGTTATCTACCATCTAGCTAAGGCCGACACTTCCCTCTATGGGAAAATACATACGTACCTAAAAGATAACACCCTCCCTCCCAACCTATCTCGTAATAAAAAATGAAACTTCATTTGCCAAACCAACTAACACACCCTTATCACAGATGTCCTTTATCGATGAGGTCTTGATGGAACTCTCCTCCAATGTATGGAAAATGATGAGTCTGAAATGACTTTATGGGAAGTACATGAAGGTGTTTTTGGTACTCATTTGAGTGGTTTAGTCCTAGCTAAGAAACTCCTCCGTTTGGGATATTACTGGCCGACTATGGAGAAGGATTCTTTTCAGTTTTTCAAGAAATTCCAAAAGTTCCAGATTCATGGCAATCTCATCCATGCACCAGCGCAAGAACTTCACCCTTTTGTTAGTGGGGATTGGACCTCATAGGAAAGATTCATCCATCTTCATCCAATGGACACAAGTTCATTATTACAGCTACTGAGTATTTCATGAAATGGATCAAAGCTGTCCCCCTAACTACTATCATAGGAAAACAAATCTTGTCCTTCATCTTGAACTATCTCATCTGTAGATATGGCATCCCTCAGCCCATCATCATTGACAATAGATGACCTTTCAAAAATCAAGACGTGGAAGAACTTTGTGAGAAATTTCATATCTAGCATTAATTTTCTACATCCTATTGTTCTCAAGGCAATGGCCAAGTAGAGGCCTCAAACAAGACTATCCTAAAAATATTAAAGAAAATCATCAACAATGATGGACGTGACTGGCATGTGCAAATGAACCTTGCTCTATGCGCTTACAAAACCAATATCCATACCTCGATGGGAGCTACACCCTATGCTCTAATCTATGACTCAGAAGCCATTCTACTATTGAGGTTGAACTGCCATCACTCTGTGTGTCACTAAAAGGGATCAATATTTCAAATGAGGATCACAAAGTGTCTAGGTTACAAGAATTGGAACTCTTAGATGAGCATCATCAACATGCATTGGATCACCTGAAGGAATATGAACAAAGGATATCCATAAGCTACAACCACAGAGTCAAGCCTAGAACATTTCAGGTTGGCGATTTAGTCTTGAAAGAGAACCCTCGTAATCAACAAGATCAAGAGAAGAAGGGGAAATTTGAACCAAACTGGCTAGGTCCCTTTGTCATTGTCTTAGTCTTTGGATCAAGAGCATATCAGTTGTCTACACCAAAAGGGGATTTGTTTGATGAACCCCTCAATAGCCTGCATCTTAAGAAGTTCTACACTTGAATCATCTAGTGCACTGGGGAAAAGGTCCTAAAAAATACAAAAAACATTGGAAAATGTCCTCAAAAAATGGTTGCCTTGATGAAAACCTAGCAAATAGGTGTCTTGGTAACAACAAAAAAATCAGAAACAGAGAAAAATATATTAAAAAAAAGAAAAAAATCATAAAATCTAAAAAAGTGCAATAAAAACAAGTAGTGAAAACCTGGAAATAGGCACTATTTGTGATAGGTTAGCTTTTCCATCTATTTGAGCATGTTGACCATTCAATTTTTCCATTCACTTTCACCATCCATCTGCCTATCCTTTGAAAACTCCATGTACATATCTTGGCATCGCGGTCGTGTCTCACCCTGGATTGGGGGTAAAATCCTGAACTCATTGGGGGAAAATAAACTTTGGGCTTAAAACAATAGGCAAACAATAGTAAGACAAACACAACAAAAACAATGATTAAAATGCAACCCAACATTGAACATCAATCACCATCAGAAATGCATCAAACATCCATATCATATCAAAAATGAAAAATAGGTCAAAAGTCAATAAAAAAAAGTCAAAAGCAGAGTTGTCTTGTCAAACTACGTAGTCTCTGTGTATATAATGTAGGCAAGGCTAATCTATGATCAACCCCCGAGACCCCTAGGATAGGTCTTTAGGTTAGGTTCTTGGTCAAAATCTTAGAAAACACCTAAAAATTGGAAAATTAAAAAATCCCAAAAACATCAAAAAACTAAAAATAAAATCAAATCAAAAGGATGATGGTCTTCTAAATCATGGGTTTATCAAGTTAAACAAAAATGTTCAATTGTTGTACTTTGATTTTTGTTATCATATCTCTGGAGCACCTTGATGATGTATCGAACTAGAGGAACTAGGAAGGAGTATGATTTTTCTTTGTCTGCTATCTGTGAGTTGGTCATTATTACTATGCAAATTGTTGTGGGACATGCACTACAAAGTATCATTGATGACATTCCAAATTTGCATAGGAAACCAGTTAAATCTTGTTTGTTTACTCAAGTAATGCTTAGGTCATCTTGGTTTAATTATACTTAGATGCTTGTGTTAACTTGCACTATCAAACATCATGGAAGTAGTACTCAGGTCATCATGGTCTAAATATACCATTGATGCTTGTACTCTCAACATTTTAAAGGCCCAATTATGATAAAAAGCACAACAAATCGATTGTTACAAATGACAAATTTTGCATACAAGATCTGCATGGTTAGAATAGATTGCATCCATTTTAGTTTGCATCTATATTTATGGGATTTCCAAAGCTGCAATGATGTTATCTCTTGCATTAAGGGATTGAGTGTAATTGACATTACCAAAAACACATCATTTTCATATAGTTACACATCACTTGCATTATCATCAATTAGAAAACATTCTCACTTGCATTAGAAAACATTACAACATCATTCATCCATCACATCATAATATTTGCATAAAAAAAAAAAACAAAACGATGTCCATCACATCTCATTTACATAATCAAAATCATTTCATATAGTGGCATTAGGGAAGTGGTTCACTAAGCTTAAATGAGTGAGTCTTTTCATATTTCTGAAAGAATTGGGAAATATGTCAGGTTTTGTGAAGCTTAATTTAACAAAGAGTCAACTGACAACAACCTTCCCACAACTCTTGGAAGGTGGATAGATTCACTCATTTAAGCTTAAGACCCTAGAACACAATCATCTGCATAATCATAATTCATCAGTATGAAAAATCACACATCATTTGCATCACATCCACATATAATCAATATGAACATCACACTTCATTACATATCATTATTGCATAATCAAATCCATTTCACATGGTATAAAACACCATTTGCATAAATCCATAAACCATAAAGAATCATCAATAATTGCATTATCATATTATATCATCATTGCATACATTCTCATACAAATAAGTACCATCACACAATCATCTCATTTACACATTCATTCATTCATTACATCATTTATTTACATAAAAAAAGAACAAAAACATCAAAATTCATCACATTTCATTGACATAATAGGATCCATCACATGCATTAAATAGGTATTATTCATAAATCATCATAGACTCATAACACATCAATTGCATCATCATTTGCATCCATATCATATCATCACATCAGGGTCATCATCATGAACATGGGAATTAAATGCATCATAGAAATCTATCATCATATCAACATATAGATCATAATCATCGCTGCATATCATATAACCTCAAAAATCATAATGTCAAAGTGTACGAGGATATCCAAAAGTATGACGAGATACATCAATATGAAAAATGGCACTGTATCGTGAAGTCTGAACACAAGAAGTACATCATCAATGTCACAACAGTTTATACATCATGTCCAAAGTAAATCAAGATATGCTATGTTGAGCTCCCCCCAGATGTTGTTGGCCTCACGAAACTAGTACCTCCTCCACTTGATGGACTTGCACCAGGATCTCTCCTATCTCCAAACAATGGCTGTGTAACACCCATGCTAACAGTTCAAGATCGAGATCTGCCAGATCGAGATGGTACAAAGCTCTCTCGCCACTCAGGAGGAACCAACTCATGATATTTACCCTTGTAAAATTGTACCTCTTGAGCAGTGTGCCAAATCTCTCTAAGAAACTCTGTTGTACCCATAGCTACTGCAACCTACTGTAATCTCTCGGTAATGGCCTTGACCTACTCTGTCCAATGTCTCAAGGGATCCCTCTCTGCATTAAGTATGACAACTTGTGCCTATACTTGTTGTACTTGCTGCCTGTCTATACCTCTCTTAGCCGTCAGTATCTGAACCTGTACCCGAGTCTACACTAACTCATCCTGAAGTGTCTCAAACTATGCTTGAGCCTGCACTAACTCACTCTGAAAGGTCTAAATTTATGTCTGTAATGCCTCTATTTGCGCTTGCTACTGATGAGAGGGGACTCTAATATGAATCCTAGGCATCACCAAATGAGGCACAGTAATACTCCTACATCTATGAACTACAAAATATAGAAAGGGACTCCCAACTGCACCTGATAGCTCTACACCTGAACCACCACCACCATCCCCCCTCTGCCTTGGTGCCCTGTCATCATCATCAACTAGTAGGACTGGCTCATCAGGACTAAATAACCTCAAAAAAGGATGTGTATAGAAATACTTAGAATACTCCTCTGTCATCCCTGCATCTTCCACCTATGGAGCATAGTCCCACACACATGGTGCCAATGTATAATACTCAGTACAAGAAACATCATAAGATAAGCATGGGCCCCACTCTATCACATCCTGTTGTCGCCATGCATAATGGGAAACCCCCTAGGGCATTGCCTGAACTCGTCCAAACTGATGAAAAACCCACATATACAAATATCTCTCAAGTATAGAACGTGTCCGTCCAATCAAGTATCGTGATAGCAACATGTATGGCATCTCCACCTAATCCTTTAACCACACCTCACAATCCAAGTAAGGGCACCATGTCATAGTCTCTAGATCATCTAGGACACATCTCCAGTAAGCTAATTTTCCTAGCTTATGCTGGACACACAGACCATTGTAGCTGAACACATAGGTTCTACCTACTAGTCACTGTCTATCTCCCAATGGCTGAGTGATCGCTATATGCTCCCATGCCCATGTCTGCAATAATGTGACTTCAGAAGAGAGGCTTGTCACCCCACAATACACAACCTGGTGCAAATCATGATACAAATGGGCTAACATACATGAGCCCCATGCATATCTGGTCCCCTCCAACGCCATACGCTCCAATACTTGACCCCAACCCACAAAAAATCCCTTTGACCTATGGTCAAGACAAAGGAATCCGCCAACAAACCCAAAAAGAACACATGGTAGAGGATCATATCCCCCGACCATCTCTTGCCAGGGGACCCAACAGCCTGAAACCTGATCATCTAGGAAAATCCTGTGCAAGGCATCGGTCCCACCCTGCTGTACTTTTTCATACACAACTATCTCGCCCATCACTGGAATTTGCAAGATACGATAAATATCCTTGGGAGTAACTGTCATCTCCCTAGTAGCTAGATGAAAGGTGTTGTGGTCACTATGCCACCTCTCCGCTAAAGTAGTCAGCAAACCCCTGTTAATCCGATACTGGGGTATATCTAACAAGGATGCCAACCCATAATGTGAGATAATCTCTAAATCAGCCTACGTCAACTGACGAATCATATCCCACGTCTTCGAGAATCGCTTTTGAGACTAGAGAACATCAAGGTCCTCCTAATGATATCATGACAAACAAA
Source organism: Sequoia sempervirens (assembly GCA_007258455.2). Classification (NCBI taxonomy): domain Eukaryota; kingdom Viridiplantae; phylum Streptophyta; class Pinopsida; order Cupressales; family Cupressaceae; genus Sequoia; species Sequoia sempervirens. The sequence continues at coordinate 67,208,890 of VDFB02072274.1, forward strand.
TCAACATTACATCAATCAAATCATGTTAAATCAAGATCATCAGTCAATCAAATCATGTTCAATCAAGATCATTAGTCAATAAAATCATGTTCAATCAAGATCATCAATCAATCAAATCATGTTTGATCAAGATCATAAGTCAATCAAATCATGTTTAATCAAGATCATCAGTCAATCAAATTAGGTTTAATCAAGATCATCAGTCAATCAAATCATGTTCAATCAAGACCATCAGTCAATCAAATCATGTTCAATCAAGATCACCAGTTAATCAAATCATGTTCAATCAAGATCATCAATCAAACAAATCATGTTCAATCAAGATCATTAGTCAATTAAATCATGTTTAATCAAGATCATTAGTCAATCAAATCAGGTTTAATCAAGATCACCAGTCAATCTATCAAATCAATCATCAAATCAATCAATCAAGACAAAGCATCAGTCCTATCATCAACCTCACCTATCATGAGGTCGATACATTATCATTCCTACTATCAATCCTCACCTATCATGAGGTCGATACATTATCAATCCTACTATCAATCCTCACTTATCATGAGGTCAATACATTATTAGTCCTACTATTGATCCTCACCTATCATGAGGTCGATACATCATCAATTCTACCATCGATCCTCATCTATCACGAGGTTGATACATCATCATCAGTCCTATCATTTGACTCTCACCTATCATGAGATCAAATCATCAACTATCTTATTGAACATCAATCAAACAATGAACATCACACAATCAGACTGAAATCAATCAAAAGCATCACTGAATAGAACAATGCAATGACTAACATGATTCAGGAACATTATACAAGCCTCAATGAACATCAACAATGTAACATTTGACATAACCAGGAGGACTTTGATCAATCAAACATCATCAGAAAAGAAAAACAATAGGGAAAATGATCATGAATCATTTAAGGGAAAATCTTGCCAAAACCCCCAAAACAACAAACGATGCCATTTGGGACCCCAAAGGTGCCACATAATGAGTAGAAGGCACTAAAGAATCAACAAAAGGCACCATTTCAGGGGATAAGGTAAAACATAAAATCAGGCTAGCAAAAGGCACCCAAATACTAGTAGAAAGTGCCATTTGGGACCTAAAGCACCAAAATAGAAGCAAAAGGTTCCAAAACAGAAGCAAAAGGTGCCAAAATAGAAGCAAGAGGCGCCAAAACTCTCATAAACTCCCAAAAATGACTTGAAAACAACAAAAATACCCCCCAAAAGTACAAAAATGACTTTAAATGGCCTACAACACCTATCTACCAAGTTCAAAACATCAATAAAAAGGTGGGAAAATGACTAAAGGAGGTTTCTCGTAGTGTGTACTATAGGTCCAACTTCAGCAGGGTGACCATGGTGATGAAAGCGCTTGAAACGATGCTTGTGAGAAGGGATCCCCATCTTCCTCTAGCTCTCTAGTCTTCAAATTCTCCAAAATCACAATGTGAAAATGAATTCGGTACTTTTCCCACTTTTTACCTTTTTAAAGGTTAATGGAAGGAATTATGGTGGGATTTATTATCAAAAATCGGATTTAACTAATCAAAACTGTTCAAGGAGAGAGCATAGAATCAAATTTTGAGAGATAAATCATGTCTGATATCAAAGTATCATTGGTTTAATGTTGGATCATCATCACATCATTACAACATCATCACACAATCATCAAATCATCAAAAAATCATCATAATTCCAAAGTTCATCGATTTATCTCTCGAGGGGGCAGATATCCATTAGTATTTGAAAAGCAACGTATGGGGCATCGAAAAATTTTCTGAGCATTGGTATCAAATTTTTCTTTGAAGCAATGTGTAAACACATTACTTCAAAGAGAGGCAAAATGTATACACCTAAAATCGGTCATCACCTTTAATTAATTAAATACTAGCTATTTAATTAATATTTCGACTACGTATAAATAAATTCTCAATTTATTTATATTGTTCATTTTATAAATTCTCCAAATCTAAATCATATTCTTCTAAATTAATTAAATAAAAAAATTTCCATAAGCTTTTTTTATTTAATTAATCATCACTAATCTCAATTAGGAATTTGAGCACATGTCTACAACTTTTTGTGCCACCTCACCAAGGTCACATGAAATTAAATAACTCTAATTTTTAATTAGAATTATCTTCAACTCATTTTAAAAAGCACATGGCTCATTCCTCACACACTTCCACCAATTTTGGAGCACATAGCTCATTCCTCACACACTTCCGCCAATTTTGGAGCACATGGTCTTCTCTTCCCACACTTGAATCTTCCATCCAAATGGCATGTTGTCTTTGGTCAAGGGGACACCATCTTGATTCTCTTCATCTTTACCATCCATTCTTCTTGTTCAAATCTAGACCATTGATTATTGCCACCTCACTATATGCCTGGAAAAGGCTATAAATATAACCCTTGGGTATTGTATTTGGTATCCACATTTGAAGTAGAGTTATCATACAGGTTTATCATTAGAGGTTGGGAGCATTTTGGAGTTTTATAATTGCATCTAACTTCATGTTTTGCTTTGCATTTACATCTTAGCTTTAAATCTTGCTTCATAGTTGCATTTTAGATTAGTTCATTTTTAGTTTGCATTTGAGCATATGGAATATCATCTTAGTCATTTTTTGTTTGCATTTGAGCATATGTAGAATCATATATAGATCATTCTAGTTCAATATCATAGCATCCACCTCCACTTGTTTATTTATCATAAACATCATCCTCCACTCATCATAGCATTCATCATCATTGTTTGCATATAATTTCATGTAGGCATTAAATTGGCTTGCATGTTGAATAATAATCTTGTTTCTTAAGTGTCATTCTAATAGCATTTGTGCACATAGAAATCTGAGGGCCAAAAGGTTAAAAGAATCATTAAGAATAGAGGACAATGAGACTTTCTTGAAAGATTTAGTTTGCTGCAAATTATAATAACTTATTTTCTTTGAATCTTTAATATAAATTGTTTCATTAAGGTTTGTGTTGATACTAACTTTACACATTTCACACACACACAACATGTATAGGCCTAGCTTGCACAGGTCCAGAACCAAGTTCAGGCACAGGGTCAGATGCAGGAATAGGTCGTCACACTCATTGCAGAGAGGGACACTCTGTGACAGCTAGTGGAGTAGGCCAAGGGCATCTCCGAGAGATCATAGCGGGCTATAGAGGTTACTAGGACAACAAATTATTTTAGAGAGGTATGTCGTACTGCCCAGGAGGCCAATTTATACAAAAAAGGATATCATGAGGTGGTTCCTCTAGAGTGGTGAGAGAGCTTTGCACAGCCTTGGTCAGGTAGGACCCAGTCTTGGACCACTAGCAGAGGTGTTACATAACCACTTCTGGGAGATCAAAGAGATCTTGGTATAGGTTCGTTTGGTGGAGGAGGTACTGGTCCAGTGATGCCAACACTGTCTGGGGGGAGCACAACATAACTCTGATGTGATGATAGATTTGTTATATTTTTGGACATGATGTATACTTCCTGATTCAGTGGAGACACTATGATCTACTTCCATTTTTGATATTGATGTATCTCTTTATACCTTTTGATATCCTTGTACACTTTGACATTATGATTTTGAGGCTATATGATATGTGGTGAATTATCGATCTATATGTGTTCTATATGATTCTATGATGTATGTCTATGATGGATGCATTTAATTACTTGTTCTATATGCCATGTGATTTTTTATATGATGATGTTATTTATATGTATTGATGCAATAATGAATATGATAATGCATAGGATTATTATTCTGTATGCTTTATGAATGATGTTAACATGATTATGCTATAATGATGATGTATGGATGCATGATAATTTTAATATATGTATGGAAAGATAGATGTATGATAATATTTATGCATGAATGATATGATAATGCAACTATATGTATGATTTGGATATGATGTTTCTATGATATATGAAATGATGATGCAAATGAGATACGTTACACTTTATTTTTGGTAATTTTGAAATGCAAATATATGATGTAATGTATGAATGAATGAATTATCAATATGATGATACTTTCTAATGTATGATGTATAAATGAATGAATGATATGATAATACATTCTAATATATGCAATGCAAATTATTATGCAACTACATGAGAATGATAATGTTTTTGTTAATGTCAAGTATACTCAATCCATTAATGATAAAGATAACATCATTTTTGAAAATCTTTGGCAACCTTTGGAATAATCTATTTTGTAGATGCAAAAATAAAATGAATTTAGTCTAATTTAACCATGCAAATCTACATATGCAACCTTGCCATCTTAACAATCCATTTATTGTGCTTTTATCATCATTGAGCCTTTGAAATGTTGAAAGTGAGTACAAGCATCGATGGTATAATTTAGACCATGATGACTCGAGTACTACTTTCATGATTTTTGATATTGCAAGTTAACACAAGCATCTAGGTATAATTAAACTGAGATGACCTGAGCATTTCTTGCGTAAACAAATAAGAATCAATCATTTTCCTATGTGAATTCAGAATGTTATTAGTGATACTTTGTAGAGAACATCTTGCGACAATTCAAATAGTAATAATGATCAACTCATAGACAACAGACAAAGAAAATACCATTCTCCTTCATAGCTTCTCTAGTTCAATACATCATCTAGTTTCTCTAGAGAAATGATGACAACAATCAAAGTACAACATTTGAACATTCAAACTAAAGAGATAAAATCATGATTCAAAAGAATATCATCTATTTAGATTTGTTTTGATTGATTGATTTAGCTGTTTGATGTAGATGATTTTATTTTTTGATGATTGATGATTGATTGTTCAATGTTGAGTTTCCCCATGATCATTGTATTTCTTATGTTGTCATACTACTATTTGTCTATTTGTTTAAGCTCAAATTTTATTGCCCCCAATGAGTTCAGGATTTTTCCCCCAAGCTAGGGTGAGAAACGATCACAATGCCAAGGTATGTACATGAGGCTCTTCGATAATAGGCAAAATGATGGTGAAAGAAAATGGCCAAGACATGCATCTAATAGATGGAAATTCTAGTTTAAATCATAAATAACACATGTTTCCAAGTTTTTCACTACTTGTTTTTATTGCACTTTTTTAGATTTTATGATTTTTTTACTTTTCTATTTTTTTAATTTTTCTCTTTTTTTTAAATTTTTTTTGTAGTCACCAAGACGTCTGTTTGCCAAGTTTTCATCAAGGTGACCATTTTTTTAGGACTTTTTCTGATTTTTTTTTGTTTTCAATCTATTTTTCAGGACTTTAGCTGTGCATTAGATGATTCAGGTGTAGAACTTCTTGAGATTGAGACTTTGATAGGTTCATCAAACAAATACCCTTTCGGTGTAGACAACTGATAGGCTCCAGATCCATAGACTAATATGATGACAAAGGGACCTAGCCAGTTAGGTTCAAACTTCCCTTTCTTCTATCCTGTTGATTTCGAGGATTCTCTTTTAAGAATAAGTCTCCAAATTGAGATGCTCTAGGTTTTACTCTATGATTATAACTCCTAGACATCCTTTGTTGATAGGCTTTCAAATGATCCACAGCTTGTTGACGATGTTCATCCAATAGTTCCAACTCCTAAAGTCTAGACACTTGAAAATCCTCATCTGAAATGATTCCCTTTAATGTCACACAGAGTGATGGTAGTTCAACCTCAATAGGTAGATTGGCCTCTGATCCATACACCAAGGCATATGGTGTAGCTCTTGTAGGTGTACAGATGCAGGTTCCGTATGCCCACAACACAGCGTTTAGTTGAATGTTCCAATCATATCCAACATCATTGAATGTTATCTTTAAGATTTTCAAAATAGTTTTGTTTGAGGCCTTTGCTTGGCCGTTCCCTTGAGGATAGTATGGTGTTAAAAAATGATGCTGGATATGAAACTTCTCACACAGTTCTTGGACATCCTGATTCTTGAAATGTCTACCATTGTCTCTGACAGTGGACTGAGGAATTCCAGACCAATAGGCAATGTAATTTAGGATGAAAGAAGAAGTCTTTTTTCCACTGATTATTGTTAAGGGAACAACTTCAATCCATTTTGTAAAATACTTTATGGCTGTGATGATGAATTTGTGTCCATTGGATGAAGATAGATGAATCTTACCTACAAGATCCAATCCCCATTGACAGAAAGGCCATGTTGATGTGAGCGATTGAAATTCCTATGCTGGTGCATGTATGAGGTTACCATGGATTTGACATTTTTGGCACTTCTTAACAAATTGAAAAGATTCCTCCATATTCAACTAGTAATACCCCAAATGTAGGAGTTTCTTAGTGATAGTTAGTCCACTTGAATGAAGTTCCACATATACCTTCATGAACCTCACATAAGGTTGTCTCAGATTCATTATGTTCTAGACATCGAAGGAGAGTACCATCAAGACCTCGATGGTAAAGTATGTTAGCAATTAGGGTATGTCGTGCAACTTGGTGGATGAAGTTTCGTTTCTCGTTTTAGGACAAATTGGGTGGAATGGTATTGTCTTTTAGGTAAACATAGACCTTCCTATAAATTGAGGATTCAATGTCAAATAGGTGGCATATGATTTGGGATTCAGGATTATCATAAGAAGGATTAGAAACTTGTTCCACCATAAACTCATAACGGCCTCAGTTTTTTGGTATCTATAGAAGGGAAGCAATTGTTGCCATAACACCAACAACTTTGTTATCTGCTCTTGGAATCTGTTCAAATTTAATTTCAACAAAGTACATTTTGAAATAATCCACCATTTTCTTATATGGCAACAAATTCTCGTCTTTCATCTGATAAGTTCATCATTTTCCTAATTAATGACTAGTTGTGAATCTCCATACACTTGCAACTCTGTGATCTACCATTCGACTGCCACTTTGATGCTGATGATTAATGCCTCATATTCAGCTACATTATTTGTGTAAGGAAACATGTGTCTATAGGATTTTGGGATGGTATGTCCTTGAGGTGTGACAAACAAGATTCTAGCACTTGAACCACGTTGCATGTAGGACCCATCAAAATATAGCATCCACTGTTGTGCTATCATGGTAAGGACATCTATATCAGGAAAGTCAATTCTCATTGGATGATCATGTTGTAATGGTGCATCAGCTAACTGATCAGCTATCACTTGACCCTTAATGGCTCTTCGATCTACATACTAGATATCAAATTCACTCAAGACCATTACCCACTTGGAAAGTCTTCCCGTTAGTGCAACCTTGCTGAGTAAATACTTTAGTGGATTGATCTCTGCTATGAGTTTGATAGTGTGGGTTAACATGTAATGCTGCAACTGTTGAGTAGTAAATAATATTGCCAAACAAGCCTTTTCAATGAAGGCATAGTTGATTTCATATCCATTTAATGTTCTACTGATATAATAGATAGCCCTTTCTTTTCCCTCATAATCTTCCTGTGCTAATATAATACCCAAAGAAATTTCAATTGTTGCTATGTAAAATAATAATGGTTTTCCTTCTTTTGGTGGCATCAATATGGGTGGAGACATTAGATACTATTTTAGTTGATTGAAAGAAGCTTCACATTTCTCATCCCATATGAATGGAACATTCTTGTGGAATAGGTGATTAAATGGATTAGTCTTGTCGGCCAATTGAGAGATGAATCTTCAAATAGACTGAAGCCTTCCCTATAGAGATCATATCATGTTGATATTCTTAGGTCGTGACATCTCCATTATGGCCTTGAACTTGGTGGGATCCACTTCAATACCCTTCTCTAAAACTATGTATCCTAGAAGCTTCATTGATGTCACACCAAACACACATTTCTTAGGATTTAATCTGACATTGAACTTCTCTAATCTAGTAAAAATTTTGTCTAGGATTTCCAGATGTCCTTCTCTAGTGAAATATTTCACCAACAAGTCATCCACATAATCCTCCATGAAAGTGTGCATCATGTCATGGAAAATGGTCATTGCTCACTAATAAGTGGCCCCCACATTCTTCAAACCAAAAGGCATGATGTTCCAACAAGATGTTCCCCATGGACATGTGAACACTATTTTCTTTTGATCTTCTGGTGCTATTTTGATTTGATTGTAACCTGAAAATCCATCTATTAGTGATAACATGGCGTGTCCTATTGTCAAGTCTACAATGATGTCAATGTTTGGCAAAGGAAAATTGTCCTTTGGACATGCCTTGTTGAGATATCTGAAGTCTGTACATATTCTGATGCTGCTATCTAGTTTAGAAATAGGTACAATATTAGAAATCCACTTAGCATAATCAGTAGATCGAATGAATCTTGCTTCTAACAATTTCCTCAGTTCTGCTTTTACCAACAAGGTAATATGTAGATGCATTTTCCTTAGTTTTTTCTTCACAGGTTTCACTCCAGATGGTAGAGATAAGTGATGCATTAGGAGATCTGGGTCTAAACCTGGCATATCAGAGTAAGACCAAGCAAATTTGATTTGTCGTTCTTCAAAGAACTTGGTGAACTTAGGCTTTTCTTGTTCAGTCATGGATGCTATCGGATGCAGAGTCTTTGCTTTTTTTGTTGTGCCAAAATTGATAGATTGTGTAGGCTCTACCAACACTAATGATCTCTCATGATAGTGTTCTGGAAGAGTGTCAAATCTCCCATCCTTCAGTACCTTAGAGAGGTTTTTACTATTAGATGCATTCTTTATTTTTACTTTTTTCGAGATCTAATACTACCATTAAACAATTTTCACCATTAGATCCATTTTTCATATTTTCAATTTTGCAACTGGGAGATTTGACACCCTCCTGACTCAAAGTTTTTTATGAGATTTATGATTGGAACTTGTATTAGGTTCGTCAAAACAAAGGAAGTTAATGATGGCATCATCACTTGCAAAGATAGGTATATTGATAGGTTCAGTTGGTTCCTAGTCGATAAGTTTAGGGTGTATTAAGGGTAAAAGGTCATCAGTTTGGCTAAGTTCAATGACAGTGAGGTTCAGATAGCAACATTATCAAAGTTGTCGATAACAATGTCGAGGTATATGATATTAATCTCCTCCAAGTCATCTATCTCGCTCAATATCTATTCATCCTCACTTGAGTTATCAATATTCTGTGATCTAAATAAAAGGGGTCTAGTCCTTGAGCTTTGTCCCTCTGTACGTGTAGGTGCATACTCCTTTATTACATAAATTTGTTTGTCCTCATATGATACTTCAGATAAATCATCCCACTCATATTCATTGGAATTTGTTTTAGAACTATCTTGCATTTGAAGGATTCTTTCAACAACTCTATGAGTGAGTTCTTCTTTTGTCTCTTCCATGTAGCCTAGTCTTGTTTTGTCCTTTGAATGAAGTGTGAGAGGTTAGATTGGTTATACAATGCCTTCTTTTCTTTTGCCGATAGGTCCTTGTCCTTCATACCCCATCTTCTCTAAGATTGTTTTCACTTTTCCATATTGATCTATTTGTATGTTGATGTAGATGCTTCCTCATCTTTTTATAGCCAATTGAGGATGGCCTTATCTTCAGATTCATCAACTAAAGTGCCTGACTTTACAAATCCACCATCAAAGACTGTGGTAGGTTGTGAGGATTGTTGTTTTGATGTTGATGGTTGTCCATATGTTCTTGGAGAAGGCAACAATTGTGAAAGACCCAAAAATTGCTCCATTGAATATTATCCCATGCCTTTGTCTTTTAAGTGGATCTTTTTCCCAAATTTCTTTGATAGAGTATCTATTTGACCTTCATTATCTGATGTAGTAGAATTAGCAACACCTTTATCTTTTGACTGGTCCATTTTCTCAACCCATTTTGATACAACATTTAGTTGCCTTTCATTATTTGGAGAACTAGGAGTGTTTGCTTCTCTGTTATGTGGCACAAAAGTGTTTTGAGTTGTTTTAAGCATATTACAATATTGAGGGTTATGTAATCAACTAAAATAGTGACTTCTTGTCCATTGACAGGAAATTTCAAGCATTGATGATACGTTGAAGGAATTGCTTGCATTTCATGAATCCAAGGACGTCCAAAATTATATTATATTTCAAATCTTTGTCTTGTTATCACTATGATTTTTCACCCTATTGAATATGAAATTCAACAACTTAGTGTAACATGGGAAGACCTCTCGAAGTGTGGGATTTGATAAATAGAGTTCAACCTCCAGAGAAGGCCAAATTCCTCTTGGTTCTCACCTAAATCCTAATGGTTTTTGCTGAGGAAAAGGGAAAAAAGATAACATAAAATGAAAACTACCTCTTAAGGTGATACACCAAAATATTACGTAGACTTGAAACTCATATTTCATACACTTGCATACAATTATTGGAAAAATAAACTTGCACAACTTATTTTTGTGTGCTTTGCATAAGTATTTTATAAAGAGGCCTTACTGCTTAAGCTCTTAGGAGGAAAAAAAACTTCATAGCTAAGAACAACTTGCATTCTTGACACAGATTATACCCTGCAACATCACACTTCTCTACAAAAAGGTACTAAAGGCGTGAGACAGAGTTAAATGAAATGAATACAATCTCACAATAACTCAATCAATCATGTGGAAATACACAATAATGCTGTAACAAGAAGGAAAAAGTACACCATTCAATGATACCCAAGGGTTGCACTATATTTCATGTCCAAATGAGTTACAAAAGCTTGCAATAAATTTTTGACAAAGGACTCACAAATTCTCTAAGTCTCAATCTACATCAGAAGAACTAACTCCAAAATGTGTCACCAAAGTGAATATAATACTCAACCCAAGTAGTTGCACCAAAATAGGAGCAATCAACTAACTTGGGTCAGATCCATCAAAAGAGCCTAAAATTGAGGCATTAGATTCCCCCCAAAACTATATCTCCAAACATGTGAGGAAAGTGGTTCATGCCAAGCATCTAGGCATGCAAAATCACCCCTAGATTCTTGCAAAACCTCCAACAAGATGCATAAATGCTCCTATATATGTGAGTACATGTCTCAAAACTAAAATAACCTTCCCCATATTCTTGGCATGTCATAAATTTAATCCACATTTCTCTCATGACTTGGTCACATGTTTCCTATTTTTGCATTTAAAAATAATGACTTAAATTAAGTGATTTATAAAGCATCACTTAACTTAAGCATTTTACAATGTAATAAAATGCAAAAATAAAAATAAAAAGACCATATATTCAGTCATAGGTTACAACAAAGGCTTTACCAAGTCCAAAATACACATTAACATGCCTAAGATATACAAGGAAAACACATAGATAAGGCATAAGACATGAAGTCTAAGACCATGGCCTCCATTAATTTGGAATTGTATATATAAAAATATAGGCAAAAATTCCTAAGTCCCATTGACCTTCACTTAGGGTAAAAACCCTAAAAGACAAAAAGGAAACAAAATGAAAGAATAATCTATTCATTTTACCTCAAAGCTTCAAGAAGAAGCTTGATACCGCCAACCTAGGGTTTCATTTGTGGAGTTTGAAGCTGTCTTACAGGCATCTTCTACAAAAAAAATCTGTTGATTCTGTATATTGACAGGCAGGTAAGTCATTTTTTGAAAGAATTTTTGGATAGAAACCCTTAGATTAATGATTTAGGGCCTTATAGGCTTCAACATTATGTGGTTTCTTCCACTCATTTTACTTGTTTCTGTTCTCTGCGATTTCTTCTTCTCTTGGTCGCTATGGAGTTTTATCTGAGCTTCTGGAATACATCTCACATAGAGATTTTATGCAAAACAATAAAAGAAAAACTTGAATAAGGTAAGACATTCTTGCACATTATAGTGTCTTGCTTTTAATCTATGAAAAAAGTAAAGAACCTAGGCTACGGGCTATGGGGTTTTGTTTTTGTTATATTTCCTGTAGCTTCTCATTGATGACTAAAGATTTTCTTTTATTTGTAAATTTCTAGGCCTCCATAGTTGAGCCTTCACTTCTAGAATTTTCTAGGGTTTGTATTCATCATTTTATGAAAACTATACACAAAAAAGAACACGGGTGCGGGCTCTCCTAAGTATTCTTATTTTTTTTTGCTTGATTCAGGACCCATTTTTTGGGTCGAGGGCTTAATACCTCTAATGGTTTTGAACCTCCTCTGTAAAAAATAATATTCTGCCTTTTCTCTTTCACGACTATAGTCATATTTCATTCTACAAATGTCCAATCCTCTATTCTCCTGGAGTTGGCCCCATTTCTTGTTTTATGTAGCTTTCATTTCTTTATTCTATATTCTGGGTTTTCAAACAAAAGAAAAACCCTGGCAGAGTTATTCCAAACCCGCATCTTATTACCCTAGGGTTAGGGTCTCCCTTAACCTGTAGTTGGAGATTACATTGTTTAAAATACCTTGCAGCTCATGAAAATAAATTAGGGCTTCCAAAACCCGTATCCTTCATACTGTTGATATTCTAAAATTGCATTTTTACATATCTCTATAAATGAAGAAAACTCTCCATTGTATGCTCATTTCTCTGAGTGTAAACTTCACCAAACTCAATCTTATTTATACATTGTAATTATGAGTTCCATTTTCATGTAAAAATGAAGGAAAAAAGATTCATGGCTGTGGCCTTCCAAAACTCTTTTGTTTTTGGCTTTTCGGTTCTATTTGAGCCTGTAGCTACTATTCTTCAGTTTTGATGTAACTCCATTCAATAGTACCTCAATACCTCATGAAATCATTAAAAATGATGCCATCATTGCTATTGGATACTACAAGTACTCCAACCATTGTTCCTTTAATTATTCTAAATGGCCATCTTTTAGTTATGACTGTAAGGACAATACTACAAGATTATACTTGATAAAATAAAGTGCCAACATCATATGGCTCACTATTTGTTGAAGTACTTAAACAAAAATGACAATGAAATGTCACACCTGATCTACCCTTTTATCATTTACTTTGTGAGGTTACTTCAGTTGATATCAAAGAAATGTAGTCATGTAAACACTATACTGAACATAGTGCATATACTCCACTACACTTATTCAATGTTGGTTAACAATGCATCTAGGGTATTGTTTTGCACTAGTGTCACTATGATTCATATGCACTGCTGTTTAGGCTAGCATACTATAACATGATCATTATGTAATTGTACCTATCATGTAACAATACATCTTTTCATTTCTCAAATATGTTTTATGCAAGACATTGAATATAACCTTATGATTTCTTTGAGAAAGTACATGTTACCTTCAACAAGACTAAAAACTCATCATCATAAATGACTTGTTCTTTATAACTATGTTGTAGCAATCCCAATGCTTTAATGAGGGAATTCTCTTGGCATTCTTTAAACAATTCACAGGCCTTTTTTATGCTGTTATTGCATGATAAAGAACATAAACTTTCATTTCATTTCAAAACACCCTAAACTACTTCTTAAGGAGCTGTCTCACTTCATCCTTGTGTACTTATCAACAGGTCTTGTGATTCCAGTGAGCCTCTTCCATTCAGTTCCATGAGCTCATGATCACAGAGAGATCCCTTAACAAACAAATAGATATCATCTTCACTATTGGATGAGGACTAATCATGCACTCTAATCACCTGTGTATACAACAATGTGCATAACAAGATACATTGGTTGGGAAAATGACTAGAATACTATTAACCATAGTCAATAATTAATATCCTTTGTATTACCCCTGCTCTTTTTTTATATTCAAGTCTAATAACTTGATAAAGTCCTTGAAGATTATGAATAGCTGCTTTAGCATATGCCCATTCACTTCTTCATTGTTGGTGTTCACATGATTCCAAGCCTTTTAGGAAAGATCCCTTGCAAATACTTTGAATATCAGGACTTAAGAGGTGGACATGCATATGCTAGGATGAAAATTCTAAATCTTGAGCGCCTTCAAAGCATTAAGGAAAATTAAGATAAGGAACTAAAGCAAATGATATTTCCATCCTTTACAAAATACATGAGGGCAACATGATGGGCTCAACCCTTGTGGGAGCCACATTTAACCCACATGCTAAAATTTGATAAAGCAATAACATTGTTTTTTCTGTATCTGCACATGAAGAAAATAATTAGAAAAATGAATGCATATGTTTGATGTACTTGATGGCCCTATTTTTTTTTTTGGACATGTACAGTTTGCATGCTTATTTAATGTACTTGAGGGTCAATTTATATATTCATGGGTGCATGTACATGTAGTGTGAGCAACCTTCATTGCTTAGAGCACTGCTCTAACATCATTGTAATTTATAGATGTAGGGACTAGGAGCTAGGAGCTAAGGAGGACATAAGGCAGCTCAAATCAGGAGACAAAACAAGGCAATAGACACTGAACCAGTCATCAGGCAATGACTAGCCTCTTCCCCTATATGTGCATTCTATTTTCTTTATCCATCAATGTATTAACTGTTCTTCATTTCATTGAACAAGTTAGTCTCATGGCTTGTGTGAGACAAGTATACACTTTTGTATCAATAAAGATTACTTTTTCAAAAAGATTTGTGCAAATATTTTCCATATTTTATGCACTTGTATAAATGCAATAATTTGTTACTATAATTTTTTAATTTTTCTAATTTTTCTGTTTATATAATTGAATGCAATGTAGGGAAGATAAAGATGAAATGTACCTCTCATTCAGTTTGCAAACTCTTTAGCTCAATCAACTTGAGCAAGTAACAAAAATGGGTAACATGTCTAACACTTGGCAAACTATATTCTTCACAATTGGTCCCACTTGTATAGGTAACATGATCAATCCCTTGAGGATCTCTCTTCTTCATCATAGGCTTTTATTATGATCTTCCCTCTAGCATCAATAACATTTTTAGAATATCCCAATGCACAAATAAGTTTTAAAGTGAAAATATTGAAACTAGCTCCACCATCTATTAGAACACATTTAACATAGTGTTTGTGAATTAAAACCTCAATGTGAATGGCAACATTGTGAGGATGGGTGAGTGATACGTTATGATTTTCAGAAAATGATAGGTAATGAGGTGTGGTCAAGTGTCCCACCATAGTCTGGAATTGATCAACTTCCAAATTATTGGGTACCATGGTGGCTACAAGAGCTTATTCCAAAATCTCCTTGTGGGATGGTGAAATTTTAAGGAGTTCAAATATTGATATTTGAGCTAGAATTTTTTGCAATTGATCAACTATGTTGTATTGATTTGAAGGGGTAGTAGTTGTTTTAGATGTAGCTCCTTTCAATATTACTTTGGATTTTCCCCTTTTTGTCACATTGATTGGTTGATAGCCTTGTTTTCCTTTGATTTTAATGGCATTAATTTGATTATTAGTTTTTGCAATATTTGTCGGTATGATGTCATTAATTTGAGTATTAGATGCACCATTATCTTCAACTACAAAAATATGAAGAATGGTGGTGTCATAAATGTAGTTCACATTTTTACCTTTATTATTTGTAGAAGAATATTCTCTTTTCATAATTTGGTAAGGGATTTTTGAATGCTCCATGATCATTGTTCGTTTGATGTCCTTCTACAAAGATTGTCTTGTTATCAATCAAATCTTGCACTAAGTGTTTCAACTGCATGCAATCATTTGTTTTGTGCCCTTTGTTTTTATGAAAGTCACAGTAGTCTACATCATTCCACCAAGATGGCTTGACTCGTGGTTCCCAGTTTCGTGCCTCTGGTAATATGATAATTCTATTTGTAAGAAGTTCTCTCATTGCTGAGTTGAGTGTCTATCCCAAAGGTGTGAATCTTCTTCGATTTGATGGTTTTTGAAATGATTGTGGTTTAGATTCAACATTGTTGGGATTTTTGTTTGATTGGAATTTTGATTGATGTCTTGGTTGTTGTTTTGATTGTTCTTGGTTGTAGATGTTGTCAAATTAAATACTAGTTTCACATTTTGTGTTTTAGTTGCATCATCATTATTACCAACATTTCTATTGTTTTTCCAAAACTTTGGTTTATCATTGTTGTTGTAGTGAATCGAGGAGCTTGTATTATATGATCCATCATTGTAGATTTTCAATACCCCTCTCTTGACCAAAGCTTCTTCGATCTTGAGCCCATTTTCAATCATTTTTTCAAAGGTGGGTGGGTATTGTAATTCAAGCATGTAGCTCATCTCATTAGTCAAATTGTCAATGAATCGTTCCATCTTTTCCTCTTCACGTATGGGACGAGGATACCTAGAAAAAATCTTCGCCATCATTGTAAAAATGAGAGAAATGTTGCACCTTTCTTTTTTTTTGTATTGTAAAGGTCTTTTATTGTTATCTCATGTTGTATGTTATATGAGTATTGTGAGATAAACTTGTTGACCAGCTCTTCAAAGGATCGAATTCCTGGTAGTAATTTAGAGAACCATTCCATACATTGACCTCCTAGGATTATTGGAAACAACCTCATCAAATAAGTTTCCTCTTGTGCAAATTATAAACTCATGGTTCAAAATTCCCTCACATGATCTATAGGATCAGTTTTACCATTATATTTATCATATTTTGGGAATTCACAATGTCTAGGAAATGGTATCATGTCCACACTTGGATCAAAAGGATATGGACAAATTTCTTTTAACAAACTTGTATCTTTTTGTGGTTCCTTTTTTCATATCTTGGAGTTGTTGCAAGTTTTGCATTTGATGTGTTAAGGCAGCCACTTGATCTATGTTTTGTGGTTCAGTTTTAGCTCTTTTGGGTGCTTCTTTCAGTCGATTAACATCAAAGTCCTTTGGAAGTTTTGCACCTAGCTTAGCTAGCATTAAAAGGTATCTTTCTCCATCTTTTTCCAAAACTTTCTCCATAATTTTGTGGAAGTTAGGATCTTGTTGTGTAGTTTGGATGTCCTCTTCAATTATTTTATTAGGTTCAGCTTGATAAAATCTATGAAAAGGATTTTCTTCAGCCATGGTATTTAGAGTTTCAATCTCTTTTTCTCTAAGTTTATGTCTTTGTGATCTTGTTAAAATGGGCATACAAGTGTTTTAATTTTAACTAAACTTTGATATTTGTTTGGAGTAGTGCCAAGGATAATAACTAAGTCAAATAGAATGATAAATTCTATTGATGAGACTAAGTTAAATCTGATTATACAACTTCGTTTC
The DNA here is from genome assembly GCA_007258455.2 of Sequoia sempervirens. Classification (NCBI taxonomy): domain Eukaryota; kingdom Viridiplantae; phylum Streptophyta; class Pinopsida; order Cupressales; family Cupressaceae; genus Sequoia; species Sequoia sempervirens. The sequence goes on from VDFB02072274.1 coordinate 67,225,976, forward strand.
GTGATGGTAGGATGACAAATCCTGAAGATGAAACTTAGATTAATAATCAAAGGTGTGTTTGATAATTTAGGCACTTTAAGGTATTATATCTTGGTTTAATTTGGAAGAATTTCACTTGTAAAGTCTAGTTTATGCAAGTTTGAGACACTGGTTCAACTGAGGAAAACTTCTATTTTGATAAAAATACTGAATTTTGATGATAACTATCTGACAAGTAGTGAAAATAGCTCTCTAGTTTTTGATTTTCTAGATGTGTTATAATAGACCTCAGATGCACTAAAATTTTGCACAGATGTGTTAAAACAAAGCATGAATGCGCTAGTAAACAATTTATATGCGCTAGACTGTTACTCCTATGCGCCATAAAATAAGCGAGATGTGCTAAAAGACAATGTCAATGCGCCAAAATATGGTTCAGATGCACTGCAAGATGACTAAGATGTGCTAAGGTATGGGTAAAATGTGTTGAAACTATCCAGGGATACACTAGTCTGCCCCTAAATGTGATTTCTAGTTAAATTTGACAGCTATGAATGTGCTAAATGGATATGTAGATGCACCAAAAAGTGGAATAGTTGCGCTGAAGTATGCCCTAGATGCGCTAAGAGAATTTATGGATGCACTATAGTATGACTCAAATGCGCTACAAGAGGTAACTAATGCGCCAAAACATAAGATTTATGTGCTAATCTAGAAATGTTTTGTGATTTTGACAGTTAGTCTGTTTGTTATGCTTTTAACCAATAAAAAGGATGTTTCCAAGGTATAAATTTTTGATCAATGGAAATTTGTGTGGTTTTTTTGTTTGTGAATCTTGAGAATTTAGCACTCTAATTGGATGATTCCTTTGGAAATAACTTTACACACAACAAGAAGTTTGTAAATATTTGTTTCCAGTCTATGTATTAAGCAATGAGTGTGTATTCTAGAATCAGGTCTTATTCTTTCAATTTCTATAGGTATAACACAAGATAACACAGTTCAAGCACTTTTCTAATCTCAAAGGTCACTAAAAATACCACAACCCACAGCTTGCAACTATGTTAGCTCACACAACCTTGTCACCCACTAGAGGGTGCTTGTGCTTTTTCTTTTCCAAAGTCTTAACTAAAGTCAAATCCTCCACTTTTGGCTAGGGTCTCTGATAGTTATATGATGAGTGTCTTGGGGGAAAATTCTTCCCTCCCCTTGCATTGTGATATAAAAAGTGTTTAGCAACTGACTCAACTGGATTCTAAATTAAAGTTTGTAGAAAGGGTTTCCATTCAGCATGACAAAGATAAACTCCCTCAGGAGACCTCCCAACCTTTAGAACAAAGGTTTTGGGGATGGTTATCTTGCACACTTCCTTTGAATTGTAGGTTTCCCCAAATTCACTTTTGATTAGAGTGGGTTGGAAAACTTGGCTTTAGTTGTTCCCACTTAGGTCATTCCTATAGGGTGAGTACTTTTTCCCACTACGACAGGCCTTCTAAAGGTGTTAATGAAAGCATAAATAGCGATTATAGCATTCTGATCACCCAGTGAAGGGGAGAGAATAAGCCTATCGCTTTCAAATCACAGTAGAAAAGGGGTTCAATTTACTTTTTAATTAAGCTAGATGCACTATCTTAATCAAAATAAAACAATAATAAAATCCAACCCCTGCAAACACCGTTAGTAGTTTTTAACAATAGTCTTTGACCAGTGTAGTAGTTTTTCTGCAAATGTCTTTGACAAGCATATTCAATACTTGCAATACATAAAACATTTGATCAGTATTCAACATTTTTATTTTCTGCAAAATCAGACATATGCGCTAAAATAACCATTTTATGTGCTATTAAAATAAATGAATGCATAAAAAGAATTTTTAGATGCATTATAGAAACCCCCTGATGCACCAAATAATCAAACCATTGCACCACTGTATGTCTTAGATGCACTATAACAGTGATCATATGCACCAAAAAACATTTCGGATGCGCCACAAGAACTCTCGATCACGCTAAAAGAAAACACATCAAAATCTGCAAGCACACATTTCAGAAAAATAATGTTAAAAATGAGGTTTTTGGCCCCACGGTGGGTGCCAATTTATGTGTGAGTAAAATATGTGAATATATAAATAACACACAATCAATAAGACATTATATTAAGAGATTTAAATAAAAAATTAATCTAATTGAAACACAAGAAATTTCTCAAAACCATCCCATTGCTCTCTATCTCCAAGGATTTATTAAATCATAGTGGCTCTTAGATTCTGTAAGCACTATGATTGTTAAAATGACAACCTAGAGAATAAGATATTGTAAAATGTAGGAATCTAATCCTATATGATGATTGCTATATGATATGATGATGCTACTATAGATGAAAATGACATGATAATGATTGATATGGATATGATATGAAAATAAAGCTATGAAAAACTAATTAACATACAACTAATATTAAATCCATGATGCTAAATGCTTAAATAATTCTATTTTCTAAATACTCAATTCTTAAATGCTTAATTGCTCTAATGCTATTTCTACAGAGTAAGATTGCACAAAGTTGGGATCTATTTCCTATAGGAAGAAGCTGTATTTATAGATTTTATGTAGCATATTGTGATGTGGCAACAAAGCAAGGGTCCGAATTTGATTTGAAGGAATCAATGGTGAAAGATGAAGAAGCTAGAGAAGATCATGGAGAGTGTTCCTCCCCATAAAAACATTCTGCCAAATGATAGGAAGAAATCAATTGAAGAAGACAACCAATTTGCCTCCAATTTTTCTGTTGAAGGTGAAGTTGAATTTATTATACTAAAGCATTCAACTTTTTTTGGAAATGCATGAAGAGGGAAAAAGCTATAGAAATGTGACCAATTTGAAAATTGGATTTATTTCAAATTAGTAAACTATTTTTCATTTAATAAAACAAACTATTAAAATCTCTTTATTAAATTACAATAGAAGAAATGTGATAATTAAATAAAACAAAGTATTGAATTTTTTTATTTAATTAAGATGAATTAATATGATAAAGATAGAAGAATAAAGAAATAAACTATATAAATAAATGTTTCTATTTATTTATAAGTAGATGAATTAGAAGGTCAATTAATTAAATAAATCGTATTTAATTAATTAGATTATCCAGACTATTTTTAGGTGTATACACTATGCAATCGGGTTCATTTGATACACATCCATCAACTTCAATTGAATTATTCATAGTTTCATCCACCTTAACATTTGTGCTCTCTACAATATTTCTCAACCTTTTATTGAAACATCTGTAAGATTTGCTTCTAGTAGAGTATCCAAGGAAGATACCTTCATCACATCTAGCATCAAACTTTCCTAAAATTTCTTCATCTCTTCTGATATAACATTTGCTTCCAAATACCTTGAAATACTTGACTATAGGAATTCTTCCACACCATAGCTCATAGGGGATCTTTCTACTATTAGCCTTTGATTGCACTTGATTTAACACATAAACAACATTATGAATAGATTCTCTCCAATAAAATTTTGATAGACTTGCCTTAGTAATCATTGATCTAGCAATTTCCTGAATAGTTTTGTTTTTCCTTTCAACAAATACATTCCACTGAAGAGTTCTAGGAGTAGATAACTATCTTTTTATTCCATGAACTTCATAGAACATGTTAAAATAATTTGAGGTAAATTCACCTTGTAGAATTCTCACTCTTGTAGGACCACATAGATCTATGTGAATCAAATCTAGTAGTTCAATAAAAGATTGTTCCTTTGATCTGAAGTTGTTTCTAGCTTGCTTTCTAAACTAAAAATTCTTGCAAATAGCATTAACAGGCTTTGTAATCCTCAGTAGATCTCTTATAGTTTGCAAAACACTGATTCTTGCCAATTTATCAAAATTCATATGACACATCCTTTGGTTCCACAACCAACTGCCATTAATCTAAGTAATAAAGCAATGTCCATCAACACCCTTAAGTTGATAAATGTTTCCTTTAGATTTCTTATCAACATCAATCACTGTTCCGGATCCTTTCCTGATTTCACATATTTCATCCTCAAATACAAGATTATATCCTTTACTAAACATATATCCAATGATTAAAATATTATGCCTTAAACCCTTAACATAGTAGATATCATCAATATTATGCTTTCCATCAAAACTGACTGAACCTATTCCACAAATCTTAGCACCAGTATCATCTCCAAATTTAACTAAGCCATCATCATAATTTTCAAGTTTAAAAAACTTACTCTTATCACTAGTCATGTGATGTGAACAACCACTATCAACAAACCAATACTTATTTTCTTGTTTAGCATGAAGAGCATAAATCATCATACCCTCACTCTTTTCTAGAGCATTTTCTTTCACCTTTCTTTCAGTATTAGCAGAAGTAGATTCATCTTTTATAGCCAAGAACAAGCATTCATTGTCATCAAAATATCCATAATCATATTCTTCATTAGAAATACCAACATCTTCATTCACATAATATGCTTTTTTGATCTTCTTACCTTTGTTTTCTTTGCTTAATCTATGTTGTTTATTCTTCTTAGCTCTTTCTAGACATCTTGAAGCATAATGACCAATTCCTGCACAACTAAAGCATTTAAAAGATAACTTACCTTCATACTTACCAGATCCATTTCTCACCCTTCTTACAAAGTTAGCTTCTAGTTCATCGAGGTTCTCTCGATCCATATCTTCACTACATGTAGCCTTAAAAGCAGTTTTTGATTTGGATCCATTTCTCAAATTTGGTTTTCTCATTTCATAAGATGTTAGAGTACCCAACAATTGATCTTTAGTATAAGTATTGTAATCCACATATTCTTCAATAGCAGATACCTTTTAACTTTATGCATCAAGGAGAGTTTTGAGAATCTTCTTCACTATCCTAGATTCATCCACGGTTGCACCAAGTCCTTACATTTCACCTACCAGCTCATCCACTCTCTATACATAGGATTTAATGTTCTCATCTTCAAACATATGCATGATTTAAAATTGTGCTTCCAATTTCTGTAACTTCACTTCTTTGACCTTTTCATTTTTAGCACGAGTTGTTTCCAATGCATCCCAGACCTCTTTAGCAGTCTTTAGATTTGCAAATTTGATTAACTCAAACTGTGAAAGAATTCTCTTCAAAATTTACTTTCCCTTATTATTTTCTTCACGCGCCGTGATTTCATCAGTTGTACTCAGATCATTAGCAAGAGAAATATATGCCATCTAATAAGCTTTCTCAACATCATATCCACAATATTCCAAATATCCTTCCATCTTTATTTTCCAGAGGCCATAGTTAGTCCCATCAAACCTAGGACACTCAATAGTGATCTTGCTCGCCATCCCAGACCTTCCTTAAGCGGTTAAGCTCTTCTCCAAGGAACCAAGTTCAGATACCAATTGTTGAACAAGATAATTGAGAGGGGGGTTGAATCAGTTGCATCAAATTTTTCATTAACATAACTCACTAGAGATTAATTCAACTACCATTCACAAATCCTTTACTCTGCTAATATATGTAGAAATTGAAAGAAGAAAAAACCATACACACACATCAAAACTAGATTTACGTGGAAAACCCAATAAGGGAAAAACCATGATAAGGATTAGCTCACAATATAGAGAATATCAAAACCGAATACAAAGGCTCACTTCTAGAGAAGGATCGTTGCTAAAACAAGACTTACTATCCAGATCAGGACTCACTATCCAACAAGTGTTAACCACCAGGAGGGCTCACTGCCACAAAAATATAAGGAAGATAGAAGAGATTATTTATAGAGAGAAGATAATCTCAATGCAACAAATATTTTTACCACAATTTTCTCACACACTTGCAGACATACTTGAATGATAGAGTACACCTTTAGCTCATTGCATCTAGAAACTCACCACTAGGATTTCACACTGATCTGCTCAACCAAATGCTTTATTTCACATCTATCTCGCATCTATCTTGCTCTATTTCTTTGCACATCTTTCACCAATATCTCATCCTATATTTATACCATCTTCAACTTTGAAACATATCCAAAGTCAACCACACACAAACCATTTGTATTTAAAAATTCAAATTAGGCTAGTGCCAAAACATTCTAGGGTGGAATTAGAATTAGGGTGACCCAAACACACCCTTAATGAAGACCCAAATAAGTCCCAACACGCTTCATGAAATTTGCAAATAGTGTTCAACACAAGGTTGGCCAAACCAGTGTAAAACACATAGAACAATTAAGCACACACAACCTTAGCACGATCCAATCCTCCAAGACAAAAAAATTATCTTCAACACGACCATATCAATTTATCTCCAGAACCGCAAATCATAAAACTCGAACAAGAAGAAATTCAGAGCAACTATATTTCTACCAGACCTCAGCCAGAGACACTAAAAACATAGTTCTCAATTGGTGAACAAAACTCACACTGTACAATGGTCCTAAAACTCAAAAAATGGATATAGCAACTTCCAACAAGAATGATCAACATATTTGAACCACATGAACATAGGAGAAAATATTGAAGAAAAACCCAAAGCAAACACTGAATACCTATAGCCTTTCTTCATTACAATTCTATCAATATCCTCGACATATATAGCCAATAATTTTCATCCATGACATTAATGAAAACAACAACTAGTTGATAACCAGTTAACTAGTTGACATCAATGATAACACCTTCATTCTTGCATCAACATCTTCATACTTGCAACAATTTTAGTGAATGGAATAAGTCTTTGATTGTGCTATTATTTGGGGTGCTAAAACATGAAAATGTGGTGTTTGAAATCTGTATAATGTGGAAGAAAATATGGAGTCTTAAACCATTAGATATGCATAAACCCAATCAATGTAAATATGGCAGCAATATAAGAAGGTGGTCGACTTGCAAACCAAGTAGGAAACTTGTTGAGGGGCATTGTTGTCCCTTGACTCAATAAAAGAGTCATGTTGTCTCAAATAAAGAATTCAATTGAGCCATTGGAAATGTAAGGACTATGTGTTGCAATATAAGAGTTTTACTAGTTGAGTTGTTGCATGGGAGTAGAAAGGTGGTAGAATTATTAGCTTGTTTGTAGCCTTTGGTTGCTCAAATTTTAGTATATTTATAAATGTGCTCTCTATGATTTGTTACAATTTTTATTCTGATTACTCTGTTGTTATTTTTCTATATTTTCTATGCAAGTGAGTTGTGAGCTTGAGAGTTAGTGAGTTACTTTGTTATTTTGCATTTGTAAGAGGCTAGAAGTGGGATTTGGGTTGATCTTAGAAGAAGTAGCAAAGCAGGCTTGAAGAATTAAACTAGGAAGGAATAATTATTAGTTGGAGCTTTTATACAAGCATTTTGATTTCTATTCCTTTACTATTTATGTTGGAATGGTTATTTATTCATGTTTTCCATATTTCGAAAGGAATGGTTTATATGTATGTTATAATGCTTGGATATGCTTGCATGTTTCTTGATTGTTTCTTGTGTTTGTGAAACTATTCAAATTTAGTTTGTACTTCTATAGATATATATCCTATATTGGAATTTATATGAATGTGTTCTATTTATACTATATACATAGTTTTTCAATACTATATGTAGTTTGTCAATACTATTTGTATGTAGCTTGAAATAAGAAGTTGCTTGACTTACTTTAGTAGCAATGTCATTTAATCATAAGTTATTAGTTTGGTTATTCCTAGGGTTAGAGCAATACATGGGAAAGGGGGTAACCTATGTATAGAGTATGAATGGTCAAAACAAATTTGAGCTAGGAAGGTGGGTGGATAGATGTCTGGTGCAGGGGCACCCACAGGTTTTCATGCCCCAAGAGGGGTAAAAAGTTGAAATATTGTTTTTATTGAGTTAATTGCATGTAATAAGGTCTTCTAAGACCATGTATTATGCATTTGAGTTGGTTTTGAGTCATTAAGTGGTGAGTTAGTGTGCAAATGTAAAAAGTGTCAATGTTGTCAAAGTTGCAAAAAACAACTTTTGCATTTTTTGTTGTCAAATTGGAAGATGAACTATTGGAATTGGAAATATTGGTTATGAATAGTTGGAACATGATTGAAAATGTATAAGAATCCTTGTACCATTGAGGGAAAAGGTTTGTTTTTTGGAGATTTGAAGATTTGAGCAATAAAGAACTATGTTTTCTACAAATCTTACATTTCATGTGTTGTTCTTCTATGTTGTATAGGCCTGTACGGTACTGTTTTGATTCCAAACCATTTGGAGATGAAAGTGCTCTGAATATACTCCCTTTTAACATTGATTGCATGTAATTTCACTTAGATTCAAGCAAATTGTGACCATTTTTCTGTAAATTGGTTGAAACCCTAGATAGGGTAATCGGGGAGTAAGAAAAATGGATATCTTGCCACTCCACTGGTGAAAATCCCTCAAACTAAGTGGAATGGCCTATGATAACATGAATTTTTATTCCTTAAAGTTGCAAATATAGGAGAGTTGGTTTTCATGTGTGGCCAGACAATTGAAGGTCTGATAACCTTATATATCAAATTGAGGAAGCCCTAGTGTTTGGTGAAACTTGATGTATGCAATTGGGGAAGGATTTAGATGATTGAAATCATTTTCTAGGACCCTGTGTGATGTGCTTAGAGAATTGGAATGCAAAGATAATCTTTGGAGTTCAAAAATCCTATTGTTACCAAGCTTGTTCAAGCAATTAGGCCTAGGTACAAGCGGGACAGTCAATTTTTAGCCCTTACATTTCAAAGGAACCCTACCTAAATTCTTGATATGTGCTAGAGGGCCCAAAAGGGTATCTGAATCCATTTTTATAGTTTGGGTTTTAGGTATGATCTAGAGGTTGTAGTAAGAAAATCCATTTTGGAGGGCTACAAGGGTTATAGCCAATTTGTGAAGGAATGCTAAGTAGATTGAGAATCCAAGTTTCTTGAGAGCCATTGTTGGTTTGCACATGCTGTTTCCACCTTGTCTAAGGTGTCTCAAGTGTTGAGTAGGGATTTTTGAGGCATGGATGCCTTATTTGGGGTTTTGTGACCTTTAAGGGCATGTTCCATTGTGGAAGAGTCTTGAACTTTGAAAGATGAATGAACCCATTGTTGTGAAATATGGTATCAATCATGTAACTTTTTCCCTTGCTCTGCATTAATGACTCTCACTCAAAGTACTAGGTGATAAATTCTTTTGCCAAAGTTGTGTAAGTAGCCACTGTTTACACTATCAGTTCATTGTGATCTAGGTTTACATACTAGGCAGGGATTATCATACATATACGTTGTAGCCACTATATAGTAGCTCTAGATATGTAGGACACAACACCATGCTTAGAGAAGGCTAGGGTTATGAGGTTACCAAACCAATATCTTTGTCGAAGGGTAGGGCCACCTAACCAGTTTGGTAGATGTGCGGGGGACTATAGTAAGTCCGTAGTTGGTGAAAAAGAACTTGAGTGAAGCTTCTCCTCATGCAGTTGGTGGCCAAGATTTGAGGAGGATATTCTAGACCATTTTTATTTTCTATTTCAGAAAGCTCATTGAAGCTATGCATGTGATCTTGTATCCATCTCCATGGAAAATTGTAAATATGAAATATCATCTTGAAATTATGTTACGTGAAATCATTACTTGTATTAATGAAATGATTCTTTGATTATGCAATGGGAAATTTTGGAATGTTTTGTTTCAAATGTGCATTAGTTATTCAAAAGAAAAGAAAATTTTTATTGCTTGTAATGTTAGTAGCATAAACTGTTCACTTGTGAATAAAACATAGTAAAATTACTGGATAGAACAATGGGCATGTTACATGTGGTATTAGAGCTACTAGGTTCAGCTCTGGAACTTGGGTGATCCCACAATACTGGTTTAGAATTTTTGGCCAAACTAGACACTGAACTAATTTTTTCTAATTAAATCTTCACTTTTGGGTAGCTATAACAGCTAAATTGTGAGGAATTTGAAGATGATGCAAACTAGTGATTTGTGACATTTTGTTTGTAGATTCTAAATATATTTTTTTTAATTTTTTTGGAATTAGATTGCACTTCTTTTTCCATCTCCTTAGAAAACTAGTTTTTGTCAATAAACACCATTTTTAAGGAGTGATGCTCATTGTATACAACATAATTTTTTTTCAATGAACAATAATTTTTTTTCTTTTTCCAAATTTAGATTTGTAACTACGATATCTAACCAGTTCATTTGGTTTCATAGTGTTTTATTGAATATTTTTTCCTTAATCAAGTTTCAAATTCAAACCCATTACAATTCAGACATAGGAAAATTGTATACAACATAACTTTTTTTGTATGTATCAAAATTCACTTTTTTTTTTTTTTGGATCAAGGACATCAATACCTACCTTGAACATATTTTTTAGAATTTTATTTTGATAATTTTCTATTTTTCCACATGTGCAGAACAAAGAGCTTGATTTTCAGTGAAAAACCTACATTTACAAGAAATATAAAATAAATATAATAATAAAATAAAATTTATTCAAAATTATACTTTTTGGGAAGCTTATAATAAGGAATACATACTTACAAAAAATAAATTTTAAATGAATCCATATGATCCCCCAAAAGGTAAATAAAAGTTGGTTTTTTATCAGTATTTTGATAGGTGTAAATGAGACTCTGTTATAGGTTCAGTTTAAAACTAGCGGGGTTCTATCCAAGGGGGTTTGATCTAAGGTGGTTTGATCAAACCCTCTTCAATTCCAATCCTTTAAATAGAAAATTTCAAGGCTTAAATCATTATATTTTCTAAAAATATGTGATTTCAGCAAAAAAGGGGTCTCCTAGAAATTGCAAATTAGTATTGTGGGATCACCCACCTATATGCTCGCTATGTTTCCAATCCAACATTATATGAGTATATTTTTTGGAAATTCTTTTGCTGGATGGTGTGTCTCAAGATGACTGCAAGGATTTAGTAATCAGAAACACTACCTATGGGCCAAGAAGGAAAGGGAATCCCTTGTTCAAACCATAGAAGGAACCAATTATGACAACGCCATATGGTTGAGTGACTCTGAGACTTTTAGTCATGCCCTATCAGGAATCGGTCAAGAGAGGAGAAAAATGTACAAGGCTATCAACTTTGTACTTCCAGTCTCTTCGACCAAGTTAGAATCTTTACCACTTTCCAGATATATGCCCTCATAATGTAGTATTAGTCTAGTCATGATATTTAGGGATCCTTGTGTTCTTCCTTTAGTGAAAGTTATTGTAATAGCCTCAAGTGGTGAATCAAATGGATATGTACCCTGAAACTATGTATCTGAGGATAGGTCTGAGGATTATTTCCCATTTGACGATGTATGTGAACAAAAATTTGAGGGGTATACCCCATGTAATTATGTATTAGAGAGTGAATCCCAGGGGTACTCTCCCTTAGACTATCTGAATAGTCATTCCATGTAAAACTCAAGGATATTGAAATCCTTTTTGATCTTAATGAAAAACATGTTTGGGAAAAAACTTGTGTATTAGTTCTTTACAAAATTTCTTATGTGAATGTTTGTTCTTTTGAAATGTTTTTAGAATGATATGTAAACTTTCTTAGGATTTAATTTAATGAAACCTCCAGGTGTAATTATTCTTGGGAAAAATGGTTAGGACAAGAACTAACTTTGGGGGAAGTCAAGATGTAGGTCAAGGTGTTGAGAATGTTGAAGCTAAGTTGGATTGCATTTTGGCTAGGATGGATGACACAAGAGCAAGAATAGGAAACCTCGGCCAGGAGGTAAGGGGAAAAGAAAGAGAGGAACAATAATTTCCAAATAATGAAGAAGTTCCCAATAATGCAAAAGAAGGGGAAGATTCTCATTATCGTACTCAATCTAGTGAGCATGAGGATGATGAGTCACAATTGAGGTTAGAGGGAACCAAAAGAAAATGACTAGAAAGTGAGCTATCTTGTGACATGAAAAAGATCACACCTCCAAAGTTTGAAGGTAGTACTACTGGGGATGCAATTGAGGCATGGCTTATGGAGATGGAAAACTATTTTGAAATTAGGAATTACTTCGAGGTCACTAAAGACATTTGGGGAGCATTTCAGTTGGTTGGTGAAGCATCCAACTAATGGATCAATAAGAAGATGGAACTTGGGCTCAGTTCCTTAAGGCTTACATGGGGTGAATTTGTGGATATTTTCCAAAAATGATGGTCACCTCAACTCTTCTATGATAAAAAGCTCATCGATTTCTAGAACCTGAGGCAAGGAGATTCCTCAGTGAATGAATATTGGGAAAATTTCACTCGTTTCCTAAGGTACGTACCCATGTACCAAAAGGACAAGCGATTTTGCATAAGGAATTTTATCATGGATCTCAATGCCCAAATAGGTGGTGAGGTAGACATGCACAATATTGCTACCATGGACTTGGTGTATGAAAAAGCCATTAAGTAGGAATAAAGGCTTAAGTCTATCTCAAACTATTGGGAAAAGAATCAAAAAAATTTCAATTGGTCATAGGCTAATCAAGCTTCAAAGAATCCTAGTGAAGGGTAATGTTTTCAAAGGCAAGGAGACAAGGGACCCCAAAATAATTGGAATGAACCAAGGGATTGAAGGAGAAGCAACAAAAAATTCAACAACAATGCTAGTAGGAATGATCGTAATTTTGGAAGGCCTACAAAAAAGAGGGGACCAGTGAAAGGATGTTTTACGTGTGGTGGATATCACTTTGCAAACCAGTGCCCCAACAAGCTGATAGGGTCACAACCACAAGGGAATCCTCTTTTTCCTCAACAAGCTACATTCTAGCAAAGGATACATGCTACGTTAGATAACCAAAAAGTGAAGTACCAATTTAATCTAGTAGACTTGTCTCATGTACTTTGTCAGGAACTCCCATTTCAATTTTAATAGATATTGGTGCAACAAAATCTTTTATTTCTCCTAGAATAGCTAGTCAGATGTATATAAAGGCTAGTTATAGGAAAAAGTCTTGGATTGTTGAATATGCAAACTATACAAGAGCTGGAGTGAATCAATGTCTATTCGAAGCAAGGGTTGAACTTCCAAGTTTCTCTATGGAAGTGAATTTGTATGCAACTCCCTAAGGTTCATATGATGTCATCTTAGGGATGAATTGGCTATGGAAACATAGGGCCAAACTAGATTTTCATGCAAAAAAATAGAATTCTTAGATGATCTATGTAATTGGGTGCTCATGTAAGGAACACCAAGAGAAGTTAAGTTGCAGTAGATATTCCACCGTACAAATGCATAGAGCGAATAATAAAGGTTGTCAACTCTTCATAGTGAAAATGGAGAAACTTGAGGAATGTAAAGAAATCATTATTTAAGATGATGTTGTGTATGTTGGACCTTAAGACCTCCAAGAATTTAAAGATGGCGAGGTGGTGGAATCAAGGAAGTTGGATATGGAGAAATATCATATCCTATGAAAATTTGTGGATGTATTTCTAGATGAACTACTTGGATTACCTCCCAAGAGAGGATTTGATTTCTCCATCAACATAGTTCCAAGATTGAAGCCTCTATTGAAATTACCATATAGGATGACCACAACTAAATTAATGGATTAAAAAGCACAGTTAGAGGAATTGTTGTCAAAAGGAGTAATAAGACCGATGTTTCACCCTAGGGAGCACCACTAATCTTCGTGAAGAAGAAAGATGGTACACTATGGTTATGTATTGACTATCGATTGCTTAACAAAGCAATGATAAAAGAATATGTATCTTTTGCCACGTATCAATGATATCTTTGATTAGATGCGAGGAGCAACAATGTTTTCGAAGATTGATCAGCGTCAAGCTATCATCAATTGAGGATCAAAGATGAAGATATTTTCAAAATGGATTTCAGGACTAGATATGGTCGTTACAAGTTCACGGTCCTACCTTTTGGGCTCATGAATGCACCTGCAACATTCATGAACCTTATTAATAATGTATTTATGGACTTCTTGGATAGGTTTGTGTTGGTCTTATTGGATGATATTTTAATCTACTCCAAGAATGAAGATGAACATCTCAAGCATCTAGAGATTATTCTCCAATGATTGAAAGAGCATAAGTTGTACGAGAAACTCTCAAAGTCTAACTTCTTTTAGAAGGAATTACAATATTTGGGTCATGCAATTTCAACTGATGGGATTGTAGTTGATCTAGTTAAGATAAAAGCAATGCTTGAGTGGACAATGCCTAAGAATGTGTCTCAAGTTAGAAGTTTTATGGGTATGGTTGGGAATTACTGAAAGTTCATTGCAAAATTTTCAACAAATTTTTTTCCCATCACTTGTTTACAAAGGAAAGGGAAGAAGTTTGAGTAGTCTAAGAAATTTCAAGTAGCATTTGACTAACTCAAGGATAAATTGACCAAAACTCTGATACTGAAGGTACCAGATCCTGATGGTAACTTTATTGTTATTACAAATGCGTCAGGAGAAGGTTTGGGTGGAGTATTAATGTAGGAATGGTGAGTCATGGCTTATGAGTCAAGGAAGCCAAAGCCTTATGAACAAAATTATGCTTCACATGATTTAGAGTTGGAAGCACTTGTCCATGCATTATAGATGTGGAAAAGAAGGTGATTAGAATTGATATCTGAATATGATTTCAACATTAGTTATATAAAGGGAAAGGAGAAAAGGGTTGTCGATGCCCTAAGTCATAGGAGGCATATCTCCTTGATGATATCAATCCAAACTAACTTCAAAAGTCAAATGTTGCATGAATCCAAGGGTGACGAGTTTTATGAACAAGTCAAGCAAGCACTCTTGGATAGTCCACAATATTGAAGGTATGAAATATATCACTTTGAACCTAATGGTTTATTGAGGTTTAAAGGAAGCATTTATGTACCTGACTCTACGGAATTAAGGAACTTGGTATGGAATGAATTTTATAATGCACCATATTTAGTACATCCTAGTGTAACTAAGATGTTGACTAATGTTAAACCATGTTAAACCATTATATTTTTGGAAGGGAATGAAAGGGGATGTTGTGAAATTTGTAGCAAGTTGCTTAGAATATAAAAGAGTAAAGGTAGAGTATCATCACCCTACAGGTCTTTTGTATCCCCATAAAGTTCTAGAAAGTAAGTGGCAAGTCATTAGCATGGATTTTGTGCAAGGTCTTCCAATATTGAGGAATAAGCAAAATGCCATTCTGGAAGTGGTGGACAAGCTAACAAAGGTGGATCACTTTATATTAGGGAATTTGATTGATGGAGCTCTAATAATAGCTCAAAAGTTTATCCAAGAGATATCTAGATGGCATGGGATTCTTGAAAAGATTATTTCTAACATGGATGCATGTGCAACATCTAGATTTGGGAAAACCTTGTTTTTTAACTTGGGACTCAACTGAACATAAGTTCAACATATTGTCCAAAAATGGATGGACAAACTGAAAGTGTGAACCAAGTGTTAGAGGATCTACTCAGGATGTATTGCATGGATCAACAATACAAATGGGAGGATTACCTACCTTTGGTTGAGTTTGCATATAAGAACTCTTTATCATTCTACAATCAAGATGGATCTATTTAAAGCATTGTATGGCAGAAAGTGTCAAATTCAGGTATAAGCCAGGATAATCTAGAGGATAGGATAAGCCTTGGGCTAGAAATGTTATTAGAAATGGAGGATCAAGTTGGAATTATAGATCAGAGGCTAATAGAAGCTAATGATAGGTAGAAGAGTTATGCATATTCTAAATGGGTACCCTATAATTTTTCAGTAGGGGAGAAGATTTTGTTAAGAGTCAAACCTCACAAGAGTTCTATCAAGTTTGGAAATTCATTCAAACTAGCTCCACGCTATGTAGGTATTTTTGAGGTTCTTGAAGAAGTCAACCCTATTTCATATAGGATTAATTTTCTATCAACTCTTGCTAGGATACATAATGTCTTTCATGTCTCGTATCTTAAGAAGTATGTACCAAGGGATAACCATGTTATTTATTGGAATGATTTACAAGTACATGACCCAAGAGTGGTAACAATCGATCCTCTCAAGGTGCTCAAAACACGTAAGCTTCACATATGTAACAAAGAGGTTCTGTAATGCAAGGTCCAGTGGGATCAATATGCAGAAGATTTTTCCACTTGGGACTTGACTATGTTGAGAAGAAGCAAAAGTTTCTACAAGTCTTGCTAGATTTTGAAAACTCTTGAAAAAAATTTATGTTTATGTTTTATGTTATGACCATATTTGATACTTAATAATCATCAGGGATGATGATTCACAATGAGGGAATATGTTACACCCATGTGTTATTACCTATTTACTACTACCTTGTTTGGTTAAAATACTTTAATATAGGAATGTGTTTTGTATATGAATCTTGATGGAAATATGATGAATGAATGTTTGATTCAATTTGATGTTTTATAATGATTCTGACAATGAAATATATAATGTATATGATTGTATTGTTATTGGCTAACTACGATTATGATGTATTAAGCTAAATGTAGGAATAGTTCAAACCTATGAAAGAGAGGGGAAGTATCACTTAGGAGAACTTGGTATGGTAACCCTTAATGAGACTAACTAAGCATACACACACTCACACCCTAGTTGGTCTAAGTTGAGTGAAGTGAATTTGTATAAATGGTAAGTGATCTTTAGTTTTTGTTGTGAATGTTTATATTGGGTCATGATCATGTTCTATGAATGTTTTAGGAATGTGATTAAGTATTTATATTGAGTGAAAGTCCTTCCTTATGTGTTTGTGATATATCGATGAGGTATATACATAAATTGTATATATATGCATATATGTACATGTCAACAATAAACTCATACATATGAGTAAATACATGTATGATTATATGTAGGTAGACGTATCTATGCATGCTAATGGATGAATTACCCATATGCATGAAAATATCAATTGGATGAAGGTGAAATATAGATATATACACTTCATGTATATATGTCAATCGATGGAAATGAGAGTATATGTGTTTATATAAAGATATTAAAACAATTTTATGTATATACATTATATATATATTAATATATATGTATATAATAATTTATATCCATATATATTAATATACTTATTTATTTGTGTATATATATGATTGTTTTTTATTAGAGGTAAAATACGGGTTTTGAAGGGGCCTAGAACCCTTTACAAAAAAAGCAGCCGACACTTAAGAAAACAAAACTAAGCATAAAATAGCCTAACAATAACAACCCAACAGTAAAAAGTCAGCCAAAAAGGAGGACCCCAACCAATATCACTACATATTTTTAGAATATTTGCCACCTCCACGTCACTTGTCGCAACCTTCTGAGCATCATCCAAAACATCAGATATTTCTTTACCAGAAGCCCCAACCTGAGATTTAGAATTGTTTCTAGTCCTAGCACCAGGTCCATCTGTATTCACCTCAGTAATCAAAATAATACCTTTCTCTCCACCCTTCTTAGCAATACCCTCCTCCTCCATCAGCTTACCAACAACACCAATCTCTTCAGCATGAGAACTTTCTTTACGCTTCTTGGCACTAACCATAGGAGAGATCACACTAGTAGAATCAAATTTACCAACAAATTTAGATACCTCCCTGCCTCTCATCACAATATCCCAAATTTTCTCCATTTGATCCTCAAGGGTGAGGATTCTACCTTCGAGATTCTGTTTCATCTTAAGAATTTCCTCTGCCATAGTGTCCACCACAATGTTTAAGGAATCAAACAATCCATCTATCTGGTTTTGGACAGAGGACTCCTCAACCTTACTCACCACCCCCCTAATGTTGACATTAGTTTTATTAAGTTAATGAAAAAACCATTTAAACAGTTTGAACAAAATAATGGAACCCTCACGAGTAGTTCCCGACACATCAAACATTTCTTCTCTATAATATTAAAAACCCCCTTCCCCAAAGCATCTTCCTCCTCAGAGGAACTATCCTTATCCTTACCAACATATATTTCCTTACCTTTCCCAGCAGCAACCAGAGTCTTGATTTTGTGGATGGAGCTCACAATCTCCTCCGCCATAGCCTTTCTCTTCTTTAGCCTTTCCAATTCCACATCCTGGGTATCCACATCAACACCAGCAAACCCATACTTACCTTTCTACTACAAATTTGGCTTAACACTCGAAGAATCATTAGAATCGAGGCCACTCACAATAGTGAGAGGAAAGTAACTCTCCAATAATTGACTCGTAGTCCTCATAACACGTTTCTTCCTTCTTCCCTCCTCTGGCTCCTTCTTCAGCTTGGTTACAGGGGGCGGCAATGAAGCCTTGCCATACAAATCATTCTTCTCCTTCACACCCCTACTTAGAAAATCAACAACCATCTCATCACTACAAGTCATATAACCCTCGCTAGCACACTACTCCCCTTTTTTCATCTTTCCCATAGTAGGGGATTGGGGACCCACCTCCAAAGATGCAAGTGAATCTAGAAAAAAGTCCACATCCTCCTCTGAATCTGACTCTTTTTCCAAAATTAGTTTCCTTTTCTTTTCTTTTTTGCTGGATGGTTCCTCTTCAGTAGCAATCTCATACTCCTTCGTAGGCTTAGACTGTTTAACCCTTCAGGGTAGCAATTGGATTAGCCACCTCAAAGGTCTTTGCATGATCAGAAATAAGAAAGATTAACCCCACATGTAAAACAATATTTTTAGGGTTTTTCTTATGATCCTTAAGACCTGAATCTAGAGACATCAAGAGATAATAAGGAAAGGAAATCCTCTTCTTATGTTGGAAGTGATTGAGAAAAATGAAGTGGTATGCATTTACTGTTGAGAAGTGACCTTCCAAGGTTATAAAACACATTAGCTCTTCTGCAACAGCTCCCCACAACACCTTAAGAGATTTTCTCTGGTAGCCTCCACTCCTCGTAGTCCTCAAATCCTTAGCTTCATCTCCCTTGAAGAAGATTTGCATTATGGTTTGCGAATCCTTTTTATCTCTAAAAACTTTCATACCATCCATAGCCAGACCAGTAATATTAGCTATAAATTCTTCATTGACATCCAATTTCGTTCCATATAGCTTCAACACCCTATCATTCCATCCTTAAGTAAATAGTGCCATAACTTGAGGATTATTTCCATGTAATTTCTCTAGGTAAGGAGTTAACCCTCTTTTCTCCAACACCTGCCAAACCTCCTTCTTCTTTGCAGCTTCGCATGAGAAGGGTTCTGTGCAATTTCTATCTCCACCCATATCAACAAAGTTAGCAGAAGGTAATGGCTTGAGGACTCTAAACACAGTGCAAGGAAAAAATTGGAAGCCAATGCTAAGAACACCCAAAATTCATGTGAGAATTGAACTGAAATAGAGGAAAATAAAGAACATTGAGTTATGTTCCCTACGACACCCAACCCCCATACCATTTGCTTGATTCACATCTGTCTTACCATCCTTTCTCAAAATAATCAACCACATGAAGAAAAACATGCACGCCACCAACCATAATGAGAACTTAAGCAAATTAAAATTAACCATCATAGTTAATAGTTTCAATTGCCTCTATAGGGAGAGGGTCATTCAAATGCCATTCCCTAACCTCTCTAACTCCAATATTAGCGAAGATGTTTGCTAGACCATTACCCTCTCTCAAAATGTGCAAGATGTAATATTCATCAAAATATTTTAGAATAACAATGGAGTCCCTTATCAAAGACTCAATAGTCAAAGAGGGGGGAACACAATTTTTCAAATTATTAATGATATTCAAAGAATCCCCCTCTAGCCAAACTTTCCTATAGCCTTTGATTTGTGCCAACTTAAGACCATGATAGGATGCATATATATATATATATATATATATATATATATATATATATATGATTGTTATTTTGATATATGTTTATATATTTATTGATTGGAAATTAATGCATTTGATAATCTTGAGAAAATAAATAAATAAACAAATATATATATATATATATATATATATATATATATATATATATATATATATCTGTGTGTGTGTGTGTGTGTGTGTATACATATTAAAGATATGTTATATATATATATAATATTAAGTGTTTGAAATATATATAAAGCGCATTTTAATAGCACAAAATTTGTGAAAGGTGAAAAATTGTTTGCTTCCCTTCTAGGGTTCAGGACCTACAAGGGCAATTTTCACTAACTTTCACTCAAGAGCAAACACTTGAGATCTCAATGCAAAAGAGAAAGAGATCTTGCAAGAGGGTTGTTCTAGGGGTTGAATATGATCTAATAAGGGGTTCACCACCAACTTTAGACTTGGAAAAGATAAAGAAATGCAATATGCAAAAATAAACCCTAATTGAATGCAAAGTAACCCTAAATGACCTATCAAAGTAAATGAAATGAAATAGAAAAATGAAGACAGGAAGGTGTGCACCTTGGAAACTGGAGATGGTTGAATGGAGGTCTAAATCACTAATTTTTTTGTTTTTACTACTAACCGAGACTCATTCGCCAAGTTGGGTAAATCAATCTAGCTTCTAGGAAACTGTGCAAGAATAGGTTTCGGGGAAAAGGGTATCCAAATCTACAAAGTATTAAAAATTGACTAGAACTAGGACTCATTCACCATAAGTGGCGAATCAGTCTAGTTGGGATTTTCTACACATTCAAAAGTTAATCCCACTCTTCTTTGTCTACTTTGTCCTTCCCGAGTGATTTCTAGATCTGGATCTCTGAATTGCAACCCGCAGGTCTTCTCCAAGGTTCTCCAAGGCTTGATGACAACTTTGACAACTTTGAATGACTTGCAAATTTTCTCCAATCTTGCTCCTTTAGAAATTTTCAACCTAGACCTATAAATCACACACAAAGGAGAGGGGAAAATGTTGTGGGGTTAGTGGATAGGGGTTTTTCTTGGTCAAACCTCATTTTGGAAATCATTTCTTGAAATGAAATCAAATAAGAATGGAGAGTGATGAATGGACAAATAACAATGTTGCAACTTACCAAACCCTAACAATAATGTTCTACAAATATGCTTGTAATGGATGCAATGGATGTAGAATTTGGTTTTTGCTTGAATGATGTTGATCTTGAATGAAACACTTCCTTGAATCAAAAAATACAACACCACAATTGTTAGCTCTAAAACAACATGATGCATGAAATCTTTGACATGATGATTGATACTTGAATACTACTCTAGAATGCTTGAAAATCTACTCTTGAAGACATTTGAATGCTCTTGAATACTCTTGTGAACACTTGATTGCTTAGTGGATTGCTAGGTGAAAATATGCGTCAAAGAACCTTGTATTTATACTCAATTATGCAAGAATTATTGAAATTACAACACTACAAATTGACATCAGATCTAGGAGAATAAAATCCCATCAAAAATTTGAATTTATTTTAATTTTGGGCCACACGGGACTCATTCGCCCAAGATGGTGAATGAGTCCCATTTGGCATAATTATGGGACCAAAAATCAAAAGTGCTTAGAAATGTGTAAAAATAGGTTCAAAACCCAAAAATCTAGGTGGGACCCATTCACCCAAGGTGGCGAATGAGTCCCAGATCACTAAATATGGGCCGTAGAAGCTAGAAGCACCTAAATTATGATTGGATACTGATTGGTGTCAAGATTATCCTCGAAAAGATGCAATAAATGAGGCTTGTGGATGAAAAATAGGGCCAATTAAAGCATAATGAAAACTCAATTATTAATGACAAGCCCATAGGAGTGTGAAAGTGTGTTACAACACTTTACAACAGTTCAAATAAGGAAAGATTAATGCTTATTTTAATTAAAAGGGGTTTATTAATTGATAAAACCTTGGAAAAGTGTGAAAGTGTGTTACAAAACTTCATAACACTTTAGCAAGGTACAATTTAAATCCATTAGTTCAAAAGGTCCCAAGACCTAATGTGAATGTGTCAATCACGTTACAACACTAAATCAAGGCAACATTAAGCCCAATTTCATAAGGAGGGGCCAAATAAGTGTGGAAATGTCCCCAACAACATTTTTTGACACTACAAGTTGATATGTATAAAGAACTTTAAATAATACTTATGCGCATTATAGTGCTGCCTCATATGCATTGCTAAGATTATAACTGTGCATAAAACAAACTTGGAATAATTCAACAAAGACGTACTAATCCGTGCACGATAATAGGCAAACAATTTTTACATTGGAAAGTGAACAAATGCAGATTTTAATGAATGGAATAAGTCTTTGACTGTGCTATCATTTGGAGTGCTAAAACATAAAAATGTGGCACCAAATATGTAGAATGTGGAAGCAAATATGAAGTATTAAACCATTAGATATGCATAAGCCTAGTCAATGTAAAGATGGCAGCAATATAAGAAGGTAGTCAACTTGCAAACCAAGTAAGAAACCTGCTGAAATGTATTCATGTCCCTTGACTTAGTAAAAGAGTTATGTTGTCTCAAATAAAAAGTCGACTTAGCCATTGGAAATGTGAGGACCATCATGTGTTGCAAAATAAGCGTTTTACCAGCTGAATCATTACATGGGAGTAGAAAGGTGACATAATTATTAGCTATTTTGTAGCCTTTGGTTGCTCAAATTTAGAATATATAGAGGTGCTCTTTCTACCATTTCTTACACTTTTCATTCTTATTACTCCATTGTTATTTTGGTGTTTTTTTTTTTGCAAGTGAGTTGTGAGCTTGAGAGTTAGTGATTTGCTTTGTTATTTTGCATTTGTATTTGTTGAGAGAATTGGTAAGAGGCTAGAAATGGGATTTGGGTTGATCTTAGAGGAAGTAGCAAAGCAGGCTTGAGGATGTAAGCTAGGAAGGAAGAATTATTAGTTGGAGGTTTTATACAAGCATGTTGATTTCTATTCCTTTGTTATTTATGTTGGAATGGTTATTTATTCACGTTTTCCATGTTTGGAAAAGAATGGTTTATATGTATGTTATAATGCTTGGATATGCTTGCATGTTTCTTGTGTTTGTGAAACCTTTTAAATTTGGTTTATAATTCTATAGATATATATCTTAAATATTGGAATTTATATGAATGTGTTCTATTTATACTATATGTAGTTTATCAATTTACTTTATATAGTTTGTCAATACTATTCGTATGTAGCTTGAAATAAGAAGTTGCTTGACTTACTTCAGTAGCAATGCCATTTAATCATAAGTTATTAGGTTGGTTATTCTTAGGGTTAGAATAATCTATGGGAAAGGGGGTAACCTATGTATAGAGCATGAATGGTCAAAACCAAATCGATCTGGGAAGGTGGATGGACAAATGAATCTCACTTGAAGTACTGGGTGATGAATTATTTGACCAAAGTAGTGTAAGTAGCCATTGTTTACATTGTCAGTTCACTGTGATCCATGTTTAGATACTAGGCAGGGATTGCCATACACATAGGTTGTAGCCACTATATGGTAGCTCTAGATATGTAGGACACAACACCATGCTCAAAGAAGGCTAGTATTACAAGGTTACCAAATCAATCTCTTCATTAAAGGGTAGGTCCATCTTACTAGTTTGGTAGATGTGCGGGAGACCACAGTAAGTCCATGGTTGGAAAAAAAATGCTTGAGTCAATGCTTCTCCTCATGCAGATGGCGGCCAAGATTTGAGGAAGATATTCTAGACCATTTGTATTTTCTATTTCAGAAAGCTCGTTGAAGCTATGTATGTAATCTTGTATCCATCTCATGAAAAATTTTAAATATGAAATATCATCTTGAAATTATGAATGTGAAATCATTACATGTATTAATGAAATGATTCTTTGATTATGCAATGGGAAAGTTTGAAATATTTTGTTTCAAATGTTCATTAGTTATTCAAAAGAAAAGAATTTTTTTATTGCTCGTAATGTTAGTAGCATAAACTATTCAGTTGTGGGTAAAAAATAGTAAAGTTACTAGGTAGAATAATGGGCATGTTACAAAAATAATATTAGGATTAATTAAATACATAGAATTTGCAATGGTCTTTTCTTTATTGTATATAGATTTGTAGAGTTTGATGAAGGACCATTAAATATGTTTAGTTGCTTAATACCGTGTCTTTATTGTTATCTTTTTATTTTGTTTTTCTTGGTTGATTATGAATTTGGATATGAATTATGAATTATGTTTTTGTGTTATTATGAATTATTTTGAAAGTGTTCGACTCTCCACGCAATTAAAATGAAAAACATTTTTAACCAATAGTTTAGGAGTAGGATGTTAGTTTGTATGTATTTCATGATTCATTGATTCATCCATAGAAACATCTTCAATGAGAATTAAGAGATCATTCAAAGTTAATCTTGTTGTGTATACCATATCTTGTAGTTGTGTAGTGATGTCTTCATAAATTTAATAGAGGTTATATATGTACTAGATTAGTCCTTGGTCTAGTGAAAACATTTGGGACCAAATGTACACTGGATACTACTATTGTGTCTACAATTTATTTGTTTCAATTGTGCTCAATCCTATGAAAGATACCTCTACAAATACCCTCTTGAATTTAGCTAAACCCAAAGTAAAATAAGAAATATCTACTCTCATAAATTAGCCTATAATCACTCATATTTTGTTGATGAGTTGCTTTGTCTGCCTTCAAATATAACATTTCCTTAGCTTTGAAGGAGATTGATCTCTAGGATTTTGAGACCAAACAAACAATAGTATATATATAGTGAGAGAGAGAGAAAAGATAATTTTTGTTATTCTTGTTTGATGATATGCCAATCTTGTACCACACAATTTTATGAAATCTTAATTATTTTTTTCTATTTTTTAAAATTAAAATAAAATCATATATCAAAACCAAAATTAAAAAATACAACCAATCTTTTAAAAAGTAAATATTAAATTACACCCCAATTTTTTCATAACTATTTGAACATATATTTTAAATAGCTATTTAATAAAAAGTAAAAACTGTAACTAATATAACTATGTCCTTTATGAAACCACTTTGCCCACTTTTAACTTAAATCCACCATAAAAATTGTATAAATCGATGCACTCTATTTTAGTAATAATCTTATTACCTACTATTTGGAAAAGAAAAAAAATATTCGCTTACCTATTTAAGATATTCATATTTTATGAGTTATTGCATTACTTTTATCAGATTCGCCAAAGCAAATACACTACTTTTCTCTTCCCATCACTGTCATGCAAAAGTATTTACAAAAACAAAAACAGAAAACAATGTTCTGAAAAAATAAAGAGTGCTCATTTTGAGCTCAAATACGGTCTATACGGCAAGGGATATTTTCTTACAACTTATAAAATATTAGATCAAATAAAATACATAAAAAATAACATTAATTTTCAAGATATTTGCTACTTTCAACATTTAGTCTTAGAGATAGAGACAACTCATCTTAACAAGCTAAATTATTATATGGGATTAAGGCATCCTATCTATTTTAATTTGAAATTTTGGTTTCTTCATTTTGACATTATATTAAATTTTTTTTCTTCAGTTTGATTGATGGGGTCTTTTAATTTGTTATAGCTTAGTTAAAGAAGGCTTTTGGAATAGATAGATGTTGCCTTATCATAGTGTAGTCCGTTTAAAAATTTAAAAATATCAATATTTGTATGTAATCTAATTGTATCCATAAAAAATATTAAAATCATATTCCCACATTCACTTGCAACTGCTAAAATTTGTCAAAAGAAATAATCCTATGATCTAGAGAATATGGTAAAATGTTTCTTTCTTTGTATTTCTTCTCAAACCTAATTCTTTGGATATGATTATCCTATTTTTAAAATAATTAGTGTAACATCATGAAAACATGAAAGGTTAAAAGCAAACTTAAAGCCTATAAACTCTAATGCAATCTAAAGTCAAACAACAAAGAACAAAGGAGATAGCTAAAACATAAAAAAATCTCACCAAAGATCGATGTAACTTCATGGATAACATCTGTTGTCCTTCTCCATTTCGCCATAATGTTATTCTTGCCCTTATATTTTCAGTATGTGTGCAAGTATAACCTTGATGTATGTGATTATAGCCAAATATCAAAGATTAACAAGTGCTTCCAAAAGTCATAAGATTTCGGGAGGAGTAAAATGATGAAAGACAGATCAATTTATAGAAAATTGATAATTCGAATGACAAACCAAGATTAAAAGATAAACAAATGATCCAGATTAAAGGATTTGACATGCATTATGATAACTATTATTACTGATATGAGTGATAAAACCTAGGAATATAGATAAAGATTAAACAAATGATTTAATCTCAGGTTGAGAGTATTCAAAAGTAGAAGAATAATGCTTGCATGACAAAGATAAAGATAGATTAAAAGCAACATTCTGTTCGAATGCACACATAAAATTAATTAATTAAATAAAGATATTTAATTAATATGTATGTACATGCATACGAGTTAGAACTAGATGACTGACTGGTTATGACAGAGAGTTTATTTGCCAAAGACACTTAGGCATTAAATCAGGAGATAACTAACCGATTTAAATAGATCTCGAGTTGAGTGAGAATGAATACTTAGATAACTTAAGCATTTATCTAAATATAGAGGAATTAATTAATTAAATAATATTTATTTAATTGAGTGAAGATTAAAAGGTTAAATGAATAATTAAATAATTAAAGTATTTATTTAATTATAGTTGAAAATACGATAAAGATAAATTAAATAAAAATTTATTTAATTTGAGAAGGAAAATAAAGTTAATTAGTGACGTAATTAAATAAAGGACGTTTATTTAATTAATCAGGATAGAATAAAGAGAATGTGAATTAATTAAATAATTAAGATTATTTAATTAATAGATGAATAAATGTGAAAGCGAATTAATTAAATAATTAAAAGTTATTTAATTAATAGATGGGAAAAGGCTTTATAAATTAATTAAATAATTAACATTATTTAATCACGACCATGAAAATATGAAATATGAAGAGATTGAAGTCGCAAGCTTAGACCAAATTTCAGTGTCTACATTTTGCCCCTCTTTGATACAATGTCATTTCGGTGTTGTGTCAAAGAAAATTGATCAAAAACATGCCCCAGTCATGCCCTAGTGTAGAATAGGTGAAGGTATGCCCCCTTGGAAAAATTGACAAATTTTTGAAAATTTCAAAAAAATTGGAAATAATCTCTATTAGTCAATTTGATAGCCAAAAATGTAGTGGAGTTGATAGAAATGAATTTCGAGTTGTTAGGTACATGTATGGGTTGATAGAAGTTGGAGGTTTACATGGCCAATAGACAAGGTTGGAGGAAATGCCACCCAAAACCCTAAGTATAAATAGAAAAGGGGTGAAAATGGACAATTCATTTTCACCCTCCCAGTTTAGAAAATTGAGATTTTTGCTCTGGACTCCTAGCGACAATGTCTCTAGTTCCATACCCTCATCATTGCCCCTATCACATTCAGACCTTCAGACAACCTGCAAACGTGTGCCCCATGGTATGTAGTTTGAAACCAACTTTTGAAATTTTAATTTGCACGCATTTTGATGCATTTAATTTCTTTTTTTGTAATGCGTCATTTTGTAGAAAACCGTATGTGCATTCGCAATTGACACATTTGCATTCGGAATAATGCATTTGAATTTTCACGTCATAGCTTAGCGTAGGGATTTTGAAAAATATACGCAATTGTTTTTAATTTCAACGCATTTGTGTAGTTGCATCACACTTGCATTTAATAGTAGTGCATATAGGAATATGAGACACATTTGAGATTTGGAATGGTGATTGTTTGTGCGTGATTGCATTTGTACACATCTGCATTTTTAAAATGCATTTTCATTTTAGGATGACGCATGTGACATTTTGAGATGCATTTGCAGAATGGAATGACACATTTGATATTTTGCAACGCATTTGATAGTGAAATGATGCATTTGATTGACAGAGAATTTTAGAATTTTGGACTAGGATAGGTTATTGGTTCTGACATGAGGCATGCATAATGCCATTGCAGGTTGTATTGGATCCTATATATACCAGAGAGTCGAGACCATTGACTTTCAGCTTCCATGATAGTTTGCGGAGCGGGGAGAAGCGGTTTCTGTGGCACTTGGGTTTGCATCATGTGACATTCATGCCCACTATTCGGGAAAACTGGGACTGTTGATTGCATTGTGCGAGTGGTGGCATTCAGAGACATTGTCGTTTCATCTACCTACTGGTGAGGCGACGGTGACTCTAGAGGATGTGTACAGGATTCTTAGATTACCTATTAGAGGGACTCGGGTCATGTATGATACACATAGGGGATTCGCGGAGATGTGCATATATTATCCCCACTAGGACATTAGATAGCTAGGGGTAGACCATTACGAGATTAGATGGCATGTGTTGGCACAAAGATATAGGAGATTAGATTGTCTATTGTGTACATTTATTGGAGGTATAGTTCTTCCTGAACGTCGAGGTCATGGATTCCTGTAGGATGGGGGGAGATGCTTGTAGGGATGTTAGAGAGGTGGGTGGTTTATGCTTGGGGCCCCTATTTATTAGCTATGTTATATTTCCATTTGCATGATATTTCCTACAAAGAGGCACAATCCATGAGTTTTGGTACCACGCTCCTGATGGTATGGGCGTGGGAACACAGCCATTTTCCGTCCGCCTGTTACAATAGAGGTGCAATAGGGATCATCGTATGCCTTCCGATATGCAGGGGAAAACACACAGACACATGTTGGTGATACTGGATACTACAGACATGCCATCGACAAGATGGTTCAGTTTATTTGGAGACCATATATGGATTTTCCATAGTGGCCAGATGAGGATGGGCATTTGACATATTGTTGAAAAAGAGTATTTGATTGGATGGATAGTCTCACATGTCCACATCATTGAGAGGCATCTCCCAAATCGTGTATTGAGACAGTTTGGAGAGGTTTAGGATGAGCCTCAAGGTCGAGCAGAGTATGCGAGATCTTCTAGAGAGATGACATTGTGGGGAGTAGAGATTCCAGTTGCCACTGTAGAGGCAAACATTGATGATTTACAACCAGTATAGTGGGGTTGGAGAGGCGGAGCAACAGATCTAGGCATGACAGGAGGCATATGATTGCTAGTGGGCCACTCACAGGCCAGTGCCGTTGACAGATCCAGATCAGGATGCTCCTATAGAGAGGCGCAAGATAAGACTGCGAGGTAGACATGGGAGAGGTAGAGGTCAGAGGGGTGGAGGTGGTAGAGGGGATGATGGAGATGTAGGAGGAGGTGGCTAGAGGGGTGGTGGTAGGGGGAGACATGGTCATAGAGGATGTGGCCCACATTTATCACCCATCCGTGAGGAGAGGGAGGGAGAGGATGTTTCCATGCTCAGGGTTGGCGGAGGTGTGGAGGAGGTTGATGTTGAGGTTGGTGGAGAGGAGCATGTAGGACAGGATGACATTTTGAAGGAGCATGCAGAGGAGGAGGTGGTGAGGGAGGAGGCAAAGATAGATGCTCTTGTTCTACTTGTTGGTTACCAAGATGATGAGGAGGAGGAGGAGGAGATGGATGATTAGGAACATGAGCTCTGAGATAGGATTTTGGAGGAGCTAGAGGATGATGGGATGGAGAGGCCTCGACAGAATGGCACAAGTCTTGTTGA
This sequence comes from Sequoia sempervirens, assembly GCA_007258455.2. Classification (NCBI taxonomy): domain Eukaryota; kingdom Viridiplantae; phylum Streptophyta; class Pinopsida; order Cupressales; family Cupressaceae; genus Sequoia; species Sequoia sempervirens. Next base: position 67,255,480 of record VDFB02072274.1, read on the forward strand.
TCAGGATACAACAAATCTATGTGCCCAAGTAGCATTTCTGGAGGAGAGAATGAGGGTACTAATGTTAGAGTAGGATGCCCTATAGATGGAGAGGGATAGGGCCTATATGGATAGAGACCAAGCCATAGCTCGGAGATAGGAGATCGAGTAGCAGTTTACAAAGATTAGAGCACTTTGTAGTGGGCCAACTAATTCTTTTGTATAGGAGTTAGTCAAAGTTGTGGAGAGGGCTTCATATTATAGGGACTTATATGAGGCAAAGGTTCCTCCTAAGAGACGGGCTCCCATTTTTTTGTAGGCATGTAGCGGCAGATCTCAGAGTAGGACTTGCAGTAGGATAGTGAGTACAGAGGAGGTCGAGGGACCTTGCAGACCAGGTCCATGTGATAGGCCTCCCTCCACACACAGGTCATTAGGATCCCACCATCATTCGCCTTCACATTCTGGTCATGGTAGCAGTCACTAATACATTTGACTGCAAAATACGACGAAACTATCCAACAAATATTTAAAATTCGATGTTCGTCAGGTGCTTGTAAAATTTGATGTGTAATTTCCAATTTTTTGAAAGTTTATCCTTGACATTTGTCAAAATTTCAATGAACCTAGGGTTCCTCAAAATGTCGGCTATATGTCATCAAATTTTCATGCATGTTATGTCTATATGATATGCCTATGTTATGGATGATCATATCTACCTTAGATGTGTGTATGCAGCTTATGATGTGATTGTTATGATGATGTATGCATTGGTTTCTTATGGTATCAATGGATGTTATGTATGCAAGTTATGATTATGAGATGCAATGTGATTTTTATATATACAATGCTATCTACATGTGATGCTATATGTTTGAAGGTGATGGATAAAATGTGATGCATATATTTACAATTGTTATGTACATGTAACACTTTTGTTATGTAATCTATGATAATGAATGCCTATTATGCCATGATTTCGTAGATATGATAGATGCCTATATTTTTGTGTTTTTGAAATGCAAGATATATGTATGATTTTTACATGATGTTTCTAACATGAAATGCATATGCAAGATGCTTTATATTTTTGTGTGTCACAGGACTCCGTCATAATGTAGGAAAGAAGAAATGTTAGTGCGAAAAGAAGATGAATTATAAAAGACATGGTTGTTATTATTAGCAATCTTCGATATTTTTTGTTTTCACAAAAGGATTTTCACTTTATCATCATTGGGCTGTAACTAATACAACTCAAGACAAACACCATGATATGACAGATCAAGGTGTGCAAGGTCATCCACCTGCTAACAACAGACAGTCACAAACAAGGATTGTCTTAACTCATACTAAGGGTACAATTGCCCCAGTCTGTTTGTCAAGACAAAAAATAGACAACAAACAAATAAAAGATGAGTCATGAGACGTCATCGCTCCTCTAAATCCTTCATGGGACATCCTTTAGGAAACTAGTAACATGATTCAAAATCCACAGTTAAAAGATAGTCAACAAACAACAGTCAAAGAAAACGGAATACTGATACATTGTTGCTTCTCTAAATCCTTCATGGGACATCCTTGAGAAAGCTAGTAACAAGATTCCAATCATAAAGTCAAACAAAACGATAAGATAAATAAGCCATAAAGTCAAAAATCTAATAAAATATTTGCCAAAACTTGATCTGTTTGTTTGATTGTTTTGATTGACAAGACCTAATTTTATGGGAGACACATACCAGATAAGACGTTGAGTCTGGTTTCAAGTTTGTGACTATCTGTATAAGGCATGAAAAAAGCCTGGTTTTAGAGACATGTATCATATAAGATGTTGATTCTGATGCCATTGATGTGATAACCTATGTAAGGCCATGTTGATTGTTTGACAGTGTCTGTATGCAGGAAGGACTCGTCTTGTATAAGACATATTTTTTTTGCTGATATCTATATTTAGGAATGACTCATCTTGAATAAGGCACATGTTGATTGTTTTGATGATGTCTGTTTTTAGGAAGGACACATCTTGTAGCAGACATAAGTTGATCTATTTTGGGTTGTAGCTTTGGCAATTTGTTCAATTTGACTTGATGAGATTGTTGACTTGTTGATGTGTGACTTGACATGATGTGCTGACAGTTGATTATGTGTGACGACGAACCCTAAAGGACTGACCTAGTGCGGCCTTGGGGGCTCATTGATTGATGGCCTTGCCTACATTATACACGTAGAGACCTTGTAGTTCAACTAGACTTTGACTGACAAGACTGATTGAAAAATATTTGAATTAATTAAAAATATGAGACTTGTGTGATAGTGAATGTGACGAACCCTAATGGATTGACCTAGTGCAGCCTTGGGGGCTCATCGATTGACGACCTTGCCTACGTTATACACACAGAGACCTTGTAGTTCGACACGACCAATGACCTTGTTATATAGACAATATGGATTGAATCATGATTTCATACAGAAAAACCTAAAAGGACGGACCTAATGCCTCAGGGGCACATCAACAGATGGCCTTGCCTATGTCTACTCATAGAGGCAATGTAGTTTGATAGATGAAAAAGACTGACAATGCGACTGACTTTGACTCTATTTTTTGGATTTTTGACATGTTTTTATTTTTTTGTCTTTTTGAAGTTTTCTGATGTTTTTTGGATTTTCTCAAAATATTTTGTAATGTTTTTGGATTTTTCAATGGCTTTACGTCTTTAGGATAGCCAATGTAAGAACCAAATATGACATAGGTCAAGTGATTTCCCCCAATCGAGTATAAGACCAATTGATTATGAATAGGATAGGATGGGGGATATGAAATGCACTCGATGTCAATCGTTCCAAGTTAAGGGAAGGACTACCATTTATTATGAATGATATGTACAAGTGATGGATGGAAAAGATATGTGATATGTACAAGGATATATAATATGTACATGGATAAGTGATATGTATAGGTAAGTCAGATTAGAATAATGGTAGACAAAGGAGCAAAGTCAACTACACATGGCACCTGTTTTCCAGGTTTTCACCATGGTACTTATCCAAAGCGCCACCGAAGTGGTATTCACAATTGGACAACTTATTTCTCTTTACTATTTTCTTGATTTTTTTGATTTTTTTGATGTTACCAAGACGCCTGTTTGCCAGGTTTTCACCTAGGTAATGATTTTTTTAATTTTTTGTATTTTTGATAATTAAGACAAGGCTCTCAGAAGCTATGTGTAGAAATTCTTCAAATGAAGACTGTTGATAGGAGTTGAAAATGGTTCTCCTTCAGGAGTAGATAGTTGATATGCTCTTGATCCAAAGGCTTCTGTGACAATGTAGTGTCGTAACCAGTTAGGTTCAAACTTTCCTGGTTTCTCTCTTTCAATGTGATTCTTAGGATTCTCCATTAAGACCAGGTCACCAATGTCAAAGTTTCTATTCAAGACCTTCCTATTGTAACTATGACGAAGATGATTCTGATATGCTTGGAGATGATCTAATGCCTTTTTTCTTTGTTCATCTAGGAATTCTAGCTCATGTAGTCTTGAAACTCGGTACTCTTCATCATCAATATGCCGTTTCAAGGATACCCTCAGGGAAGGAATATCGATTTCAATAGGAAGAATGGCCTCAAAACCAAATACTAAAGAATATGGAGTGGTGCCAGTGGGAGTACAAATGCTTGTACGATAAGCCCATAAGGTTGGATTAAGTTGTAAATGCCAATCATGACCAACATCATTGACAATATTTTTGAAGATTCTGATGAGAGTTTTATTAGATGCCTCTACTTAGCCATTACCTTGTGGGTAATATGGGGCGGAAAAATGATGTTGGATATGGAACTCTTCACAGAGATGACAAACTTCTTTTTTTTTGAATGGACAACCATTATTTGTGATAATGGATTGAGGAACACCATACCGACATATGATATAGTTCAAGATAAACTTAGAGATCTATGTGCCAGTGATGTAGGTAATGGGAATAGCCTCAATCCACTTCATAAAATACTCAGTGGTAGTAATGATGAACTTATGGCCATTGGATGATGTGGGATGTATCTTACCTATGAGGTCGAGCCCCCATTGGGAAAAGGTCCATGGTGATGCTATGGGATGAAGCTCCTATTTAGGTGCATGTATCAAGTCTCTGTGTACCTGACATTGATGACATTTATTAACAAAGACATATGAGTCCTTTTCCATGGCAGGCCAATAGTAACCCAGTCTCATAATCTTTTTAGCTAAGGTAGGACCGCTAGGATAGGATCCACATATAACCTTATGTACCCCATGCAAGGTTTCTTGTGCTTCATTAGTATCAAGACATCTCAGTAGGGTATTATCTAAGGCACGTCTATACAGGGTGTCTCCGATGACGGTGTACTTGGCTGACTTGTGAAGGAATGTCCTACGTTGGTTATTAGAAAGGTCAGGGGGTATGATTTTGGCATGAAGGTAGTCATAGATATCTTCATACCATGGGGAATCAGGACCAAAAATATCACATACCATCTCCGAATCTGGGATGTTATAGGCCAGGACCAAAAGATGTTCTACCAAAAACTCAAACTTAGGCACGTTGCTTGGTATGTCGAGGAGTGAAGCAATAGTAGCCATGGTGTCTACTACCCTATTTAGAACATGAGCTATTTGATGAAAGTTAACCTTGTCAAATTACTCCTTGAAACTATCTACGATGCGTTTGTAGGGAGCAAGCTTTTCATCCTTAGTCTCATAATCATCATTTACTTGTCAGATTACCAGTTGAGAATCACCATAAACCTGTAGGTTCTTGATCTTCCATTTGAATACCATACGTAATCCTATCACAAGAACCTCATATTCTGATATGTTGTTGGTACATGGAAATGCAATCCTAAATGACTTAGGGATAGAATCACCCTATGGTGTGATAAATAGGATACCAAACCCTGAGCCATGATTTGTATGGGAGCCATCAAAGTATAATTTCCATGTTTTGTTTGTGTCAATGGTGAATATAAACTCATCAGGAAAATCAACAACTAAAGGGTGATCTGCTTGTATCGATGCATCAACTAACTAATCAACAATGACTTCTCCCTTGATTGCTTTTCTCTCTACGTAAAAGATGTCATACTCACTAAGTATCATAACCCATTTGGCCAGTCACCCTGTTAATGCTGCTTTGGTTATAAGATATTTCAGAGGATCTATCTTTACAGCCAACATTGTTTGATGGTTGAGCATATAGGGCCTTAGTTTTTGAGTAGAAAATACTACCACAAGACAAGCACATTCAATGGTACTATAGTTGAGTTCATAACCTACCAAGGTACAACTGATGTAGTATATTTCCCTTTCATGACCTTCATTTTCATTCTGTGCCAGTAGTGCTCCTAGTGATGAATGTGTTCCTGAAATATATAGAATCAATGGTCGTCCCTCAATAGGTGGCATTAAGACTGGTGGTGTGAGTAGATAATCCTTAATCAATTGAAAAGCTTCCTGACACTTACTTGTACATACAAAGGGTATTCCTTTTCTAAGTAAATATTGAAAGGGATGTGTCTTATCTGCTAATTGCACTATAAATCTTCTGATGGATTGCAGTCTCCCTTGTAATGTCCTTAGCTGACTGAGATTAGCTGGTGGAGGAATGTCTATGATTGCTTTTACCTTAGCCAGATCCACTTCAATGCCCCTTCTAGAAATGATGTAACCCAAAAGCTTTCCTGATTTCACTCCAAACACACATTTCTCCAGATTTAGTCTCAGTTTATACTCTTCTAGCCTTTGAAATATCTTGTCTAAGACCTTTAAATGATCAAACCTTGTTAGCGATTTAGCAATAAGGTCATCAACATAATCTTCCATAAGAGTGTGTATAAGATCATGAAAAATAATGGTCATGGCACACTGATAGGTTGCTCTAGCGTTTTTGAGTCTAAAGGGCATGACATTCCAACAATACGTTCCCCATGGACATGTGAAAGCTGTTTTAGGTTGGTCTTTAGTTGCAATATTGATCTGATTATACCCTGAAAATCCATCCATAAGGGATAACATCTCATAACTTATGGTCTTGTCTACTATCATGTCAATGTTGGGGAGAGGGAAGCCATCCTTAGGGCAGGCTTTATTTATATCTCTGAAATCTATGCAGATGCAGATGCCCCCTATTGGTTTGGTGATTGGTACAAGATTGGAAATCCAATCTTCATAGTTGATTGATCTAATGAAGCCAACATCTAACAATTTCTTCAATTCAACCTTGACTAGTAAAGCAATTTGAGGGTGTATTTTCCTCAATTTTTGTTTCACAGGTTTTACACCTGGTTAAGGGAAAATGATGTAGTACAAGTTTAGGATCCAACCCAGGCATGTCTGCATATGACTAGGCAAAATTAATTTGTCTTTGTGCAAAGAAGTTGTAAAATTTTGGTTGCTATTATTTTGTCAATGATGCTGCAAAATATACTAGTCGGGGATTCTCTTCTGTGCCTATGTTGACTTCCATTGATTCTTCAACTAGCATGGGTGAATTTTCCTATGCAACAGGGAGAATGTTCAAACCTCCATCCTTAGGTGCCTTAGAGAGGTTTTCACTTTTGTATGTGTCCTTATTTTTCGCTTTTTCATTGTCTAAAGGCGCCTTTTGGTTTTCACCTAGAGACTCATCATTTTTATTTTTGTCATTATTTTTCTTATTTTTGTGACTGGAGGGTTGAACAGATTCCCCAAAATATGCCTTGTTGTCCAAGTCAATGGTAAATATAGCCTTGTGATTGCCACTAGGTATGCCTTCTTGTAATCCCTGGAACTTAGCAATCACTTCGTCATTCTAAAAAATGTCTAAGATGGGTGTGTCTTGTTGGTCCCGATCAATGAGTTTGTAACATACCTCTTCTTAATACTCAAGTAATCTCAAGAATTTACTAGAAGGTAAATCAACTTAGTAAACATGAGAGAGATTTTTTTTTTCTTTTTTTTCTTTTTATCATTTGCATAAGCACAAGAATAAAGTATAACTTTTCTAGATAAAATTCAAACTTGAATTCACATGTAATCATAACTAGAATCAAGATAATTCCTTACAATATTCATTTATATTACATAAGATACACTTAGCATAAAGAATAGTTTTACCTCATATGTTTTGACTGTCGTAAGCCAGAACATGGAGTTCACTGCATTTGGAATGTTGATCTCTATCTTCACAAGCCTCAGAGAGTCTATTGCTACAGAGGGAGTGCATCATCCGAGTGCTTTTCCTCCAACCACGGACTCAAGTGGTCCCCCTCACACTTCCTAACTGGAAGTGACCCGACCCTTCTCAAAGAGTATAGATATAAGGAACTGTCAAGTTTCTCCATCTCAGTCCTAGGGATGTGTCCTACAAAACTCAATCGACCATACAACTCTAGATCCCTTCTAGCTAAGTATGATCATTCTGATTGGTCGTGACATCTAGACACTCACCTCTGACTCGTCTTGGAACTGTCTCATCCTATAGTTTACTTACTTTATTTAGTACTCTAGACACAAACTAGTCTGTATAGAAAATCCATTTTAGCCAATCTGACTTAGAGCTAATCCTTAATCTAGGATATCCATTCAATGTAAAAATTTAGGTATTTCAAACCTTTTAAAAGTCCCTTATTGCATCCTTGCAATATCTAGGGTTTATGACTTCCTGTCATTTTACTCTCAAGATTCAATACCCAACATCTTGATGTGTTAAATCGAGTTTCAACATTATCGTAGAATCACTTAAGGTATTAAAAAGACTTCCTGCCTTGTTCTATGGTTTCTCGACCTTTCATTGTCAATCAATATACATATATATATATATATATATACAATGTCATATCTGACATAAGCGTTACATATTTCCTATATCCTCCTTGTTTCAATACTAGGGTTTAGCTTCTCTAACCCAATACATGGAAATATCAAACATCCTTGTTCTCCAAAGATAATAGCATTAATGAAGCGAAACATAAGAGTAATTACTTCTAGTCTTACCCAGACGACTTAGCATTTCTCAAATTCACATTTCATATAACATGAATAAACATGATATTCAAGGAATATTCTCATTGATATCTATATATATATATATATATCTTAATCAGTGTCGTTACTTCTCATGTAGTTTGTCCTTCGACTAAGTTCAATCCTTCAACCTTAATAGGTTAGATTCGTAAGAGATAATAAATTGCTTCCAACTTCCTTGTCTACTCAATTTTATTCACCTTCGACTAAGGATAGGGTATAAACTCATATGATTATCATTATTTATATAAGTATGTCGCATATACCTATAACAACAATCTCAAGTACAATAGACATGTAGGTTGAGTTTCGGTCTCCCATCATCCCCTTCTCAAAGTTGGTTATGACAATGATACCAAGTATTGGAATAACAAAATTCATTTGTACACATAGTTCTAAAATAAGTTCAATAAAGGCTACAAGATCAACATCAATACATTGACAAGATCTCTTTCTCTCTTGAGAACCATGACATAAGCAACCAATGCTATCAAAGGCTATCTAGGGTTCCACATTCATGGGTCACCTATTTCCTTAACATGCAATACAAAATTGACAAGAGGAATTCTCTTTCCTACAAAGAAATCTTTTTCTATGTTGCAATCTCCTTACTTCAATATCATGATGATATCTTCTAATCCAAAAAGTCCCTAGAGAGAACTAGTAAGATTCCATCTATAGAGCTATCCTAGTCTTTAACATAGACTTAAGGATCTATTTCCATTTTCCTTAGTTTCCCATTACTATCGTAAATCCAAATTCAATAATAAGTGGCAATACAACATAAGTATAGTGCGCTTTAGTTTTCTCCGAACCACTTAGGTGTTATACAAACCCTCATTACTCTAGGAATATGAATGTGCTATAAAAATAACCATTCTTTGACTAATGTCAATCGAATAATCCTAAAAGTTTTATTCACATATGAATACTTACATTCCTATTGATAATTTAGTGTTCACTATCTTTCAACTTAAATGAATTATGAACTCATACCAGGGTTTCCTCGATACCTCGAATATTCTAAAACATAGTTGTTAAAATCCTTAAGTGTTAGCATATCTCCGACCTTGGATATTCCAAAATAGATTAATATCTCTCTATTGCTTTGGATGAATGAGTTTTCTAGCACAAGCTAGATAATGTTTTCAAACCTTATTCACGTGTTTGGAAAACATATCTATTTTAATATCCCTGCTATTGCATAGACACTCCACTGAGATATTCATCTCTGGTTACTGTTAACCACACTAGATATAATTTGAACGACGACATAATGAATTTAAATATTAGTGTTGAATAGACTTAAAGCTCAATCTGTATACATAAGAACTCCCAACTTTTTTTTTACTTCAAGACTTACGATAGTCTTAGATGTGTCATAACTCCCAAAAATTCTATTGCCAAAGTGAAGCTTATGTTACCAAAGTTATGCTGAAACTTACTTGACAATAAGGTCATCTCATACTTGAGTGATCCTCCTAGATATACTCAGATGTTATAGCTTGCCTCCCTTCTAGTCTGTGACGTCCTCCTTGTGATACAACACAACAAAAAGTTTCTTCCCAACTGGCTCGAGCTTCCTCCTTTAGTACGTGCCCACTCCTATGAATGATATTTAGGGACTGCCCTCCATGCATACTGCCATGAATGCATGATATATACAAAATGGATTTATTCCCGATGCTTTAGAAACTCTCCTGCAAATGACATTCCCCGCTCCCCCTGGTGTAAAGCAACTTCCGCCACTTTTTTTTTAGCATCCCCCAACTTCCTGCGCTAAAAAATGGGGACTCAAGAGAAAAACGTCCTCCCTTGTGTCCATCGTGGGATATATTCTCCAATGCTTGTCCTCCACATTTTTGTAACCGTTTCTTGATCTCATGCAAACAATTTTCCTTTCTTCCCTCATTTCTTTTATCCTCTTTATGTTCTTTAAAGATAACTAAAGGCCACTCCTAGTGGTCTACAACAACACTTCTCATGCATGGGTGACTCAACGAATGATAACAACCAATCGATCATCTTCATCACCAAGTGTCAGTTCTTAATTACCATTTTCTTTTACTGGAACCATTCTTGGTAAACCTGGTATCTCCACCATGCCGCGGATACATAGGTAAGGTGTTTTCCTTAAAATGAGTTTAGCTCGCAACTAAGGAGTGGAGTAGTTGGTTATGTTGACCACTCTCCCATAATCCTCCATTTTCTCCTATTAGGTATAAAATATTCTTATAGATCATGTTAAACAAGTAAATACACATGTCAATAAAATATTGCGTAAACAATGCATACTAATGTCATTATTCATCATTCGACAAGATGTGTGAACAAGGTCGAGGTACTCTCCCCCTCACAATCTTGCAGAACATAAAAATCAAACATATAAATAGGTTAATATATTGGTATTTCGACCAGGAAATACCTAAACTATAGCTAAACCACTAGCATATATATATATTTATTCTCTTTCGAGTATATCCATTCAAACACAAGAGAAATAATGACTATCAATTAATCCTTATCGACAATCAAACTTTCCTTAACATTAATCAACAACTGTTGAATAGAAATATTGACTTACACCCAAAGGTTGAGCACCACTTACTTGACTCAACTAGATTCACTAATTAACACCAACACAAGACTTAGGATGGCGATAACCTGTTATTCCTTGTATCTATATCCTTCTCTCCAATGATGCTCTCCCTCCTTTTCTCGGAAGGGTGGAAACCTGATTCCTGAATGCAACTTTCCATCACCAACTAAATATTAGTGTATTAATAATCATTTCATAATCCTCATGAAGCCATCACATATTGACAACTTTTAAACACATGACAATTTTAGTGAAATAAACGTAACTCAAGAAAACATAAACATTGATTTCTCCAGAAATTTTTCCTAAACATCTAATCATTGAATCATGCGTAATCATCTACTAATTACTTCAAAAGTAAAAAGTAAAACAGAGTTAAATTTAGGGATGTAACAGAGTTGGGGATAAACTAAAGGCATGTCCTCGTCAGAGTTGTCAAAGTTCAAGGGGGTCAAGGTAAAAGATGAGTTGCCTAGTAGAAGATTGTATGGAAGGGTGAGATCCAAGACTTGGAATGTTGTCTCCATAATTGCAGGACCAATTCTGATAGGAAGTGTGACAACCTCCTTTGGTTTACATTCTTCATCATCATAAGCATTAATGACAATGCTTTTGGTTGTGTCTACACATTCTTTCGAGAAACCTAATGCCTTAATCAATTTTAAAGTGAAAATATTTAACCCTGCTCCTCCATCTACCAAAACTCTTCTAACTTTGGTTTTTTCAACAAGGACTTCAAGATGTAACAAGTCATTATGATTTGTCTTTTCAGTTGCATAGTCTTGTTTGGAGAATGTGGCATGATGATTATTGGTCAAGTATCCCACCATTTCCTCAAAATGATTGACATCAAGATCATTAGGGACAGTGGTGCTTTGTAAAGCCTTATCTAAAATGGATCAATGTTCAGGGGAGATACGCAATAGTTCCAAGATGGAGATTTGGGTTGGGGTCTTCCCTAATTGATCAAGTAAGTTATATTGCAGCTTGGAAGTCTGTGGTGTCTGATGTGATGGAGGGCCTTGGATGGTGATCTTGGTTTGACGAGTGTTAACAGTACACTCAGGATTTTTATTTATGAAAATGGTATTGACATGCTCATCGACAGATCGAATATGATTTATGATAGGTCCACTATAATCATGCTTGACACTAGCATAATTGGCTGAAGTATTAGTCTTGTTACTCGAACTAGGGGCCTTTCCTTTCCCATGGTCATGTAATGGATCAAAAAGACCTTATGATCAGTGTTCGAAGATGTAAGTTTCTGTCCATTGACTTCAATAGTTCTATTGTTGACAAAGTCCTATATGATTTTTAGTTGAGGACGATTTTGTAGACTATGTCCTTTGGTCTAATGGAAATCACAAAAGGAATTATTGTCCCACCAATATGGTTTGAATTTCCCTGGATCGTATTGTCTTGGCTCTTGAAGCTATATAAGATTGTGTTGCAATAGTTGTTTGAAGACTAACTCGATGGGTTCCCCAAGGGGAGTGAACTCACGTTTTGGAAATCATCTTTGTTGTTGTGGCCATTGGATGTTTTGGGTAGTGTTGGGGGTTTGGTTGATGATGTTGAGTGTGTTGGTAGAGGGGTTATTTCCTCTAAGTGTGATGATCGGTCCTGCCTATAAAGTTTTTGCATCAACCACCCCATCATTGGTAACGTTTTTATTCCGAGACCAAAATTTGCTTATGTCATTGGGGGTGTTTTGCACAGTTAGATTTCTATGGGGTGTCTGTGTCTTAAGTTCTCCTTTTTCAATGACATATTTTTCTAGTATGACCCCCTTTTCCACTAGTTCTATAAAGGATGTGCAACAATGTACCCTTAAGTTACTTCTCAATTTTGGGTTGAGGTTTTCTTGGAACATAGTGACCTTCTGTTTCTCAAGTATCTTGACAGGACATCAAATGGCTATAGTTCTCCATCTCTGGAAGAAAGTGATAAAAGTTTCCCCTTCGTCTTGTGCAGTATGACACAAGGTTGCTATGTTTATTTCATGGTCGATGTTAAAGTACAAGTTTTCAATGAATTTCTCAGCCAATTCGCCCCATGATTTTATGCCATAGTCAAGACCTAAAAACCACTCTAGTGCAATTCCAACAAAACTTCTGAGAAAGAGTCTCATAAGAAAGGTGGGGTCGTAGGTGACATCTATGCACATCATGGAAAATTCCCTTATGTGTTCGATTGGATTTCACTTGAATCCATTATATTTGGGAAAGTTTGGTATGACATGCCCATGAGGGAAAGGTTTCATGTACAATGATTTATCGAAGGGAAATGGGCATAAATGCTTCGTTGAAAAGGTTTTCTTGGTTGACACTGCCATGTTATCCATTTGTGTTTGAAGTGCATGCATTTGTGTCTGCAGGACATCAACTTGAGTTAATGATGTGTTGTTTGGATTATTTGGATCTATGTACGTGTTTTGGAATCCAGCGTTGTGTGATGGGTTTTGGTTAAATGTGGGTATGTAAAGTGGGTTTGGATTTGGAATGTTAGTGAATGGGTTTTGATTCAGAATATGTGAGAATAGATTTTGATTCGGAATTTGTGTAAATGGATTTTGATTGGGAATATGTGAAAATGGATTTTGATTCGGAGTTTGTGAAAATGGATTTTGACTCAGAATATGTGAAGTGTTGGGTCGATTTCCATATTGGAAAGAGGGTATACCTCCTGCTTGTGAGACTCCAATATGTGGTATGGTACTAGCGACATTGACACTTGGTATAACTGCTACCTCTGGAATAGTGCTAGTGACATTGGCACTGGATGTAGGGGTTGATGATTTTGATCTTTTATTCCCAGCAAGAGGACCAAAGGGATTGGACGATGATGCCCCAATGGTGAAATTTAGACCTTGTGTCGAGGTAGGCGTACCAAATGGAGATGTGTGTATCGTTGAGGCACTCTTTGTAGATCCTCCAGATGGTTAGCAATAGTCACTTGAGATATAGTAGCACTAGTGGTAGTGATGTTTGTTCCCTGGGTAGATGCAGTTTGTAGGGCATGGATATCAAAACCAAGAGGTAGTTTAGCACCTTCTGCTAGCAATTTGGCTAAGTATCGTTGAGGATCATTTGCTAGATAGTCATGTACAAAGGAAGCAAACTCAGGGTCCTATGTAGCAGCATTTATGTCTTCCACTACAATGCGTCCTTGTGTGTCTCTAGTGACAAATTTGTCTAACAAAGTCTTGTGAGGTCTAGATGAAGATGTCCTTGAAAAGGGGTTTGAGAACGAATTGATGAATTCATTTGGACCAGCCATCGTTTCTCTTTGTTTCCTTTTTGATCTTGTTTCAACCATGTAATGTAAGCTCAAAGTGCAAGTGATGCAAAAGCTAAGTCTATGGATGATTATGAATCTAGTCTATGTTTTTGGGATTTTTTGAATATAAAGGATGAATGTGTGTAGCTAAGTTTTTTGGTATTTTCTCTACAAATAATGTATGTCTAAAATGATGCTATTCTAGGATGATAGTGTCTAAATATGCAAAGGTCTAAGTGATCAATTTGGAAGATTCTAAAAGAGGTTATCTATCAGCTAAAATGTAACCCAGGTTTCAATTTAGTTTTGACAAGGAACTGTCGTAGGAATAGGACTAAAAGATAAGGTGAACTCCCAAACTTGACTAATGAGTTGGAAAGATTCACATGTAGGACAAAAGATATGATGACTAGGTTCAATGATAACGCTTGTTGAATCATGGGTTTGTCCAAAGCATGAAAGGTGCCTATCCTAAAATATGCCAAAGATGATCTCTCTAAACGAAATAAAGATCCCTAAGATGAAAGTAAGATGTATGACTAGGGTACCTATTGCTATGATTGAATGATTCCTAAAGGATGTAATCTTGCAAGTTTTGAGAAATTTTTTTGGTTTTTGTCCAAGAAATCAGTGTAAAAGGATAAGTTAGATATTGGTTTGACTGTTTGTTCTTGGTCTATGACAGCAAATTCTGGTTTTCTGATACTCAGAAAAATGCGTTTCAAAATTTAACAGTTGCAGTTTTCTTTTTTAGTTGTGGTTTTCTGGTAAATTCAATTTTATGTATTAGACACATGTGATTTTATTTGAAGCAGATGCGACTCAGGTATCAATTGTGACTCTAGATTGATCATATGTGGTTTTCAAAACTTTGACTATGTTCTGGTAAAAGCAGATCGGTTTTGTGACAGGGGCATATGCATCGTTCCATACTGCAGATGCGGCTTACCTATTCAAATGCATCACATAAGGTATCAATTGCGGGTTTCTAGTAACAGAGTTAATAACAGATGTGAATAAGATATCAAATGTGGTTTTATACTAAGCATATGCGAGCTATCCTGATAGATGTGACTTATGGTTAAACAGATGCGACTCAAATTCTGGGACATGCAAATTTGGACTGGGTTTCTGACAGATGTGACTCAAGTTTAAACATATGCGACTTAGGTGCAAATTGGAATTAGTTTCTGACAGTTGCGACTCTAGTTTGAACAGATGCGACTCTATGTAAATTGGACTCAGTTTCTGATAGATACGACTCTAGTTTAAACAAATGTGACTCTAAGTAACAACTGCGTCTTTCTGGTGAACAGTTGTAGTTTTCCAGTGAATTGCAGTGTAAACTGACTCTGTTTCATGATCAAGTTTTGGCAAATAAAAAACACTGAAAACATAATATTTCAGTTTGATTTCAACACAAAGAATGTTTAATCCAGACAAGCACAATCCTAGGCTGTGTTGGACAATATTTATTGAGTTCTCACTTGGGTTTCCCCAACTATGCTTATTCAAGGTGGATGACTAGTAGCTTGACCCCGCTCCCCTCCATGACTCAACACTTCATTTGGGGTAGCCAAGCTATAGTACCCATGAAACTCCCATGTCATACTTCTTGGAGTATCTCTACAATGAACCGTACAAATATGAGACGACTTCACAGGTCTGACCTACTGCATCAGTAAATAGAGGGTTTTTGGATTACTAAAAATAAGGGTGTTTAATTTTGGAATTTTGTTCATGGGGTATCATCCATGCGACGAGAGACCATTGTTGCCCTTCTCGTTGAAACAATACTCATGATTCTTGAGTTTTCCTCAAGAACCCATTTTTATATATCGACTGGAAGTCGCTTAGGTTTAGTGTGTTACCAGTTTGAGTCATCTTGGGGTGAGTAATTTTTCCCACCAAGATAGGCCCAATTTCTAGAGTTGGTAATCGGTTCTCTTACACCTAGGATCGTACAAATGCGCAAGGGGAGAGGATACTTTGATATACTGAATCGTGGGGGTAACAACAAAGTGTGCTTTTGCACCAAACACAATAGACAATAGTAAATTTTAAACCCAAATGAAATTTTTCTAATCTACCAAACAATCTATTTCAAAAATAAAGTCTTCAACACACGTCCTGCAGGAAAATTCATTAGTAGTTTTCAGAGTAATCTTCATTGGTCATCTTGCAGAAAGGGTTTCAAAAACTTGTCTTCTATGATACATCCTTCAAACACTATGTTAACTCCCTAAAACACACGCTGCGAACCAAACAATTAGCTAAAATAAAAACACAATGAAAGACTAAAAATAAAAAATTGAACCCAAAAATTTCACCAGTCATATGCGTTGTTCAAAGCGGCAGATGCGTTGCAGATTTTCACTAGTTAGTTACGGTTTGATAAGTTATAGATGCGTCAAAATTTTTCAGATGTGCCATTTTCTTAGTTAGATGCGGTTCGTAATATCAATTGTGTCGTTTTGTCTGTTAGATGCGTCATTTTGTATGATACTTGCAAAGATCGTTCAATAAAACGTCTATGAATTTTGCGAAGAACGTGTCTTCATGTCGGGTTCACCAATGTAACATCATGAAAACAGGAAAGGTTAAAAGCAAACTTAAAGCCTATAAACTCTAATGCAATCTAAAGTCAAACAACAAAGAACAAAGGAGATAGCTAAAACATAAAACAATCTCACCAAAGATTGATGTAACTCCATGGATAGCATTTGTTGTCATTCTCCATTTTGCCGTGATGGTATTCTTGCCCTTAGATTTTTATTATGTGTGCAAGTATAGCCTTGATGTATGTGATTATAGAAAAATATCGAAGATTAACAAGTGCTTCCAAAAGTCATAAGATTTCGGGAGGAGTAAAATGATGAAAGACAAATCAATTTATAGAAAATTGATCATTTGAATAACATGCCAAGATTAAAAGATAAACGAACAATCTAGATTAAAGGATTTGACATGCATTATGATAACTGTTAGTACTGACATGAGTGATAAAACCTAAGAATAGAGATAAAGATTAAATAAATGATTTAATCTCAAGTTGAGAGTATTTGAAAGTAGAGGAATAATGTTTGCATGACAAAGATAAAGATAGATTAAAAGCAACGTTTTGTTCGAACACACACATGAAATTAATTAATTAAATAAAGATATTTAATTAATATGTATGTACATGCATATGAGTTAGAACTAGATGACTGTCTGGTTATGACAGAGAGTTTATTCGCGAAAGACACCCAAACATTGAATCAGGAGATAACTGTCTGATTTAAATATATCTCGAGTCGAGTGAGAATGAATACTTAGATAACTTAAACATTTATCTAAATATAGAGGAATGTGTTAAAAATGGACTTTTATGAATTAAATGATTATTTAATTCAAGATTCAACATTTTAAGGATTAATTAAATAAATAAGATTTATTTAGTTGAGTGAAGAAAAGGTTAAATGAATAATTAAATAATTAAATAATTTATTTAATTATAGTTGAAAATACGATAAAGATAAATTAAATAAGAATTTATTTAATTTGAGATGGAGAATAAAGTTAATTAGTGACATAATTAAATAAAGGACGTTTATTTAATTAATCAGGATATAATAAAGATAATGTGAATTAATTAAATAATTAAGATTATTTAATTAATAGATGAATAAATGTTAAATCTAATTAATTAAATAATTAAAAGTTATTTAATTAATAGATGAGAAAATACTTTAGAAAGTAATTAAATAATTAAAATTATTTAATCACAACCATGAAAATACGAAATATGAAGAAATTGAAGTCACAGGCTTAGACCAAATTTCAGTGTCTACATTTAGTATTTATTGACTTTAAGAAATGTCTCAGTATGGAGAAATATATAAATAATTTGAATATAGTGTTTGTTACCATGGCTTTAACAAGGTCTAACACACCTCTAGGACAAATTGTAAAGGCTAACTCAACCAATCATCACCATGTTGTTTTGATAGTCACACTCCAAACATCAATGAGTTTAGTCACTATGATAATCTAGGTGGAACTCTTAGGGCTCATATTATGCTAGGTCATCTACTAACACATCACAATTGTTGGGACATGATAATTCAAACATGGAAATAGTTCCATTTCTAAAGGAATAGTTCAAATTTCATAGAAAATATTGGTCTCCATAACATATAATTTATATATACATATTTATTACATAGATAGATATATAAAAGATAAAATTTAACAACTTCATACATTTTATTCAAGAGTATGTCAAGAATAGGATGGACAAATAAGTTAAATACATTTAATATTTTAGTTCTATATCTTGTTGAACACAACAATGTGCTAAGGGGGGTGGATGAGGTGGGGGGGTGAATCAACATATATTAAAACTTAACCTTTCCCATTTGTAGATTAACAACACATCACATTAACTAAAAATGACATAAGAGAACACATGCATCACATAAAGACACTAGGATTTTACGTGGAAAACCCAATGAGAAGAAAACTATAGTGAGTATTAACTCATGATAAATGTAGCTCAATGCTAACAAGAATTACAATGTTTTAAGGATCACTTCCTATGGACTTGCAGACTAAGGTACACAACCTTAGAGCAAGATACAAAGGACCTAATGGGACTCACTATCTCAGAGTAGGATACATAAAAATTAGAGTGTTAAAATCAATTGTGAACTACTATGAAGAAGCATCTAATACATGTTGATGTTGTAGTAACTTTTTTCGCACAATTAACCCTTCACACTGATTTCAGACACTTCATCCTTTTGTATTATGATCTATCATAAATCACTATCAATCATGTCTTTCACAAATTAATTTGATCTTCTATATATCCCCTCCCAACAACTCAAAACCTTTATTAGGTCAGCTCCAAGATGACCTTTAGAAGAAACATTTGATATCACACTGGTTGGCTCCAATTATGTATAATATTTGCAAGAGAACCAATTGTGGATTAACACATGGTATTACAAGATCTAAACACATCATAACACATTCTTTAAAAATATAATTAATTAATAAGGATCAACCACTAATGAAGGAGACAAGTCCATTGGTCCAAATAATGATACCACTACCAAAACTACCATCTGATCATTTTTGTACTCCTAGGGAGAGGACAAAACTATCATGCATGAAGACCAAGAAGTAAGCATTGCATCTTATGCACAATATCTCCACAACCTTCTCCTGAAGAAACTGATCATCATATGTTGGCGGAAAAGGAGAAACTTGGTAAATATATAGGAATAGGGCATTTCGAGCAGACTATAGCAAACTGTCATTTAAAAACTAATCTTATGGCCCACCAAAACATTTGAGGCTACAAAGTAGTGTGCATTATTCATCACTAATTATTTCTATAGAACCTCAAGGCCAATACATTATTTCCAGATGAATGAAAAGCATTCCAACAAGCCTTTCTCATTATATTGCACAAGTCAGAACACTATCAACTATAACTCTTGTTACAAAAGGTATAGAGACTTGAACTTTTGGAAACAGACCCTTCATAATAAAACCATCTTATCTTCTTTACTGCAATACAAAACCATAGTTGGCGGAAGGATGAAGACCAAAATATCTTGACTTTGTCTTGGAGTGTGTATAGTAAATGCCTTAATAAAAAATTCTACAACTTAAATATACATTTGCGGTACATCAAAATGGAATGATATCAATGTAAACATATTGTATGTACATCAGGACATGTATACCTGCCTTTGTAACATACTTAAATCATCATTTCACACTCATTCATCATTATACTATCCTGTTGACTTGCACTATGCACACCAACAATCTCCAGAGTATATACAAACTTTAGCATACCCATTTGACATCAATGACAACTCATATTGACTTGAAACCAATGAAAACACTTATTGCCAACATACCTCTCCCTCTCTTTACACTACAATGTCACAAATCTTATCCAAATACCTATAACTTTATCTAGATCCTAATCTAGAGATATGTCTAATAGATTAGATGGTAGAACCCAGATCATGACCCCTTTACTTTTGAGTAAATTCTAATATTTCTAAAAGCACTTACTTAAATCCCCCACACAAGAAAACATTTTAGGAACATAAGGAAATAAACTTAAGTATTTTGAACGTACACATGCATGCACACACACATACTTTAATAGTTTCATAAAAAAGGTAACTAATTGTAATATGATTTGGATAGACATGTTTTACTATTATATTGCATTCCATTTTTTATGATCCCATCATGGATTAAGGAAATTAAAAATTTAAACTAATCAATTTTTCCTTTCCATTATTGATTGATCACTATTGGTATTCACTTGTGATCCTATATAATCAAGCACCTATCAAGTCTATCTAGAATATATAACTTTTAATCCTAGTACAAATCCAATGAGAAAAAATATACTCACACAAGACACATATATCTCATGTAAAAACTATAATATAAAAATCACATTACAATATCAATTATCTACTCAAATGCATAATCAAAATAATACATAAGCAATGTGATCATATCACATATAATCATCATCAGATAATAGCACTTGTTGAACCATCAAAATGAAAGTAATTAGCATCATCGATGCATGATAGAAATTGTGAAACTAACAATATCAACATAACTCAATGACATATTAATCTCATATATTTCTTATAATCACATAGTCATGCTATCATAAAATGTGATCACATTAGGTTGCTAGAATCACACAACATGATAATAAATATAGATCTTCTAGTTTTTCTAAATCATAATTATAGCATACTCCAAAGCACCAACATAGTTAGCCTCTCATTTATCATGTATATATATAATTTCTAAATGTACACATACAACACTCAAGAAAGTATCACAATAGCCAAGTAAGAACCTTAATCAATTACATTAATGCATGAACATATCAATGATCGTTAAATCAACACATGGTATAAGTTGACACAAACATATTTATAGAAATCATTCATTATTAATCGCATGCATACACCCACATAGATAGTATATCCACTAAAAATATACTCAAAATATGTTATGGTATAAGTGTCATCGAAATTCGAGGAAAATAATCTAAGATAGGAAACCTTTGGGCCTTAACCCACAAAATTTTCCTAGTGACTAAGTGGATTGTTAGGTCCTTAGAAGGAGAGGCCCCTTAGAAACAATTGGCCAACTTAGAGAAGATTCAAAAAGTCACTTTGGAAAGGCTTAGAGTGTGGTGAATTGATTTAAGGACCTTTCAAACGTGCCTTGGCTATAGTGGAGATATTAGCTATAGCTTAAACACAAGTTAAACTTAGTAACATTGGTAAAATTGATATCTTTAAGATCCAAGGACGTGATTTTTCTCTTACTCTCAATCTCTTTCCATTATATCAATTTATTTTCCTTAAGAATTAGTGTTGGGCCCAAATTTATGGCATTAGGTTATTCCTTCTAAATTCTATCTATAAAAGACTTCTTCCCCACCACACTATTACTAATCAACTTATTAAAAAATGGAAATGTAAGCAATCACTATTCACAAATGGAAGAAGATCAACCTCTATTTGTTGAATTATAGGGATGATTGTTACTCTCATCTCATTGATTTTATGTCAAACTCCCTCTTGATTTCCATTTAAGATTCCCTTAGCCCTCCCCACCTTGCCCATCTTGCAATAAACAATATATTATCTAACATACTTTTTTTTTCAAAATGTTAAATCTATTTGGACATTCCTTGAGATTTCTCAAATATATTTGGACTTCCATTAATATTTCTCTCCCAACCTTGTTATCTCACAAATGGCCTTGAAATTTTTCTCTTCTTGGTCTTAGTATATTTGATAATATTAGACAAATTATCACTAATCTCATTTGGAAGTATATACATATAGTTACTTTTACTCATTCTTGTTATCCTTGTGAAGTTGAAATGTAATTACTCTACTCTAGCATTACTCTATAGATTTTCCAAATTTATTCACCATCATATAGGACATGTATTGGAATAATCTAAAATTGAAGTGGAAACAAATGCAAAGCACTAGAATCCTATTCCAAACTAATGCAAACCTCTAGATAGAGATCATGTAATGAAATTCAAAACAAGACAGTTTAACATAAGAAATAAAATCAAATGTTATCATAAACTCCATTGTGATTTGATCTGCTCCAACGAATAGTTGGTATGTGGATGGTCCATTGCTTCAAAGTTACCTATTTTGACAATATGTACCTAGCATAAAGTTGTTGGACATGAAAATGGGTGAGAATATGCCTCCATTTATAGAATTTTAGAGGAGGAAATGGATATTCAAGATCTAATGGTGAGATCGACGGTGGAGGATGCTTGAGAGGGTTTTCATAGGACGAAGGAGAGGATGTAGGGTTAAGATGAAGGTTGTTGGATTATGAATGGATAGGATGAACTTACTAAATTTAGTAAGTGTTTGTGACCATGAGAGAGATAAGGGACATGTGCATCTATTAGGGCTATATTATTGGGTTTGGTGGAGAGAATAGTGGAACCATAAAGAAAAGTGTTTTTAGGTGTTCTTTATTCTTGGAATGTATTGAGGGAATATAGGCTAAATTAAATAATAATAATATTTAATTATTTTAGCCATGTGTGAGACGAAAAATACTTGGAATAGGTTATTATTTATATTTTTTATTATGATGTGAGATAGAAAAGGGGTTCAATTAAATAATAGAATTATTTAATTTAGGAACGATAGGTGAAGGGGACTTGTCCTAGGTGATGGGTTTGGTCAATTAGGAATAGGTACACTAGAGAAATATTTAGGTGTATATAGGACCAATGCAAGGTTAGTAGGGAGCTAGAACAATAGACCAATGGCATGAAAACCCAACTCCAAGCCCTTGAAGGAAGACACAAAAATATGGCTAATATGATCAGCAAGATTGTGTAAGAATGAAGCAAATTAAATTATACTAGTAGCTCTCTCTATAATGAAAGATGAATTAGTAGGGCTAACTACCGCTACCTTCACAATGTGAAGTCATTGCTAATTGTCTTGTTAACTCAATTGAGCATAGTATTGTAAGAATTTTGGTGGAAGAATTTGATCTCTATGTCTCGAGGCATTTGTATGTTTCCTATCGAATCAGCTATATCATAAGAATCTTGCTTCAAGATCTATGTAGTTTGCTTGTTGTCTTCACTACATGCTATATTTTAATATTTTGATCATTAATATATAATGATACGATAATCTTTTACCATATTGCTTTTTAAAACCTAACTATTATACCTTGCTCTATTAAAAACCATTATTATTTAACACTTTTATGCTACTTTTAAATTATATAAAATGTATGTACTTCACATCGTTGATGGAAAATTTGAGTATAATACTCTTACTTTTGTTTAAAAAAAATAAAACTCCATCATCTTTTGGAAGGATTCGTTTGCCTATTAATCATATTTTATGAGTTATGGCATTAGTATCATTAGATTCTGCAGACCAAATGGACTTTTTTTCTCTTCGCACCAGACAATTCAAAAGGCAGGGAACTTCGTTGATCAGCAATTTATGAATAAGAAAAACTGAAACACTCACGTTTCCTTCGTTCATACCTAAGCTACATCACTGTCACGTAGCATAAAGTCATGCAAAGGTGTCTACAAAATCAAAAGCAAAAAATAATGGTGTGAAAAAAAAACAAAGTGCTCACTTTGAACTGAATTATGGAATATACGGGCAAGGGACATTTTCACACATTAAAAAGTATTAGGTCAAACAACGTACATAATAAATAACAAGATATTTGCCATTAATTTCAACATATATAGTCTGAGAGATAGAGACTGCTCATCTTAACATGCTAAATCATATGGAGACTAAGGCCTTTCACCTATTTTAATTGAAAATTTTGACTCCTTACTTTGACATTATTCTAAAAAAAATCATCTTTGGGTTTGGTAGTGAAGTTATTCTTTTGAATAAGTTTATCAGAGATTAAGTTTTGTTCAGTGTAAGACTTCTTGATATCAATAAGTAGATCAGGTTTTTCTTGCTTTAATAATTTCAAGAACAAGTTTTGATCTCTATAATTTTGACAAACTAATTCTTCAGAATCATATAATTTCCACAGTTTATGATATTGATGTGAATACTTTCTGGATTTCGTTGTATGAGTTTTTTTCTCAACGTTTCCAATCAAACTCCATGACCCATTCATTTGTTTCTGGATTTCGTTGTATGAGTTTTTTTCTCAACGTTTCCGATCAAACTCCATGACCCATTCATTTGTTTCTGGATTTCGTTGTATGAGTTTTTTTTCTCAACGTTTCCAATAAAACTCCATGACCCATTCATTTTTCTTCTCTTATTTTCTGATTCCTACTGATGAATCATGAAATTTGATCCGAAAGATAAAAAAAAAACTCATACAGTCAAATCCACACATGATTCAAACAAAACTAATTCTTCTTATTTATAAGAGCTTCAATTATTTTTCTTTCTAATATATAAACTAATAATCAGCTTAGAAGTACAGAAATATCAAAATCTACAACAATTGTAACCACGTTCTCTCACGGATGGTAACATTTGTCAATAAGATAATCCATAAGAACTATTAAATTATTGAGATTGCGTGAAATCCCAATTTGAATGTGGTTAGAATACCTAGAGAATACGTTAAAATGTTGCTTTCTCTCTCTTTCTTCTCAAACCTAATCCATTTGATATTCTTATCTTGTTTTCAAAATAATTGGCATTCAGCGACTTAAAGGGAGTTCTGATCTGGCATGGAGAAAAGTAAAAAGAATTTGATATCTTACTGAATTCTTCTTCACTGATAAACTGCACAAGTTGTTTGTCATACAATGCAGCCATCATTGTCTCCTTTACATATGATAACAACAAATAGTTTGGGTAGTATTGATCCAGACAAATAATCAATGAATTCTATTGATTCAGTAATCTTCTTTCCCCACGTCACGTAATTTTCTTTGTATATACGACGACCATTTTTGTTCAAATATGGAGAAGGAAATAAAACACTCCCATGGAAGAAGAAATAATTGATGAATATTAGGGCAGGTATTTAGAAATTCTTACCTAATATCGGTTATTTAAATTAAATATAATCTATTAAACTAAAGGTTAGTTTTGATTAATAAAAATAAGATAATTTTTTTTTTTTTGGTATGAATAGATATAAAATTATTATTGATTGTTTGATTATTACATTGGATGATGTTTAGGTAGACTGAGTCATATTGTGACATGTTTATGTTTTTAATATATAATTGTAATAGTGAAAATTACATATTTATGATTTTTTCTTAATATATAATTTATTTGAGGATCCAAGAACCAGACAAACTAGAAATTAGGCAAAAATACCAACAAAAAATTAGGTCCAATGAGCAATTGGACTAGAAGTATATCTAACTACTATTTTAACTATTGTATATAACCAAACCTTGGAACAATAATATATACTACTAATTGACTAAGTAGTTTGAAAAAGAGATATGAGAGCCAAGGTGTAACATCCCCCATAGACATCCCACATAGACACTAGACTTTATTTTGTGTTAATCACCTGTCGTCCCGATGTAATTTGGACAAAGGTGAAACTTTGAACTTATAACTATGTTTGTACCCCTTATTTTGGATGACCCTAAGAACTTAAATATTAATATAGCAGACTTAAACACTTTAAATGGTTATTTGGAACAATTATTAAATAATTGATATTTATGAATTCAATGATGTTATTTAATTTTGGGTATGGATATATCTATTTATTTATCAGACTGACTAGGTACTAATAATTTTCTAAGAATGTGGACGAGTTTTGCGACAAAATGTGGACCTGACAACCTATTTCGGGAAAGAACCTTAAACTTAGTAACTTAGCTTGATTAGTGGGAAGTCGAGTCAAATACCACCCTTAAGAGTCCATCTACCACCAATAGTAAGGCTTGATTTGTATATGTTTCTTTTCTTCATTAGTAGGTTAAATAATCCTTTTATTCCCTTGAAAACATTTTCAAATTTAGCCATTAGGAGTATTAAGGGGAAATAAATAAATTAATAGATAAGATAATATTGGACAATTTAAACCCATAACTCGCTATTTGAAAATAAAATAAAAAAAATAAAATATAAGATAAGAATTTACAAGAAAATATAAATTAAAAATAAAATAAAACAAGGAAATTAAGAACAAAGGAAAGAAAAAGAAAATAATAAAGCATAGAACCAAACATTATAAATAATAGAAAAATAAAATAGAGGAGTCGTGAGTTTTTTTGAAGGAAGGGAAAATATTTCAATTTGCATGCCACAGACATGATGCATTTATGAGGAGAGGGGCACAAGATGGAGAGGGAGTCATGCTATTAAAACAACATGGAAGCCATGTTCGTAGAAGACTCCAGAGTCAAGAGAATGTGCAAAAGAATTCAAGGCCCAAGTTGCCTTAGAAACCCCACAAACCCCCCTTTGGAATGCTACGGTTGCAAAAGTGAAAAGGGAGCTGTGAGAGTAGAAGAGAGGAGAAAATGTGGGAGAAACAGTGGAGTGATGGAGATTATTGCACCCATTTTAGCAAGGACACCCTCACAGGTTTCATTTCTACTTGTTAAACTATTAAAACTTTGTGTTATATGATCATTTACATCCATTTAAATGCTAGCAATCATCTAGGGCTCAAAAGAAAATAATAAAATGGGCTAGTTAATAAGTTGAGTTTTATCTAATATTCTAATGCTTGCATATTGCTGCACAAGAAGTTGCTTCATTTTATGCTGCTCATTTTGTCTATGCTTAGAAGGATATTGCTGTAGAAAATTTTACTTCGCCTTTCACTATATAAACTCTATTTAAGTTCCGGGTTAGCAAAATTACAAACTATGTGTATATATTTGGGACTTGGGTAGCATAGATTAAAATAAGAACATTAAAAATAAAAAAAAGAAAGCCAAATCCTCAGCCAAACTACTGCATAAGAAATCTCTTACTTGAAGTATATAAATAAGGCTCTATGAAGGCATGAATGATTAAAATCCTCTTGCTTCTTTGGGTAGAAATCATGTAGCCTTGAGAATATAGTTTCCAGTAGTACCACTCAATTTAAAAGAGGATTATAATATTATGCCTTGTTTTATTTCACTATTTGGAATTGTTCATATTGGGGATTCTAGTTAACTAAAACAGTCCCATCACTGCCCTATCACTCCATTAACAACAACAGATAAATATTTTCGTTGACTACCTTATTTCACCAAACAACTATAGATCTATAAAGTAATTAACAATAGAAAAATGCCTTCATTTTGAACTCCAGTGCATAAATCAACCTGATATTCAATTTGATCTACTAAGTCTGACCATAAGGCTGCTAAAAAAAGAGAGGTAGAAAAAACTTTAAATCAGACTTGATCCTTAGTAAGGTAAAAATAAAATAAAATAAAATAAAATGATAAATATAAATCTTCCACTGATAGAAAGGGTGATATGATGACATTTAATATTTAATGGAAACACCAGGCTGCCCCAAAAAGATGATCATTAGAAAATATGAAGAAAGTAGAAATTACAGATTTAGTTGGGAAATCAAACTTATAATTAATAAATGCAACCTTGGATGCCCATAAATGATAAGTCTCACTCCAAGAAGGGTCTAAGGGTAGCAAATACAGGCCTACATGCAACTACATTATTTAGTCACCTAAAACCATTCCTTAATTCCATCAGATTGCCATAAGAATGAAAAGAGAATTGTCAGAACACCCATAAGACCAAGCCAGAGAAGACCCAAGTGTGAACCTCTGGGATTTTGGAGCAGTGATAGGCAGTCATTAGACTATGCCAATGACCGATGTCTGGGCTACTACTAAGGATTAGCTAGACCTTACCTGGTTCATGGAGGTGAAGGTTACTATGGGCTACCCTAGATATAAATGATACAGGAACAACTACACAGGTAGGGACCCATCCTTGTGGGTAACAGTAATCTGGGGTAACCGTTTTATCAAGGGGGTTCACTAGCAGTCACTGAGAGTGTGGAAGTGACCAATGCCAGTGCTCCTCGAGATTGTGAAGAAGTTAGTTGCATTATCACTAAGGTCACAAGGTGGTAATTATTGGAGGCTACTTCTTCCTGGGTGGACAAACTCATCGTCAGTGGCCTATAGGTGATTCAAGTTGGAATCCACTGGGTTTGGTAGGTTCACTACTCAGGAATTCTCTAAGACCCTTGGGACAGAGGATGGACCCATGGTGTAGTATGAGATGCATTGAATCCTCTACCTAGTTGACAAATAACCTTGACCCATACTGCCATCCCACTTAGCATAGAAGACCAAGGAACGAATGGGACCCATGGTGTAGTGCACAATGCACCATCATTCCTTTCTATGGAATGCTCTAGATAGGAAAGTGGTGAGTCTCTCTCTTATTTACTCTCTGTCTTTCCCACAACTTTGATGATCCCATTGTGAGGAGGTTGGATCCACGGTGTAGTTTGAGATGCACCGAAGCCTCGTCATAGTTGAGCTTTGACCTTGTTAGTCACCCTAAATGCCTCGACCAAAAAATTCGTAGGTTTGTCCCAAAATAACTTGTTGGGTCCACTTGGTTGGGGTGGATTGGGCTGTGGTTCACATGGTTGGGTGTGTTGCACCCTGCAAGGAAGTCAAAGCCAAGACAATTATGCATTTCGACATTTGTTTATGCCAAGTAATCTAAATCAAGTTTCTTCCTTTGATAATTGGTTTCCAGACATCTTAAATGTGTAATCTTATTTTGGTTTGCTACTAATGATGTTTATATGTGAAATTGCATGGTATAAAAAAAATTGCTCTCATGGCTAGGTTTCTACATTTGTATCAAAGCACCTAGGTTCAAATTGTGAACCTTGGAACCCATATATTCCATGTCTAATAAAAAATTCTTCTTGAATTTTATAGCCATGGGACATGGAAGGAAAGGTCAATGTAGAGCCCCTAAGAAAACCCAACAGAACCAAAACCATTACCTAAACCTAAGGAACCTGAGAAAACTGTACCTTTGAGTGAAATCGAGACAATACCTGACACAAAGGCTTTGGCCTACACTCTTAATAAAATGAAAGGAAAACAAGAAAAAGACAAAGCAGGCCCCTCTCAAGTTAAGGAATCAATAGTAAAGACTAAACCATCTGCTGTTAGATATTTCCACTTTAGATGTGGGCGTTATTGATGCAAAGCATGGAGGGAGATCATTAACTGACCACAAATAAATCAGCTTTGGACAATTCTTTAATCTTGAAAATTCCAAATTGGTACTTTCTCACAGTTTCATCAACTTTGCTTGTAGCATTCTAAACAATGAAATTTCAACATAACTTTCAAAAGAAATTAAAAACCCACAAACCAATTACCATTTTAGATACCCTTTTCCAAGTTTCAAAACATATCAAAAGTGTAGGGGTGGTTTCTTTTAACAAACCCTTCAAATACTTGTTGCTATGTTTGACAATAAGCTTAAAAGAGCAGAAATTCATCATAATTTGACCATAGCTTTTAGAAACTAACTCCTACCGAAAAACCAAAACTAGTTTTAGATACCCATTACAGCCTTGTGAAATATATATCAAAGGGTTTCTTTGGAATAGGACTTACAAATCTCTACTGCTACGTTTGTAGAAAGACCTAATTAAACTTATTTCACCAAGGATTTTTTTGTTCTATGACTCCCAAGCCTAAAATCACTTCACCAACACTTTGAACATGTTTAATATGGTCTGCACAAACTCTCCAAACTGATTTCCAACCTTTTCCAATGATCTTTCATCAAACCCTACCTTCTAAGTATTAATCTTGCCCAAAACAATGAGGTTTTCCAACTAGGGCATCATCAAAACTTCACCAAAACTTGCATCCTACTCCTGAAAATATCACGCACTCAAAATATACCCTATCTACCTCCATTCCATTGAGTTTGACAAGATTTCAATAGTGGAATGGAGAGTTGTACATTTTTCTTCCTTTCAACCTTGTTGAACTAGGGTTTCAAATCTATCTTGAGTAAAATGGCGATAAAACTCTCAAAACTCAATGAAATTAAATAATACCAAAACCAACAGAAAGATATTTCAATTCTTCATCTAGTACAATCAACTAAAAATCATAAAAAATTTGTACAGAAATGTACAATACTCTAAAACAACAAAAAATGTTGGAATTTTTAGAAAAAAACAAGGGTTTTGTATTGAGTTCTCTTCAAAATACAAGCCACCCAACTTGGTCTCACCTTCTCAAAACCAATTTAAACATATGACTCATTTTTGCAATTTTGCAATTTGACAATTTTTTTCAAAGTTGACAACATTTTGCAAGATTTTGCAACTTGACCCCACAAACCTCCTAGCAACCTAAAAATGACTCAAAACATGTGAAATGGTCAACAAAGACCTTATTACAAAAGAAACACACCCAAAACTCAAAAAATAAAAAAATTGCCTCATGGAGGCATGAAATCCAGTAAGTGCCCTACACCATACTCCTGGAGAAAGAAGAATTGATGTCCCTTTTGAATTGAAGGTAGGAATTCTCTTGCTTTATGTATTCTATCTTTTGTCTTTTGGCTTCCTTCAAACATTTCCATGTTGTCTTCATCTTTACCTTGGGTTTCATCTTGTCATTGCAAACTTTTTTTCCTCTTATTTTGCTACCTTGTAATAGATCTCTTTTTCCCTGATGGACTACACACTCTACCCCAACACCTTGTTCTCCTTCCAAGATCTACTTCATTTTAAATTTTGGTTTATCTCTTCTTAAGGCTGCAATAACACAACTCTTCTCACCCATCCTTGCAATACTAGATGATGCTTGCTTCTTATTGTCTATACAATAAAAAACCTTTCCTTCATCCTTGTCAATTTTGAAAACAAGGTATGGATCCTTTGTCTTGAAATTATGCCACTCAACTTCATCTTCACCAATTTGTTTGATCAATGCAAACATAAAGTAGGTTGCACCCTCATACTCCAACTGTAGATTTAGAGTGTCTTCAATCACCTTGAAGGTTTTTTCTTCCTTCTTTACATGAGAACTCCTTGCCTTGTACTATCATCTATTAACACATCAACATGCTATTGCATCAAGTATTGAACATCTAATGAAAATTGATCAATTCTAACTACTGTTATAACAGTCATATTTTTACTTACCATTTTATTAGCTCTCTTCCTCTTTTCTTGGCTTTTGTTCTTTAATCAGTGACTCCTTAATGTCTGAGTTTTCTACTCCCACTTGTCTTCTTCTCTGAATAATCTTCTTGATAGGCCACATAACCTTCTTCTTGATTGGTAAATGCCAACTTTGCATCTTAAGTTTCATTTTTTTTTCCATTTTTTCTCGAATTTCCCTCATTAGTTCTAAAGTATGTCTCAACTCTTTTATCTCTTGATCCACATCTATTTGTTTTTCCTTCTCCTTTTTCTTCTCCATCTCTTTTTCCTCTCTTTTCATCACGTATTTTTTTTGTAAACCATCATTCTATAAGTATCTCTTCCACACATTCATTTTTCACACACACAACTATCCTCTACCCAATAGGATTCTGGAAGATGCATGCTCCAAGACCTCTTCTACCCACTTCCTCTCAGTGGAAGAAATCTGCACACCTTCTACCCAACTTCATCACTATTGGAGGATACAACAAACCTTCTCTCACAACTTCCTCTCAGGGTTTTCTAGCTTTGATACCAATTGATGCTGATCATGGAGGGAGATCATTAACCAACTAGAAATAAATCAACTTTGGACAATCCTTTAACTTTGAAAATTCCAAATTGGTACTTTCCACAGTTTCATCAATTTTGCTTGTAGCATTCCAAATGATGAAAATTCAACATAACTTTCAAAATAAATCAAAAACCCACAAACCAATTACCATTCTAGATACCCTTTTCCAAGTTTTAAAACATATTAAAAGTGCAGGGGTGGTTTCTTTGTAACAAACCCTTCAAATACTTGCTGCTACGTTTGACAATAAGCTTAAAAGAGCAGAAATTCACCATAATTTGACCATAAATTTTAGAAAATAACTCCCACCCACAAAAAAACTAGTTTTAGATACCCATTACACATTTTTGAAACATATCTCAAAATCTCCTAGGGTTTCTTTGGAATAAGGCTCACAAATCTCTACTACTATGTTTACACAAAGGCTTAATTAAAGCTTATTTCACCAAGGATTTATTGGTTCTATGACTCTCAAGCCTAAAATCACTTCACCAAAACCTTGACCATGTCTAATATGGTCTGCACAAACTCTCCAAACTGATTTCCAACCTTTTCCAATGATTTTTCATCAAACCCTACCTTCTAAGTATCAATCTTGCCCAAAACAATGAGGTTTTCCAATTAGGCATCATTAAATATTCACCAAAACTTGCACCTTACTCCTAAAAACATCACAAACTCAAAATATACCCTACCTAACTCTATTCCACTGAGTTTTACAAGATTTCAACACTGGAATGGAGAGTTCTACATTTTTCTTCCTTTCAACCCTGTTGAACTAGGGTTTTAAACCTGTCTTCAGTAAAATGGCGATACAACTCTCAAAAATCAATGAAATTCAATAGACCAAAAAAAATAGGAAGATAATTCAATTCTCCATCTATTACAATCAACTAGAAATCATAAAAATTCTATACATAAATGTACAATACTATGATACAACAAAAAAGTTGGAATTTTTAGAAAAAACAAGGGGTTTGTATTGAGTTCTCTTTAAAATACAAGCCATCCAACTTGGTCTCACCTTCTCAACACCAAATTATTCATATGACATCGGTTTCCCAACTTCCCTTTGAGTTTCAATGACCAAATAACTTCTTTTCCCACAATGACCCTACATATTCCTTATTTTTGAGATTTTGCAATTTGATCATTTTTTTCAAAGTTGACAACATTTTGCAAGATTTTACAACTTGACCCCACAAACCTCCTAGAAACCTAAAAATGGCTCAAAAACATGTGAAATGGTCAAAAAAGACCTTATTACAAAAGAAACACACCCAAAACTCAAAAATTACAAAAATTGCCTCATGAAGGCATGAAATCCACTAAGTGCCCTACACCATACTCCGGGAGAAAGAAGAATTGAAGTCCCTTTTGAATTGAAGGTAAGAATTCTCTTACTTTATTTCTTCTATCTTCTACCTTTTGGTTTCCTTGAAACATTTCCATGATGTCTTCATCTTTACCTTGGGTTTCATCTTGTCAATGCAAACTTGTTTTCCTCTTATTTTGCTACCTTGTAACTGATCTCTTTTGCTCTGATGGACTACACACTCTGCCCCAACACCTTGTTCTCCTTCCAAGATCCGATTCATCTTAAATTTTGGTCTATCTCTCCTTAAGGCTGCAATAACACAACTCTTCTTACCCATCCTTACAATACTAGATAATGTTGGCTTCTTATTGTCTATACAATCAACAACCTTTCCTTCATCCTTGTCAATTTGGAAAAAAAGGTATTAACCCTTTGTATTGAAATTATTCCACTCAACTTCATCTTCACCAATCTATCTGATCAATGCAAACATAAAGTAGGCTACACCCTCATACTCCAACTGTAGATGTGGAGTTTCTTCAATCACCTTGAAGGTTTTCTCTTCCTACTTTACATGAGAACTAACTCCTTGCCTTGTATTGTCATCTATTAATACATCATCATGCTCGTGCAACAAGTATTGATAAAGTTTATTATCCATTTGTTGTAGTTTTCATAGACTTTGATACTTGGATGCTAACATTTTCATGATATTTCCTCAAAACCATAGACATTGGGCATAAGCTTATTTTTGTAACCTTTAAATGACATTGACATGTTATATGAACTATCTATGTTAATTTTAGATGTGGATTAATGTTACTTTAAGATAGTTATAGAAATGCAATTGTTGTGCGTACTAATGTTGTCATGCAGATATAATTAGAACCTACAAAATTGAGGAAGATTCCGCCAGTTGGTCATTTTCCATAAAGGTCAACAAGGTGATCATCCAAAAGGTCAATGGAGGGAAGACTCTCAATGGAGGGAGATTCCTAGTTCAAATCAAATATTGTAACTACCTTGTAAATGGTCATAATAGTTTTTTGAACGAATATAAGAGCTATTGTTATGCTATATCTACATTAAGGAAAACTTTATTGACCAAATTCCATGCATGGATAACCTCCTTTCCACTTTTTATGCTTTCCCTAAAGTGGCGTCCTCCTAATTTGTTGGAGTTGACCACCTTGCTAGGTAGTTAGTAGTTTTTATCCTTATAAATAAGACTCAAATGCTCATTCTCAGAAGGTTGATTAATTTGATGTTGTACTTGCATTCCTAGTTTTTCAGTAATACAATTATGCTGCTCTATTGTACTCATGCTTTCCAATGAATAAAATGAAGTTATAAGTTCGTGCATATGAGTTTACATTTTTTTTAAGGGATACTCATCCAAGGGGGCCCACTTGGTGAGCATTCCATCCTTTAGTTTAGTTATTACTTTCTGTTCAGCAATTAGTTAAGAATCTAGCAACTATCTATTCCTGCAACCACTAGAATTCTATTATGTGACTGTTCCTACAGCCAAAGTAGACATAGTAGTTTCCTGTTTATTTGCTCAAATTTTAATTTATGTCAAGCACTTTAGCTTAGTATAGTTGATGGTTGATGTTCAACACTTATATTACTTCTTTCTAAGCAATTTATTTTCAACATTATGTCTTTCTTAGT
The DNA here is from genome assembly GCA_007258455.2 of Sequoia sempervirens. Classification (NCBI taxonomy): domain Eukaryota; kingdom Viridiplantae; phylum Streptophyta; class Pinopsida; order Cupressales; family Cupressaceae; genus Sequoia; species Sequoia sempervirens. The sequence goes on from VDFB02072274.1 coordinate 67,290,138, forward strand.
TGTAGAATGAAGATAACTACTATGGATTCCTAGTGCACATACTGTGCTGACCCATTTCAAGTCTACATCCCTGGGTTGACAAGTTAAATGCACCTTCATGATGATTGAGATAGCTATTCAGATTAAATTTCCAATCTTTGAATCACAACTTTAAGGGCTTAGTTGTTAAATCATTGTAGGAGGCCAACATTTTTGGCACCGTTGTCGGGGATGGTTTCAAACTAGGGAGTTCTTTGGAGTCATTGGTAGTTTACCAACTTTACCTATCCATGGGGGACCTATGCCTACTCATTACTTCCATTCGGCTTATGCAATGCACCTACAACTTTTCAGAGGGCAGTCATTAGCATATTTTTAGATATCTCTCATGATTGCATGGAAATTTATATGGAATGGATGATTTTACTACCTATGGTGCTGATTTCAATGAAGCATTGTAAAATATCAAGAGAGTCTTATAGAGATGTGAAGACCATAATCTATCTTTAAATAGGGAAGAGTGCTTCATGATCATGCAGGAAGGTGTAGTCCTTGGCCACTACATCTCTCACCAAGGAATTCAAGTAGATCCTGCCAAGATTGAGGTGATCACCAATCTTCCTATACCTGCAAAAAAAAAAGATGTTAGGAGTTTCTTGGGACATGTAGGTTATTATAGGCATTTCATCAAATATTTTAGAAAAATGGTAGCACCATTGTACACTCTCCTAACTAAAGATGTTGAATTCCAATGGGCAGAAGACTGTGACAAGGAATTTTTTGACTTGAAAGTAGTTTTAACTCATGCTCCTATACTCAAAGGTCCTAATTGGGAGCTTCCTTTCACATTCATACAAATGCATCAGACTATGCTATAGGAGTAGTCTTAGGATAAAAAGAAGGAGCTATTGAGAATACTATTTATTTTGTCAGCAAAAATTTGCAGGGAGCTGAATTCAACTATACAGTGACAAAAAAAGAAATGTTGGCAGTGGTTTATGCCCTTAACAAATTCGGCACTATATAATAGGCTATCAGATCTTTGTGCACATAGACCATGCAGCCATTAGGCACCTCATGAATAAGCCCCTGATCTCAGGTAGGCTAGCAAGATGGTTGCTAATGCAGGAGTTTGACACAACCATTATTGATAAACTAGGGAAAGCTAATGTTGTTGCAGACTTTCTTTCAAGGCTGACTACATCAGAGGACAATCAAGTCATTGATGACTCTTTCCCTAATGAACATTTATTTTCTATTAGTGTGTATACACCTTGGTATGCTAACATAGCTAATTATTTGGTCATAGGGAGAGTTCCTCCTCATTCCTCTTCAAAAGAGAGGAGGATGCTCATTGAGAAAACGTATCCTTTCTCATGGATTGTATGATGCTTGTTCTACATTGGATCAGACCATGTCATGAGGAGATGTGTGAGGGAAGATGAGACATATGGTATATTACATGCATGTCACAATGAACCCTATGGAGGGAATTTTGCAGCCAAGAGGACAATAATAAAGATTCTGAACACGAGATATTACTGGCCCACACTACACAAGGATGCAGGGAAATATACAAGGAAGTGTGATAGATGCTAGAGGATGGGTCGGCCAACCAAATCTAATGAGATACCCCTTTACCCCTAGGTAGTAATCACTCCATTTGATAAATAGGGATTGGATTTTGTAGGACCCATTGATCCTCCATCAAATGGTAAATCCTATATCCTAGTTTGCATTGATTATGTAACCAATTGGGTAGAAGTTAAAGCCATGAAGCATGCAAGAGATAATAAGGTTGCAAAAAAAAATTATGAGGAAATTTTCACACGGTATGGGGTTCCAAGAGAGATAGTGATTGATCAAGGGGCTCAATTCACCTCAACCCTTGTTACAACACTAGTCAATGAATACAACATAAGGCATACGAAGTATACTCCTTATCACCCTCAGGCCAATGGCCAAGTTAAGGTGACCAACAGGGAAATTGAAGCCATTTTGACTAAAACAGTGGCTATCCATAGAAATGATTGGGAAAATAGGCTACCAAAAGTTGTTTGGGTCTATAGGACTACCTAGAAAACCACCACAGGATTCACTCCTTTTGAGTTGTTGTATGGAAAGATCGCTATGATTCCCATTGAGTTCGAGCATAAGACTCTTAGGACTGCACTAGACTTAGGGATGGATATCTTTGAGGCACAAAAAGATGGAATTATGCAGCTGAATAATTTGGATGAAATGAGAAAGAAATCCTTGCATCACATAGAGGTAGTGCAAAATCAGAGAATAAAGTGGCATGACAAATTCATAAAGGACAAAAAATTCCAGCTAGGTGACTGGGCGCTCCTTTATGACTCCAGTTTTTAGGATAATGCTGGTAAGCTGCAAACAAGGTGGCTAGGACCATATGAGGCTGCTGAAGTCTTTCCCAATGGAGTTGTTCAACTCACTACCATTGACCCTATGAGATTTAAGTTGTTTGTCAACGGTCATTACCTCAAGTTGTATCACAAGCCAACTTCCAAGGAGGAATTCCTGCAACAATTCACTTAACATGCAACATCCAAACTTCTTGCAGCCGAAGGAAGCAAACCTAGTGTCCCTCCTTCTGGCTAACCAAGGTAAATAAATTGTCATAATAAAGACTTCCACTTTTCTGGGAGTCCACTTCTTCATTCATTCATCCATCCGCCTATCCATCTCCACCTTTCTCTCTCTTCCATCACGTCACCATAACTTCACTTCATTCCATTTCACTTTCATTAATTGCTCAACGTACTTCTTAAAAGGTGACCGGTACTTCCTCAATATTCTTTGCAACAAATATTCCATGAATTCAGGTATGTGAGCATCAATTTGTTACATCTTAATTATCTTTTAGGATATTTAATTAATTATTATACATTAATGCAGATGTTCTCCATAGAATGTAATTATCCCCTTCCCTGTCAAATCGTCATTACCACTCGAATGTGAGGACAAATGCTCAAATTTAGGTTGGGAAGAGTGTGTATAACATGTCAACATGTCAGTCCATGTTGGTCCATGTCAACAAAATTTAAATTGAGCCAATTTGAATTTTGAGTGAGGTGACAGCTCGCATGTGTGAGATGACATCAACTGCCACCATTTTTCTTGATCGTATCCTTCATTTATTACTCCTTACTGCCTTTATTGCCTCTACCATAATCCTAAGCTACCAAAAAGGTAAAATTCAGATGACATTGGCATTGGGAATTTAGTAGCGTTGCAAGGAGAAATTTGGCTTTCAGATGAAGATTGCAGGAAGGGAAACCTTGTAGAGTGCTTGTTTAATTATAGATAGCTAAAACAATGGGAGGTGGGTTGATTCAAAATGAACCCATGGTTCATGATCTTGTGCTATAGGACGCACCTTCCCAGGCCGAGTTCAAAAATTGCGGGTGGTTAGATTATTTCTTGAAGTTGAATGACTATAATGGAGATGTTGCATTGGAATTTGCACAGACATTGTCTAAAGGAATGACCATGGTAAAAGGGTTGGAGGTAATAGCTACTGAAGAGAAGGTTGCATAAGTTACAGGGTTGCTTGCTGATGGTGAACATTACCTTGCTACCAGAGACACAAGGTCAGCTAGGGCTGATTTTACAAAACCTAGTGACCCTCCATTGCATGTCGACAAGCAAGGTGCGAAGAGAACTTCTCTGCCTGAGCTGTGGAAGAAAATAGTTGTCCACATTATGAGGTAATTCACTTGTGAAGGCCACCAGTTGAACCTACATTCTATGCACTTCAAACTCCTGAATCATATGAGGAATGGGAGAAGAATGAATGTTCCAAACATGTTATATCATCTCCTTTCAATTATGGCGGGTAAAACTAAAAAATGTAGGGATAATTTTGTCTCCCACCATTGTTTGATCAAATTATTAGTAGATAAGTATATGCATGATGTATCTAATATGACTTGGGAAGAATTCTTAAATATTGATCAATTTAGACCAGAGTATTTGTGACTTAGGGTTTTTCCTCAACCTCGTAGGGCTAGTACGAGAGTGATTTTTGTTGAAGCCACTCCTGGAGCCTCAACTTCTAGTGCAAGCCCTAGTGTAAACCCCCTTATAACTGAGAAAACTATAGAGATTAGTTCTTCTGAGATAGAACACTCAGAAAAAGCTAGTTCTTCTTCAGACTCTGATGATGATGTCCCTCTACAAACCTTAATTCGAACTAGGGCACAAAAGAAAGATGCAAAAAAGAGGAGGGGAAAAGCTAAAAAGAAAACGATAGAAAAAGATGTTCCAAGCTCTAAGAAATGGAAGACTGACATTGTTCTTCCTACAGCCAAGGAAAAACATGAAACCCCTCCTAGAAAATCAAGACCAATTGGGCCAACCACTAGTGTATCTCCAAAGAGAATCTCTAGCCCTCGAGAAACATCATAAGAGGACACATAAGTCCCAATGGGGTAGGTGAACATTGAGGAAAAAGGACATTTTTGAGGAGCAGGAAAATATAAGGTTGGTAGAGCTTGCTGCCATCACATAACAGGTTGAGAGTCTATAGTATGAGAAGAATTAGGAGCTCCTGTAGTATGAGAAAAAAAAAAGAGTTCCTGCAACATGAGCAAGAGAAAGAACCACTGTAGCTAAAATTGGATGAACAGTCAAAACCCTTGCAACCAGAATTGGGTGAGCAATCAGAACCCCTGCAACTGGGGCCACATGAAGAGCAAGAATCAGTACCAGGATTTTTTTTGGTAGGAATACATAAGCCCTCTAATTTTTTAATGCACATGGTAGCTATGCACTTATGGAATGAGATGCAAAGGAGGGAAGAGGAATGGAAAAAGGAGAAACGCAAGCTAAAGGAAGAAATTAAAAAGAGAGATGAAGAGATTGAAGAGAAAAATATGGAAATTGTTGCTTTAAAGGAAAAGGTGGACAATGTAGTAGCCTTAGTACCTTAGATGTTAGAGTGCAGGACTCCTACAAGGGTATATGCTCTATATTTGAAGGATAGGAATATTTCTTTTAAATTAACAAGGATCCTTTTAGGTTTGAATCTTTCCATTGAGACTCCTCTTGAATTTTTCTAGGCTTATCATATTGCTCCTCTTGAAAAGAAAAAATTGTTGTGTGAATTCTATTTGCATAATTATGTTGTGTCCCAAGATCATGATTGGAATCCATTGTTGTATGTTGGGGATCTCTAATTAAGAGCATTCATGTCTTGGATACAAAATGAAATTAGTTGGGGACAACAGTTTAGGACTTATAGGCAAATAGAATCGAACACTTCCCTGCCATTAAGGTTGAATCTAGAAATCTAGGAGAAATTTTCAGGGAATGGCACAAAATTCTTTATCAACCAAGCTATAGCAGTAGGATCCTGCCTGTGAGAGAAGCAGTTTACAAAGAATATGAGAAGGTAGCAGAAACCACAGGGAAATCTGTAATGGGATATTTGGCACAGAGGTGGAATAGTCTAACTGATGACTTAAAACAAGTTGAGCCTCACTCTCTACAAAACTATTCTTCAGCATGCAAAAGAGTTGCTAGATATATACAAATTGGAAGGATGAAGGGACAATTTTGGCTTCCATTACCTTTTTAGCCACCTATCTTATTATGGCTTGTGCCAAATTTTAGGTATTATTAATATGATATAGCTACATAAAGGAAAAGATGGAAAAAGTTGGACAACAAGCAAGGGTTTTATTGGGACCCTAATTCATACACTACAAGAACTAATGTAGGACAACTGGCAGGTACAGATTTCAAAGTGTTGACCAAGCAAAGAACAACCCTTCCTTTGTTGGAGGACCAACACAAGCTTAGGTTGGGGAGAGTGATGAGTCCATTTTATGGCTCAATTTTGATAGATTTTATTATCCATTTGTTGTAGTTGTCATAGACTTTGATACTTGGATGCTGACATTTTCATGATATTTCCTCAAAACCATAGACACTGGACATAAGCTTATTTTTGTAACCTTTAGATGACATTGACATGCTATATGAACTATCTATGTTAATTTTACATGTGGATTAATGAATGTTACTTTAAGATAGTTATAGATATGAAATTGATGTGTGTACTAATGTTGTCATGCAGCTATAATCAGAACCTACAAAACTGAGAAAGATTCCACCAGCTGGTTGTTTGCCATAAAGGTTAACAAGGTGATCATTCAAAAGGTCAATGGAGGGAAGACTCTCAATGGAGGGCGATTCCTAGTTCAAATCGAAGATTGTACCTGCCTTGTAAATGGTCATAATAGTTTGTTGGATGAATATAGGAGCTATTGTTATGCTAGATCTACATTAAGGAAAACTTGCTTGACTAGATTCCACACATGCATAAGCTCCTTTCCACTTTTTATGCTTTCCCTAAAGTGGCTTCCTCATAATTTGTTGGAGTTGACCACCTTGCTAGGTAGTTAGTAGTTTTTCTCCTTATAAATAAGACTCGAATGCTCCTTCTTAGAAGGTTGATTAATCTGATGTTGTAATTGCATTCTTATTTTTTCAGTAATATAGTTATGCTGCTCTATTGTACTCATGCTTTCCAATGAATAAAATGAAGTTATAAGTTTGTGCATCCGAGTTTACATTTGTCTTAAGGGATACTCATCCAAGGGGGCCCACTTTGTGAGCATTCCATCCTTTAGTTTAGTTATTACTTTTTGTTCAGCAATTAGTTAAGAATATGGCAACTGTCTATTCTTGTAGCCACTAGAATTCCATTCTATGACTGTTCTTGCAGCCAAAGTAGACAAAGTAGTTTCATGTTTTTTTGCTCAGATTTTCATTTTCATCATGCACTTCAGCTTAGTATAGTTGATGGTTGATTTTCAACACTTATATTACTTCTTTCCAAGCAATCTACTTTCAACATTATGTCTTTCTTATCTATAGAATGAAGATGGCTACTATGGATTCCTAGTGCACATACTGTGCTGACCCATTTCAAGTCTACGTCCTTGGGTTGACAAGTTAAATGCACTTTCATGATGATTGAGATAACTATTTAGATTATATGTCCAATCTCTGAATCATAGCTTTAAGGGCTTAGTTGTTAAATCATTGTAGGAGGCCAACATGGAGACCATTCAAATTAAATAGAGATCATAGAGGACTCCAATATTTATTCACCCAACCCAACCTTAATGCTCGCCAAAGAACATGGGTGGAGTTCCTGAGCATTTATGATTTTGACATATCTTATGTAAAGGGAAAAGAAAATTGCGTAGCAGATGCCTTGAGTCATAGGGCTAGTTTGAGAGTTATCACACAAGTAAAAATCAACCTAATTGATACCCTCAAGCAAATGCAAGAAAATGATCCTCTTTGCTAGCAAATGAAACTAGATATGGTGCAGCCAATGAACTTGATAGAATACTCTATGGGAAAAGATGGTATCCTTAGATACCAAGGTCAAATTGTGGTACCTGAAAAAGGGGGATTGAGAACAAGAATCTTGCAAGAAATTCATAATGAATAGATCAGGGACATCTAGGAGTGACCAAGATGTATACGGATATTAAACCTATCCATTTTTTGTCGGGAATGAAAAAGGATGTGGAAAATTTTGTGGCTAAGTGCCTAGAATTCCAAAGAGTTAAAGTTGATCATTTCCATCCTACAAGGGTGCTATATCCACATGAGGTACAACAACACAAATAGTCAGTAATTTCAATGGACTTCATGGTAGGTTTTCCAAAAACTCATCTTAAACATGATAGTATCCTAGTGGTGGTTGATTGACTGATCAAGGTGGCACATTTTATACCTAGTAATGTTAAGGATGATGCCCAAACCATAGCAAGAAAATTTCTTAAAGATGTTGTTAGATTGCATGGGGTTCCAGAAGTAATCATCTCAGATAGAGATAAATTATTCACCTCTCTATTTTGGACTACCTTAATGACAACCTTGGGGAATCAACTCAACTTTAGCACAACCTACCACCCAGAAACATATGGCCAAACATAGAGAGTCAACCTAGTTATGGAATATATGTTACGAATGTATGTCATGGACCAACCAAGTAAGTGGGAAGAATACTTTCCATTGGTGGAATTTGCTTATAATAACACCTACCAAGCTTCCATCTGAATGGTGCCTTTTGAGGCACTTTATGGTAGGAAGTGTAGAACACTAATTGGATGGGATGGAATGGACAATAGAGTCCATATAGGACCTGAGATACTTCAGGAATATGACCGACAGGTAAAGGTTATCAAGGAAAGATTAAAAGAGTCCTTAGATTGCCAAAAGAGCTATGAAAATGCAAAAAGAACTCCAAGAGAATTTGAAATATGGGATAAAGTGTTCCTTTGTGTTAAACCCCAAAAGAGTTTGATAAAATTTGGCAAGGAATCCAAGTTTTCCCCTTGATTCATTGGACTATTTGGCATTATAGAGAAAATCAGTCATGTGGCTTATCGACTGGCTCTTCCCCCATCTCTCTCTTGCATACATAATGTGTTTCACGTGTCTTTGGTTAAGAAATATGTACCTAACCCAACACATATAATTTATTGGCATGCACTATAGGTAGTAGAGGTTGGAGAAATCCGTCTAAGTCCATTCACAATTATGGGCAGGCGCAATACCACACTGCGCAACCACAACATACAATAGGTTAGGTCCTTTGGGACCAATATGGGGATCATGGAGCCACTTGGGAAGATGAAAAAATTATCAAACAAGAATATTCCCACCTCTTTAACTAATTTAGGATGAATTATCCTAAGGGGGAAGGAATGTCACATCCCCCATAAACACTAGACTTTATTTTGTGTTAATCGCCTGTCATCCCAATGTAATTTGGATGAAGGTGAAACTTTGAACTTATAACTATGTTTGTACCCCTTATTTTGGATGACCCTAAGAACTTAAATATTAATATAGTAGACTTAAAAACTTTAAATGGTCATTTGTAACAATTATTAAATAATTGATATTTATGAATTTAATGATGTTATTTGATTTTGGGTATGGATATATCTATTTGTTTATCAGACTAACCATGTACTAATGATTTTGTGAGAATGTGGATGATTTTTACAACAAAATGTGGACTTGGAAACCTATTCCAGGAAAGAACATTAAACTTATTAACTTAGCTTGATTAGTGGGAAGTCGAGTCAAATACTCCAGCCTTAAGAGTCCATCTACCACCAATAGTAAGGCTTGATTTGTATATGTTTCTTTTCTTCATTAATAGGTTAAATAATAATTTTATTCCCTTGAAAACATTTTCAAATTTAGCCATTAGGAGTATTAAGGGGAAATAAATAAATTAATAAATAAGATAATATTGGACAATTTAAACCCATAACTCGCTATTTGAAAATAAAATAAATCAAATAAAATATAAGATAAGAATTTACAAGAAAATATAAATTAAAAATAAAATAAAACAAGGAAATTAAGAACAAAGGAAAGAGAAAGAAAATAATAAAGCATGGAACCAAACATTAAATAAATAATAGAAAAATAAAATAAAGAGAGGAGATGTGAGTTTTTTTGGAGGAAGGGCAAATATTTCAATTTGCACGCCACAGACATGATGCATTTATGAGGAGAAGGGAACAAGATGGAGAGGGAGTTGTGCCATTAAAATAGCATGGAAGCCATGCCCATAGAAGATTTCGGAGTTAAGAGAATGTGCAAAAAAATCAAGGTCCTAGTTGCTTTAAAAACCCCACAAACCTCCCTTTGGAATGCTATGACTACAAAAGTGAAAAGGGAGCCATGAGAGTAGAAGAGAGAAGAAAACGTGGGAGAAACAATGGAGTGAAGGAGATTATTGCACCCATTTCAGCAAGGATGCCCTCATAGGTTTCATTTTGACTTATTAAATTGTTAAAACTTTGTGTTGTATGATCATTTACATCCATTTTTGTTGGCAGCCATCTAGGGCTCAAAAGAAAATAATAATATGGGCTAGTTAATAAGCTGGGTTTTATCTAATATTCTAATGCTTGCATATTGTTGCACAAGAATTTGCTTCATTTTATGCTGCTCATTTTGTCTATGCTTAGAAAATTTTACTTCACCTTTCATTATATAAACTCCATTTAAGTTCTGGGTTAGAAAAAATATAAACTATGTGTATATATTTGGAACTGGGGTTGCATAGATGAAAATAAGAACATTAAAAAAAGAAAAAAAAAAGAAAGCCAAATCCTCAGCCAAACTATTATATAAGAAATATCATACCTGAAGTATATAAATAAGGCTCTATGAAGGCATGACTGCTTAAAACCCTCTTGCTTCTTTGGGTAGAAATCATGTAGCTTTGAGCATATAGTTTCCAACAATATAATTCAATTTAAAAGAGGATTATCATATTTTGCCTTGTTTTATTTCACCATTTGGAATTGTTCATATTGGGGATTCTGGTTAACTAAAAGAGTCCCATCGCTGCCTTATCACTCCATTAACAACAACAAATAAATATTTTCGTTGACTACCTTATATCACCAAACAACCATAGATTTGTAAAGTAATTAACTACAACAAAATTCCTTCATTTCGGACCCTAGTGCATAAATCAACCTACTATTCAATTTGATCTGCTAAGCCTAGACCATAAGGCTACTAAAACAAGAGAGAGAGGTAGAAAAAACTTCAAATCAGACTTGATCCTTAGTAAGGTAAAATAAAAAAGAAAAGAAAAGAAAAGAAAAGAAAAGAAAATGATAAACATAAATCTGCCACTGATAGAAAGGGTGATATGATGAATTTAACATTTAATGGAAACACTACTGCCCCAAAAAGATGATTGCTAGAAAATATGAAGAAAGTAGAAATTATGGATTTAGTTGGGAAATCAGACTTATAATTAATAAATGCAACCTTGGACTCCCATAAATGATAAGTCTCACTCCAAGAAGGGTCTAAGGGTAGCAAATGCAAGCCTTCATGCGACTACATTATTTAGTCACCTAAAACCATTCCTTGATTCCATAGGAATGAAAAGAGAACTATTAGAACACCCATAGGACCAAGCCAGAGAAGACCCAAGTGTGAACCTCTCGAATTTTGGAATAGTGACAAGCAGTCATTGGACCATGACAATGACCGATGTCTGGGCTACTTCTAGGGATTAGCCGGCCCTCACCTAGTTCATGAAGGTGAAGGTTGCTATGGGCTACCCTAGATATAAATGATACGGGAATAGTTACATGGGTAGGGACCCATCCATGTGAGTAACGGTAATCTAGGGTAACCGTTGTATCGAGGGGGTTCACTGGCAATCATTGAGTGCATGGAAGTGACCGATGCTAGTACTACCCAAGATTGTGAAGAAGTTAGTTGAAATTATCACTAAGGTCACAAGGTGGTAATTGTTGGAGGCTACTTCTTCCTAGGTGGACAGACTCATCGTCGGTGGCCTATAGGCGATTGAGGTTGGAATCCACCATGTTTGGTAGGTTCACTACTCAAGAATTCTCTAAGACCCTTGGGATGGAGGATGGACCCACGGTGTAGTATGGGATGCACTGAATCCTCTACCCAGTTGACCAATAACCCTGACCCATACCTCTATCCCACTTAGCGCAGAAGACCAAGGAATGAATGGGATCCCCGGTGTAGTGCGCAATGCACCGTCATTCCTTTCTATGGGATGCTCTAGATGGGAAAGTGGTGAGTATCCCTCTTATTTCCTACTTGTCTTTCCCACACCTTTGGTGATCCTATTGTGAAGAGGTTGAACCCACAATGTAGTTTGAGATGCAACAAAGCCTCTTCATAGTTGAGCTTTGACCTTGTTAGTCACCCTTCATGCCTCGACCAAAACATTTGTAGGTTTGTCCCGAAATAGCTTGTTGGGTCCACTTGGTTGGGGTGGACTGGGTTGTGGTTCAGATGGTTAGGTGTGTTGCACCCCACAAGGAAGCCAAAGCCAAGACAATTATGCATTTTGGCATTTGTTTATGCCAGGTAATCTAAATCAAGTTTCTTCCTTTGATAATTGGCTTATGGACATCCTAAATGTGTAATCTTATTTTGATTCGTTGCTAATGATGTTTATATGTGAAATTATATGGTATATAAAAAAAGATGCTCTCATGGCTAGGTTTCTACACAAGGTAAGTTACACAAGCCTCGAGACCTCCCATATGTAAACTTACATTTTTCATTAGAAAAATCTTTGATTAGGGATCTTAGCGGTGTTCTACCCTTTTGTTAGATCAAAAACTTTCACAACATCCTCTACTTCCATCTCATCATCATCACTATAGCAATCAAAAACTACCAATGCATTCATCTTTGCTATCCATGATCATTCTTGATCTCAAAGTTGTAAAGCTAGTCCACTAGGGGTTTGATAAGGGGAGCTTGATCCTCACAATTTGGTAAATTCTCCAAAGATATTTGTAAACACCAATTTTCCTTATTCACATTAAAATAGAAAAAATGAAGGAAATAAAATTTCAATAGTCCATATTGTGCAAGATCAAATCCACAAGTTATAGATCAATTCCACATGCAAGATTAGATCCACACTTGTGGAGACTATCTTTGCACTTTTAAGGTGATCCAATGTGAAAATAATCAATTTATAAAAGTTGATATCTCTATTTAAATCAACCCTAATATTTCAGGGCATCAATGAATTATCTTTAGACATATGTCATGACATGTCTTCAACATTATATTTTGAGTTCTCACATTTAATTTATTACAATTTTACATGTAATTTATTATTTATTTTAGTTATGGGTTTCAAGTCATTACTCTAAGACAAATTTATTTATCACTGTGATTTAACTAATGGTCCTAGGCTCATTTATGTATAGAGGTGTGTTTATCCCTATACAAAAATTTATAATTGAGTGATAAGATAGGGGTATGCACATGAAAATGGGGGGCCAAAAGGAGGTCAAAAGTGGCCATTTTTCCTCTCAAATAAGTAAAAAACTAACCTTCAATGAATAATTCATGATACCCATGCTCAGAATCTCAATATGTGACAAGAACATGTTAGTTTGTGGAGCTTGATCATACTCTGATGTTAAATTTTAGTGACTTTGGCGTTCATGATTTTCCCCCAAAATAATTAACGAGGGAGTGCAAGGGATTGTTAAATTTAATTAAGGAAAATTTTCAAAGCTTTTCACTAAAAAATAGCTTTATAACTACTCAAAATTAATATTTTCTTCTTGTTGTGACATGGGATGTAAAGCAGTATGGTCATGCAGTTGGAAATTGAACAGTCACATGTGAAAAGAATGAAACAACATGTAGAAGCATGCAAAATTAGTATTGCAGGTCATGTGGTTTTGTTTGTGGAACAGACAACAATGTGTGCAAGTGTTGAGCAATTATTTTATTATTTGGAGCATGCAACAAATTGTTGCGGGTTTATGTAATATTATAATCTATATTCTTTCTGTAGACACCTAAAAATGGTCTGGAGAATCCAATTAATCGAATACGCCTTATTTGATTAATTAATCTTAAATTCCTCTACTTAGTAAATAAATAGAAATATTTATTTATATTAAGTTCATTTATCAATTCTCCTATTTTTCTCTCCTAATTAAATAAACAAAATTAAAAACTTTGTTTTATTTAATTATTATCATTATTTCTTCTATCTTAAAATTGAATACACAATTTAAATAATTCATGTTATTTAATTTCACATTTCCTCTTAATTAAATAATCAAAAATCTTTTATTTAATTATCACTCTCCTTTAATTTAATAAAACCAAACCCTATAGTTTGATTTATTAAATTATTTATTCCTCATTTTTGCTAAATTTAAATAAATTAAAATTATTTAAATTTATTGCATAAAGTTTGCACTATTCCCTCACCAATAAATATTTATTTCTCACCAATCAAATTAATGGCACTGCCATTCACGGGAAAGCTTCAGGGAAAATCTGCAGGAAGATCTCTCAACAACCTTCCACCCACCTTCCCTCTTATCTTGCCTGGTGTTTTCATGGGGAGAAACCATTCTCCATGATCAGCTCCTTCTTCTCATCCCATGCCTTTGGATTCTCCAGAAGAAATCACAGCCCCTCATCCCGGTTTCCTGTACAATTGTGCTGCCGTGAAAGCTATAAATACAGCTCTTGGGCTGCAAGAAAAGGATCCCAACGAATGTAATCTTACTCTGCAGGTTTCCAAAGCACTCAAGCATCCAATTCATCCAACAATCATCCAGCAACCATCCAGCATCCATCCAGCATCAGCATTTGCAGCCATGGCTGCCATTAGCATAGAGTTTGCATATTTAGATTAAAATAGAGTAGCATAATCTCATTTCTCATTCTCTAAGTGTCACTTAATAGTTTAATTAGCTTAAGAATCTGAGAGCTAAGTAAATTAGAGAAGTCTTTAGAGTTAGAGAGCAATAGGATAGCATTTTGAAGCTTTTTAGTTTAATTTAGTTTAAATTCATTGAGTTTTAGATACAATTATCTTATTTAGAAGCGTAGATGCATAGTTTAGCTTGTTTCCCCCATTCTACCGCTTACAAAATGGCGCCCACCGTGGGGCAATACCCCGTATTTTGCTAATTTTTAAAAATCTTGTCGTACAGGAATCGGCGTAAAAGTTTTCGTGGGATTGAGAGTTTTTACAGCGCGCCAGGATTCTGTTTTAGCGCGCCAGGTTCTTGTTCCAGCGCGCCCGGTAACTATTCCAACGTGTCGGGTTTCTGTTCCAGCGCGCCCAGTCACTGTTCTAGCGCGCCTGGTTTCTGTTCCAGCGCGCCACTTCTTTTCATTTAAAGTCATTTCTTTCATCTGGATTCAACGCGTCCGCGGCCAAATTTCATTTATTTCTTTCTGTTTGGTTAAAATTTACCAATCCTAGGGTAGAAACAATAAAATTTAACAATCCTAGGATAGAAATGGATAAAATTTACCAATCATAGGATAGAAATGGATTAAAAATGTACCAATCCTAGGATAGGAACATCACACTTCTTTTGAGGTTTTAAAAATTCAACATCTTGCTTGTCATGGAGCAATATCTCCTTTAGAAGTAAATCATTTGTCTTTTGGGCTTAAAAAGAACAAAATCTTGCTGTGTTTGGGTGACAGGTTTATGCTCTCCCCTTAACTGGGTGCATCAAAATACCAGACTCACTATTTACTTTATGTAATTTTATGCTTTTGTTAAAACCTTTAGACAAGCCTGCCATAGTGGGAAAAAGTACTCACCCTATGGGAACGACCTGAGTGGGGACAGCCAAAAGCCATGGTATTCCAACCCACTTTAAAATTTATGTGAATTTGGAGAAACCCTCTTTCAACGGAAGTGCACAGGATAACCATCCCCAAAATCTTTGTTTTAAAGATTGGGAGGTCTCTCTCGAGAGTTTATCCATTTGCCGCTCCGAACGGAAACCCTATCTAAGAACTTAGAACTAGAAGCACGCTTGTCAGTTTCTGAACATTGTAATACTCGGCGGTGCAGGGGCGGGGAAGAATCTACCCTCAAGCACTCACCATATAATTGCCAAGGACTGTTTGCTCAGGGGATCCGGTATCCACTTCCGTCACTCTGAGTACGCACCTGGAAAAGACAAAAACACGGGCGCCCTCTAGGGGGTGACATGGCTGTGTGAGTCGACGCAATTCCAAGCTGTGGGCCGTTCGAGTATATAACGATGACCTTTTGTCTCTAGGAGTGAGTCTGTTTGGATTGTCTTATCTTGTTATCAAACCAGTAAAAATCAAGAAGAATCATTGATTCTTGAGAACATACACTACTTGTTTAGATTCTAGGATTTTAAATACAACCACTCTATTCTTGATTGCTGTGTTTTCTATCATTAAACTCAGATAAGATCATCACAAAAATCCTAAAAAATCAAAACACTTGTGGATTTCTCATGATTCGAGATTGGGTATCCACCAAGTTTGTCAAGAAATCTCTTGCCAAACGAATCCGAAAACCAAAGAGGACACTTGCCTACAAACAACTCCTAAGAAAACAAAGGTTTCTATATCAAAGCAGGAAAGTTCTACTCCAACATCGAACTTTTATTCATAGGTATCATGATTTCTCTAGAGGTTATACAGACGACTACGCCGTAGCTCCCTTAGACTCACAAGCATACTTTCAAAGAAGAGCTCTTAGGCAACATCACAATCATAGTCAGAGAATTCATCCTGAATACATCCCACAACCGGCCATCCAATATGATACCAGACCAAGTGAGTTTCATAGAATAAGATAGTTTTTTCTATCTTAAACCCCTTCAGGTCATAGTTTTAGCGCGCCCGGTTTCTGTTTCAGCGCGCTTGGTATCTGTTTTAGCGCCCCGGAATCTGTTTCAGCCGGTTTCTATCTCAGCGCTTTTTATCTCTGTTTTAGCGCGCCTAGATTCTGTTTTAGCGCACCCTATTTTAGCGCCTCTAGCATCTGTTTTAGTGCGCCTGGTCTCTGTTTTAGCGCGCCTAGTCTCTGTTTTAGCGCACCCGGTATCTGTTTTAGCGCGCCATAAAACCCAAAAAATAGAGAGTTAATAGGGCATTTTGTCAGCTTGCCCATATCAAATACAAGGTTTCTATCAGTTCAAAACAATTTTTTTTACAGTCCAGAACACAATAGTCATACAAAAAGAAAAGCTTTACCCCTATACCTAGATCTTGCAGCATCTTGCATAGTGTCGTTATCACCAAAATCTGAGATTTTCTGTCAAAATTTCCCTATCAAGGATTCTATCATCCTTTCATCACGAAACTAGACAAAACAAAATCAGATTTTAAATCAACAACCTTGACACTTATCCAATCAAATCCAAGATCAAAGTCTAGGGTAAACCTTTTAACGTTTGTATGCCTATCTTCACACGAGCAGCATATCAAAAACAACAAGAACAAGAAAACGAAAAAATAGCAGCCATGACTGAAGAAAACCCTTGGGGACGATATAGCAACACTGATCCTCTTATTAACTCACATGAGAAGGAAATAACTGCAGAAGAAATCGAGAAAGTGCAACAAGACCCTCATTTCCATAAATTTATGGAAAAGATGCTAGAGCAAGACATGGAAAAGTATCTTCTCTTATTAGCTGACAAAGGTGCTAAGCTTCCTAAAGACTTTGATGTCAATCAACTCAAGGAAGCAACCACACCTAACTCAACTAATATAGAGAATCCAAATCAAATAGATGCTTTGACAAGACAAATCCAACAGTTACAATTACAATTCCAGAATATCCAACAAGGGCCAACAAAGAGGTATCTATTACAAGACATTTGCCCTTATCCATTTGACTCAAGCATCAACATGATACCATTTCCAAGGTATTATGAGTACCCAACATACAACAAATACAATGGGAGAACTGATCCGTTTGACCACGTACGAGAATTTCGAGCTATGAGCATAGAGTTCACACACGAGGACTCTTACTTATTACGGTTATTCCCAAGAAGCCTAGGAAACACTTGCATGGAGTGGTTTTCTAAATTAGAACCTGGAATTCAATCCTTTGAGGAACTAATCAATAGGTTCATAACACACTTCTCATTCAACATCCAACATGGGGTAACCTTAAAAGAACTTTACAACACCAAACAAACAAAGGGCGAAAAGTTTCTCTCTTTTCTCCAACGATGGAGAAGGCTATTTGCTAAATACCCTAGATCTATTCCTAAAGAGGAGAAGATAGAGATGTTCATTGATAACTTAGTAGATGACATGAATTACAGATTGGACTTACAATGTCCATCCACATTTGAACAAGTTATCGAAAAAGGGCTTAAAATCGAAGAGGCTCTAATCAAAAGAGGAACAATCAAACATTTCACTGAAGGTTCAAACAATAACCATTCCTCTAACAGCAACAACGAAAAGCCAAGATTTTGGCAAAAGAACAAGAATACTGATACCATGATCGATGCACATACATCTAAACCAGTATTCACCTTGACACCAACTACTACAAACAAACAAAACAATGGTTTTAATATCAAACAAAGTAGTGATCAAGGAAATAATCAAAACAGTGGAGAAACGAAAACCCAATCATTCCAACGACCCTCCAATAAACGAAAATTCACGCCATTAGGACAATCGTTGGAATCAGTCCTCAAAGAACTTTTAAACGAAAAACTCATTCAAGTGCAAGAAGCTAGAAATTGGGACCCTCAAGTCAAACCATCATGGTGGAATGACTTACATTACTGTCACTATCATCAAAATAAAGGTCACATGACTGAAAATTGTTGGCAATTAAAACATGTACAAACAAGATCAAAAGGGAGAATCTTCTCCGACCATCAACAACAAAGAGGATGAAGAGTTATGCAATCAAATCAACCAAGACAACGACATTACATCTACCAATTTGGTACAACATATGGACAAATCCGAAAACCAAATCAATGTAGTCACACTCAAAGGGAAACAAGAGTACCAACCGGTTAATGCCACAACAAGGGCACAATCCAAAGTTATATTGAAAGGAGCATCAATATCATCCCCATCAGTGGATCCCCCCTCCAATCAATATAATCTCATCGATCAATTACAGAAAATACCGGCACAAATATCAATCTTGGAACTTTTGAAGATTTCCCCATCACACAAAGAGGTTCTTGAACAAGCTCTCGTATCAACTACAGTACCTAACAATCTGGATGTGTGTCAATTCCAAGCTATGGTGGGACATCTATCTGCACCTCATTGCCTTTCTTTTTTCGAACATGATGATGTATCACTCACCCATCCGCATAATTCTGCCCTTCACATTGAAGTCCTTATCCATAAACATCGTGTAAAACGTGTCCTGATAGATGGAGGGGCCGGTTTAAATATTTGTACCTTAAAGCTGATTCGTGCACTAGGATACTCAGATGAAGCCATTGATACCAGAAGAAAAATCACAATCAAAGCATATGATGAAGAAGAAAGGTCCTCTACAGGATTGATCATATTACCCATTCAAGTTGGGCCTATTGTCCAAAAAGTGGTTTGCCAAGTCTTAGATAGGGAACTGACATACAACATACTGTTGGGACGCCCTTGGATCCATGATATGCAAGCAGTACCGTCTACCTATCATCAATGCCTAAAATTTCCCGTCAATGGACAGGAGGTAACAATCACAGCAGACTACAATGACACCCAAGCTTGTCATACATTGAAGACATCTCAGGATACATTCATACCTAACAATAGAGAAGTTGGCACATCAGATAGTGAGCAACAACAAAGCTTCATTTCAAAGTGGCTTCCAAAACAACAAAGATCACAAGAGATAAGGGTGGCACAATCTAACCCTTCAAATGTTGAAGAACAATTGGCTCCACTCTCACATCAATTCACCAAAGAAGTACAGATAAGTGACAAAGGAATAAGTGAATATGGTGTTGGACACTCATTCCATCTATCACAAATGTTACCCTCCTTACAAACACATGGACAACCATCCACAAACACCCACACTTCACAACAATCTACAATAGCATTAGATGGCAGATTTGTAAAAGCTGGGAGCTTAGATGAAGAATCAGAAGATAAGGCCATACTAAATTGGCTTTATAAGGATGAGGAAGCCCCCACTTCCACAAGTAACATCATAGAGACAACTCAATATGGGAAAGGAAAAACTATTCTTGAGAAGATGGGATATTTAGGACAGGGACCTCTTGGGTTAAGGAAACAAGGCATAACAGAACCAATCCAGCCTCTTACGCTCCAACATAAGGATAAAAATGGACTAGGATACACAGAAAAAGCAAGAGCAGAAATCACCAATAAAACTGTGGAGCATATTCTTCAAATAAGAGATAATTCTGAAACAGATTCAAATGAGTATGAGTGGGACAACTTATCAGAAGTTTCCTACGAAGATATTCAGATTGATATTATCAAAAAGTATACCCCCAATCATGAGGAGGGTCAAAGCTCAAGTTTTAATCCTATTGTCTTTGAAACGCAAAATTTTGATGACTCAAGTGAAGATGAACAGACATCGATTGAGATAAATGATGTGGAAGAAAATACCTTTGTAGGCCTCGACATAACCATAGACAACCTAGACGACATTTCCGTCCGAGCTTTCACAATCGCTGACCTCAACCCATCTAATGATTCATTGTCTTTACTACATCCCGAACTTATCGAATGGGAAGCCCAACATCCTATTAATCTCCCTGTTTTTGACAATGATTCCTCGATTATTAACTACCTTTGCTGT
Organism: Sequoia sempervirens; assembly: GCA_007258455.2. Lineage (NCBI taxonomy): Eukaryota > Viridiplantae > Streptophyta > Pinopsida > Cupressales > Cupressaceae > Sequoia > Sequoia sempervirens. The sequence goes on from VDFB02072274.1 coordinate 67,310,299, forward strand.
GAGGAATCCGATGCTTGTTCTACCAATACTTCTTTTAATGATGCTTTTAGGCAGGAGGATGCCAAACCTTCCAGTTGCAAAAATATGAAAGAAAAAAATGGATCTAATGGTGAAAACCATTCTATGGCAGTATTTGATCCTAAAATAGTAAAAATAAAGAACGCATCCGATGGCAAAAACCTCATTGAGGCACCAAAGGATGGAAGGTTTGACATTCTCCCGCAACATTACCATGAAAGATCATCAGTGTTAATAGAACCCACACAGTCTATTAATATTGGCACAGCAGAAAAAGCAAGAATATTACACCTGGCCGCATCCATGACAGATACAGAAAAGCCAGATTTTATCAAATTCTTTGAAGAACGATGCATCAATTTTGCTTGGTCATACTCTGACATGCCAGGCTTGGACACAGATCTCATTATGCATCACTTATCCTTACCAGCTGGCACTAAACCAGTAAAACAAAAGCTGAGAAAAATGCATCCACATGTTGCATTATTAGTGAAAAATGACTTGAAGAAATTACTAGATGTTGGATTCATCAGATCTATTGACTATGCGGAATGGATATCCAACATTGTGCCTATTTCAAAGCCGGATAACACCATCAGAATATGTACTGATTTCCGGGATTTAAATAAAGCATGTCCAAAGGATGATTTTCCTTTGCCAAACATAGACATGATTGTAGATCTCACAGCCGGCCATAAAATGCTATCACTCATGGATGGATTTTCAGGATACAATCAAATCAAGATAGCTCCTGAAGACCAAGAAAAGATAGCCTTTACATGTCCATGGGGCACTTTTTGCTGGAACGTCATGCATTTTGGGTTAAATAATGCAAGAGCTACATACCAGCGGGCTATGACAACAATCTTCCACGACATGATGCATACCTTCATGGAGGACTATGTGGACGACATCTTAGCCAAATCTTACACCAGGGAAGGACATCTAGAGATATTGGCCAAAATATTTGACAGGTTGGAAAAATTCAAAGTCAGATTGAATCCAAAGAAATGTGCCTTTGGAGTAACATCAGCAAAGCTCCTAGGATACATAGTTTCTACAAAGGGAATTGAAGTAGATCCGGCAAAAGTCCAGGCCATTATGGAAATGCCACCTCCTAAGAATATCAGCACATTAAGATCTCTACAAGGCCGACTACAGTCCATCAGAAGATTCATCTCCCAACTAGCAGATCGGTGTCATCCGTTCAACCATCTCTTGCATAAAAATGTGCCTTTCAAATGGGATGAACAGTGTGAGAGTACCTTCAATCAAATCAAGCATTATCTGATGACGCCACCAATCTTGGTACCACCCAGTGAAGACAAGCCATTATTGTTATATATTGCAACAACAGACATTTCTTTAGGAGCCTTGCTAGCACAAGAGGATAAAGAAGGAAAGGAACAGGCTATATACTATATCAGCAGGACACTCAATGGACATGAAGTAAACTACACCTTCATTGAAAAATCATGCTTAGCAGTAGTATTTGCAACACAAAAATTGCGACACTATATGCTTACTCACACTATCAAGCTTGTTGCAAAAATTGATCCTCTCAAGTATTTACTGAGCAAAGCAGCTTTAACAGGAAGGTTGGCAAAGTGGGTCATGCTCCTCAGTGAGTTTGATATTCAGTATGTGGAAAGGCGAGCTATCAAAGGACAAGCCATCGCCGATCAATTAGCAGAAGCTCCATTATCTGACAGTCATCATATGACCATGGAATTTCCTGATGCAGATATCCTCAATGTCACAACACAACCATGGCAACTCTACTTCGATGGATCCTACACACAACATGGATCAGGAGCAGGAATTCTATTTGTCACACCTCTTGGGCACACAATCCCATGATCATACAGGCTTACCTTCCGTTGCACTAACAATGTGGCAGAATATGAAGCTTTGATCCTTGGAATTAAATTGGCTATTGAATGGAAAATCACAGAACTACACGTGTATGGAGACTCCCAGTTAATCATTTATCAAGTCAACAATGATTATCAAACTAAGGATGACACACTGATTTTGTACAAGAGGCTGGTGGATGACCTACGAAAGTACTTCATAGAAATCAAATTTGAGCAGATACCAAGATCAGAGAACAAAGCAGCAGATGCCATGGCCACAATAGCATCTCTTCTACAAATGCCTGAAACACAAGATCGTTATCGATTTATTGTAGAACAAGTATCAAATCCTGCATACGCAAATCCCAAATCCCAAACCATAAGCCTTTTAGATAGTGCCCAATCCTCCATTTATGGAGACATTTATGCTTATCTGAAAGATAATATCTTACCACCAGATCTTTCTCGCAACCAAAAGCGCAACTTCATACGCCAATCCGCCAAACATACCATTATTGCCGACACCCTTTACCGTCGAGGCCTAGATGGTACTCTTTTACGTTGTTTAGAACATGACGAATCCGCTTCCGCTTTACACGAGGTCCATGAAGGAATTTGTGGAACACATTCAAGTGGATTATCTTTAGCCAAGAAACTCCTTCGTTTGGGGTATTACTGGCCACACATGGAGCAAGAGTCTTATCACTTTGTCAAAAGATGTTCAAAATGCCAGATCCATGGCAATCTTATACATGCACCAGCACAGGAGTTGCATCCATTTGCAACTACATGGCCTTTCTGTCAGTGGGGATTAGACCTGGTAGGGAAAATTCACCCATCTTCATCTAATGGACACAAGTTCATTATCACAGCAACCGAATATTTTACAAAATGGGTGGAGGCAGTTCCTTTAACCACAATCACTGGAAAGCAAATATCATCTTTCATTCTTAATTATCTCATTTGTAGATATGGGATACCCTAGTCAATCATCACAGATAATGGCAGGCCTTTCAAAAACCAAGATGTCCAAGAGCTATGTGAAAAGTTCCATATTCAACATTGCTTTTCAACCCCGTATTACCCTCAAGGTAATGGGCAGGCAGAAGCTTCAAACAAAACAATCCTAAAGATTCTCAAGAAGACTGTAAATGAAGTGGGACATGATTGGCACGTTCAGCTAAATCTTGCTCTTTGGGCTTACAGGACTAGTATCAGAACACCAACATGAGCTACACCATATGCTCTTGTCTATGGATCAGAAGCAATACTACCTATTGAGGTAGAAATTCCATCCCTTCGAGTCTCACTAAAGGGACTCATTTCAGATGAAGATTATAGGGTCTCTAGACTTCAGGAATTAGAGCTACTTGATGAACGTCGACAACAAGCTGTTAATCATTTGACAACCTATCAACAAAGGATGTCTAGAAACTATAATCATAGGGTTAAACCTAGAGTCTTCCAGATTGGAGACTTGGTCCTACGGGAAAACCCTAGAAATCAAGCAGACAGAGAAAAGAAGGGAAAGTTTGAACCTAACTGGATAGGACCTTATGTAATCATATCAGTCTATGGATCAGGAGCATATCGACTGTCTACACCAGAGGGAGACATGTTGGAGGAGCCCATGAACAGCATTCATCTCCGGCGATTCTACACTTGAGGATATCTAGTGCACGGTCAATAAAGTTGTCTCGATGAAAACCTGGCAAACAGGCGTCATGATGACAGAAAAAGAGAAAAAAAAAAAAATAAAAAAAAAAAAAAAAGAAAAGAAAAAGAAAGAGGACACAATAAAAACAAGTGATGAAAACCTGGCAAACAGGCGTTACTTGTGATTTTCACCAAAACTCCTCTATCTATTGGGTACAGTGTTGTTACGATTGTTTCCTTTCATATCATTTCCATCTATCATTTGAGATTATCACTATCCATATCATAGCAAGGATACCATGTTTTACCCTAGCTTGGGGGCAACATCCTAATGTTATCTGGTACAAGTAGACTTTCAGCTTGCATGGAAGGGCAGTTAAACATAACAACATCAAGTGGCAACCCATCAAAATCCAAAAACATCAGAAAATCAAAATCCAAAAACATCAGAAAATTCAAAGTCCAAAAACATCAGAAAATCCAAAATCGAAAAAACATCAGAAAATTCAAAATCCAAAAACATCAGAAAATCAAAAACACAAAAATAGAGTCTGCATCAGTCAAAAGTGGAGTCTATGTTAGTCGAACTACGTGGTCTCTGCGTGTATAACGTAGGCAAGACTAATCTTTGATCAGTCCCCGAGACCCCTAGGATAGGTCTTTTAGGTAGCATCACTTGGTCAAAACATTTGGGAAAATCATGCACACATCAGCACACACATCTCGACACTGATGATCTAATCTGAATAATGATTTGAAAATACATTAAGTAGAATTTGAATTGTTGTGCTTTTTATCATTTGATTATTATTTCTTTGGAGCAACTCAATGATGTATTGAACTAGAGATGTAAGGAAGAAGAATGATATCTTTTCTTTGTCTGCTGTTTGTGAATTAGTCATTATTGTTTTGTGAATTGTCGCGGGAAATGCTCTACCAAGTATCATGGATGACATTTAAATTCACTTAAGAAAATGATTAATTCTTGTTTGTTTACGCAAGAAATGCTCAGGTCATCATTGGTCTATCTTATACCATGATGCTTATGTTTGCTTGCAATATCAAAAATCATGAAAGAAATATTCAGGTCATCATTGGTCTATCTCATATCATTGATGCTTGTATTCGCTTTCAACATTAAAAAAATAAAATAAAGCTCAGTGATGATACAAAGCAGATTAAATAATTATTAAAGTGACACTTAGATTTGCATTGATAAAATAGGCATTTGAATGGTTAACATAGATTGCATTCATAATAATACATCTGCAGAGTACTGATGGCACAAGTTACAATGATTCAATCACAAATGATGTTATCTTTTCTTACTAAAGACTGAGTATACTTGACACATGCATATGGGATCATATCTTCATCTCATCATTCCATAATAAAGATCTCATTTCGTGACATCATATATACACGATATGTTACACCATTTCATTTATCATTACATATTCATCATACATCATGGCATTACATCTCATTACATATCATTTACATCTCACCTATCATACATCATTACATTTCATTAAATCCATACATCATTTACATTTACATCATCACATATTCATCATACATCATGGCATTCCATCTCATTACATACATCATCATTACATCTCATCCATTTACATCTCACCTATCATACATTACATTTCATTAAATCCATACATCATTTACATTTACATCATCACATATTCATCATACATCATTCAAATCCATTTACATTACATTTCATTTACATTTACTTTACATTTCATTTACAGTTACATCTCATCATTCATTAAACATCATCTACTCATCTATCATTACAATTAAATCACATTTCATCGTAAATCATTCTATTCACATCTCATTATTTATCATTTATCACATTTCATTTACATACATCATTACATTTTACATTTCATTTATTCATCATCCATTTATCACATGTCACATTTTACAATTCATTTCACATATTCACATATCACATCTTCATTTATTACATTTTCCATACATCGTCCATCACATTTTATCTATCATACATATCATAAGAAAAGAAATACATCGTTAATATCATTTCATCCATCACATCAATACATCATAAAATCCACACATCCATCACATCAATACATCATAAAATCCACACATCCATCACATCAATACATCATAAAATCAATGCATCCATCACATAAATCATGTCAAAACATATCATGAATCAATCGAACCGCTGCACATATATATCTCATCAAGTGTCAAGTATACAATGAAGTCTGAAAAGAATGAAAATAACATCATGTCAACAAATAGCTATATCAATCTCTCAATGGGTACGCATATACATATCAGGTAGTACTCCCACCAGAAGGAGCAGGTCTCGCACCAGTATCTGTACCACCACCAGATGTCCCAGGATCTCTCGGATCTCTCGGAAGAGGCTATGTCACACCTCTGCTCACTGTCCTAGACCGACTCCTCCCTGAGAGTGACTGTGCATAGCTGACTCTCTGCTCTGTGGGGCATAGCTCATGGTAGCGGCTCCGGTAGAACTCAATCTCAGCACCGGCTCGCATGGCCTCACGCATATAATCCGCTACAGAGGTCCCATCTGCCACTCTCTGTAACCTCTCTGCAGTCGCCTATGTTGTCTCAGCTGTCCGTCTAATGGTATCCCGCTCTGCAGTCGAAGCCGTGATCTGTGCCTGGGCTGTGGACAACTGTGCTCGTAATCCTGTCACCTGAGCCTGTGCGGTCGCTGCTGCCTGTAATGCGCCATCTCTCTCACTAATCAGAGATGTGATCTAGGTCTGAGCAGTGGCTAACTTTGCCTGTGTCTGAGCCTGAGTCTGAGCTAATAAACCCTGTAACTGTGCTAGCTGACCCTGCAATTTCTGCACCTGCACCTGTAAGCCTGCCACCTCTGAGGGATCTACCGATGAAGATGTAACAGCCTGCCTCTTACGAGGCACACTGGAGGATGGCTTTGATAAACCTGCTACGCTCGGTCCCCTCCCATCTCTGCCATCATCGTCACTGCTATCCTCACTGCTGTCAGAACTGTCATCGCTGTCAGTCTCTGAGCTGCTCTCCACATCGACATCAACATCCTCCTCTCTCCCCCATCGCTGAACAACCTGAATACCCCCTGCTGGTGCTACTGCTGGTGCTGCTACTGGTACGGCTGCCGGTACAGGTGCTAGCTCATCTGGAATGGTAATCCATGGAGGCGGGTGCAGAGCCAGATACTCTCCATACTCAGGTGTAATGGGTGCCTCAACAATGTCTCGTCGAACCTCCCACGCTGATGGCTGCAAAGCACGGTAACCCTCAACAAGTGCCCCGTAAGGCAAGCTAGGACCCCAATCAGGCACATCAATCCGTCGCCGTCCATAGTGGGCTACACCCTATGGCATGCACTGCACAATACCGTACTGTCTGTACACCCGACGAAATAGGAAACGCTCCAAGACCCTGGGGCTCTTCCCGATCAAATACATGGAATCGGATAAGAACCCCAACTCAATATCATCGTCGTCCCAAGCATCACAGTCTAGGTACGGACGCTAGGTCACTGCCTCAATGTCATCAACGATCCGTCTCCAATACTCAAGCTTCCCCATCATATGCTGGGTAGGCCTGCCTCTATATCAAAAAACATATGGCCTCGTCGCTGGTCTGGCCAACACGGGTACGGGACGTGTAACAGCAATGTGCTCCCAGGCCCATACCTAGAGAAGGGTAGCCCTTGTCGATAGACTGCTGCCGCCAAGATAAACAATCCAATGTAAATCATGGTACAACTGGGCAAGCATGCACATGCCCCAAGCATATCTAGTCCTATGAACGACTAGACCCTCTAACACTCGACCCCATCCAAGAGATAGACCCTTTGACCTCTTATCAGGACAAAGGAATCCACCAATGAAACCAGCCAAAACTGAAGGGAGTGGAGCATAAGCCTCATATATGTCAATCCACGGAATCCACTCCCCTGCAACATGAGGATCCTAAAAGACCCTCCGCATAGCCTCTACCCCACCAACCTCCTCCGAGTTGTGGACCACAATCTCTCCTACAAACGGTATGCGAAGAATACGCCATACATCCTCTGGTGTCACTGTCATCTCACCAGTAGGTAAATGAAATGTGTTGTGGTCACTATGCCACCTCTCCGCTAAAGCTGTCAATAGACCCCTATTGAGTCTAATATGGGGCATGTCCAACAATGTAGCTAAACCACAGGAAGTAATATGCTGTCTCTCATCAGGAGACAGTCGCGAAATCATATCAAACGGCCAGGGGAACTGCTCCCGCACCTGGATCACATCCAACTGCTCCTGTACTCATGCAAAACAAAATATTTTAATCAGAATATCAAAAGATCATCAATAAATCAAAACATTGTGCTTTTTCCTATCAATCTATCAGATTATCAAGAAACCCTCATCTATAAATTGGGTTCAATCATTCAGAATGCATAATTATTCCTCGCCTATCATGAGGGTAATTATTATCAATCAAATAGATCTCGCTCATCATGAGATCGTTTCCCATATATTTTAGTCAAGATCAACACTAAAATAGATGGAATCAAAAAAAAATCGACAAAAATCAAAACGCACAATGTTAAATCAATTTTTACCCAAAGCGCTACAAAATCAACTTAATGCACTAAAAAGTCTGGCGCGCTACAAAACTCCCCTTGCGCGCTACAGAACAAACCCGGCGCACTAAAAATTCTGTCGCGCTACAAAATTTCATGGAAGCGCTATCAAACTGACCCCACGCGCTAAAACTTCTGGCGCGCTGCAAAACCTACACAACGCGCTACGCTATTGACCGGACGCGCTAAATCTACGACGCGCTACAACAGAGCATGGACGCGCTACAACGCGTTCCGTGCGCGCTAAAACTAAAAAAAAGTGCAAAATGCATCAAAATCAATGGCGCAAATTACGAGAAAAGTTTGAGGTACATACCGGAGGACCATAATCGGTCGGACGCTGGTAACGGCGCACACGCTTGAGTCGGTGGGTGTGGTATGGGATCGGCATCCTAGCTCTGAATGCTCTGGAGGGTCTCTATCTCAAAATTTGTAAAAGTCAATGCACAAATGACTTTTGAAAATGACCTTTGGAGCATTTATAGGCTATTTTTTTTGGGGGAATTTTATGGGATTTATTTATTTCTCATTCTGAGGAATTAATTCTTGTCAATCACTGGGTCATTTACAATCTTGTCGGGAGATAAATCGTTTCTTCATCAATTCATCATCAAACCATTATAAAAATTTAAAGTTTTTGAAAATTCATAAAATATCCAAAATTCATCAATTTATCTCCCGAGGGGGTATATATCACTATCTTTTCGAAATTCATCATCTGGGACAAGTCTGGGGCATGCTTTAAAAACCTTTCGTCAATACTGGCAGCCGAAGCCAAAACATTATTTGAAACACTGTGTAAACACATCACTTCAAAGAGGGGCAAAATGTAGACACCTAAAAATGGTCTGGAGAATCCAATTAATCGAATACGCCTTATTTGATTAATTAATCTTAAATTCCTCTACTTAGTAAATAAATAGAAATATTTATTTATATTAAGTTCATTTATCAATTCTCCTATTTTTCTCTCCTAATTAAATAAACAAAATTAAAAACTTTGTTTTATTTAATTATTATCATTTTTATCACATTAATTCTCTCTTAATTAAATAAACAAAATTAAAAACTTTGTTTTATTTAATTATTATCATTATTTCTTCTATCTTAAAATTGAATACACAATTTAAATAATTCGTGTTATTTAATTTCACATTTCCTCTTAATTAAATAAAGATTGTCAAAAATCTTTTATTTAATTATCACTCTCCTTTAATTTAATAAAACCAAACCCTATAGTTTGATTTATTAAATTATTTATTCCTCATTTTTGCTAAATTTAAATAAATTAAAATTATTTAAATTTATTGCATAAAGTTTGCACTATTCCCTCACCAATAAATATTTATTTCTCACCAATCAAATTAATGGCACTGCCATTCACGGGAAAGCTTCAGGGAAAATCTGCAGGAAGATCTCTCAACAACCTTCCACCCACCTTCCCTCTTATCTTGCCTGGTGTTTTCATGGGGAGAAACCATTCTCCATGATCAGCTCCTTCTTCTCATCCCATGCCTTTGGATTCTCCAGAAGAAATCACAGCCCCTCATCCCGGTTTCCTGTACAATTGTGCTGCCGTGAAAGCTATAAATACAGCTCTTGGGCTGCAAGAAAAGGATCCCAACGAATGTAATCTTACTCTGCAGGTTTCCAAAGCACTCAAGCATCCAATTCATCCAACAATCATCCAGCAACCATCCAGCATCCATCCAGCATCAGCATTTGCAGCCATGGCTGCCATTAGCATAGAGTTTGCATATTTAGATTAAAATAGAGTAGCATAATCTCATTTCTCATTCTCTAAGTGTCACTTAATAGTTTAATTAGCTTAAGAATCTGAGAGCTAAGTAAATTAGAGAAGTCTTTAGAGTTAGAGAGCAATAGGATAGCATTTTGAAGCTTTTTAGTTTAATTTAGTTTAAATTCATTGAGTTTTAGATACAATTATCTTATTTAGAAGCGTAGATGCATAGTTTAGCTTGTTTCCCCCATTCTACCGCTTACACTTTCATTGGAGATTTAATAAAATACTTGAATGTTGTTTGTGTACATAGCCCAAAGGGTGAACCACATTAATTTTTTTTGTCTTTGTGTGAATTCACTTATGTCATTTAAATTATGTATCTGCATTTACACTAGAAACTCCCTACACAATATTACTAGTGCTCATAATATAGTTTCTAAACTAATTTTCCTTCAATTATGGAGAATAAGAGGTTCAAATAGGGTGAGAATATAAAGTGGTTTTAGTTTTGTTAGAAAATATAAAATAGTATTAAAGTGTGCTCACACTAAAATGTTGACCTTTTAAAAGTATTTCACAAATTCTTTTAGTGGAAGGATAGATAACATCATATAGTTTATGCCAAAATTTTATGATAATTTTTAATGAGTATATATTTTTTACTAATTTTGTAGAGACATCCAAAAAGGTGGGATATTGAGCATGTTGACCCCTTAATTTTGATATTTTTTGAATGTCTATAAAAATGGAGTCTAGAATATAAGAATAAAATTTATTTCAAATTTTAATGTGTAAATAAAAAATGACACCAAAGAAATTATTCATAGGTTTTTGGTAAAAATTAAAGACACTAGCAAAAGTGTGTGAAGATAAAAGTCTTAATGTACTCAAATTATAGGAGACATTACATGGTTAAAAAGGTAAGAGCTTGATTTTATTGTCATTTTTTTGCATTAATATCTTAAAACATGCAAACATAATTGAATGCACACTCAAAATTTTCTCCTTTTTATGTTTTATGCAAAACACATCTTTGGGGACCTTACATAAAAAAATTATAAGGAAATTTTGATCCCAAGAGTGGTACTCTAAAGAAACTTCAAATGAAATGCATGCATTATAAATTCAAAATCTATAGAGTGCACCAAGTATTTTTCTTGTTTTTAAGGCATTTATAATGTGAGAATGTTATAAAGCACTAGTGTTATGCCATATTTTATTTTAAAACTTTTTAAGCCCCTTGTTGGCCTCCCAACCTTGTGCACATATGCTTAGTCTAACAACCCCAAAAATGCACGCCATAATTTCTTCTACTTTTAAAAGATTAAATAGCACATACAATCCATAATAGATATAATGAGAAACTCATGATAAATATATTCCAAAATTCTTCCACTACAAAAAAGTACAATTAGCACACCTTAGACCTTTACAAAGAAGTACAACATTGATGAAATCACAATACAATTAATTATAATATCATATTTATTGCATAAGATACAACTTGATGGTCAACATGCTTGAATACCCCAAATATATGAATCTAAAATATAGTATTTATGTACAACATAACACTTGATGAGAAATATCCATCTCCCTTCCAAATTTAATTGAATATGGAAAAGGTGGTATGAACCCACACATCAAAGGAATCCCTTGTCTCACTAAACATCATCTTGGTCTAAAGAAAATAAATAATTAGTTGGATGACCATGAAGCAATCAATAACAATGTAACATGTTTATCTTTATAAATTATTTCCATGTTTATTTATATATATATATAAACACATAAGCCGTATAAATCAACCAATAGATATAAATTCCAAAACATGTTATGAAACCATACAAGACATCTCAATATGTTATAATATTTCACATAATTCATTAAAACTCCTTACAACACATATCTAATATAAATATCATTCACTTAGAATAAATAAAGAATATTCAAGTACAATTAGACAAAGACAATTTAATTTTATCAATATGACAATGTGTGAATGTTAGAAACTTACAAGGTAGTTATTTTTGGTTAGTATTGCATTTCCCACGGTTTCAATTTTTGTGTCACCTTGAGCTCAACATAGAGCATGTTAAAAGTTGAGGAAAGATGTATATGTGGTTCCAAGTCATTTGACTATAAGAGGAGGAAAAGATGAAACAAAGGCATAGAAGGCAAGGGAAATAACAAGTGAGAACTGGGAAGTAGAGAGAGATAATAAGAGTAAGATGTGAGGTATTATGTGAAAAATAAAAGCATGTAGAAATTAGGCTTAATAGTGAGAATTAAAATCAATTTTACTTAGGTCAAGTGGTGTAATCCATGTATTAAGTCCATATATTCGATCTATGTTTGTGTTAAAAATCATGATTCTGCTACTTTATAATAAATTGTAATGTGTTTGATAATTTAATAGAAGTGGAAGGATATTTTGGAGGATAGTTTTTTCCCTCTTTATGGTTTTTCAAGGATAAGTATATTTTTTATAACAATTATTTTTATTTGTGTTTCTATTGTGTGAGTTGTATAGTTGGATCTGTCCTTTGAAACATCCTACTATAATTTCATAAATTGGTATTACAAAGAGTTACATTGTAGGAGTCAGAGTGTTGATGAGTGCACTTAGTTGATGCAATTTTATATATTTAGTTAAATGAGATCAAGTACCTTCCTATAAAGGAGTGTTGGGTAGAGGATCCTAAAATTTTATTGCTAATAGTTGTAGTCAATAAAAGGCATGTAGAAATACCTTTGATTTTGAGGTAGTTAATAAGGAGTGATAGTGGAAAAAGTGTCGATCAAGAAAATTTGTCAAGATGTTGCCAAAGAAAAGATGAGGAACACTTAATGTTGTAGGAAAAATAGAAGATATATGACATGTTGAAGATGATACAAAATTGGGTGAATGTAAAATAAAAATTCACTAGAGAAACACTAACCCTAGGGCTAAGGAGAATGATGAGGAAGAAAAGAGAGTTCATCTTATGGAATTAACTTCAAAAGAAAAGAAGAAGATAAGGAGGATAGAATATTAAAGGCCCCTTTATGAATTATTAAGATGACCGAAGTGATCCTAAAAAACTATTTTAGGAACTTGGATCCTAGGGATTTTATTGATTGGAGAATTTTTTATAGGAAATATTTTTGTATGAGGTCATTACAAACCCAAAAAGGGTAAAATTTCCAAGACTCAACTTAAGGGACATGTATAAATCTTGTGGATGGAAGTCTAAATAGATAAAAATAGGAATAGGAATCCTTGTATTGTGAGGTAATATCATATTATGAAGAAGATAAAATCCAAATTTATTCCAACCAATTACCAATTGGAACTATTGAAGGAGTTCCACAATTTACAGTAAGGGGAGATGACTATGAAGGAATATACAAAGGAATATTATTGACTAACAATTAGCTCAAGAAATCATGATTAATAGGCTAAGAAAGTGGTTGGAATTATTTAAAATTATTGAGGGGATCCATTGAAAATGATTTGGGTATGTGGAATATCCATACAATAGAGGAGGTCTAATAGTTCTCTATCACAATAGAGAAGAAGTTGAACTAGAAGTTGAAGAATGAAAAAAACTATCAAAGAGGAAGAGAGGAGAAGAACCAAGGTATAAATACAACATGTGGTAATATAGGATCAATATTGAGAGGTCAAGAAAGAGGTAACCAATACCATAAAAAAAGAGAAGGAAAAATTCCCTCCCATAAAGAGAAAGGAGATGATATGAACCATCATGGAAACAAGGGAGATGACTATAAGAACTATTGTAAAGGTGGAGAGGGTGATTGAATTTACTAAAAATATGAAAGAGTAAATGATACTAATAATAGAGCTCATCTTAGGAGGGTTATGGATGATATTATTAGCAAGGTGGAAGAGGATATGAGAGGAAAATGAAGAAGTACTTTTGAGGAACCTCTTTTAGGTGTTTCAAGAAAGGACATGGAGTATTTGAGTGTTTAGGAAGATGAAAGAGATAGCACAAGAGTTGAATTTGGTAATGGAATGTCACCTAATTTAGAGAGGTATCTTGAGTGTAGAAAATCATTACCTTCATGGAGAGCTATAAGATGCAACGGGAAGGGTGAGCTAACACAGAGAAATATTTTGTTTAGAAACTAGTGCAAGGTTGTAGGTAAATGCCATAATGTGGTGATTAATAATAGTAACATGGACAATTTAGTTTCTATGGAGATGATTAACAAGTTGTGGTTAAGGAGGATGAGATATCCACACCCATACTAGATTAGTTGGATATAGCATGGGGATTGGATCTTTGTGGAGGAATGATGTTGGGTAAGATTCAATATAAGATCATACCATGTGAGGATGTGTTGTGTGAAATTATTCCAATGGATGTGTGACATTTACACTTAGCAAGACCATGGTAATTTGATAGAGAAGTAGTGTATTATGAAAAGGATAACACCTATTTGATCTTGAAGGATGGATAAAATCACAAGTTAAAGCCACTAAGAGAAAGTGATGGATCATACAATAATAATTTGTGTGTTATTAACAGGTTGTGGTGGTGAAAGATAGAAAATTTCACCATATCAAAGAATTAGATATTTTTGTGGTAAGATTTATGTATATGGCTTTTAAATTTTTAGTTAATATTTTAGTTACACTAGATAAGTGTAAGTTAATAATTTGGTTCACATAATAATTATGGGTTTGTAACATGTGTTGTGGGAATTGTTTCTATTTTATAAAACGTCTAATTTGGGGTTTGTGACAAAGATGAATGTTTGAAAAGTTTTTGATAACCATTGGAAAGGTCTACTATGTGTCAAAAAGAGATTCTCCATTGTGCAACTATTACAAATTTTAAGTTAGTTATTTGTATTTGGTGATGTGTTTCATGTGGTTTTGAGTTTTGTGTCACCTTGAGGAAAACACATACCATGTTGAAATTTGAGGTACATGTGTGTGTGTGTGTGTGTGTGTGTGTGTTTGTAAATGTGTGTACATGTGTATGTTTTCAATTCATTTGAAAGCAAGAAAGAGGAGGTGAGGATGGAATATAGGCATAGAAGGTAAGTGCAACAATAAGGATTCAATAATTGGGAAGCAATTTTACTAATAAGAGTATGATATGATGTGCCATTTGAGAAATTAAAAATGTAGGAATGAAGTTTTATAGTGATAATAAAAATCAATTATACTTGGGATTTTGTGCAACCCATGCATTGGGTCCATGTGATTGATATGTGTTGTTTGTGCTAGAAAACATGATGTGACTACATTGTGGCATATTGTAATTTCTATGAGAATTTAATATAAGTTGAAGGATCTTTTGGAGGGTATGTTTTTTTACCTCTCAAGTGTTTTCCCAATATATTTTTGGTAGTATTTTTGGTGTTTGTTTCTATTTGTTCTTTCCTATTGTGGGGTTTTCATAGTTAGAAAAGCCTTCTTTAGACCTTCATATTGTGGTTGCATCATTAGTGATGGTTGAACCATCATAAAACTATGCCCAATATGTTAAAAATTTAGTCAAATAATTTAAACTATTTACCCTTGATAATATAACAACTGATTTTCCTATTAAACACGTCATTTGTACAACTTATCCATGACACTAAAATTTCAAGGATTTTCTCTATATATGCATTTCCTTATATTTTGTATTTCTATCTTTTTAGTAACATTTAAGCATTTTGTTTCAATAAACTCTTTTTGGGATTAAAAAATTATTATTATAAAGTCTCAAATATTAGGTATTTATATCCTATAAATAATTTCTTTGAGCACATAAAGTAGGATTGGTGGTTGATATTATGCTTATGTTGTATAAGCTATTGTTAAACCCATAATTGTAATATTGTAGATTAGATTAAATATGAATATTAAGTGTCAAGATTTGTATTGATATCATTTTATTCATATGGCTTGTTTGCATGTACAAAGGATCACTAGAATCATCATCCATATACTTTATTCTAATTTCATCTATGAGTAAGGTAGCAACAAGATTGTCCATTATAGGATCTTTCATAGAAATAATTAGAGCAAATATTATACTATCCCAAGATTCAAGCAATGAACATAATAACAAAAATACACTTATCCTCTTCCTCTTTCTTCACATGTATTGATTATAATCTACCCAAGATTAGATTAAATGCATTCAAATATTCTACAATCAAGTCTCCATATCTCAATTTTCAATAAAACAAATTATTTTGATTAAAAAATAATTTATTCATAGAACACTTAGTTTAGTAAATCTCTCTTATTCTTTTCCACAAATTATATGCATTAGATTTTTTATAAACATTAAAAATAATATAATTATAAAAACATAATTATATAGTGCCATAGGCATTTTTTCAAGTTTATCTCATTTTTAAGATAATTTTTCTATTTATTTTCACTTATCATAGAAATGTTTTTATTTCTTTCTTCTGAGAGATCCTCCATAATTATCTTCAAATTTTGAATAACTAAGCCATTGAACTTTTCAATTTCCAATCAGGATGAGCTAGCTCCATAATTTCTATAACTGAAAATATGAATATATATATATGAAAATACAACAAAGTACCTCTATAGTTGTAGCATTGTAAATTGTCACCATTGACAATTTCACACTATGTTAATTGCTCTCCCTAAGTGCATGGACCTAATTGAAAATTTAATTTCCTAAATTATGCATTATGTGGCCCATTTCATCTATTTCTTATAATTTGTAAGTACAAACCAAATGCATTTATTTAATACTTTGTCCCCGACTCCTTAATTTCTGGAAAATAGTTTTGGGACATTAGTGCCTAGGGCACATATGTCCCCCTATTTTGGCTCCAAATTCAAATATGTTGGTGTCAAAAATTTACTATTTAAAATTCAAACATCTAAAGTTGGCTATTGGATTTAATTTTTAAGAAATTAGAATAATTGCATATCAATACCTATTTATTACATCATTTGAAAGACATCCAAAAATTATTGGAAAAAATTATGATCAAGTATTATCAAGAGCATTATCAAGCAAGTCAAGAGCAACCATTAGATGATTTATTGTAGCAATTCAAGATTGAAACATCATGTCAAAGTGTGTGTGAGTGTGTATTCATGTTTATGTTTTTAGATTGTTTGTGAGATCTAACCCTTGTAGGCCTTCAAGAAATTCAAGCAAGCAAGATTCAAGCCTTGAGGAGATGTGTATGATTTCAGTCTTCCAAGGAAGCCATCAAAGGGTGGTGACTTGCAACATTTTATGGATTCATCATTCCTTTCTATTAGTTATCCATTTATCATTGGTATTGTCATTGTGGAAGTGGAAACACTAACATAGGGTTTGACTGAGGCAAGCCCCTAAATAGCACAACCATTCTTCTCTCTTTGAATGTGCAGGTTTAAGGTCTAAAGAAGATTGGAAGAAGTTTGAAGTTTAATTATCCACTATTGTAATCAAAACCTTACACATTGACAACTCACAAAAACTCGGTTATAGAAACATCTGACAGTGTGACAAGTGGAGAACAAAAGCCCTTATTTGGAACCAGGGGACTATGAAATCAGATCTAAATTATCCCTACAAGGATAGTGGTGCTTGGGGCACCTATGTCCAACATTTTCAACTCAAAATTTATATCACAACTGCACATTGTCCCGATTAGTCCATTTCTATAGTATGTTTTTGTCTATGACTTCTCAAATCTGTAGTATTTGTATTAGAACATTAATTTGCATCATTAAGTCAATTGAACTACTACTTTTCATCCTTAGGTCCATTCTAGATTTGGTAAAGGGAATATTGACTCACCTATTAGGTTGTTAATTAAGTCAATCTTATATCTTTTCCAAACCCATCAAACCTTCACTACCTCAAATCTCTAATGAAATATTTAGGAAAAGTGCCTAAACCCTAAAGTGGAATTTCTAGGGTCTCACCTTTTTCTATGTTTTAACAGAAAAATAAACCAATAAGATAGTATAAAAGAAGTTTCCCTCTCTCTAAGCAATCCGATTATAACTATAATTTACCAAATATTACAAATGGGGTCAAACAATAAATAATTAGTGGTGTTCTTAGCACACATCTAATTTAATTAATCATCATAGACCATAATACTAAATGGAAACTAGAAATGAAATAAAATAAAAACCATAACAAAGTATTTACATGGAGAAGTACCCTTGTGGGTAAAATATCCACACCCAAAGAGACCCAAGCCTATATTAATCCTTAAAATAGTTACATTGAAAGTATTCTAATCTCTCTAAATTTTGGTAACATAATAGTGCTTGAATGACTTTAAAAATAATATCATAATACTACCATCTCATATGAATCATTTTTTGTTATTTGTGTTGTAGTGTAGGAAAAAGTATCCCTTTCTCACACTTAATTTGGGAATGATTAATATCAAATGGAGCCTTATGTTGCCTTAATTTAGTGTTGTAATGTGTTTTACACATTCACATTAAGTTTAGGGCCCTCTTAAACTAAATGGGCCTAATTGTGCTTTATTTAGGGTGTTGTAAAGTGTATCTTTACACTTTCACTCTAATCTAGGGATTTATTAATTAATTTGGATTCTTTATGCTCTAATCAGTCCCATTTTGCATCCACAAGCCTTATTAATTGCATCTTTCTATGGATAATCCCAAAACTCAACAAATAACCAATCATAATTCAATGTTTTGGGTCATGTGTTCCAGATTTGGTGATCTGGGACACATACACCACCTTGGGCATATGAGTCCCACCTAGGTCTTGGGACCATATTTCAATTTGCACATTGAACAAGACGCTCCTAGAAATTTGTGTCTCGAGTTTTAACTATTGGGACTCATATGCCACAACTGGCGTATAAGTTCCTCTTTAACCAGGACCTATTTTGAATCAAATTCTAAGCAGGATTTTATTATCCTAGATCTAATGTTGGCTTGTAGTGTTGTAATTTTGGAAAATTTGGCATAAACAAGTATAAATACAAGGTTATTTCATCATTTCAACATCTAACAAGATAGAATTTCATAATAAATCAAGAGTACTTTCATAAGAGTTCACAAGAGCATTCAAGAACATTCAAGAGCATTTCAAGAGCATTCAAAGGTAGATTTGAAGAAGATAATTGCAGTAATTCAAGATCCATCATCATATCAAAGGAATAATGCATCAAGCATGTTGTTGAGCTAATTTTGTGATGTAGCATTCAAGATCCAAGTTAAGCACTGTTCCAAATCTAATTAATTAGTGTAAAAAGGGCCTCGCAAGAGGCCATGAGTGACTTTAATACCAGGATCCACAAAATCTAGCAAAGAATTCTTGTCACCGCTAGGCCTCCAACCGTGATGGCATTTATGTTTTACCTAAAAGCTTTCAATTTGGATATTGCAGTTATGATAACCTAGATATTATGCCTGACGCATATGGTTTGGCTATGCATGCAGAGAATAGTATGATCGACACTGGGAAGCTTCCACCACACCCGTCGATGGTCGTGTTTGCAAAAATCTCTGATGGCCCCCAAGAAGAAATCACTCTGAGCAGTTCCGCTCCACAAGCAACCACATCAGCTATAGCACCATCCATGTACATATATCTCGCTATGCAACCAAGCATCTCGGGCTCCTCTTCACTAGCGGCAAACATCAATGATATGAAGAGTCTCATGCGGTCCTATGCTAATGAGCTAGTCCTCATCTGACGATAAAAAGAAACACCTCCGAAGAAAGCCACATAGACCTATCAAGGAGGAAGGCCATATTATGAACATAACACATACCAGGGAGCCTCAAAAGAGGAGGTAAGCAACTGGCATCCACAAAACATATAGTCTCGGTTACCATGCAACTTCAAGTTGTCAAGAGCAGTCCAAGTAAAGATTAGTCCCAAGCTAGAACAACTTTGTGGAGGATGAGAATGCATGGTGCTTCCCACGTAATGATAGTCATATGCCCCAAAACTGTCTAAGGGGAAATCTCCAACATAAAATAGTGCAGCAGAGAAGCTAGGGCATTTTCTAAAGCATGAAAGAGTATTAGTCTCCCGAAATGGAGAATGCCTGCTTCAGAGCACAAACACAAGGAATATCTTTAGAACAAGAACTAGATATCACACCAAACCAAGCGCTTTTCTCATGGATGGAGGAAGAGGACACACTATTTGCAAATGATGCTCCGACGACTAGTGCCCCACAAGTATAGTTAGACTACAACATGAGGTCTAAAAGAAGGCCCACTGGAGAATACATGCAACAAGCTCCACTACATCTACAACTACATCAACCATAGCCGCAAGAAAAGAAAGCTCCACAGGTCATTTCCCAACCTACTCAACAATCACAAGCTTTTCCATTACCAGTCCTAGAGATGAACAAAGCACTGAGTCCACTCACGTCGAATCGACTCCTCCCGAAGATGAGAGAGATACCATTGTTCAAACCCAAGACCCCACTAGTCAGAACACTCAATGTGGTCCAAAAATTAAAGATGGGGCTTGCTAATGTATCTCTGTGGGACATAATATCCATTCCTAAACAAAAGACGTTGCTCCAAGAAGTGTTAAAGAAGGAAGAACAAATACCGTGGATGGATGCGACTCTATTGTGTGATCAAGTTAAAGACAAAGGGCTCACACTGGAACCCCAACCTTCAAGAGATGTGGCTTATGTGAATGTCATGGACAATGCAAAGGAGAAAGAGGTAAGCAGGCTAAATCCCACACCTTTCTTCTTAACACTTATTGTGGGAGATAAGCTTTTGCATAATAACATGATTGATTCAGGAGCTAGTACAACGGTCATGCCTAAACAAGTGGTTGATGCCCTAAAACTCAAGTATGAGCCTCTTGAGAAAGGAATCATGCAATTAGATGGGAAGAAAGTTTCAACTATTAGTTGCATCAAGGATCTATCTATGACCCTCTTCTCATGTCCAAGCCAAATGATCACGCAAGAAGTAGTTGTGATAGACATCCCCCTAGTATTCAGGATGTTCCTTTCAAGGAACTTTACATCATAGCTTGGTGGATATTTAGTGCTCAATTGGTCTCACCTAATATTGTGAACCAAGCATGGGGAAAAGATGAAGATCCTATTAGAATCCTTGCATCTGAAACACATAGTGGATAATGCAGTCCTATGGTTTGAAGCAATGCATACCTCCTTCTCAAAAAGGGAGAGGTATTATGTAGAAATGTTAGAAGATGAGGAAGAAACGAGCGATCAAACCCCTGAAGAAGAGGTCCTCCTCAACCAATTTATTGACTTCGACCCGTTTGAAAACTTTCATGCGACTGGGTTAGGTACCTATGTGATCTTTGACAATGACCAAGTCTTTCCAAAATTGGTAAAGGAACAGGAAGAGCATAATTGTCTAGGTGACAACAATCTATGGGAATTATATTTTGATGGTGCCAAATGCAAAGCTAATTCTAGAGTAGATGTCTAACTAGTATCCCCGACAGGTTCAGAGACCCTCAAAGCTTTTCATTTCCAGTTCCCATGCTTGAATAATGATGCGAAATATGAAGCCTTGGTCCATGGTTTGTTCCTCATATAACAGATGGGCATAAGGAGAATACAAGCATTCAAAGATTCAGAGTTGGTTGTAAGTCAAGTTCGTGGATAGGTGGCTGTCAAAATATAAGAATGAAGTCGTATAGATACAAAATATGGGATCTGATTGAGAATTTTGAGGATTTTAACATTCAGGTTATCCCAAGTTCCTAGAATGATGTTGTTGATTGGATGGATTCAATTGGTTTGCAATTTGAGCCAATTTTTGATTTAGCAATGAAGTAGAATGCAGTACAGATCATCGTCTGAATAGAAATTCCTGACAATGATCAGAACTTGTAGGTGTTTGAGGATGATGTTCAGATCACCATTTTTTTACAAAAATCAGCAAAAGCTCCCAACCACTCACACTGTGAAGCAGAGCCCTCTGAAGGGAAAGTGATCTAGTTAAAAGGAAATAAGCTCCCTCAAGGTTTAATCTCTCTTGAAAATATTTTTCGACTGCGAGGATGCGAGAAATAGCAAACAAAGGTTCATTGCTGATGAGAAAGACTATGAAGATCTCAATGTCGAAAACAACAGAAAATTAAAGGTTGAAAGGGGCGTTCCACAAAAGGACAAAGAGAGATTAAAAGGGCTATGTTCTAGATACAACGGGGTTGTAGCTTGGACCTATGATGATCTTAGAGGATACAATCTCAACATAATTCAACATGCTATTGACTTAGCCAAAGGCTCGAAGCCCATCTGAAAAAAGAAAAGGCCAGTCAATCCAAAGGTCAAAGCATTGATGGCACAAGAGCTCACCAAATTAATTGAATCAAGAATCATATATCTAATTAAGAATTCTACTTTGGTGTCTGATCTTGTGCCAATTCAAAAAAAGAATGGCGATATTCAACTCTGTGTGGATTTTAGGGATTTAAACAAAGCCTCGCTAAAATATCACTATCATTTGCCATCAATGGAGTAGATCCTGCAGACTGTGGCCGGATTAGAAATGTTTTCATTACTCGATGGTTTTTTGGGTTATAACCAAGTCTATGTCAACAAAGGAGATCAACATAAAACAACGTTCACTACTAAGTGGGGAACATTCACATATTCAAAAATTCCCTTCAGACTCTCTAATGCTAGTGTGACTTTTTCAGCGAGAAATTGATATTGCTTTCAAAGGTTTAATTAATTAGATTATTCTAATATATTTGGATTACCTAACAGTTTTTTCAAAATCAAAGGATGATCACTTTGATCATCTGGAAAAGGTTTTCTAGAAATGTCAATAGTTTGGGATTTCCTTAAATCCCAAAAAATGTTTTTTTGGGGTGCCTCAAGGAAAGCTACTTGGTTTTGTGGTATGAAAGGAAGGAATAGTGATAGATCCCGAAAGGGTGAAATCTATACTGGAGCTACCTCTTCCAGTCAACCAGAAGGGGCTACAGTCTTTTTTGGGGAAGATTAATTTTGTTAGCCGATTCATTTTAGATTTTGTGGGCATCGCGAGACCTATCATGCTGATGTTAAAAAAGAATCTAATGTTCAAATAGACCTCCGAAGGTAAGACAAATTTTGAATGAATAAAGGCATCCATCTCTGCGGCCCTAGTATTAGCTAACTCGAACTTCTCGAAGGATTTATTTCTCTACATCTATAGTGGCCAACACAACATAGCTTTGGTTTTCACTCAAAAGGATGAAGATAATAGCAAAGAGCATCCCATCGCATTCCACTCTAGGACTCTCAAAGGATATGAGGCCAGGTACAAATTTTTTGAGAAACAGTATTTTTCTATTGTTAAAAGCCTGAAGAAATTTTGACACCTGGTGTCGGCCAACAAAATCACCATTCTCATTGCCCATCCCAGTGTTCAAGAGTATATCACTAAGGGCGAAATAAATGAAAATAGGTCCAACTAGATCACCAAGATCCTAGAATATGATGTAGATATTAGACCAAACAAGTTGGTTTAGGGAAGAGGTTTGTGCGAATACATTGTGCAAGAGTTAAGCTCTTTGGAGAGGGAAGAGACCGAGGAAGCTTACACAAACCAATTGGAGTCCAACGAGTCGTGGGTGGCTGATTGGACACAATGTATGCAAAAAGGGTAGTACCCGATCAACATCTCACCTCACAAGAGGCGATACTACCGACTACAAGGCACCAGGTATGTACTAATTGGGGGTATTTTGTTCAAAATAAATTATGATGGCGTCCTGCTTCGATGCTTAGGTAAGCCATAGGTGGAAAGAGTTTTAAATGAATTTCATAGTAGTCCTAAGGGTGGACATTTCTTTGTCAAGACTACTGCTTTGAAGATAATGTGGGAAAGATATTACTGGCCTTCCATGTTCTCTGAGGCACACCATCTAGTGTGAAGATGTACTCAGTGCCAATATTTTGTCGACAAGCGCCCTAAGCCTGATTGTAACTAAAGAACCCTTTGTTGAATGGGGTTTGAATTTCATCATAATGATAAATCCTATTTCTAGTGCAAGCCATAATTGGATACTTAAGGCAATCGACTATTTCACAAGATGGATGGAGGGAGTTGCTTTAAAAAATGCTACAGAAATTGAAATTGTTAATTTTCTCGAGGAGCTGGTAGCAAGGTTTGGTTCACCAAAAATTGTCATATTCGATAACATGTAAGCTTTTGTGGGTTCTGGATGTCAGATTTCGCTCTCAAGCATGGGGTATACCTCAAGACTTCATTGAATTACTACTTGCAAGGAACTGGGCTAGCAGAATCGACCAACAAAAACATAATTAGGTTAATCAAACGCATTGGGTCAGAAAGACAAAGGGAGTGGCACAACACCTACGAGCTGATCTATGGGTTGACAGAATTACGCCCAAACAAATCTTAAAGGCCTCTCCTTATGAGCTATTATATGGAAAGGAGGTGGTTTTACCTGTTTCTATAGAGATTCCAACATTACAATTGTTAAAGGATTTGGAAGTCAAACAAAGTAGCAGAATGGAAGTAAGGTTGGAAGAACTCCTAAACCTTGAAGAAAAAAGGGAAAAGTCCTATGAAGCCATGATCAGTTGCCAACAGATAGTAAAACAATGGTTCGAAAAAAGGGCCTTTGACCCAGATTTTTGGGAGGGGAGCTTGGTGCTAAAGTATGATGAGTGTGCTACAAAACTAGGGCAACATGCAAAATTTGAAGCCCTATGGAAGGGTTCCTTCCACATTTACACGTGCAAAGAAAATAATGCATATGAGATAGAAGACATGGATGGAAACATTTTGGATATATTGGTAAACAGTATTCATTTAAAATTGTTCCATCGCAATTTCTTTTAAAAAAAAAATCATAGTTTTGTACCATATGTAAATTTTTTGTAAACTATGATTAGTTTTGCGAATAAAGGCATGATAATAACATAGGAAAAAGAAGAAGCGTATTATATATTATGTTCATTAAAAATTTACAATGTAATATGAGCCTAAGGCTTCAAGATGCTTTCTCAAGCAAACCTAAAAAAGTAGAGTGTAGAAAGGCAAAAGAAGGATGCACGCTCAAAAAAGATAGTGAATTTAAAGCATCCAAGATGTTGCTAGGTAGTCAAAATGGCACTTCGTCGGGTTCTTCTTCTTCTTCAACAGGATGGAAAAGGGGGGTCAACACACAACACGCGTAGGCTCGTTACACCAAGGACCTCAGTCCTCGTTCCCATGAATATAAACCAAAAATTCAAAATACTTTTTCTATTCGAGCCTAGGAATGTGCTCCACACCAAACTCCCTCAAAAGGAAGGAAGTCGTAGCATGAGACAGCGAGCGATGCCTCTCGAGATCCATGGTTCACAAATCAGTAAGGAGAGGTAGCCACACCATGTCTTCCCCATAGTCGACGTGCCTATGGAGGTCCATGGTGTTCAAAATACCACCACCAGGGATGGCCACTTGCACAATTTCACCGAGCCCATCCAAATATAGAGAGTCAAACATGGCATGGCATAGCTCAATTATCCAAGGCTTGGATATATCTAAGTTGAGAAGAGAGGCCACAAAGCGGGAGATGACATTGGAGTTACATCACAGTTGGTTCTCGTCCTTCACATAGTCCTTGTTGAACACCCACTTGAATGCCACCACAGTAAGGCGATCGTTCTTCCTCACCAGGTGTTTAATTCAGTCATTGGTAATTTCTCCCATGAAGGAGTATTGTGGCCTTCATGCCAGGAGCCGAATGGGAGTGCCTAAGCCAAACAACATGATAGCAAACAGGATAAAGCTAGTAGAATGGGATACAACTAGGAAATATTGCTAACTAAAAGAGCTTTTAAAGTGAATATTTCACTAAGGTGGCATAGCTATTTATAGAAAAAGGAATGTCGGTGAAATCGACCAATGGAAAATCCATCTCTCACTGGACAACAACGAAAAATATCAAAGCAAAAAAAAGGCAAGAGACGAATTATACGAAAAATCTGTTATCAAGCCTAGAGAAATAAATTTGGGAATTGGGAGTAAATGCTTGCGTATGCTAATCACTAACATGTGTTCATTATCGTCGTCAACGCCAAGTTGCTTGTTTATGCGAAAAGACATTGATTAATGAACTAAGTCCTAACAAATTAAAAATGCACATCTTTTTGGAGTACTTTACACCACTTAAGCACACTCCCCATGGCTAAGAGCATTCTTTCCAGAAAACATAAAGCTTATTTTTGAAAAGGGTAGCGAGGAGAAGGTTGGCGAGGAGAATATACTGATTACATTCTCACGGTGAATTTGGCATTCTCGAGGGATACAAATCCCAAATCCACATGTATCATCTTGGTGGCAGCATTTAGTAAGCCAAAGGTAATGACAGTGCCTTAATGCATGTACGTGCAAGAATAATTGAATGCACCCAAAATAAATTGTTGTTTAGTAACAAAACACAAGTAATCATTTCTTTGAGGAAGTTCTCTACAAATTTTTAGTACAAAAATGGCGAAAACATTGAATTCGGGTAGAAAGGTTGGACCCTCATCTAAAAAACTAGGTTATGTCAACATTTTTGGGAGAGAATCGTTTGCCAATGCTCTAGCACCAGAAGAATGGTGTTTTTCCCATACCAAACTGGTATAGGTAGGCGACCATGTTAAGAAGGAGGTGATGCTAGATTTTGTAGACAACATTTTTGACCCAAAGGTGGTGGAAAACCCTAAAATCCATAGGGAAGGGGCATTTCAAATAATGATCAAACATGGGGAAGTTGAAGGTTTTGCATCACGACTCTGGAATTGTGGTTTTCCACAATTCATGTTTCTTGTTGTACACCCATTCCTAGAGCTAATAGATACATGTTCCAAGAGGTTTGACAAGGAAATAGGGGTTATAGTCGGTGGTAGAATAAGGATTACAATCAATGCAACAACCATCCGGGATATGTTATGTATCCTTGCAAACTGGGGCGCTAAGACTTTTGAAAAGGAAGTGATGGAAGATTTCTAGAACACTAGAACTAAACAATTGGATTTTTATGAAGATGAAACTAAGGAGAATTTGGAAGGAGGTCAACTCCCCTTCCCTATACCACGCGAGAAATTCAAAACAAATCTTCAGACCATTTTTGCAATGTTGGCCTATATCTACAACTATGATGATGATAAAAAGGTTTATCCTTTTCAGATGGGCATGGCCTTTATGCTCAAGAGGGAAAACAGCTAGAAATATTATGATTTCATAGAAATAATAGCTGAAAAGATGTTGGAACAGTTGAGGAATTATGGCACTAAATGCAAGTTCAGGTACTCTTCTTTTCTGGTGCATTTGATATTACACCAAAACTCTCAGTTCCTCGAAAGGTACTTTTCACTGTTTAGGTTTGATGTAAAGGGTTCATACCAACTGATTTCGGTTTGGACCCATGTGCTTTCAAAGGCATGGGATTATTACTTGTTTATGGATTATTTTATGAAGCCAGTGCTTGTAAACTTGTCCCCACGCCCTCCAGGGTTTTTCTCTCCTGAATTCTTGCAATGGATAAAAATATCATAGACCCTAGTGAATTATTTTCTAGGAGATGAATTCACATTCATCGAATTTCATGGTTTCATTAAGGAGCCTTTCAGGCTCCCCGAATTTGTAACAAATAGGGTTTTTGCTTTAGAGGCATGTCGTCAAGTAACTATTGCCGACAATGCCTATGGCATCAGAAGGCACAAGATAGGGCTTTATTCGAATCCCCTCGCCATTGCCAATAGTCAGGTGACACTAATAAAAAAGGAAGGTGCAAGAGGTGCTTATGAAAAAATTGGTGCACTTGGGCCTAGTTCTCATTTGTGATGCATGGAACTACAACCTGATAAAAGCACCTCCCAACTATGAGGCATGAGATTTGGGAGTATTTTGAATCAAGAAAGAACTCGACTGAAGAAAGGTCATAATTGTACATTGACTTAGCCTACATACCATTTGACTGACCATCATGGATTGAATTTTATGTCAAGATGGTGGAGTATCAGCCAAGCCTTCCGATGGGCAAGTCTCTTAGTACACAATTGAAGTGACTAGGGTGGTTGGAGAGAAAGAGGGCAGATTTTTGGAGGTTCCGATAGGAAATGAAGAGCCTCAATGCCATGTATGGGGATCTCTAGCCACATGATGAAAATTTTGATGAAATTTTACATAAAGAGGCTGACACTAAGGATAGTATCCTAAGACCGATCAAGAGATTGAATAGGGAGAGCTTACACTATACACTTCCCAGCCTTAGAAGCCTGACAAAGGAAAGGGGTCAAAACGGAAGGACTCACAGGTCACATCCTCCATCAACACTCAACAAAAGGGAAAGAGGACCTGAAGGTCCCCAAAGAGGTCCGCCGTGGCTATAGAAGGCCAAGTTTTAGCGGGATCGGTCGTCAGGGGATCTGAATCTATCAGTTCCACTCATACAAAGAGGAGATGAGTCCAGGACCTAGGTGGACCCAGTGCACTAGCCAGAGGAGAGGAAGAAGTGGAGTTCGCTCCTTCAAGATATTCATCTTCAATAGCCCAGGTAAGTTTTGCTCCCCCTCTTCTTTCTACCTCTGCATCTTTGGTCATTCCTTCACCCCCGTCTGTGGAAAACAATCCTCCATCCACATATTTTGATCGTTTCATTCTAAATGAACCCCCTTCCATATTCAACAATGAACCTTGTGAGGAAACCCCACATGTCGAGCAAGCATCATCCACGTCAGCCATGATTGATTCTTTAATTGCCTTGTCAAGGGGCCCCATTGAAAAAGCTAAAGAGTCCATGTTGCCAATTTAATTGAATCCATCTACTTTTGGGAAAATGACAATTTTTCTGCCCACTTCCCCTTTCACTCCGATGGGTGTTCCCCCTCTATAGTCTCCATATAGTATCCCACCATTTTCTATGATAACGCTCCCCTTCGCCTCTCCACAATCCCACACAGCTAAGGCTTCTCGTTTCATCACCCTATTCAGTCTCCCTCCAGGTGCTTCTATTGCTACATAAAGCATTGACACCCCACAGAGTCTCTAAGGTCATTTCGATGCAACAAATATAGCTTGATAGGCTAGAAAATAGAAACTGCAGATAAAAGTCACAACACAACCAACTACTAAGAAGATTGAGGCTTGTTTCAATGAAGAACATAATTCCCTATTGATTACTACCATGAAGCCACTAATATCCAAGCTAGAGGGAGAAATGCAGATGGAAGATTATGACATTAGAGCTATGGGCCTAGATTTATGTGAAACTCGCTCGCACGAAAAAGTGGTTCTGGTTAAAGCCACCCAGAAAGTGGTCTATACTGATTATGAGAAGTTGGACAAGAAATTAAAGAAGCGCGAGGCATAGTTGGTAAATGTAAAAGACATAGTAAGCAGATTGCAGGTGAAAATCAAGAGGAGGTGGAAATGGCTCGCATAAGTCAAATACAAGATCAATAGGGGGAAGCAACTAAGTTGCTCAAGGAGGCCTAAAATGAACAGAGTTGGCTTCATGTCAAAATAGAAATGTTAAGGGTGGAGCTTGTTACTGAACGATAGACAAATGCAAAATACCAATGTATTCAAGAGAACATACAGGAAGAATTGGATAGTGTCCAATCTCAAGCTTCCGAGAATCTATGAAAGGCCCAGGCAGAAATAGAGAGGGAAAAGCAAGAGAAACATGAGATCAAGTCCATCTTGCAAGCTCGTGATCAAGAGGTTAAAAGGTTGAGCTCCAAACTAACAAACACCCTCTAGGAGAAGAACAAGATGGAGGAGAATATGAAGGCAAGGGGATCCCAATTCCATCAGGAATTGGATGCAGTGCAAGGATCCAGGATCCTCTCGATATTGAAAAGACTAATATCTATGCATTGGGAAATGATCATAGTTACAGTTGTTTCTCTAAAACTAGTCTTTCAATTTCTAAGGGATGCTCGAGAATTAGATGAGAAGGTTGGCCAGATGGTCAACCAAATTCTACAAATTTATGCTCCACAGGCTGCAGAATCAAAAAACCCGATTTCCAGGTTATGCAAAGTCATTGAAGAAGCTTTAAGATGCGTAGGAATTTCTGATCGGAGGGATGCCTTAAAGAAAGCAAGTGAATTTTTCAAATGCTATAAGGTTGTGGCAAAAATCAAAGAACACCAGGTAGTGTTGAATAGAAAAGTCAGTGAGATAAAAAAGGATTTCAATGTTCTACTTGATTTTGGATTGCCCGCCCTTTTCTCACCAAATGGAGGAGTGATATCAATTGAACAGATCATGGATGCAATTAGGAACAAGGTCTATACTTCTACAAAACTCCCAGGTATAAGCTTGTCACCCACTGTTGACGAAATTGAGAAAGAGATCCTTCCCCTTTCTCAACTCTATTACCACATTGGGGTTGTTTCATCAAGGTGGGGAGGTGTTTCTTTTAAAGAGTTTTTTGAGTTGGATCAAGATACGAGATTCTCCACACTGTCATCCATCCCACTGATTTGGATTGGGAAGTACAACACTCTGCCTTCCTCAAACTCTAAGAGTTTCCAGAGCTCTAGGTTCACGCCTCTGCAAGTGAAGGCCCCCTATGAGTCGCCAGAACTATAAAGAATTTTTTCTTTTTGATCTTTTTTTTACCTTTTTTAGCTTCGAGAGAAGTCCACACTTAATGAAGAGAAGATTGCTCTAAAATACACACAAGGCACCACGTGGTGATTGCGTGGATTTTTTATATCGCTTTCCTTTCGGGCACGAGCCGAGACACGTGCCTGCTTGGTGGAGATTTTCTTCAAATCCATTCTCATAAATATGAGATTGCATGCCTACTCGACACATCATCTATTCGTTCGAGCAATTTTGTTTTGTGAAATTATCTTTTTGGGCAGAGTTTGTCAGAATAGTAGTGGGTGTCTTGTCTTTAGGGTAGAACCTTCTAGTCAATTCCATCAATCTATATGATTGATTGATCATATTTTTTCCAGGATATGTTAGATCTGATTTTCTTTTGACTACAATCTTTGCTAAATATCTAAAATCCATTAATAAAGCAGTTGGGAATTCATGAGAAAAGATTGTTGTGATCTAATCAAGATCTAAGATCGAATCATGGACTATTAGGTGCAAGCACTTGGCAGTTTCTGCTTCTAGAATGTTGGTGGTGGTGTTCTCTTCTTTAGGTTATAAATAGGGGTTGGCAACATAAGCAAAAAAGTTAGAAAAAGGTTACTTTGAAAACATTTTCGAAGTAGATAGATCTAGTAGGGAGTTTATATGTTTTCAGAAGTAGAAAGTTTTATAGAACACTGCTATTCTCTGGAATGTTATATTTTAACTCAAACAATCATCAGATTGGCATCTGACCTTTGTTTTTTAGTTCATTTGATATTGAAGTTTGATTTGTTTAGAAGAAATCTTTGAAACTGTGCATGTTATGGCCTTTGTCAAATTCCTTCTTTATGTTTTCGTTCATGTTAAAAACATTGTGCTAAGCTTATTTTGATAGTTCGAGTAGCTAATTTCCATGTTGTTAAGCTTCTATGTTGAATGATAGCTTTCGGAAATTAGATTATGTCTGTTGAACTTTTCCATTTTTTGTAAAGGTCGTTATTTTTCATATTATGTTGTAAAGGGAGAAAGGGTTTCTATAATTTTTTGGATATTTCTGTTAACTTGAAGAGTTTTCCTATGTTTGATTGGACCTTAATGGGTGCTTCCCATAGGGAGATTTGAAAGACTACACTATGCTTATACTAAGCCTTTTTTGCTCGTTCTCTTCCCAACAATGAAGGGTCTATGGCATTCCATGTCTACTATATCATTCATAGGAAATAAGTTGAGGTTTGAAATGTTGTAAAAGCTTTGGCGCATCACCATTTTCATGTTTTATTTGCATTTCCTTCTATCTTTTCCCCCAACACAAAGAAGATATGACTTTCTATAAAAATAGCAGAGGTTATTCAGTGAGGTGCAAATTGATCCCCCACTTGCTAAATTTCCCATAAGGCTGTCGGAGAGGCGCAAGCTTTGATGATCAACACTAGTGATAATTATAATATGGATCAAACTAAGAGATCAAGTAATAAATGTTGGCATTAGATTGCAGATTGTTGGAATTGAGTTTTGTTGGTTGGCATAAAATTTCCATTGATGTCAACTCATGGTATACAATGGTTTGTATGCATAGCTACAAAAACCTCATGGTTTGCAACTACAATAGTATGAATTTCATGCGATAATAGCTTCACAGCGACAGAGACTTAACAACTTAAATCAAAGTCAATGCTAGTGAACATTTAAATATGCAAAAAGACAGCTTTAGAGAATATTGGCATGGCATGTACGTGGAAAATAGTATATGGACTAATGACGACTTAGTGTTTATATGGAGATTTGGCCGATTAACTCATTGTTTTTTTTGCTAGGGTTTATGAATGTGCAGAGTGCTATTTGGCGTGGTTGAAGGTGATTGGTTCAGTTATGTCATTGTTAGCTATAGGATAATATGTAGTTGACTTAACCCTAATTCAAAGCCTTTGTTCAAACACAAGGAAGGGTGGTTTAAACCCTAAGACAACACCTCACTTGGCAAGGCGGTTATATCATATTTTCACTAGATTTTATAATCTTTTCCCTTGTCTTCAAATATTATGGTTCAAATGAAATCTAATTTTATTCCTTACTTGGCGGCAAAGCTTTTGTAGCATTGATTGAATGAAAATATTTTTAAATCCTTTTGTTTGGATTTCATACCTCTTGCAGATGCCCTAGATTAGGTTTTCCATTTATTACAGATTTGATATTAGATTTGTCTGGGAAAAGCAAACCTTTGATGCATATCAAATTTTATTCATTCTTTGGTTAGCGATAAAGTTTCCTTCTGTAGCAGTGTTGTATATTCAAATCTTTTTGGTTTCAAGGGATGCCCTAGAGAAAACTATTTATTATAGATGGAAGAATAGAGGAAAGATAAGATTTAGGTTTTTTATCTTTTGCAATCATTGTAGATTGATAAAGAATGTTAGGGAGGATTCAAAAGTTGTGATGACTGAGATATGATTTCTCGAATCAACATGCATATTGCTATAGGAATATATTAGATATTTGTAGAAAATTGCTACAAAAAATTTAGAAAGTTATTGATAGAAACTTGCAAAAATATTTGAATATTTGTTTAGGGATACAAAATTTTGTGCTTCTACAAGAGTGATTTATAACAAAGCTTGTTATTCATTTGTTGGACTACTCGTGTGTGTGTGTGTGTGAGTGGAGAGTAGAGTGGTGTTAAAAGAGATTAGATGACTCTGTAAAAATAGAGTATGCATATTTCTGAGTGTAGAATGTTTTCATT
This sequence comes from Sequoia sempervirens, assembly GCA_007258455.2. NCBI lineage: Eukaryota > Viridiplantae > Streptophyta > Pinopsida > Cupressales > Cupressaceae > Sequoia > Sequoia sempervirens. The sequence goes on from VDFB02072274.1 coordinate 67,343,491, forward strand.
TGTTGCAGAAGTGTGAGAATGAATATGTTAGTTTTTTAGAGACTTGTTGTGTAGATGCATATTATAGAGTCTTGCAGAGTGAGTGCAAGAATACTTGCAAGAGTTGGTTGGTGATAGAAGACTAAAAGTTGTTTGAGGACAACAAGTTAACATAAGTGTAGAAATCTATTTGAGTTACAAAACTTCATTTGCAACATGATACTGAATTTGCAATAAAAAATATCTCATTGTATAATCATCTGAGTGGGTGCTCAGATTAGGGGTAGAATTTCCTTTGAGTTGGTGCTCATAAACTTGGAATTGGTGTTCCATTGGGTTGGCGCCCATACTTTGTAACCAAAAACATTTTCATTGTGAGGCTAGATTGGAGCAGTAGTCTCCAACAACTATTCTCACCAAGGTTTTTTCCCATCTTGGGTTTTTCCCTGTACATCTTGTGTTGTGGGATGCATTTTGTGTGTTTGGTTGTGTTGCCTCTCTTTTTCTCCTGGTTTATGCTTTCACTGTTTACTATCACATTGCTTAGAAAGTTAAAATTTGTAGCTCACTAATTCACCCCCCCTCTCAATGGTCTTTGTGTTCCTTCAATTGGTATCAGAGCATTAGGTTCCCTTTTAGTAAGCTTTCTTCAGCTTGGGTAGATTCTGATTTGTGAACACAATGTCTAAGCATGAATTCGCTTTTGTGAAAGTACCTATGTTTGATGGCACTAACTATGCCTTTTGGAGTAGAAGAATGGAAACCTACTTGTCCTCCTTAGGTTGTGATGTATGGTTGATGGTCAAAAATGGTTACAATGTTCCCCAAACTCCTCCAACTGATCCTAATGCTAAAAATGAATATGAGTTCAATGCCGAGGCCAAGCATGCTATTCTTAGTGGATTTTCTGATACTGATTTTCTCAAAGTTATGTACTACAAATCTGCAAAACAAATGTGGGATAAGCTACAACAGATTTATGAAGGTGATGAGAATGTGAAGGAAGCTAAGTTACAAAATCTTAGAGCTCTTTTTGAAGGTCTGAAGATGAGAGAAGATGAAAATATTGTTGATTAATTACTAAGAGTAGATCAGATTATTAATGTTGTAAGAGGACTTGGAGAAGAAATTGAAGATAATGTAATTGTTAAGAAAGTTCTAAGGTCATTAACAACAAAATATGACACTAAAGTTTCTGCGATAGAAGAAGTTAGAGACTTGAAGACTTTATCTATGGATGAATTATTTGGTTCATTATCAGCCTATGGAATGAGGACTATGAGTGTTGAACCTTCTAAGAGAGAAGCATCCTTCAACTTGGTGAAGAAAGGAAAAGAAGCAGTTGCAATTGTTGATCAAGAAAATCCTGACAATGCTAAAGAAAATTTTGTCAAGAAACTGAAGAAAGGATCGGGCAAGTACACGGACAAGCTACCCTTTAAGTGTTTTAATTGTGGCAATATTGGACATTTTTCTGCTAAGTGTCCTTATGAGAAAATGGAAGAAAACATTAAATAAACTAATAAGTTCAGAGTTAAGAAATTCCACAAATCCAAGAAGAAAAACTATCAGAGGAAGAGAAGTCTTCTCACTATTGAAAGTGAAATATTAGATGATGAAAGTGATTCAGTTGAAGACACTAGTGAAGATGAGAAAGAGGTTAATCTCTTCATGGCTCAAGAAGTTATAAATGACAAAAAGACCTCAAAGATAAAAAATAATACTCAATCAGAAAATACAAAAATAGTTGATAGTGATGAGGAAGATGAAGATGATGCTGAGGCTGATCTTTAAGGAGAGCTAATTTGTGCTCTTGATGAATTAGACAAGTTGAAGAAAGAACATGCCAAATTAAAGAACAGTACCTTAAGAGAACAAGACTGGTTATAAAAGATTATTTTCACTCTAAAGACACAGTTGGAAGAAGCACAAATAATAGGTGAAGTTTTGAAATCTGAAGTTGAAGCAAAGAAAAAAGAATGTCATAAGTTGGAACAAGAGGTAGTAACTCTAAGGAAAGAGTTAGAAGCTTGTCAAGAAGATCTAAAGTTGAGAATGAAAAATGAGAGCAACACTAATGCTCTAAATGATATACTTGGTAAGAAGAAAAAGATCAAAGATTATAGTGGTGTTGGCTATGAACATGGTGAGAGCTCTAATATGGGTGATAAACCCAAGAGGAAGATTGTTTTCACTACTGCCACAAGTGAAAATGTTGTTGCTCCAAGAGATAATATTGATGCTGCCCCAAGAGATGGTATTGATGCTACAATAAGAGAAAATATTGTTGTCCCAAGAGATAGTGTTGCTGCCCCAAAGGATAACTCTGATGTCCTACATGTTAATACTGCTTCCCCAAGAATGAGAAGGTCTACTATTGTTGTGGAAACAACTAAAAACATTTCTTAGTATAATAATTGGTATGCCCCTAAATTTTATGGTTATTGTTTTAGATGCAATGCATTTGGTCATACGTTCATTCATTTCAAAATGGTGAAGAGAGTAGCTCCAAATTTCATGAGAACAAATCCTTTTGCACCTTTGAGAGATTTGGATATTGTGTGTTACAATTGCAATAATTTGGGACATAAAAGTGCGGATTGTAAAAGTTTAAATCGGTCCAGTAAAAGCTTCAACTTTCCTATGTTCAATGAGAATATTGAATGCTATTATTGTCATAACTATGGACACACAACAAATTTTTGTAGAGCAAGATCTACTAAACTTGAAAAGAATGTAGTTGTTGCCCCCAAGAACAAAAATGAACAAAAAGTAGCAACAAAGAAGAATGAAACCAAATAAGAATGAAAAGAGGTGAGTAAAGATAAAGGTCAATCAAGCATGTTAGCACAAACAACATTACACATAGAGAAGAAAAATCTATGGGTGATAAATAGTGGTTGTTCCAACCACATGATTGGTGGCAAGAAAAAGTTCAAACAGTTAGAAGATTGGAATGGTGGTTCAGTTAAGCTTGGTAATAACTCCTCAATCAAGATAAAAGGAAAAGGAACCTTAAGCATTGATGGGAAACTACTCACAAAGGATGTCTACTATGTTGAAGGGTTGAAACATAACTTAATCAGTGTAAGTCAAATGTGTGACACCGGTTATAAATTTTCATTTTATTCCAAAGGATGTGAAATCAGGAAAGAGAAAAATGGAAGATTGGTTGCTAAAGGTAAGAGAACTGATGGAAATGTCTACAAATTGAAAGAATGTCATGAAGCTCAATGTATGATTGGGCAAGTGGATGAGAGTTGTTTATGGAATAGGAGGTTAGGACACATAAATTTTGACAACCTTCTCAAGGTTAGCTCAAAAGGATATGTGAGACACATGCCAAAGATAACTAAACCAACAAACACTATTTGTGATGAATGTCAAAAAGGAAAGCAAACTAAAGTTAGTTTCAATACTAAAGAGTACTCAACCACAAGGCCACTTGAGTTAGTACATACAAATTTATGTGGTCCTACAAGGACAAGATCTTTAAATGGCGACAAATACTTTATGTTGTTGATAGATGACTACTCAAGGATGACTTGGGTAACCTTCCTACAAGATAAGTCACAAGCATTTTAAAGGTTCAAGGTATTCAGAAAAATGGTTGAGAAATAAAGTGGTTTCAATTTGAAATGTTTAAGATCATACTGTGGTGGAGAATTTACATCAAATCAATTTGAAGACTATTGTGAACAACATGGGATTAAAAGACAATATTTTGTTGCTTGAACACCTCAACAAAATGGAGTTGTTGAGAGGAAGAATAGGAGTGTGAAAGAAATGGAAAGAACTATGCTTAACGAGTCAAACCTACCAGATGTTTATTGGAAAGGGGTTGTTCATACAACAATATGCACACTAAATAGAGCCCAGCTAAAAGTGCACAATAAAAGAACACCTTATGAGCTATGGTATGGTAAGAAACCTTCTGTCAAATATTTCAAAGTTTCTGTAGTAAGTGTTTCATTAAGAAAGATGATGATGGGCTTGGTAGTTTTGATGCAAGATGTGATAATGGAATATTCTTAGGATACTCAACTCATAGTAAGGCATATAAATGTTTCTTCAAATGCCTCGAGAGAATAGTTGAGTGTGTACATGTGATAATAGATGAATATCTACAACAATCAAGGTAAAAATTAGAAAATCAGATTGAATAAAATCACAATGAAGGTGAAGAGCAATCAAAAATGAAGAAGAAGTAGCTGAAAAACCTCCATAAAAACCCCCTAGCAAGTATGTTCAGAAGTACCACCTTGAAGATCAGATTATAGGAAGCAAGGGCAGTGGTGTGCAAACTAGAAGAAGACTTGTTGAAAATGATGGTCAAGTCAACTTATGTCTTCTAACTAAAATAGAACCAAAGAATTACAATGAGGCCATCAAGAGTGAAAAAGAAGTTCAACTTGAATATGTGAATACTGGTGAGCAAATAGTTGATATCCTTACCAAACCATTGCCCAAAGAGACATTTGAGTACTTGAGAAGGAGATTGGGAGTTGTATCTCCCTCTTCTAACACTTAGTTGGATAATGAAGTTTATGATTCAGGGGGAGCTTATTATATTTCATCTTACATCCCTGAATTTGTTCTACTCCAAGGGAGTAGAAGTGTTAAGTTTGAAGGTCAAGAAGAGATGGTTCTTCAAGGCAAAATGGTTGTTGTTCATGTCATACATCTATACTCTTGTTATTTCTAACTATAGTTTCTGATGTCCATGGTTATTGTTGAGGCTTCTTATTGTCCTTCATACTGGAAAATTCCTTTCTATTTGATTCATGCAGATTTGAATCTTCTTATGTTCATGCAAGGGGGAGTTACATTGAAAGTAGTAATGTTTAGTCAATGTCTATTCAGTTTTTTTTCTGTTGCTAAAGGTGAAAAATGACAATATAGTGATATTCGATTTGAAAATGGTCTTTATGGCACCCTTTTCCATTGTTTTCAAAGGGGGAGAGATTATCATGAGATTATATGTTGAGGGGGAGCAGGCCAATTGGTTGACATCAATGCCAAAGGGGGAGATTGTTGGGGGAGATTGTTGGCATTGAGTTTTGTCAATTAGAATTAGATTACCATTGATGTCAACTCATGGTACACAATGGTTTGTATGCATAGCTACAGAAACCTCATGGTTTGTAGCTATAGTAGTGTGTAGTTCATGCGACAGGAAGTTGACTGCATAGAGATAGGAGCTTCACAGTGGCAAAGACTTAAGAACTTAAATCAAAGTCAATGCTAGTCAACATTTAAATATGCAAAAAGACAACTTTAGAGAATATTGACATGGCATACCCATGGAAAACAGTCTATGGACTAATGACGACTTAGTGTTTATGTGGAGATTCGGCTGATTAACTCATTGTTTTTTTCTGCTAGGGTTTATGGATGTGCAGAGTTTTGTTTGGTGTAGCTGAAGGTGATTGGTTCAATTATGTCATTGTCATCTACAAGATAATATTCAGTTGACTTAACCCTATATCAAAGTCTTTTTTCAAATGCAAGGAAGGGAAGTTTAAACCCTAGAAGTTGACACCTCACTTGGCAAGGAGGTTATATCAAATTTTCACTAGATTTTATAATCATTTCCCTTGTCTTCAAATATTATGGTTCGAATGAAATTTGATTTTATTCCTTACTTGGCGGCAAAGCTTCTATAGCAGCGATTGAATGAAAATATTTTTAAATCGAATGAAATTTGATTTTATTCCTTACTTGGCGGCAAAGCTTCTGTAGCAGCGATTGAATGAAAATATTTTTAAATCTTTTTGTCTAGATTTCATACATCTTGCAGACACCCTAGATTAGGTTTTCCATTTATTACATATTTGATATCAGTTATGTTTGGGCAAAGCAAACCTTTGATGCATATCAAATTTTATTCATTCTTTACTTTGCGATAAAGTTTCCTTTTGTAGCAATGTTGTATATTCAAATCTTTTTGGTTTCAAGGGATGCCCTAGATAAAATTATTTATTATAGATGGAAGAACAGAGGAAAGATAAGATTTAGGTTTTTTATCTTTTGCAATCATTGTAGATTGATAAAGAATGTTAGGGTGGATTTAGAATTTGTGATGACTGAGATATGATGTCTCGAATCAATAGGCATACTGCTACAGGAATATATTAGATATTTGTAGAAAACTACTACAAAAAAGTTAGTAAGTTATTGATAGAAACTTGCAAAAATATTTGAATATTTGTTTAGGGCTATAGAATTTTGTGGTTCTACATGAGTGATTTATAACAAAGGTTGTTATTCATTTGTTGGACTACTCATGTGTGTGTGTGTGAGTGGAGAGTAGAGTGGTGTGAAAAGAGATTAGACGACTCTGTAAAAATAGAGTATGCATATTTTTGAGTGTAGAATGTTTTCATTTGTTGTAGAAGTGTGAGAAGGAATATGTTAGTTTAGCATAGACTTGTTGTGTAGATGCAGATTATAGAGTCTTGCAGAGTGAGTGCAAGAATACTTGCAAGAGTTGGTTGGTGATAGAAGACTAAAAGTTGTTTGAGGACAAGTTAACATAAGTGCATAAATCTATTTGAGTTACAAAGCTTCATTTGTAACATGATACTGAATTTGTAATAAAAAATCTCTCATTGTATAATCATCTGAGTGGGTGCTCAGATTAGGGGTGGAAGCTCCTTTGAGTTGGTGCTCATAAACTTGGAATTGGTGTTCCATTGGGTTGGTGCCTATACTTTGTAACCAAAAACATTTTCATTGTGAGGCTGGATTGGAGCAGTAGTCTCCAACAGCTATTCTCACCAAGGTTTTTTCCCATCTTGGGTTTTTCCTTGTACATCTTGTGTTGTGGGATGCATTTTGTGTGTTTGGTTGTGTTGCCTCTCTTTTGCTCCTAGTTTATGCTTTTAGTGTTTACTGACACATTTCTTAGAAAGTTAAAATTTGTAGCCCACTGATTCACCCCCCTCTCAATGGTCTTTGTGTTCCTTCAATAAAATACAAAACCCTTGTAAGGATAAGTCAATAATACATAATAAGGATGGATTGAAACCCTAAAAATATTTTATATGAGCAATAATAATAAAAAATTAGATCTAAAAACCTTGATGGAAGAAAGATAAACCCTATGGGGAAAATTCTAGGTCATGTAGGAATGCCAAGTTAACCATTTTATGTAATAGACATATACGCTCTCACTATAATTTATGTAGAGAAAATAATTAAACGATAATAAACCATGAGATAAAGAGTTGGGACTAATAGCTAACAATGCATTGAATTATCTACTTAATATAGACATTAAATAATATACTCAAGATGTACTTAGCTATGAATTTGATGTAGATTTTGATTATATTATTTATCACCAAGATACTTGTTTATATTAAGAATGTAGGGTTTTTAGACAAGTGGATCAAAGCTAAGACAAGATTGGAGAGTAGTTATTTTACTTGTATAAGTGTGAAAGTGATCTCAATGAGTGTAAAATTGAATATAGACATCAAAATGAACATCATGTCATGTATCTAAACTTTAATAATTTGTTCTCTTCTATTTTTGTGACCTATAATAATTGATTGGTAGTGTTTATAAACACCATTGAAGATCTTATAAGTAGAGGGATTCTCCCTTGGTCAAACCCCTTAATGGACTAATTCTTTGATGATGATTTAGTTGCCAAACCTAGCAAGCGATATATAAATAAAGATGATTTTTCATTGTTTGACATGTTCTCTAAATTCCTAGACAATTATCTAGATGATTTAAATGGATAGGGTTTAGTCCTTAAATACACTACCTAGTGTGTAATTTGAAATAATTTTCACTTTAGTTGGCTCATAATAGTTAGTAAGAGGGGAAAATGGGCCTAATTTAAGAAATTTGAATCTAAATGTTAAAACTTCAAATCTACATGTGTAAAAGTGCTCGCTTTAAGTCAATTCCACACCTACATATCTGAACTAGGGAAAGGAATAGTAGATTTAGAAGAGAACTTGTCCATTTTAGAATTTACAAAATAAATGAAAATCTAAAAATTAGTGGAGGAAAATGATACTATAAAGATGTAAATAAAAATGATTCAAGAAATAAAAATAGCATTACAAAAGTTTCCAAGAGAGTAATACAAATGCTCAAGAAGCAAAATAGTATTAAGAGAGAACAAAAGTATAAAGCTACATGAAGTAAAAATGCATCAAAACAAGCTCTCAAGAGAGAGGGGGGGCTAAGTTATTAGGAGGAGGTGGAAAATACAACTAAGGGAATGAATAAACCACAAGACTCTAAAAATAAGAAAATGAAACTCTCGTGGCGTTTCACAGTCTACTAACAATTATACTCACTTTATTAACATAAGCAAGCTTAAATAAAAGTATAAGAAAAATCTATACTAACAATTCAAACTCTAAGATTATATGAAGATATAATATATTTAAAATAAAAAACTTACCAACTTCCATATAAAATGATATAATTTTATACACTAATCAACACATAAAAAATAGATCTAATTTAATAAAAAAACATTAAGATGCATTATTCACTATTACAACTCAATATGTAATAATATTTAAACTTACTTTATGAGTGTTAAATGCATATATCGAATATCTATTGGCCATATTTGTTGGTAGCTCTTTTATAAAGAGAAATCAAATCTTTTGACTATAACAGCAAAAATCACCTAACCAACTAAACCATAACCCAAATATAGTATTTAAAGCCTCTTATATTTAAAAGAAATGATTCTTCCCATAAATTTTATCTTATGTATGTCTTTTTCATACCCTGCAGATTTTGTGCTAAAGTTTGGATCCTCAATCATGCCAAATTGATTTTACCAATTTAATATGTCATTCATTATAATAAGTGCACATAGATTGTTTTAATTGTCCTACTATACCAAAAATATCTTAAATATACTTTTATAATAAATTGATCATAACATTGTGCTTTCTAAAGGTGGAGAGAAAATAAATAAGTTTTTTCTTAGCCACCTCAAAATTATTGATTGTTTTAAGTGGAATGACTTAATTTCAAAAGTTAGGTGGACACGCTTGTAAGGAAATAAATTACTTTTATTTCCCTCTGATAATACATTTAGACTTTAATGTTAATCAATTTAACTTAGATTTAATAGAGTTTGAGATTGAAATAAAAGTTTTAGATTTAAGTAAAGGAAATGATTGAAAGGGAGTAAAGAGCTTACTAGAATTATTGTGATTTTCTAAGAAGTTGGTATGTTGTGATTAAAAGTTGAAGTTGGATTTGGTAAGAGAATAATGATTAGGATTTTTTATATATTTATTTTTTAATTTTTGATATTTAAAATATAATTGTGTTTATGTCTTGGATTAGGTTATATCATATGGCCTAATTTAATTGGTACAATTTTATTAGGATTGCAATGACATTTTTAAATATGATTTTTTTATTTTTTCTATGTAGCTTTTTTAGGGCTAGTTTGACCTTTTGAAACAAAATTGATTCAGTTATACATGTTTGTTAAGTAGAGGATTGTGTCAAAGCATAAAATGGGACCTCTTATAGGCAAATAAAAACTATCAACTTCCTTGGTATCAATCAAGTCGCTTTCTTAATTTATAAAGATTAAGATATGTAGATGTTGATGCAATTGAAACATGAGTAGGCATGTCGAAATAAAAATGAAAGAAATAAACAATCATGGAATGCATACATTTTTTTGAAATCTATATATTTTAGCAATATAGATATATTGTTTGCTCATTTTCTCCCTAATATGCAACAAATGTCCATTGATCCTATCATTCCATTGAAGAAAAAACAAACCATCAATTATTGCATATAGTTGTACAGAATAGAACTAGTATTAATATGCCTTTAAAATTATGTGTAATGTGGAAAGTTCTTGCAAATTGAGGAGGGAAGATAAGAAAACATAAAATGAAATCTAAAAATTATAATTGATAATACAACATGATACATAAATGATATTGAATAGAGAGTGCAACTTAGTCTATACATTACTTGTATGAAAATGGTATTATAAAGTACATGAAATAGATTCTTTGTAAGGAATGAGACTCGTATAACAAAATAATTCCAAACAAGCTTTAAGAAGATTTTTAAAATATTCATGTCATTTTTAAATACAATATATTTTTTATCTCTTAGAAGAAAAATTTTGTACTCATATAAATCAATGATAATAGAATGTTGTTTATGTTGTGTTCAATAATAGCCACAAGAAGATCTACTGACAAATTTTTTATATAAAAGAAACATGGATTAATTTTTGGTGTGTGCACATATTTTTTTAAGTATAAGGATACTAAAATAATTATGGGAACATATCTTCAATTTTGGCTAACTTCAAGCACAAATATGTTGATAAAATCATATGATAGGCTAGAAATAAAGTTAAAGTGAAAAAATTTCATTGATGAAGGTTGTAGACTTAGGAAGTAGACTAAGTGGGTACTATATATAAAATGCTAAAGGAATCGTCACTAAGAAATTCACAGTACATATAGTGGAACTTTGGAAGAATACAATTTTCATCTCTATATTTTATTTCAATTTTAGCAGGCTTCTTGTCACTAGGTGATATAGTCTACCTAAAGTAACTAAAGAAATTAAATGTTGAAATAGATCATTTGATGAGAATGAAGGATACATTAAGATAAAAAGTAGTGTAATTCTCAACAATTTTCATGTGAAGTAATAACATAAAAAAACTAAATACAAGGGAGTAGTCGATATCTATTATAAAAGTCATAAAAATCCTAATAAAAGAATTGAAAAAATTAGAAAATCATAATGTCAATTGTAGAAAGAGAAGTATTATCAATGTACAAATAAAAAAATTAATATACAACATTAGTAATTTAGATAAGAGAGAAATGTTAATGAACAAACATGGGGATAAGACCAAAATGATAGTAAATAGAACAATTAGTTTAAGGATGAAAAATAAGGTATAGTGACATATGGATTGAAGATTTAAATATGGTGTGAAATCATTTTTTGGCGAAATGATGGCTCGCGCGCGCTCTGCAACTCGAGCTAGGGCATCCGCGCCCTAGCTCTGTCCGTTTTTCCCTGTGCATGCGAAGAGAAGTGGTTGGGGTTAGTTTTTTTCACTGTGCTTTTGACCTGGCTGCGGCTCCTTTGTGCCGTTTTGGTTCGCGCGTGGGTTTAAGCCCGTTTTTCCTGTGCACTCCTCCTTTTTTCCTAGTGTGGGAAGCTCTCCTCGTAGGGTTTCCTGTCAGTTTTGCCTCAGATCGGTGGTGGCTACTGCGTGGGGCTTTTGATCCCTGCGTTTTGGCTGTTTAGTTTGGGGCTTTGTTTGCCCGTTGCCGTCATCTCGTCTCTCTACTGCACTGGTCGGGAGGATTGTTGGTGTGGGATTTTGACATTGGGTGGCGATAAGAGGAAGGGTGTGGGGAGGATTCCCTCACCCAATTTTGGGGTTTCATAGTTTTTCCTTTGGCATGATGGCTGCCTCAATGTCTTTGGGGGAGGCCTCGCAGGACCCTTCTGGCACGGACTTCCATTCCGCGATTGGCTCAAAGTCGCCAGTGCATGCAACAAAAGTTATTGACAATAGCCTTTTCTCTCATGACTCGATAGATGGCGGTGTTCGCATGTCGGGGGGGTCCCGCATCACTAAAGTTAATGGATGCCTCGAGCGATGTAAAGAGAGACCTACGCTGGTAATTCCACCTGAGATGATAGCTGAAGATATTGATTATTATTCCAGACACTCCTTATACTGCAAATTTTTGGGGATGAGGGTTTCTCCTCAATTTTTGGTGTCTTGGGCCCGACGGACCTGGTCGCCGGAAGGTGAAATGGACATTATGTTGTTGGCTAACAATTACTTTATGGTTACTTTTGACTGCATGGCGGATCGGAATAGGGTCTTTGAGGGTGGTCCCTATTTTTATAACCAAGTGGGGTTGTTTATCAAACCCTGGCATGCGGGTTTCAACCCTTCGGTGGAGCTTCCGAATCGGGTTCCGGTTTGGGTCAGACTTCCTCGACTTCTAGTGGAATGTTGTCGTGATGATATTCTGCAACTGATAGCAGCTTTGCTTGGAAAACCTGTTGGCTCCTCTCAGCAAACTCTGGATAGAAAGGTAATGACTTATGCCCGCATCTATGTCGAAATTGATTTGGGTAAACCCTTGCCAGAAGCTATAGATATGTGTGTAGGCTCTTACTCTTGGGTGCAATATTTGGATTATGAGACTCTTCCATTCCATTGTCGTCTGTGTCATGAATATGGTCACTTGCTGCGTCGGTGTCCAAAGGCTAGGCCTGTGGAGCCACCTTCTCCTCAGGTTCCTCGCAACCCTCCTATGACTGACAGGGGGAAGGATCATATCCCTGGTGATGGGGAAGCTGCAGATGGTTTTGTACATGTCAAGGGGCGCAACAGGAATAGGGGTCAAAAGAGGACCTTGAAAGAGAGACAGGAGGAGGACACTTTTAACAGATTTGAAGTGTTAGATGATCTTAGCCAGCAAGAAGTGGATCCAGGATTGGTAAACCTTGATCATGGAACTCTGAGTACATGACAGAATGGTCTAGTCTCTGAGGCAGCTCAGGGTGCAATGGATGGTGATGGCTCTCAGATGGTCACGGATCTTCATTTGGGTGTCCTAGCGGAGTCAGTTCCTGTGGCTGAGTTGAAGAAGGTTGGTGGGGATGAGCCTCCTCCGGGGTCAAGTGACGGTGTTGTTATCGGGAGGAGTGTCAAGTCTCCATCTCCTTTGGGTATTCACCAAAAGGACCTAAAAAAAGGGGGGGGAGAGAAATCTTCCAAGCTTGGTCGTAAGAAGGATTTGGAAAAGATTAAATTAACAGGGGAAAATTTGGTGGAGTCGGGGTTGGTCAAGACTCTGGATTCTCATTTCTTGAACTCCCTGAAATGATTGTTTTATCATGGAATGTGAGGGGCTTGAACAGTGGCCCTCGACAAAAAGCTATTCGCGAATTGATTAGAAGAAATGTCCCTGATGTTCTTTTCCTGCAGGAGACTAAGTTATCGATTGAGGATATGATAGGTATGATGTCCAAGTTATGGGGGAGTGGTGAGTGCCAGTGCGTTGGTGCTCTTGGTTCTGCTGGGGGTGTGGCCTATCTATGGAACCCTAGGAAGGTTCACCCTATCTGGTGGATGTCCTTTAAGTCTTCCATTTCTATGGTGGCTTCTTGGTTTGAAACGGGAGAGTCTGTTCTTTTCTCTAATATTTATGCACCGGTTGATCTTCTTGGCAAACAGTTGCTATGGTCCCATATTGCGTATGTGTGTAGCATGGCTCCTCTTCATCCGTGGATTTTGGCTGGTGACTTCAATGCCATTGCTGAGTTGGCTGCGAAGCGTGGAGGTAATGCAAGGTTGGACCCCTCGGCATTTCTTCTGCAAGAAAACATCTCTGCTTTGAATTTGGTTGACATCAAGCCCAGTAATGGTCGGTTCACTTGGAACAACCGGAGGATAGGGGATAACAACATTTCAAAAAGGTTGGATCGCTTCCTGGTCTCTTGCTATTGGATTGGTGGCTTGTGGTCCTCTTGCTCTGAAATCTTGGATTGGAGGGGTTCGGATCACTGGCCCATTAAGCTTTCCATTTCTTCTGCTCGTGTGCCTCGTTCTCCTTCCTTCAAGTTTCAGCTCATGTGGTTTCGGGACCCTTCTTTACATGCCCATGTGGCGGACTGGTGGAAGGTTGGCAGACCTTCATATGGTACGGCGATGTATACTTTTGCTAAATTACTTCAATTTACCAAATTTCAGCTCAAACAGTGGAATAGACAATGCTTCAGAAATATTTTCCATGATAAGGCTCGTGCTCAAGCTGATTTGGATGGCATCACAAGGGTGATCAGGGAAGAGGGAGTGATGGTTGGCTTGATCCAGGATGAAGCCAGGGCTCTTAAGGTGCTGGAGGAGTGTGAGTTAAGAGAGGAGATATTTTGGAAGCAGAAGGCCAGAATTGAGTGGCTTCAAGAAGGTGATAAAAATACTGCTTTCTTCTTTAACTCGGTAAAAGCCAGGAGGCAAGGTAATTCCATTTCAGTTCTGGTTAATGAAAGAGGGGAGCAACTCTCTTCTTCTCAGGAAATCTCGAATGAAGCCGTGTAGTATTTTGAATCTTTATTTAAGGAGGATGGGCATGGTGGATCTATTGAGGTGGTTCAGGTTCTTTCCTGTATTCCCTCTTTGGTCACAAGGGAAATGAATGAGCATCTCATGGGTGATGTTTCTTTGGAGGAGTTGGAGGCGACTGTGTTCCGAATGAAGAAAGGGAAGGCTCCCGACCCTAATGGCTTCCCGATTGAATTCTTTCAAGAATTATGGGATATTATTAAGTTGGACTTATTGGCTGTTGTTCAGGAGTCCCAGAAGAACAAGCAGATGTTACGGGCTTTGAATGCTACTTTTCTCGCTCTCATACCTAAATGTGATGAGGCGGATAGGTTAAGTCAATTTAGACCTATTTCCTTGTGCAATGTGATTTACAAAATTATTTCCAAACTGATTGCTGAGAGATTAAAAAGGTGGTTGAAAATGTTGATCTTAGAGGAACAGAGTGGTTTTGTGGAAGGCAGGCAAATTTTGGATGGGGTTGTTATCGCTTCGGAAACCATTCACTCAATGGCCAGCTCCAATGATAAGGCGATGTTCATCAAGTTAGATATGGCTAAGGCCTATGACCGAGTCCGGTGGTCTTTCCTCCAGCGGGTGCTTGGAGCTTTTGGGTTTGGAAATGAATGGATTCAGTGGGTTATGAGTTGTGTTACCTCAGTTTCCTTCTCTGTGTTAACTAATGGGGAGCATTCTAAACTTTTTGGAGCTTCTCAGGGGTTGCGTCAGGGAGATCCCCTTTCTCCGTATTTATTTATTTTTCTTGTGGAAGGTTTGGGGCGTCTGATAAGAAGGAATTTCGACTTGGGTGTTATTCAGGGGTGGTGGTGGGGAGGCGATTTGCCTCCGCAATCCCATTTACAGTTTGTGGATGACACGGCTCTGATGGGTATGGCTACTATTAGGGAAGCTTCCACTTTGCGCAAGGTGTTGGATGTGTATCTTGCTGCCTCGGGCCAACGGATTAATGAGGATAAGTCCTCCATCTTCTTCTTTAACACCCCTGGGCCCATTCAGCGGAGGATTGCCCATATCTTGAGATTTCAAATTGGAGGGCTTCCTTTGATCTATCTTGGTGTGTCTATCTCTACTGGTAGGCTGCCTAAGGATTCTTGGCAGAATATTCTGGATAAATTTCGGGTGAAAGTTAATCACTGGACTCATAGGTGGCTATCCTTTGCTGGCCGTGTTCAGTTGCTCAAGTCAGTGGTACAGGCTCTTCCCACATACAGATGTTTGCTTCAGGTGGCCCCAATGGGATTTCTTAAGGATTTAGATGCTTTATCCAGGAAGTTTCTTTGGGCTGGTAGCTTGTTGTCTTCGAAGTGGAGCCTTGTTAGCTGGGATACTGTTTGTAGCCTGCGTCAGTTTGGTGGTCTCGGGTTAAGGCAGTCGTCCTTGACCGGGGAGGCACTGGCTGCCAAATTGTATTGGAGATGGTGTGTGGAGCAGGATCAAATTTGGGCTAGGATCTTATCTCATAAATACTTCCCTGGGGTTGCTTGGCAGGATATTCCCAGATTTCCCTTGGAGGGGAGAGGCTCGATGATTTGGAGTACGCTTAAGAGAGGTGCTGCACTTGTTAAGGATGGCCTTTTCTGGATATGTAGGGGGGGGTCGTCGGCTCACTTCTGGTCTGATTCTTGGGATGGATTTCCTCCCATTACTTCTCAGTTCCCTAATTTGTTGTTGCTGTGCTAGAGGTTTCTTGCGGCTGGTTGGTCTAGGGTGAGTGATTTTATGGCCTTCTCTAATAATAACCAACTGGTGTTGGCGAGATGGAAGCAACCTGATGAATGGTCGGACGTTGGATTGAATGAAGAATGCACTGAGCTTCATAATATCCTGGCTAGAAGGTGATACAGTTCCCTCCGGGATGGGGATGTCCTCTCTTGGTCTCCTAATCCTAAGGGGGTCTATTCTGTTGCTTCTGGGTATCAGGTATTGTTAGCTCGTAAGCTGGAAGGGGTGGAGGCTCCCTGGTGGAGGAGAGTGTGGAATAACTTTTCTTGGCCAAAGTGTAATTGTTTTGTTTGGACCTTAGCCTAGAACAGATGTTTGACGTGGGACAACATTCAGAAGCGAGGATTTCAGGGCCCCTCTATTTGTGTTCTTTGTGGGGTAGGGGAAGAAGAGTCTGCTCATTTGTTCTTTCGTTGCTCCTTTGCTACACAGCTGTGGCATTTCTGGTGGGGAGTGTGGAATAGTCCCTGTGTTCATGCCTCCTCTTTGGTTGACTTTTGGAGCAATTTGGGTAGGCCTCCTTCGGTGGCCTCTTTTTTGCAGGAGGTGTGGTATGTGGGGCCTACTTTCATCCTGTGGCAAATTTGGCTTGAGAGAAATCGTAGAATTTTCCGTGGTGAGAAAATGGTTGTGCAGCAAGTTTGGCAAAGAATTTTGGGTATGATTCAGGAAACGGTGGCGGCTAAATGTGATGTTGGATTTCCCCTGGCGAAAGGGGATGCTACAGTGGTGGATAGATTGGGGATTCAAGGGTCGGCTTTGGCGTTTGCTAGTCTTAGGCGAGGTCGGAGCCAGCGGCAAAAGGTTCTTAGGATGGGTAGATGGGTGCCCCCTCCGACTGGCGTCTTGAAGATCAACACAGATGGCTCTTCTCGGGGTAATCCTGGGCCTACTGGGGTTGGGGGGATTGGCAGAGACTTTAGGGGGTCAACGATCTTCTTCTTTTCTGTTCATGAGGGGGTGCAACCCATTAATTTGATGGAAGGTTTGGCAATCTTATACGCCTTTGAGCGGGCGTTTGCCTTGGGATGGCGCAAGGTTATCTGTGAGTCTGATTCGCAAGTCTTGATAAATTTGCTAAAGGAAAGGAAGTCTTCTGGTGTTCACTGGCAGTTGGCTAGGTTGGTTCAACAGATTTTGCAGATTAGTTCCATGATGGAGATGGTGTCCTTTGCTCACATTCCGAGGGAATGGAACAAAGCGGCAGATTGTTTGGCTTGGTGGGCTTCTGAGCACGCTGAGGGTTGGAATGTTGATGAGCTGGGACAAGTTTCTCGGGAGCTCCGCCACGACTTGGAGGGGATTCTTTCTGAAGATGGTAATACTAGGGATGCTGAGTGATGTGGATTTTAGGTTCTTGGTTGGTTCTGGTGGTTCTCGGGCTTTGGCCTGTTGATGTGTTGTAATGTTGTTCTCTGATTATTAATAAAGTTTTTACCCCTTTTTGCAAAAAAAAAAAAAAAGATTTAAATATGGTGTAAGATATAATATAAGATCTGAGGACCTATGGTTTATGGATCTAATAGATAGAAACAATTGGCCTATATACATGTGGAAATGATTATACTTTATTAAACAAGTAATTCAACAAGAAGATATAGAGTGTATGTCTTTTAAAATTGTTAGGAAGAAATAAACATAAAACATCAAGAGATAGAGAAAAGGATCAATAATTAATATTATACCCCAAAATAGAAGAATTGGATGATCCTAGAGAAGAAGTATCACATTTACTAGTACTAATGAAAAGAAGTTAATTATATGTGAAGAGAAAGAATTATAATAAAGAATAATTAATACATGATAACATGTAATGAGATAAAAGGACATCTCCAAATATGGATAAGGAATTCGTCTATAAATTTTGAGAAAGGATGATACCATATAGAACATGGTAGACTCATGGTTTGTATGGAATAAGAAAACTTAAAAAGGGAGCTATGATGTACTAGATACCATGAGTTCTTTGAAAGAGTTAGGAAGAAAATATATAAAAATTTAATAGAAATTTGAAAATCAAATTTTTGATAAAATATAAATAATATTTAAATTTTTTAAATTTACTATTTTATTCTCACCATATTGAGTTATAAAATAATAGATAAAAATAAGCCAAAATTCCTCAAATAAACATGCATGCCCTAGAGACTTGCATTTTACAAGCTCTTGAGTGGTAGTTGGGTAGCCCATGTGTATGGTAAGTTCTTTTAGTAAACTCTTGATCAAATACATGCATATTTTTATGATTAATATTAGATTTGTATATTCATTTGAGATAACATCCATTCATTTATAATAACATCTTGTCATTTATGTTAGTTTGGTTATTTTTGGTACCATACTAGGTTCTATGATAGATACTTGAGAATAATGGCAATGTCCTATGAGTTGTGGTAGCATCTTAGGGAGCTTTTAAATTAAATTTGAAATTTTGATAATGCTTAATATGTTTCAAGATAGAAAAAATTGAGAATTTGTTTTATTATTTTGATTGAGTGAATAATAAAAATTATGTTTTCTATTATTGTATATAGTTATAAAGTTGAGAGAGAGACAACACAATTTAGTTCATTGGATTTATTAGATACGTGATATTAAAATTGTAGAGATAATCATCTACATACAGTTGTATTATATTAGGTTTTAATATGACTAGATATGTCATATAGTTTATATTTATTGATGGTGTTAATAAAGAGGTGGAAGCATGGTGTGTTACTATTCAAATTGGTTATTGGAGACATTACTAGTACACTAGTAGATGTGTGGCACATTATACATCTATCAATATGAGTTGAGTAGGTTTTCATGAGAGTTCATACCCCAAGAGATGTACAATTATCTAAGCTAAAATTTAGAGAGTGAATAATGAGATCTAGTGGACATACTAGCATCCACTCCTCAAATATGTTAAATACTAAAAATTATCATACAAATATAAGTTTAATAGTTGATGGTCATGGTAGTTCATTGCATGGCAGAGTGATAAAATATGCACATTTTATTGGCTCTCAAAGTTGTGAAACCCCAATTTTATAAATATTAAATATACCTAAAGTCTTAGGGATGCCAACTTGAGGTGGATAACTTGTAACATATGATTAGGTAGGGACAACAATAGAATAAGTGATAAATGTGGGAAACTCCTTATTTAGTATCTACTAGGCCAAGGGATTGTTCCTTGATGTCTTCAAGGTATCATAATTTTAAAGTGAAAGAATAAACTCAAGGCCCTAAAAACCATACACAATGCACTATGAACTCTAAGATATGTCAATTATAAGTTTCATGTTACTGTTGGCTATAGCTAGAATTCTAAGACCTATAAATGAAAAAATGAAAAATTTATTACATATGCATACAAAGATAAAAATAGTACTATTCCCTAGTAAGTGAATCCACTTAACTTTACATATACATGTACAAGAAAGATAGCATGTGTGTATGATCAACAAAGCATTTTTTAACTTTATGAAAATATAAGATACATCATGAATTAAGTCACTAGATCATACAATTATGGTATAAGCTAACTCTACCAATAAGCTAATGAGAATAAGAGAGTATGATTTGGAATATGTTTGGCCTATCAACTCTTATTCGTGATTTGAGTTGTGAACCCCAAATACATAAGGTTAGATATTCTCTCAAGTTCCAAGGGTGTAAAATTTAGGAAGAGTATCACAAAACCTATGTTCAGTCTAGGCAACTTAACACCAATTATTGTGGTGAGTAAAACCTCCTTCAATTTTTGTTCTATAAGACCAAGGGAGTTTACCTAAGGTGCTAAAATAATTGGTACTACAAGACTTGAATAATTAGCTTGCTACAAACTATACCAATTAAATAGTGTATCCCTATAGGTGTCACAATATACCTATGGGTAAAAGTACAAACTTGTGTCACACTTTATAAAGGAATCAACCAACACAAACAAAAAATTTCAACTTCAACTGCGTAAAAGTGGTCTTTTTGTTTTGAATTCCAAAATGATGTAAACTAATGAAATATATAAATTTTAATGAAGTTTATTCCTATAATTTCTAAATTTTAAAAAAATTGTTTTAATATTTTTATATAAATTTAAGAGCAAATTTTGAATTGTTGAAAATTTTAAGAAAAAGTGGCGTTGAGTTGGCGCCAAGAAAAAAATAGAAAACAATTTTATTTTCCCTTGATTTTTTTCCCAAATAGATAACTTCAATATCTAGTGCGTGAATTTTTTTAAAGAAAATTGATGCATAGTTTCCTCGTAATAACATTTTAAAGTCAAACATACCAGAATTTGATAGTTTTCATTTGATGTCAACTATTGTCTATTTTTTAAAAATTCATATGCATGTTTGAAAAAATATTTTTGAATACCACTAACTTGACAAAAAGACCTTGAATGTGGCATAGAATATCATTATCTAGAAGTCTATTTATTTGAAAATTCACATAATAGATTTATTTATTTTTCTCTTTGTCTGAGGAGTTTATATCATCCACAGAATTTTTAGCTACCCAACATAGGAGTACAAGCCTTTAGGCCAAAACCTTTTAGACTAAGAGCCAAAGATTGATGGGTATAAATTGCAAATTCTCTTGGGACATAATCATAGGATATTCTTTTATGTGAAATTATTTGAAAATCCACATAATAGTATTTGAAGAACATAAGAAACTAAATTCATAAATATATAATAATTTCATAGCTACAAACTAAATCTAGAACTCTGGATCAATCTAATACAAACCAAAATAAAATACTTTGATTCTAATTCACATAAACTAATAATACTTAAAATTTACATAATAATTATTAATCACTCTGGGGAAAGACCCTAGTTACCGCACATGTTCCAATTACCTTCGTTGATACATTGATACATGCTAATTAAAAGCCCACTAAAATATTCCAAATGTACCAATAGTTGTCCACTTTATACCTAGTAGTTACTTAAAAAAAGTACTTTATTGGAGTTGTGCAACTTTATTAGTACCAATACTGCACGATTACTAGGCAATTTGTGCAAATTGGATCAATTGTGCAAATTTTGTAGTGGGCAAAGTGAATGGTTATTGGGGCCAGAGATTATGTATTGGATGTCAACTTGAAATGACCACTTTTTGACTTTTGTGTACATAGCAAAGCCTCTCGTGTTCATTGTAACTACCCAAAAGCTGAAACAATATCTATAAACTTTTAAGTCGCATACAAAAAATCCAAAAAAATTGTCAAAATCCAACATACCATTTAGAAACTTAAAAGTGTGTGAAATTAGCTATACCGACCTATCTACTAAAATTGAAATCTTCAAAATACCTACATCTTAAAAAACTTTTTAGATAATCCAAGAAAGAAAGCAGACTAAGACAACGAAGTTGATAATGCTGGCTATGGGCCTTCACAATCACCCAATTGGCAACGCCTATAACCTATATCTCGAGGTATTATTATCTCTTATTTTAAGAATTACTATGATTCTCTGCTACCAAAACCCTTCGATTGGACGCCTCCCCGGAACACCTGCAACCGCCCTTTCAGGTCGCCGCCCTCCCAGCACAACACGCAATTGCTGGGTCCCGAGGGCCCTCTGCTCTGCTCCACCCGATACTCCTCGTGAAAGCCGCCGGCGGTTCCTTAACCGGGAACGTGCCTGGGCTCTGCTCCACCCCGAATACTGTGTCCAATGTCAAATCTATTTTATCGCAACCTGGACGTAAACATTCACATCACGCCAGCTCATCGTCCTGGATGTTAACAGTAAAGTATTACTCAGTCATTAATGCCCAGGCGCTGTACAACTCGGGGTGGGTTCCGAATCTGATTTGACAGTCCTCGGACACTGCGAACCGGAGCAAAAACGTTGCGTAACACGGGCTTTTAACCCGAGTTCATTAATACACCATTCCCGTGGAGCCACTGGCGGCAAAGGTTACCCGGTACTGTGGTGCCCTGTGGTGGGCCCTCGGGCCCGCCATTACAGGCGGATCCTCCTGAATCTGGAGCTTCAGCGTACTGTTGCTTCCATTCCTCAAGATTTCCCCCATCGATAATTGGTCCAGAGGCGCATTCAGACGTTAAGGTGAAAAAAAGTATGGAATTTTCAGACGTCAAGGAAAAGTGTATGGAATAAGATTAGGTTGTCGTCGTTTCACACTCAAGAACAGAGAAGGGAGACAGTGAAAAGTACATTGAATGAGTCACCCAGATCCACAATCATTGCCTTTTTCACACGAGGAGGAGGAGGAGGAGGAGTGGAGGTAGCACTTGCATGGTGGTGCCACTGCAGCCTGCCACGCCATAAGACTTGAGCCAGGCTCCGACATTATTTCATCATTGGCTTTTTGCTCTCATTAGGTTTGGGCGACCTGTACAGAAAAGCACTTGTTTATTGTTATAATCAAGTTTGAAATGATGGGTGGCCTAGATTCCGTCCACAAGTTGATTGCCACTTTGTCCAGGTGAAGTCCCCCAACATGGGATGGAAATTATTTCGAGGCTCACTATTATTGACAGACCAATAATTCTGACCATCATGTTGCACAGACTGAACTGAGGATGAGAGGGTGATGTGGGTTAACGGTTTGGAGGATAGTAGTTTTGATGTCATGTGGGTGAGAGTGAAAATGAGAGGTAGTTGTGAGTTATCTGTATAGGGAAAAAAATTTGAAGTGAGTTTGATTAAAATCTTAATAAATTTGGAATCAAGTTGTTATTTCAACATCATCTTTTTCTATGGTGGAATGGTCGATATCAATTTTACATTCATCCACATTCAAAATGATAAATATTTATTTTATTTTATTTCGTTCGTATCAAAAAGTGGTTAATATTTATTCTATTTTTGGTCAAAATTGATCTTGATGTTGAACTTAGTGATGTTTAAGAGTGGATTGTTTCGATAGAATTCGAAGTTTTGAAGACTATTATGTTATAGTACTCTTAGTTATGACTTCAAGATTTTTTGTGTTGATTTTTGTTATTTCAACATCATCTTTTTTTATGGTGGATATCAATTTTACATTCATCCATGTCGAAAATGATAAATATTTGTTTTATTTTACTTCATTCATATCAAAAAGTGGTAAATATTTATTTTCTTTTTTGGTCAAAATTGATTCTTGGTATTGAACTCAATGTTGTTTAAGAGTAGGTTGTTTCATAGTTGAGATCAAATTCGAAGATTTGAAGACTATTCTATTATAGTACTGTTAGTTATGACTTCAAGATTTTGTGTGTTGATTTTTGGTATTATTAATAATTGAATGAAAGGTATTCATAGATTTGGAAAACAACAAATCATATGATATATCACATGGGCATATAACAAAATATGACTTAATGCATAACTATGAGTCTATTTATAAAATATGATTTAATGCATAATTATAAGTATTTTTTTTTACAATCTTTGATGATACTTCAACAAAAACATGTTGATGTGACATCATATTTGATTATGTGGCCTTGAAACTTTAAATTTAAATGGGCAACTTGTCAAGTAAACTACTACAAAAATTTAATTGATCACATGGGCACACCAACAAAATATGACTTAATGCACAACTATAAGTATTTCCTTTTTGTGGTCTTTAATGATACTTCAACAAAAAAGATGTTGCGACATCATATTTAATGATGTGGCCTTGAAATTTTAAATTTAAATGGTGAAGTTGCTACAAAAATTTAAATTGATCACATGGACATATTGACAAAATGTGACTTAATGCACAACTATGAATACTTCAACAAAAACATGTTGATGTGACATCATATTTGATGTTGTGGCCTCAAACTTTAAATTTAAAAGGTGAAATTGCCAAGTAAAGTGCTACAAAAATTGGAATTGAGCACATGGCATTACCAACAAAATATGACTTAATGCACAACCATGAGTCTATTTTTTTAGTCTTTAATGATACTTCAACAAAAATATGGGCATGTGACAAATGAGCATTATCAACAAATCTATGACTTAATGTGACAAATGAGCATTATTAACAAATCGTCATCAAGTAATTTGAATTGATCAAACGAGCATTATCAACAAATATATGACTTAATGTACAACTGTGAGTAATTTTTTTGCAGTCTTTAATGATACCTCAACTAAAACATGTTGATGTAATATCATATTTGACGATGTGGCCTTGAAACTTCAAATTTATATGGTGAGCTTGCTAAGTAAACTACTACAAAAATTTAAGTCATTCTAAATCATTGAGTATGATTTTGAGAGGTGTGAAATTAAAATTGTACAACTACTACCTCTTCTCACCACTAATTCTCTCTCCCTATATAATATTTATCTTATTTTTTTAGCCAAAATTGAACTTTGATGCTAAACTCAATGATGTTTAAAAGTAGCTTCTTTCAATAATTGAGATAGAATTCCTAGATTTGAAGACTATTATATTTAATAATATAGTAGTATTACTTATGACTTCAAGGTTTTTTGTATTGACTTTTATTATTAATAATAATTGAATGAAATGAATTCATTAGATTTAAAAGCAACAAATCATATGATATTGCATGGGTATATGAACAAAATATGATTTAATGCACAACTATAAGTAATTTTTTTGTAGTTGCTATAAAAATTTGAATCATTCTAAAATCATCAAATAAGATTTTGAGATGTGTGAAATTAGAATACATAACTACTACCTCTTCTCACCAATAATTCTCTCTCCCTATATAATACTAAGTAAGCACACACATGAAAAATAAATATCACATTAAGGATAGAAAGACAAGACTAAATGCTATAATTATAAAACATAAGGAAAACAAGGATATTCATACCTCTCAATTTTTTAGGTTTTGCTATTATTGTTTTTTCAAAATAAAAATGTTTCATCAGAACTTTAACAAATTTGGGATCATACATTATATTCTATTAGGTAAGCACACCAAATAAGAACTAAATCTTATCTCAAAGAAATAAAGACATGATAAATATCGATGTTAAAGCTTGTTATTCAAAATTGAATTTTATCTTTGTACACATTTTGATTATAAATACAATAATATGTCATTGGAGATGATATGAAACATTAATTCGAAAAAAGATAACACAATTTTTTTCACTCTTCAATACATTTACAATAAATTATGAAAATATTATCTCCAAACATTATATTGTAATTTTGTTCTTAATAATGAAAAGTGATGACAAAAACTTAAAAAATATATATTTATTAAAATATATTTTAGAAAATAAAATTATATAAGTAAAATAATTAAATTTATTAAAAAATAAATAATAAGTACAAGTCAATAAGAATGACTTTTAATTTAAAAATAAATACTTCTTCAAAGTATTTTTCCAAATCGTTTTTGTGATAGTAGGTAAGTATTTTGGGTGTGAACATGAAATTGAAGTGTATGGCCGGCAATTTGGACGACGAATGGCTAGACACCTAGGACGAAGACAACAACAGTGAGTTGGTACATGTCCAATGTACTCATCATTATGTATTTTCTTTTGAACGTGACAAAGATGATGAATTGAAGCTCTAAAAACATGCGCACGGATTGCATATGTGAATATGACGCAAATATGTTCACATAATTTCACATACACTCAAATGGGGTTTTTTAACACTCAAAGGGATGTCATCTTTGTGAAGGTTACACTACATTAGATGTAAATATGGGTATGATTAACATATTCTTTTTATATGTATTAAGGGAGAAGAATCAATCGTGGGCAAGGATATATCGTGGGTATAAAATATGACAACAAATTATCTTATCATTATTTTTAGTTTGATTATCATTTTAGAATCTTGATGTTTGTAAACATGCGTTGGTTGCAATTTATTTAATTAATAATCAATATGAAACATGAAAATACGAATAAACTAAATACGAAAAATAATAATTTTTTAAAATTTAGGCACCCTATTGTGATATATATGACATCCTTTAAGGATGGCAAATAGAGTCATGTCCAACTAATGATTTAAACAACTTATATTTTCATGTCTTAAAGAACCATATATTTAGAATAATCTTAAATAAAGGAAAAAATAGTTACACGTCCTCAATTGAACAACCCCTCATTTATGCAATATAGAAATGATATCTTGGAAAGAATAAACTATCTCAAGTTTAATACAATACTATGTTTTTCAACTTACCTTATTGTAAGTTGAACGATGAACTCCATAAATCTTCAATAAGCTAAAACATTACATGTTTATTAATTCTATTTTTTAGATAAATGATCAACTAATCACTATGTTAACACTTATCCTAATTCAACCTTAACCCTGATTTAGCCCAAACCATAACTTTAACCCTAACCCTAATTGAACCCTAACCCTAATTAAACTCTAGCCCTGATTGAAATCTA
>VDFB02072274.1:67377447-67463784 GCA_007258455.2 Sequoia sempervirens
ATGCTTGTCACATTTTGCTAGGGAGACCATGGCAATATGACTGAAAATCCATACATGATGGGTGTGCTAACACCTACACCATTGTGAAAGATGGAGTGAAACATAAGTTGAAACCTTTGAAGGAGGAAAATGTTCAAGTTTGTGGTAATGCTCAAGTTTTTTTGGTTGATGCAAGAAGATTCCTTGAAGGTATGAAGCATGAGAAATTTTTTTTTGCTATTATTCCTAAAGTTACCAATGAAGTTGTAGATGAAGTTCCTATAGAGGTTGCTGATTTGCTGCAAGAGTTCAAGATGATTGTTTCAAACAATTTGCCAAAAGGACTCCCACCAGTGAGAAAAATCAGTCATCAAATTGATTTGATTCCAGGGGAAAGTTTTCCAAATAAGGAAGCCTATAGAATGTCACCTTTAGAGACTAAGGAGGTAAATAGACAAGTTGTTGATTTATTAATGAAAGGTTTGATAAGAGAGAGTTTAAGCCCATGTGCAGTGCCTGCTATTTTGTCACCAAAGAAAGGAGGAGAATGGAGGACGTGCACAGATTCAAGGGAAACAAACAAGATTACCATCAAATAAAAATTTCCATTACCTCGAATGGATGATATCATGGATTGCTTGAGTGGAGTAGAGTACTTCACCAAAATTGACTTGAAGAGTGGGTATCACCAAATAAGGATACGTGAGGGAGATGAATGGAAGAAGACATTCAAGACAAAATAAGGTTTGTATGAGTGGTTGGTCATGCCATTTGGGCTAACCAATGCACCCAGTACATTAATGAGACTTATGAATGAGGTTTTGAAGGAGTTTCTTGGGAGGTGTGTGATTGTTTATTTAGATGGTATTCTTATTTTCAGTAAAACACTTGAGGAACATTTGATGCATATTAGATGTGTTTTTGAGAATCTTAGAGAAGAGAAATTGTTGATCAATCTTAGGAAGTGTAGCTTTGCGAAGAAGGAATTAGTATAGTTGGGTTTTGTGGTATCAAGTCAGGGCATCATGATGGACCTAGAGAAGGTGAAAGCAATCTTGGAGTGGTCTACACCAAAAATAGTGACTGAGGTGAGATCACTTCATGGTTTACCTAGTTTATACATAAAGTTCATAAGAGGATATAGTAGCATATGTGCCCCACTAACTGAAACCATGAGAGGAGATAAGAAATATTTCAGATGGACTTCAG
Source organism: Sequoia sempervirens (assembly GCA_007258455.2). Taxonomy (NCBI): domain Eukaryota; kingdom Viridiplantae; phylum Streptophyta; class Pinopsida; order Cupressales; family Cupressaceae; genus Sequoia; species Sequoia sempervirens. Next base: position 67,378,636 of record VDFB02072274.1, read on the forward strand.
GGGCAGCGAAGAGTTTTAATGTGTTGAAGGCAAAAATCACTGAGCAACCTGTTTTAGCACTTCCAGATTTCAACAAGGTATTCCAAGTTGATCGTGATGCAAGTGGTAGTGCTATTGGAGCTGTTTTGAGCCAAGAAGGTAAACCCATTGCTTACTTTAGTGAGAAGTTAAATGATGCTAAAAAGAAGTATTAAGTTTATGATCAAGAATTTTATTCTATTGTGCAAGTTTTAAAAAAGTGGAGACACTATTTGTTGGCTAAGGAGTTTGTTTTATATATCAGTCACCAAGCATTACAATATTTGGGAAACCAAGGTAAGCTTAGTCAAAGACACATGAAATGGGTTAAGTTCTTGCAATCTTATACTTTTGTTTTGAAGCATAGAAGTGGGAAGTCTAATTGGGTTGCAGATACTTTGAGTAGAAGGAAAAACTTGTTGATTGAGATGCAGGTTGAGGTGGTTGGGTTTGAAGAGTTAAAAGATTTGTATGAAGAGGATCTTGATTTTGGAGAGGCATGGAGAGTTTGTAAAAGTCCTATTTCCGCTGATAGGACAAAGTGGTTAGACTATCTCATTCAAGATGGCATGTTATTCAGATGTAATCAATTATGTATTCCAAGAAGTTCAATGCGATTGAATCTAATCAAAGAGAAGCATAGTGGTGGACTTGCAAGGAATTTTGGCATGGATAAGACATTGGAACTTGCAGGTGAGAAGTATTATTGGCCTCAAATGCACCAAGAGGTGAGAAAGTATGTGCAAAGTTTTGGGGTTTGTCAAGTGGCCAAAGGAGTGAGTCAAAACATAGGTTTATATCAGCCACTGCCTATTCCGGAGAGGCCATGGGAGGACATAGGTATGGATTTTGTTCTTGGTTTGACAAGGAAACAAAGAGGGCATGATTCCATCTTTGTTGTGGTTGATAGGTTTTCTAAAATGGCACACTTTATTCCTTGTCATAAAACTAATGATGTGGTGAATGTTGCAAATTTATTTTTGAAGGAGATTGTGAGACTTCATGGACTTCCAAGGAGCATTGTTTTTGATAGGGATACAAAGTTTGTGGGTTACTTTTGGAGGACTTTGTGGAAGAATATCAATACTGATTTGAAGTTTTGCTCAGCTTACCACCCTCAAATAGATGGTCAAATAGAGGTGGTGAATAGGAGTTTGGGAAATTTTCTAAGGTGTTTAGTTGGAGACAAATTGAAGGCATGGGATTTGGTCATACCTCAAGCAGAGTTTTCCTACAACAACTCAGTCAATAGAAGCACATGTAAATATCATTTCTAGATTGTTTATGGAAGCAGCCCCATAGGTGTTTCAGATTTAAATAAGATTTACAAAAGTGTGAAGAAGAGTGTAGATGCAGAGGACTTTGCAGAACACATGAAGGGCTTGCACAAAGAGGTGAGAAAACATATAAGCAAAATGAACATTTCATACAAGGAAAGTGCTGATAAGAAGAGGAGGCATAAGAAGTTTTAGATTAGGGATGATGTGATGGTGCACTTGAGGAAGGAGAGATTTCTAGTTGGCACTTACAACAAGCTGAAAATGAAGAAGGTTGGACCGTGCAAGGTGCTAAAAAAACATAACTCCAGTAATGCCTATGAAGTTCAATTGCCTAGTGAGCTTAATATTTCTCCAATTTTTAATGTTATTGATCTAACCATGTTCTATGAGAGTGAAAATGCTGAAGATATGTAACAAAGGGACAACAACAAGAAGTCTTACCAAAATCTGATCAAGAAAATATAGAGTCAATTCTTGATAGAAGAGTAAAAAGGAGCACTAGGAAGAAGCAGTACTGGGAGTATCTTGTGAAGTTGTTTGGGAGACCAATGGAGGATGCAACATGGTTATTTGAGGCTAAGATTACTCTTGGATATCCATTAGAGAAGTGATATGATCACTTTCAATTACCGTGGGTGTTTGATGCGGGAGCATCCATGGCGTCATGCAATCTACCATCACCAAAAAGAGGTTTGAGTTGGTTTTGTTTCATTTTTGGTGTGGAATTTCATAATATTTATGAAATTCAAATTTTGTGTGTGTGGAGATGCAATGACATGTTTTGTAAATGCAATTTCAAAATTTCTTTCAAAATTTGACTCAATTTGAATGTGGAGATAGTGGTGAATAATGTGAAAAAGCCAAAAAAGCAAAAAAATCGAAACAAAGGCGTGGTTTTCTGGGGAGTTATTTGTTTTGAATTTTTTATTTAAAACTTCATTCCAGATGTCCTAAAATATAGGAACCTAGAGGTGGGCACCTAGGAGTGGGAAAAATCAAGATTTGCTTTCATTTGTGAAAGCAGCATATGAATAAAAGCACTAGAATTATCCTGGGAGTGGTGGAGTTAAAGTTATTTGTTTTAATAAATATTCTATTGATTTTTAATGGAAAATTGGTAAAAATTGCTGGGGATGGCATAGAAATTTGGAAGATTCATTTGAAACTTAATGAAATTTATCCCAAATTCATGCAAATTGGGTGCAAATGAAAATCCAGAGTTTGACAAAAGGAAATTTCATTCATTTTGTAACTAAGTCTTTCTAGAAAGAGAAGAAGGGAGAGACCTAGGCGTAGCATACTACAGGTTGGTTGTAGAAGGTGTTGTTGCAGATTTTTGATGGTGTGCAGATGTGTTGAAGTTTCCTAGAGTTGTAGAGATGAAGTGTGTAGTTGGGTTGTTGTGAGATTGGTTTGTTTGCATGAGAAAGGTTGTGAAGCAACCTTGGATTGCTGAAGGAAATCATTTGTTTTTCATATCAGATTTATTGCATTTCCTAGGCATGTGAAAAGCCCACTACCCTAAGAGGTTGTTGTAATTGCTTGGTGTGAATTGTAGGTGTGAAGGTTGCACTGCAAGCTTGGATTTTTGTGTGAAATTTCTTTTCATATTCTGAATTTTGGTGTGCATTTTAATGGGCATGTAATAGCCCCAACCCAAGAGGTTGAATGTAATTTTGATGTGGTTTTCCAGTATTTTGAATGAGAAGTTTGACTGGTTGCAAATTGGAACTCAACTGTGCAAGTTGCAGAGAATTGTAAGCCTTTTGGAGTTGAACTTAATTGAAGGGTTTGTGAGAGAAATTTGTGAATTTATGTGAGATAAATTTAATTAATTTACCTCTCATACATCAATCAAGCTCTGATACCACTTGTAAGGAAGTTAAGGTAGCAGAACAACATCCTACACTAATCTTGAAAGGAGAATAATGCAAAACTTTTACATATCTTTAATAGTTACAGAAACTTAAATATCTAAATAAGCATAAATATCATGCATACCATGACATAGTGATTTATGTGGGTAAAACCCTTTCAGGAGAAAAACCTCACACTCCAAAAGCCACCCAATATATTATTCAATAAATCACAAAGATTACAATATACTTGCAGAGCAAGCTTCTCACAGGAGTATCACCACTCAGAGATCAAGAGACAACATGATTGCTATTATACTCTTGAAATACACCACCGTCTCTACCACAATCATAATATAATGCCCTCATAAAATAGGGTTACATTCTAGGGAAAGACATGCCAACAAAATATCCATCATTAGATCTAAAACCTAATGATTAACGGTCTAGATTTACAATGTATCATTTATCTAATGTATGTCGGCTATTTTGGGAGTTTCCTGAAAAAGTTAACAAAAAATTCTTTACACGCATCCCACTCTCCCCCCTTGTTGCCATTGTATATTACACCTATTAGTGTAAATTGCAAGGTTGAGACATATTTTGCCAACAATGATGGTGTAGGCTTTGTGGTCATGTCTTCCCTAGTCATTGACTCTTTTCTCTAAAATCCTACATCATTTTTATTTCTCTTTGTCCATGGCGAGTTCTCTAGTATAGTGATGACATTGGTTTGTTTGACTTTTGAATGTCTTCTCTAAGTGGTGGTGGTCTTGTTTTTGGGGTTGATAATGATGTTGGATCCTTGCAAGAAAGTGTATAGTTTATTATAGTTTCTCCTAGCCATAATTTTGTGTGTGATACAAAGGGTTAGTTTGGTGTTTCAAGATTAGGTTGTGATTACCCACAATCTTACATGAACATTTTTACTTTGAAGGTTCCTACCTACCCTTCTTTGTGAGATAAAATGCAATCCCTTCTTTGTTTCCAACCCTCCCTTGTCATGGTTTGTGGATAGAACATGATTGAAATGAGGATTTTTATCTTCACAATGGCTTGGTATGTAGATTTAACAACTTATGGCCTTCTCTTCCTAGTTTTACACAACTATGTTCTAGAATCTTGGAAGCTTCTCATTGATGGCAAGATTGAGTTTTTTTTATCCTAGGGCTTCTTTGTAGCGGATTTTGCCTCTTCAAAGGATAGAAATTTGATGCTTAATGATACTTATAGGTGCAGGGAGTGAAGTCTCTCTCAATCGAGCCTTGGTCTATCTCTCTCAACCCCTTTTCTAAACCTCTCAATATGAAACTATTTTCAGTTAGACTAATGAATCTTACTCTCTAGTTCTAGGAAGATGCCTACTATAAGGCCATTGGCAATGCAATTGGTTGATTTTTAAAGGTTAACTTTACTACTTCCTTCATGGGTCATGCTATAGTTGATCATATTTTGGTGGATAGGCCTTGGTTTTAATTGCTTGAGTATGAGGGTTTCCCCTTCAGATGTAAACAATACTTTGCCATTGGCCACTTGGATTCATATTGTTTGATCTCTCAAAGGGGCACAACTACATGGTGGAAGAATGCCCACAATGATCACTTGATAATTAACATGTTTAACTCTGTGGTTAATGATTCCTCTTAGGATGGTGAGTCTTCTCTTTCTATTCCCCCTACAATGAGTCACATTTTTAAGGGGGTTTACATGTGGTTGGCACACTAGTGATTCTTGATCCTATGACTCGTCCAACTCTATTAGTGAGTCACACCCAACTCTTGATCTAGTTTCTCAACTTCTCCTTTCCACTACTCTCACTATACACTTAACTTCAACGTGATATTTGTCTGAGACTCTGCTCTTGAAGTGGTTGATCATCGATTGACATCTATTGCTAGATGTTCCTTTGTTTGTGGTGTGCCCTTTGAGTCCTTCCTCAACCCCTTTTCCTAGGTTTAAGGACTTGGAAGATAACATTTCGTATACAATTGTACAAAGGTGGAAAAAAGGTCTTCCCAAGTTTGTCTCCCAATCACACAATAGAGCTAAGGGTGTGAGGTTGAATAGGGTAGGGTCTAGCATTGTTTAGGTTAGATCCTTGGGTATTGTTTTGTGCTTAGCAACTTGGTTGCAATTGTGTTAGATCTTTCTTGGTAGCTTCAATACAATTGTATTGTTTATATCCTATTTGGAAACTTCTTGTTAGTGATTTTTTTAGTGGTGAATATTTGCAAATTGGCTAATAGTTGAATTTGGGAATCAAAATTTGGCTAATAGTTCAAACTGTAAAATGACCTGAATCACCACATTTTTATAAAATTTTATTCTAGTGTTATTTAAATCGCCAAAGCATTTATTTTATTAAAAAAATATCTTATAAATTCGCCACACTATTTGATACATGATTAGATCATATTCGCCTAAATTTTATAAGTTATAGTAGAAATTAAATTAACTCGCCTATAGCATATCATAATTATTAGTTTCTTTATGGTCATATTTTCAATCTTTAGTTTCCACCATTGATTTAAAATATAATCTAGTGGTCCTCGTTGTATTTCTCGAGGTAAAATGTACTTACAATTTGTAATGCTCCTGGGGCCCGAAATTTCTTCTGGATCATTGATCAACATTACAGATTGCGAGTATATTTTACCACGAGGAATATAATGAGGGTTGTTAGATTATATTTTAAATCAATGGTGGCAACTAAATATTATAGATTCTACCCCTTAGGCCCATTGATAGTTTCCACTCTCAAGCCCCTACTTTTCCATAAGAACTAATTTTTTAAAATAAAGGATTCACCATCATAGTTATTGCATTTTCTTATTATTTTTCAATAAATTAAAAGCCAAATATGCTTCGCGTGGTTTATCATGGTAAATTCATAGCAACCTTGATATCATCATTAATTACCGCTAAATGGTAAATAAAATTTTCCAACATTTACAGATAACAGAGATCTGTTTTTAATAAACCTTATTCCTCATTAAAAAAGGAATATCATAGCATCATAATCTAACCTAGAAATTCTGAAGTCATATAAGCAAAATAAATAAACAGTTTCATGTCCTGGATGATCAAAGCCTGTAAATCAACACCACATACATAATTTAACCAAACATACCAAGACGAACAAACTGAAGATTGAATTTTACCCAACAAGTTTAAATCTTAATTTTGAGCAGAGCTTTGTCTTGAGAAATCTTAAATTGAACAGAAAAACAGATTTTTCAGCAATCCTTGCAATTACTAGTATAGAGGAAACTACTGCAATTCATTTATATAAAAGTAAAATTCATTATATCTTCCAATTCAGACAAGCAAATCATACAGTGGCATGGTTACATACAGTTTGAGTTCCTGCAATATAAATAAATAGAGAAATTGTATATGCTAAGTGGAGCAGAGGTGACATCCTCACAGAATAGTAGAAATCTAACATATACTTAGTATGCTCTTAGATAGGGTAGAGACATCATCCCTCAATCAGAGGCAGCAGTACAGAACATAAAACATCAGATACAATTACAGTTCATAATAGTAGCGATAGATATTGGGTCTAGCCAAACCAGCAAGAGTCTGAAAAGTTGAAAGCTAGTTTTTACTTTACAAGACCCAAATTGACAATTCCCCAGGCAGTCTGAGGCCAGGACTTTTCCTTTGCATTCATGACCAAGACTCTTGTCCATGCAACCCAACCTTCCCATGACATCCTCTTGTCCCAATTTGTACCCCACTCTAACATGAGCTTCAATGCACACTCTGCCTCCTCTGCCTCCTCATACTTGCCTTGGGAAAGATATGTGTGAGCCACAACAACATGGGGTTCTCCTGCAAAGGGATTGAGCTTACAAGATTTTGCAAGAAGTGGTTGGGCATTTTCATGGGCTTTTTTTGCAGGAACCATACAAACAGCATCCCAATACAATTCTCTTGCAGTGATATGATCTGTTGGAAATAACACAGCCCTGCAGTGATCAAACACAGGGGGGATCACAAGCTCTATTTCTTCAAAACCCCTCTTGCTAAGCTTCTCTCCATTGACCTTTCCCTTCTTTCTCTGCTCTTCTCTTTGAAAGAGTTTCTCCTCCCTTACAATCAAATTTTAAAGAGCACCCATTCTGGAAATAGAATTCATCCATAGCCCTGGCTTGCCATCTCCTGGCCATAGAGCAGTCCAATTGTTTCCTGACCACTCAAGCTTCCCGTTACTGTTATCAAACAAATTATCCTGGAAACTAAACAGCTGGTCTATAAAATCTGCCATGGTCATGAATAAAAAGATTGCAACCAATCTCCTGGGCACCTGAATATCCTCCCCTGTTCTAATATGTTTCACTGCAACTCCCTCAGGTGGCAATATTTTCTGAATTTTCCTTCTCCATTCAGGAAGAAAAATCCCATTCAACTGTTCCTCCAATTGAGTCTTGAGAATCTCATATTTGTCATGGATTTCATCAATCCAATTCTCATTTCTTTCCTCCAATTCTAATTTCTCCAGCTTCAGATCCTCCGCCTCAGCCTCTTGAATTGTTTTCTCTGATTCCTTCAGTGCAGAAACTAAGTCCTCATCAGAAAATTGAAATAGCAGATTGTCGTGAATAAGAGGCTGCCTGGGAACAATACATAACATGTGCACAAGCTCTTCTGCTTCATCACCAATAAGGTCTTTCACTTTCTGCCTGTCAACATTGGGCTCAAAAATTGCAAGATTAACATAAGAATTGGAATAAGCAGAATGAAATTGACCACACCTGGCAATAGAATCAGGAGCGTTCCATAGCTTCAGAATTCTATAAACATCCATGAGATGTTCAAAGAAATTGCCATGCTTGTGCCAGCACTCTGAGGCTCCTACTTCTAGTAGTACAGACCTAAATTTAGGCAGTGATGGATCGATCTGATCATATTACCCTCTCAGGAATGGCCTTGCACGATCCAACCTCATTGAAAGCTCACAATCTGCCATTTTCTTCAAAGCAAGAAACACAAACAGAAATAAATATTGGTCTGTGGGTATTTGCAATTCTCTTTTATGTGAACCTAGGTCTATTTATATGTCAAAATCGAAATCCTAAATTAGTTCAATCTTTCTGTGGACTGTTGCAGCATGCTGTCATGACAACTGTGTCTACATTGTGTCCGTGATCAACCTAAAGAATGAGTCATGTCATTATCACGTTTGACTAGATAGATTATGCCAAAATTATTTCTATTGATCGGTCCCTGAAATGCTCATGCGTTGGTAAGATTCTTAAAGTTACGTACAACAGAAGAAGTGGCCGAGGATTTGCTGTGTTTCAGATTTATTTGAATTCTTCTGTTACACAGAAAAAAGTCCTAATCTAATGGGAGACAATGGTATGGTTGAAGACCCCAAGGGTATGTGGCAACCATGGTTGCTTTACTGATTGGTCCACTGCCTCTTCTATTAGAGGTTGGGTTTTCTCAGAGCAGGATAAAGCCATCCTCAGCTTAGTGCTAGTCACTTTTACAGTCAATTGGTGGAAAAAGACAGGATACTTTTGAGATGGTATTGGATGAGAGGTTACTATGATAGAATTATTTAAAAACTAGCATATATATATAAAACGTCGAGAGTTGTCATTAAAAAAAATGAAAATAGTGTTAGAGCTTGGTTCAGAGTTAGTAATGTTTTGTATATTTTACTATATAATATAATCTACAATTAATTTATAAATTTATAATAATATAGATTTAATATTTATATAATATAATGATAATATCAAATATGTATATAATTTAATATAGTTTTATAATTGTCTATACAATATAGTTTAATGTTATTTTCTAATTTTAGAATATTTTTTATATGTTTTTTTTGTTATTTAATTTAATTAAATTTTATATAATAATAATTTTTATGTATAGGATAAATAAAGCCATGCAAACTAAACCAAAACAGCAGCAAAATGTAGAGCACATTAATAGTTGCAGAATCAATACAATATAAACAGGTAAATTTTTAACTGTGTAAAACTTGCTTCAATGCCATGACTGGCCGCTGACCTGCAAACTACTGCTGCTGCTGCATTGCTTAAAATTTCATATTAAAAAATAGTTGTTCAACTTAACTGAATTGTTATACTCCATGGGAGCAAGAACGGTCCTCCTGTATTAGACAGAAAAAACTTGTAAGCCACCAGTATTTGGACAGAAAATAACAGTCAAAATAAACTCTCAACAATAAGATAGTACTTGATATAACCTATATCAACATAGACTAAAAGACACATTTAGGAATTGAAGTACCGACATGACCAAACTTAAATAACCAGTGCCCAAGCAGTTGAGGCAACTCGCACTGTAATGGATTAGACTTTTCTTCAAACGGACAGAAAAGATTCACCAAAAATTATTCATGGCAGCTTTGCTAAGGCATTGAATAGTCTGAAAGGAGATCCATCATAACTACTTCTTCACTTTGAATCTGGTGATTTGTTGATCTGAGTGCCCGACATTTCTGAAAGGACTTTATAGTTTGTGAATTAGGCTTCCTTAGTGAATACTTGATTCTAGCAAAACATGTCATCCACATTACTCAAACCCACACAAAATCCATTTCGAAGCCCACACCCATCTCAAAATCAACATTGTCAATACAGTTCTCTGAGCTCTGATTTCCAAGTGAACAAGTAGTCATCAATTCCTTAGACAACAGTTAAACCCTGGTCTCAGAATATATAAAAGGCACAGAATCTTCAAACCCATCCGCAAACAATTGTTACTCATCCCAGGATCCACAAACCCATTTGTTCTAGAACAGTCCAAACTCAATTCAGGCCTTGTTTTTTTTTTGCTCCTCCTTATGTGGCATTGGCAACAGTCTCCTCTTTTTACCAATATCAAGCTGCCTGTTTTGAAGTGTCTCAGCAGTGAAATTTGGGTTGTGAGTGATTGCTGAGGTTTGTGCTCTGTCAAGGCGAAGCGCCTCTGCATGTCCTCAGGTTCTCTATCAATACTTTTCTGCTACAATGATCTCTATATAAAAGACTTTTGAGACATGCGAACAGGCTGTCTAAAAAACCAAAGCTAAAAAAGATGGCAAAGCATCGAACAGGCTAAGAAAAAACAATATAATTAAAGCAAAAAACTGCCTGTTGATCATGCATTCATTGATTATTGCTTTCTTCCTTCACAATGGTGTGGGAAAACTTTTGGGAGGGATTTGCGGAAGAGATCGAAGGACTGAGTTAGTTGAAGAGTTTTTCCTTACACGTTGCTTTTTTTTTGGTGGATGCCATTGTAAGGCGTAATGAGATACATGTTTATATTTGAAAGGGTTGGAAGGGTATATTTTGTATTTTATATATATATTTTTATTTTAAGTTGAGGGGGATCGGCAAGTTAGTTCTTTGATAGGGTGAGTCGGAGCTTAGCTTCTTGATAGGGCAAGTAATCCCTATAACTCATAGAGGCTGCATACTGGCCCAAACAGGCCTATAACTAGGTAAATTCAGACAAGAGAACTGATCTTGAGACCTACATGGGACAATCCCAAAGCCCTTAACCAATTATGCCATTATTTTGTATTTTTTGTTTTATATTTTTTCTTATGAGTGTCTCAAGTATATGGATATGATTTTTATTGATTTGATATTTTTATGAGTTTTGATTTTTACTTGATTTTTACGAACAAAACTTAACTCTTATTCAAATAATTTTAATGTTTAGATTATTGATTTTTTATTCTTGAGTCAAATTGCAAAAATAAATAACCAAGGTTGGTTTCATATCATAGATTTGATCCTCATGTTCACATTTTAATATTTACCTTGGGTCAAGTTGACCTGGTTTAAAGTTTAAATTGGACATTATGTCCAAACTCTAGCACCAAAACTTTCAAATTGTGTACCTAGGTTGAGTATAACTGGACATTACTCCTAGGTCATTATCCATTATGAAGAACCACTCATTATCATACATTATCACTCATTGTCATCCAAAATCACTCACTTCTAGCATTGGCACCTTTCAAAATTACTCTTGCTCCTATCCTAGAATCACTTTACATCATATATTTTGATTGTGTTGGCAAGTACTAGTGGTACCACATATAACACAATACTACTATAAACACCTAAAATTTACCTATTCACCGCCCCTTTCAATCTTGTGTCTAATCTCAATTTCAAATATCATATTCAATATTACCCATGTTGCTCTCATCCCCAAACGAATTAAATAAATTATATATAATATTTAATTAATTCAATATATTCACTACATCATCAATAAGTTGATTAAGATAATTTTATTATTTAATTACCATAATTCTTGTCTCGTGTCCCTAATTAATTAAATCGTCACTAAGTTGATCAAAATAATTCCATTAATTAATTAGCATAATTCTCATCTCATATCTATAACTAATGTATTATTTAATTAGTTTTATTTCTCTACCATGTATTATTAACTAGTTAAATAGTTAAATATTTTTATTAGTTAATTAATTTAATTGCCACAACATAATTACCAATTAATTAAATAAATTTATTGTTTAATTATCCTACCATTCCACACCATCATAAAATAAATGCATTTCCCTCCTAGTTTTTAAATAAACTTTTATGGTTGCAAGAAAATATTATTTTTAACTTAAATGCATCTTAACCATTCATCTTAAACAAAATTTAAATCAAACTCTTCATTTTTCTTTGATCTTAGAAAAGTATTATCATTCAATCTCCATTGTAGATCTTGTTGTTGAATCCTAACAATCTAGATCCTCCTTACCAAAAATCTATAAATTAGCAAATTATCCTATACAGTAATGAATCACCTCTAATAGGTACGCGTTGTAGTTTTTTGAGCAATTGCATCCCATCCAATGAAAAAATATACTTACAATAATAGAATTTGGTAACATTGTAGACTGTTTATTGTTTCAAATTTTCATTGTGCTTAATCTGAGGTGAACATTAGATTATGATTTTAACTTGTTTTTGTATCCGTTTAGCTATTGATTTTTATATTTTTAACTTAGTTTAAATTGTGTTCACATTATAATGAACATGGTGGGCTTGAGCCCACAATCTCTTGTTTAATAGGTTTACTATTTTAATTCTATTGCATAGGCTAATTCTTCTATGGAAAATGCTTTTGATACAAACACTCTTTAATGTGAATGCATGTTGAATAATGATAACCTCTATTTTGTGGAAGAAGGAATAAATAACATAATCTAGTAATTAATATAACAAAATTTCAACTTATTTATTTTTATAAATGTAAGATTGCATAAGGAGGATTTGAAAGTCAATTTAGTGGAGGAAATTATTGTCTTTGAGTAGATTGTTTCTTCATACTTTAAACCTATTTATTTTTGTGATCAAGGAGGATTTAAATTTCATTTGGTGGACAAAAATTTTGATCTCTTTGTCTTTATTGGATTGACTCTTCATAAATTACTCTTGTATTTTCAATTTGCAATTTATTATCTTGCAATGGTAAGTGGGATGATTCTATGGGTGTATGGAACCTATTTTTGAACACATTCATTTAGTACATAATTATGAAGATGTCCTTTATTCTATTGGAATTTGGAGCAATCTTCCTTATAGATGCATTGGATCCTTTGTTTGTAGTTGTATTCCCCATTTTTTAATTCCAACATATATTTATGTCACCAAAATGATTTTTAGTTGTTGATTTAGTGTTTTTACCTATAAGGAGATTAGGAATAATGTTAAATCCTCTAGGTCATGACATACTTGCAATAACAATACCATCTTGTTTAGTCATACCAACAAATCCTATAGAGATGCAAGCTTCTCTTAAGCCCTCATCCTCACCCCATTGGTGAAAACTAAATTTTTTCTACTCACATCCAAATCTAGCTTCAACCATGATAAGTTGTGACATGTATATATTGATCATATATCTAAGAGCATCTTCAAATGCTTACTGTTGTGCTTCCTTCTTAGTTTTACCTATAATTGTGCCTATTTTCTCTCCACTAAACAAGACCCGAATAGTAAATAGGTAATACTAAGAAGGAAGTCAATTTTAACACCATGGCTTCTAAAAAAGGGTTCCTTTTTCCAAAAAAAATATTTAATATGATGAGTGTGGATCTACATGTACTTCCCATTATAAAAATTAATTAAACACCCTTAGTGATAATTAATGTGATGGTTAGGTTTTGAATCTATGGGTCCTCACATAATTAATTTGTATGTAAGCTCGAAAGGAAAATGGTGCTTGATAGGTATGGGCATGCCCATCAATGTACCTCTCTACTATTCATAGATTTCAATGCTAAGTTTGACCTTCTTATAGGAGGTATTAAGGATTTTGAGCCAAACAAATAAAAACTATAGAATATTCAAAAAACCTAACTAGAAAACTATTTTGAGCACACATGCTCAAATGCTCAAATTTGAGGATGAAAACTTGTGGATCTATTAATGATTAGAGGATGAAACCCATTTTCCTAGAGGAATATATCAACAACGATAATTTTAGAAGCTTCCCTGGTGGTGACTACTAATTGGGTCAAGCTTGATTGATTCATAGAGGGTCAGGAACACCAACAAAGAGCCCATAGTCCATAAACTCTATTGTAGTAGCATTTGTAATATTTCATTTTTTTTAATGTAAGAAAAGCATTGTAAATTGTTTGTGCTTATAAATTGATTCAAAACAGGTATTAATGAATGGAAATTAATATTTACGATCTAGGTTTGTTAGCTTTTATCAATCTTTTGAGTTGTGAATCTATATTTTATTTATCTTACTATCCCAAATGGTAATTTTAGTGTTAGAGATATCATGGGAATACAAAAGAAAATTATATGTTTATAGATCTTGTAATATATTAAAACCCTAAATTATTTGTCTCAAATATAAAGTTTGCAAATAGCCCTTTAATTAATAGATGTTGCATATTTAAAATTGGGTCATTATAAATATTTATTTCTAGTTAAAAATAAGAGTTCCCAAGTTTAGTTACTATTTATTTCCAATTATTACATTGGTATTGGAGTAGGTTGGAAATGTACATATTTTTCCATAAATAAAGACAAAAAAGTAATTATTATTAAATTATCAACCCAAATGGAACTAGAACATTAAAATGAAACATATACATATAGATCAATATCCCAATAAATGTAATCATATACATGACATATCTTAAGATACATTTTTTAACATTACTATTCTCAAAAAATAACCTATAGGTCTCTAATGTCCTTTCAAAATGATTTATAAAGTAGTTTTCATTGTTTTTATTAAGATAAAGATGAGAAGGGCCCATACCCATTATAGATCAGCCATAAAGGAAAATGAAAAAACAAATCTCACCACTAGTGAGATAGGGAAAAAAATCAAGGAGAACAACAAGACCAACAAGGCTTTTGGTCAGAGCAAAGAACTAGAAAGAAGTTTTGGAAGGACCCAAAACCAACAACAAACAATCAAGGGGGTTTAAAGCCAAACTTCAATAATGGCCTCAAAGAAGGGGCACAATGAGATTGAAGACACCAATCAGTAATTCTAGAACTAGTGAGCTTCTAATCACATCAACACAATTTCTCTTGATCTTGCAAGAAACACCATCCTTGTTGAAGAGTTCAACGGGATTCTTTTCATTCTCCCTAACAATAGAGGTATGAACTTGCACTTTGGACTGCACCAAAGCATGAACATTATAACATAACAAAGAGAAAAAACTAGCATTATGGAAGTGGTTTAGTCGTGAGGACTCATAATGCAATTTTAACCCAAACATCGAGCTCTTGGAGTGTAGTTTAACATTGTTGGATAGCTCCATTCCAGCCTCTATACAAACATGAAATCTAGCAAACAGGAAGCATTCAATATATTATTTGTGACATTGTCCATGGAAATGAACTGGCCATATGTTGAAACAATACTTTGGATGATACACACATCCTAGAATTTTAGTGGGAATTCTAGAAGGTGAACCCAACTCATAGTAGAATTTATCATTTTAGAATCAAAACCTAGTAGACCAACTTTGTAAGTAAAGAAAATCCTTACCCAAAAACCAAGGGCCACCTAAAAGAACCCAAGAGCAACCTATAATATCATTGAAGGAGAATAGAAGAAAACCGTTCATCATAGCCTTTACAGATAGCAACCCAAAGGAAAACTAGCGATAAGAAGCCCTACTATGAACAACATCAATATTGGGTTTATGAACCAAAACTCTACCAATAAGGGCATGTTGCAACCCAACCAAGGCTCTTTCCACACAAGGATTAGAAATAGAAAGAGCAGGGGTCTCAATCTCAGTAACATTGCTGCCAACATGCAAAGATGTTTCTATAGAAGCAACAAAAGAAGCACTAGCCTAAGGGGTCCCAACACCATAAGGGTGATTAGTTTTTAGACAAGGGGGTTGAGGCTCCTGAGAAAACCTAACACACAATATTCTAGCAACCCATTCTAAAGAGGACCAATACCAGCTAGAATGAGGGTTACCTCCAAGGAAGGAGACCCCAAATTAGAGCCAACCCCAGGAATAAAGGAAGGCACAAAAACATTCACAATCCCATAAGAAATAGGGAACAAATCAGGAGGGGTATTTAGTTGGGTAGCCAGAGGCTAAGGAGAAGAAGGCGATAGGAAGCCCCTCTTGAGAACTATACTCAACTCATTCTAAGATAGTCTACCAAAATCCTTACCAAACATCTCTAAAACCAAAACTTTCTGGACTGAATGTTGGGTGTCCAACCATAGAGCCATAAGAGGAACATCTTCCTCATGATTCAACTAAACACTCCTTCCTTCAAAAAAACTAGGCTCCTAATGCAGACTGAAAATCAAGACTTTGAATTTTGAAGTGTTGATCTTTATAGCCACTAAACAAATCCTTTACCTTTTCAAATAAATTGAACATTTACAGTAAATAGAATGAACTCAGAATGATTATTTAGTTTTACCAAATTTTTGATACTGTACATAGAACCTTTTGATAGACCACTTTTTGAAATTTATAATTTTGAATATGCAAACATCTTCCAATTACTCTAAAAATTTATACATTTGAAGTTCCCACTTTCATCTACCAGAACATTTATGGATAAAAAATTATCTACCCATAATACCATACTAAAAATCAAGGTAAAATCCCAAAAAAAATCATTTCAAAAAGCTGGAACTATGTTGCAAACAACCTTGTGACATACCACATTTTGAAATTCAATTTGAACTTGTAGATAAAAATGTTTTCTTCTAAAAACGTCTATAAAGAAAGCCTCCATATTCATCTATATGAATACATGCTCACTATATTTTTCTACCAAAAACACTATGCTTAAATTCAACCCCAAAAATCCAAAAAACCCATTTCTGAGCATTGGGGTTATGTTGCAGATTTCATCAACAACTCATAACCTTTTCTCCACTACTCAATCTGGTGCCCCCCAAAATGACCATGTAACAAGAAAGGGCCTTTTCTCTTTTACCCCTTATCTCTTCACCTTCCTCTCCCTAGTTTGGCATCCAACAACTCAACCCAAGAAATCTGAAAAGAATCAAATTTATTTTGATTTTTCTTTTTATTTTCTAGATAGCACAAACACCCCTTGCCATTCTTCCACAAACCTCAACAAAATAATTAAAATAAGGAAAATATATTTGCAATTTACTCTGCCTTTTATAATTTGGCAAATGAATTCACCAATTAATGAAATTGATCCCACAACAAACATATAAATTATCATTTTTTATTTTAATGGAAACAATGAATTCTAAACAATTGTCTACAAATCATAAAATCGTACCTCCAGACGAAAATTGAAACAAAAAACCAAACTACAAATTTTTTTGGTTGATGCTAATTGCCTATAGACCCAGATGCTCTTGCATCAACTCCTCACTTTTTTGAGCATTCAGTCGAGCCTCTAGAAGAATGTCTAGGAGGTTTTCTTCCCCATCTGTGCTCGAAGTGAACTCTGATGTGCCTACAAATTCCTCCTTCAAATCCATGCCAAAACCAACCCTAGCCTCATCCCTTTTCTCAACACTGCCACAACAAGTCGCCTCCATTGCCAAGGAATATGAACTAGAGGGAAGCCCAAAGAAATCATCACTACCATCATTGTCTTCACCATCAAAATCTTTGCCGCCTCCATCCCCAAAACCATATCCGACTAGGGTTCCCATCCTGCTAGGGAATACAAAATAGTTTTCATTGTTACAAACCATTAAAGGCTTATATTTGTTAGAATAATAAATAAGTGAATTCAACATATGTTGAATAAGTGTTGGCAATAGAAATTGTAGATGTGCTATTATGGTACCTAAATTTGACCCAAGTACAACACAAGTGAATAAAAATCTAAATGACATATGTGCTCCACCCTTAAAAAGGTGTTTGCTAGATCTCTCCCACTCCTCTAAGAAAATATAGCGAAGATGAGAGAATCTGGTTGATTACCCTCTTCCTACGGAAGAAGAGTGTCATGGGTAGAAGTAGTTTAATCATTTGGTGTGTCATGGAGAAGACAAATGACTTGGAGAAAATATTGGATATTGTAAAGGAAGAAATTAAACAACTACAATCCCAAATAAAGGATTTTAAGCTATCTATGGGATCCCTAAAACTCATCGCTACACATCACTAAACTTACTAGAAGGAAATAGAGCAAGCTATGCCTACATTCACAGTAGTTCTTAATTTTCTTAAGTATGCCTAGGTCCTCCACTCAATGACATGAAGTGATATTGATATTGTAGATTCTACCCTTGCAGCAATGATCAATCATGCTTATACTACCATCAAACAACTATATATGGTGCCTATTCACCCAAACTAGGTATTGTAGGCATCCAAAATAAGTTTACTGTTGTCCTCCAAATCAATGTGTCTTGGATAAGGATAGGATGGTGTTGGAAATAGGATGCCATTTAATTGCAAATCCTAAACATTAATTATTTCATGTATCTCCTAGATTCTTGGAATGTGTTCAACAACACTAAGATTAGAATGAGATTAATATTTGATGAAATAATCATGATTATTGACATTTGTAATTAATT
Organism: Sequoia sempervirens; assembly: GCA_007258455.2. Lineage (NCBI taxonomy): Eukaryota > Viridiplantae > Streptophyta > Pinopsida > Cupressales > Cupressaceae > Sequoia > Sequoia sempervirens. Next base: position 67,396,829 of record VDFB02072274.1, read on the forward strand.
CTAAATGTAAGAAGCATGTGAGGGCATCCATAGTGAGTTCCTAAATAATAGGGACACATGGGACCTCACATAGTAAGATGAAAACTTCACCTTGATTCGATTAACTATCTGAGTAGCAGTTAACACTTACAGATACATGAAAATATCTAGGAGTTAGGATTTGATGTTTGCATACTTGAAGTTCGATTAAGTTGATTAAGTTGATTAAGTTAGAGTTTAGAATGGAGTTTAGTTAAGTTCAGTTTAGATTAGTTCAGTTCAGTTCAGTTCAGTTCAGTTCAGTTTAGTTCAGTTATCTTTAGTTGCATGCAAGTGCATGTTGCATGCATGTTGGTTATTTTGAGTTGCATGTAGTTAGCTTTAGTTAACTTGTAATGCATAGCTAAATAACATTGAGTTGTATGATAGATAACAGGGACTATCTCCAGTTAACAAGGGATGACCATTCTTTGGGAATGGTGTTGAGTAAATGTTTCAGTTAACTATAAATCACTTGGAGCAAACTTGGGCGCCCAAGATGATTTATTGGATTACCTCTCATGCATGATAAGATATTTCTAAAGGCTTAGTTAAGTAGCTTTACTTAAGGGTTCCAACTTTGAGGAAGAGCTTTGGAATTATCATCGAAGTGAAGGAGAAGTTGTAGCTTTAGTTTGGGACACCCAAATGCATGAAGCACATGTTGTAAGCTTTAGTCTTCTTTGAATAACTCGAAGGAATATGGCATTACCTTTTCAAAGGGCTTGAGCTTGTGCATTGTAATTATCACCATTTGGAGATTACAAAGGTTGCATAATGCATATATATCTCAATCAAGTTGAATAGAGTTTTCATAATTGTTATTTGCAGGTGAGAAGAAGATTGGTAAAGATAGAAGAAGCATTCTCAAGAAAGAATTGGAGCTATTGTAATTCAAAGATTGAATAATAGAATAATTATTGGTGGATTTTTTTCCCGAAAGGGTTTCTCCGCATTATATCTTGTGTGATCTTTCTATGTCAGTTCTTCTATCAAATTCCTCTCTACATTCTACAACGATGCAAAATAGATTAGTAAGATAATCACCCACAAAGAATATAATGTAACAAAGAAAAGACTTACTTAGATCAGCAATATTAAATTTTAACAGAGTATTAAGCTAAGAAAACACCTCATTTTTTCAACATTTGGTATCAGAGCTGAGGTTAGGGCGAGTATTGGGATGCCTTTCTCTTAAAAGATTGGAGGTTTTTTGGCTTAGTGGGAGCTCTTATTATTTTAGTAATTTTCTGATTTTGGAATTAAGTTTTGTTACAATGAATTCCAAGGTTAGAATTGAAAGGTTCAATGGTTCTAACTGAAATGTGGAAATTAAAGTGGAAGATCTTTCTTGAAGAAGAGATCGATGGTTAGCCGGTTAATAATGAGACAAAGACACCTACAGCTATTTAGGATGAAGATTGGGCTAAAGTTGGAATGAAGGCAAGATGAACAATAGGTTATGTCTTTGGCGATATTTGTTCTTTTAAAATGTTCCAATGGAAACCCGGTGCATATAAATTATGGAAAGAATAGGATATTTATCAAACTAAGAGAGTCTCACAATAAGTTGTATCTGAAAAGGCAATTATATTCATTGAAAATGAAAGATGGTGAGTCAGTAGCACAACATTTAAATGCTTTCAATTTAATCCTCAGTCAGTTAGCATCTGTAGATGTAAAGCTAGAGGATGAGGATAAGTGCATTTTATTGCTTTGTTCTTTACCAAATTCTTGGGAAAATCTAATTGTTGCAATTAGTGGAAATGGTGCAGATCCAAAGATGGACAACATAATTCCTACTCTCCTATCAGAGGAGATGAGGAGGAAATCTAAGGAGGAAATCCAAGATGCCTTGTTTGGCAAAAGGTAGGCGAGAAGAAAAAGGCCTAAGGGGAAACAAGGAAGGGAAGGGTAAAGTCCCGGGGAAGGGCGAGTAAGGTAAAGTGTGTTAGAACTGGCAGGAGGCAGGACATATGAGAGAAGGATTGTGGGAGAACAAGAAAGAGAGTTTTGATTCTTCTACAAAGGAGTCCTTGGATGATAGTAATGATGCATTAGTTATTTCAGCTAATATTGTTTGTGATAACTCTTTGCTTCATGTTTGAGAGTAATCTTCATAGAGAGGATGGTAGTCACGATGCCATGTGTAACTCGGTCCTACCATTCAGTGGGAGTTGTTGGCAGTGACATGGATGCATCATTGGTAATGTTATCTCCATGTGATTGGAGATAGCGGTTCTTGGTTTAAATTATGTTGTTATGGATCATCATGGTTTTATCTTGATATACATTTAGAGTTTAACATATTACATGGTTCTCATGAGACTAGGATGTATAAGTATGTTATGATGCATGTGATCTCCTAAGAGGAGATGGTTAGATCATGGATTTCATGTTTATGTTCAAGGTTGGAGCTTTGACATTGATCTTGTGTGTTTCTCTTAAGTATTGGGTACATTAATCATTTGTTTGATTACTTCATGAAAGTGTTGTGTTGCATTTGGAGTTTGGCATGGATTGGTTGGTTACAGGTCCTCATGGATACTTGGAAAAATAGGTGAGGCTGGAATTCTCTTGTGGTAAGAGACATTTGTTGGAATGGTTACTTGTAAGAAAAGTTTTTCAACAGAAAAGACCGAGGAGTCTACACCTTGGTTGAATGTGAATTCAACACACTTGGTGGTTTAGCATGCCTCTAAAGAGGTGGTTTGGTTATAGAGGCTTGGGAAAGGTAATGGTTTGGTTGATAATGGGAAGGTATTAATTGAAAAAGTTAACACTTTAATTAATGTTATAGATTATCTTATGAAACCATACAGATAAGTTCTCTTGGTTTTAATCATTTGCTTGGAAGCTTCATGATTATGTAGGTTGCATTTGAAGTTAGCATGGTTTGATTAGTTGGTACAAGAAGGCCATTGGCCTTGAGTCTTATACTTGTTTTATAATTCCTTGTTTAGAATAATTGCAATGTATAATGTCAAGTGGGAGAATGTTGGAAATAGGATGCCATTTAATTGTAAATCCTAAACATTAATTATTTCATGTATCTCCTAAGTTCTTGGAATGTGTTCAACAACACTATGATTAGGATGAGATTAATTATTTGGATGAAATAAATCATGAAATTGACATTTGTAGTTAATTCTAAATGTAATGAGCATGTGAGGGCATCCATAGTGAGTTCTAAAAAAATAGGGGCACATGGGACACCCACATGGTAAAGTGACACTCGCCTTGTGTTCAGTTAACTATACGAAGTAAAAATTAACACTTTTGAATGCATGTAAATATCCTAGGAGTTAGAAGTTTGATGTTTTGCATACTTGAAGTTGAGTTAGAAGTTGAGTTCAAATCAGTTCGATTCGATTCGGTTTAGTTAGGTTTAATTGAGAATCAATTTGAATTCGGTTGATTGTAGTTGAGTTATCTTGATTTGCATGCAAGTATATTTGCATGCATGTTAGTTATTTTAGGTTGCATGTAGTTAAGCGGTTAACTTGTAATGCATAGCTAATAACATTGAGTTGTATAATGAGATACTTGAGGACTACCTCCAGTTAAAAAGGGATGACCATTCTTTGGGAATGGTGTTGAGTAAATGTTTCAGTTAACTATAAAGCACTTGAAGCCAACTTGGGCACCCAAGATGCTTTATTGGATTTACCTCTCATGCATGATAAGATATTTCTAAAGGCTCAGTTAAGTAGCTTTACTTAAGGGCACCAACTTTGAGGAAGAGCTTTGGAATTATAACCAAAGTGAAGGATAAGTTGTAGCTTCAGTTTGGAACACCCAAATGCATGAAGCACATGTTGTAAGCTTTCGTCTTCACTGAATAACTCAACTTGAAGGAATATGGCATACCTTTTCAAGGGCTTGAGCTTGTGCATTGTAATTATCACCATTTGGAGATTACAAGGTTACATATTGTCTCTATATCTCATTCAAGTTGAATAGAGTTTTCATAATTGTTATTGCAGGTGTGAAGAAGATTGGTAAAGATAGAAGAAGCATTCTCAAGCAGGAATTGGAGCTATTGTAATTCATAGTTTGAATAATAGAATAATTCTTGGTGGAGTTTTCTCCCGAAAGGGTTTCTCCATGGTACATCTTGTGTGATCTTTCTAATATTCTGTCTAGTTCTTCTATCAACTTCTCTCTACATTCTACAACAGTAAAATGGATTAATCAAGATAATCACCCACAAAGAATATATGTAACAAAGAAAAGACTTACTTAGATCAGCAATATTAAAGTTTTATAGAGTATTAAGCTAAGAAAACACCTCATTTTTCAATAGATGGTATAAGAGTGCAAGGTGCAATTGGGATTTATATCTCAAGTAGTCATAGAAATTCAAGCCTCCATCAAGAGGCTTATAAAATATGAACCCCTTGTCAAATGGATTCAAATGAAAAAGTGCTCTCTTTAAGAATGTTTCAAGAGAGGATCAAGAATAAAGGTTTGAATGAGTTAGACTTAGACACACTATCCCTAATATCAAAAATTAAGGAAATATTGGTAGCAATTAAGCCAACTATCAACTTTGGAACTTTGGTACAAACTACAAACCTATAATCAAAATAGGTACATCATATGAACATACATTAGACCTAGAGTATAGGAAAAATTTTCAGATGAAGATTAACTTGCTCAAATATGAATAATGGTGGAAAATCATGGTTTCTCTAAGAAATATCTATGTGGGAATGCATGTTCATAAGCTTTGAAAATTTTAAAGTTTTAAATCTTTATTTTGTAACACTACACCTAATATATATACTTCTAGGCTTCTTTCCTTCTAAAATAAAAATTAAGGTCTCTAAGAGTCACTAATGTTGTATTGAATATATATTCATCCTACCTTGATGTGTGATCAACAAGAATATATATGACATCCATTGTCCTTTATGATTTCTTCCATTATGTATTTTGCTGTTATTGTGTAGTTTTGGTAGTTTTCTAAGTTTCAAAAACATGTAAAAATCAATGCTCCAAATCAATTATCATATAATGGTTCACAATGCTTTGTTAAAAGATAAAACAATACAATGAAAAGCCTCAACATTGTGACACATGGTGTGTAATAGTGTTCTAAAGGTAAAATTTTCTCTAAATAATTATTGGCTGGCCCTAATTGTTTTATGGTTTTAAATTAATTTATAACTTAATCAAAGCCACATGGCATGCTCGTAGGGACTCCTAGAAAAGTGAAGAAGCAATATATCATAAAGTAGCATGAGCATTTTGATCTTCCAATAAATAGCTTCATCTAATGGCTTGAAGGTTGTGCAACCATTGCAACATAGAAAGGATCATCCTTGCATTTTGATAGTGTAGTTTTGGCAGCTGTGACTTTTTTGTATCTTCCCAAGAAGGTCTAGAGCACTACAGTAGTAGAGGTAGGCTTAGTCACATATATAATTGAAAATTTTTAAAGCATGAAGGTTGATAATTCATGGCCAATGATTGTAGTTTGTACAATGTAGATATAAGAAGTTTCACCTACTAATGCCACTATAGTGGAGTACTAGGTGGTGGACTTTGTGAACTAGTTATTGAAGATCATGTATCCATGCCCAACCATTGACAAGAGTAATTAGGATGCCAAAATTGTAGAAATATCTTCTCTTTATAATTTCAAATTTTAAATATAATTTGAGTGGGAAATTCATTGTAGAACAAGTAGTATAGTTTTTAAATACCAACCTATGTGCCCATTTGAGACTAGATGATTCTCTCTACAACTAACCTATAAAGCCCAATGTATTCCCTAACTCTTAGGGAATCATACTAGCAAACTCCTATATAATGATACTTGTATAGCTAAACTTTTGATTATGATGTTCCTGTTTGATTCTAGCCTCTCTTTTCCCCTATATAAGGGAGCTTCTATGTATGTTTCTAGTGGAAATGTAATTATGTAATAATTGTTTGATAAATGGGTTTAATAAACAGTAAACTTTTGTCACTCTCTATATTGTTTTTATTTACCTTCTATTATTATATTTGCATCTTTGTATAATGTGCTATTAATCTCTACTTTCATAGTAAAGGTAGTTTATATCTCTAAGTTTAATTTTCTTCGATAAACTTCTCTCTCTTTCACGCCCTCAACACAAACAACTTAAGATTAATCATTATATAGATAGGCCAGCCTTTCAATCCTAAATATTATCTTGCAATGATCGCCCTTATTGAAGACCTACATTATTGCCTACAAAGCTTTCCATATTTATCAGTCTCTTGTATGCACATTAGTCTCTAAAACAGACCTTTAGATCTAAATCAATAGTTATGATCAACCAAGATGCTGATGCCTTTTCTTTAAACTGCTCTCAATCATACCAACCTTGATTAGGCCTAAATTGCCCATGTCTTCCTTCCCTTCTCAGAAGTGGCTAAAACACTCAGCTCAGCTGAATTGATATCTTTTTGGAAGAATTTGTCAACATTTTGCACTTGTTCACCATGGCTCTAGGAAAATTCACTGCCAATAATTTACCGTTGGAAAATTCACCGCAGAAAAATTCACCGCCATGACAAATTCACCTCGAGGAAAATTCACCCCCAGCAATTCACCGCCGTGGAAAATTCACCGCATTAAAAGTTTGCAATTAAGTTTCCATCACTGCAAATTACTGGGGGTGAATTTTCTTTTAGATGAATTTGTCATGATAGTGAATTTTCTTGTGGTGAATTTTCCTGTGATGAATTGCTGACGATGAATTTGCCTGATACTGTTCACCATTTTATCTACAAGTACAAATTAGATATCGCAAGTGACCCTAGCTCTAAATCCAGTGTGGCAATGGCATTAGTTACAATGATCATATCTCCATTTGATGCCTTTTTTTAATCTGTTCTCTGGATAACGTGAAATAGCCGAGACATAAACGTGGGTTCAAATCTCCGCTGTGAAAATGAACCTATTTCACGTTTATGTGGTTGCTCTCAGCCATTTCATGTTATCTAGAGAACAGAATTAAAAAAAGGTTGCAATATGATTAATGTATTTAATGAGATCTTATAAGTCAAGAACGACCCTGCGCAGTTTTTTATGCAGTTTTTTAAAATAAGTTCAGTGTTGTGTTATACCTACAGCTTGTAATTTAGAAACTATTAAGAATGTTTAACCTGAGTCAGAATATTAAATTTTCTATATGTACTTTGCTCCTGACTTACATTTTCTCGATCAGAAAAATATTCACTGTCCTTGCAATCAATTAACATCATTATTTTTGGACCAAACTTCTGACGCTTAGATCTGAGATTTTTTAACTGCAGTTTGGTTTGGGGAGGAATTTATTGCTGCTTGGTGAAATTTAAAAGAGCACAGCAAGAACAAAAAAGGTAGGAAGATGAAAACATAATAGAGGAAAAAAAAACAACAGTAATTATTCTAGAATTTGTATGCAAACTAACAGTAGCTCAGAACAGTGAGCACACACCTAGCAGCTCAAGAAATAGCACACAAGACAACTGTCTGTAAACATTTTTTAATCAATTTACAAATATTTTGTAAAAGAAATTTTTAGTATGAATAGAAATTGCATTATCTCTTTTAAAGAGTATTCTCGTTTCTTGGTTTCCACTGTTCATATTCTTTGCCAACAAATTGGTATCAGAGCTGTAATCCTTTGTTTATTTTATTTTATTTAACAAAATGGTATCAGAGTCCTAGGTTTTAGTTTGTAGCAGGCATTAGATCTATGAGTATTAGAGGTTGTTTGAATTTCATGTACGTCTAGAAGTGATAGTACGAGATGGGTGCAGCCACCATGGAAAAAACTACAATGAATAGACAAAGAAGATAAAGAATATAATGGTAACAAGTGATTTGTGAGAGTTAGTGACTAATGATTTCATAGATATGACTGACCCAACAACTTACATAACATTGACAAATGTCCAAAAGAACTAGAACCGAAGGAGACTAAAAGGAAAGATGTAAAAGCCTCAAGTTTGATAGAGGTGGTCTTGAGAGAAGCGATATTCCCCAAAATAGTAGTAGCTAATTTGGAAATACTCTAAACTAGTTTCAAGGGTACTGATAAGGTAAGGGTAGTTAAACTCCAAATGCTCTTAAGAAATTTTGAAACTCTTCAAATGAAGGATGTAGATTCTATCTCTGACTTCCATACAAGTGTTCCCACCATGACAAATCAGTTAACGATTAATGGTGAAGCTATGGCAGAGCATAAGAGAGAAGCAAGATGGAGATGGAGGAGTTGAAGACGGTGAAGATAGTGGGGAGAAGGACTATGGGGACTCTGTTTTTGGTGAAGAAAGAAGCATGTGAGAATATTTTGGTCTTGAAGACCATGAGTAAGTTTGTAATGACTAAGAAGGGGGATAATTTGAGAAGGGAATAGATAAAGAAAGATTTTCTATCTAGGTTGAACCATCCCTTTCTACCTACTTTATTTGGTCATGTGGATTATTGCCTTGGAAGTGATCTAAACTCTCCCAGACATAGTTGGATGGAAAAAATATTCTTTGAGTCCATCATTAGTATTTATGCAATAGAAATCATATTGGCATTGGAGCATCTACACAAGTTGGGGATAGTCTATAGATATATAGAGCTAGTGAATGTGTTGATACAAGCAAATGGGCACATATGCTCGCCAATTTCGACCTCTCAACTAATCTCTCAACAAGGCCATAGTAGCAACAAGATGATAAGCCAGTAAGCAATTGACATATGGGTAGATAGACTCGTTCATGAGCTACCTAAGAAGGTAGAGTCTAGTCTTAGGTATTAGCAAGCAAGGCCGTGAGGTCCAACTCCACCCACATGTCATCATAGTCAAGAAGGTGAAAACCCCACCCAACAAGGGGGAAGTATCAATGCCAAGATGACTCACCTCCTTTGTAGGCATAGAAGAATACACATCACCTAAGGTAGTGAGAGGCATGATCCATGAGTTCAGTATGGAATGGTGGGAATTGGGCATCCTTCTCTACCAAGATGAGCTATGATAGAACGCCCTTCAAGAGCTCCAACCATAAGGAAAAACTTACCAAAATACTCATATAAGAGCCCCAATTGATGGGTCCTTCCACTTCCTTGAGCGACCTCATTCATAGGCTTCTTAATAAGGAGCCATGTTGTAGGATCAACTCCCACAACAATGTTAGTGGTGCCATTATAAGGCAAAGCTTCTTTCGAGGCCTCAACTAGCAAGCTATACAACATGTGTCTAGGGCTCCCTTCATGCCACCCATTGGCATTTAGTTCCATGCAAATAGGAGCCCTAGAAACATTGAAGAGTGTGCAAAAAAGCTATAGATGGACTTAGATACCACTAAATTAAGAAACCATAGTAGCTCCATAGAATTGGGTGGAGAGATTGTGTAGAGGCAAAGAAGGAAATTATGTTGGAGTATACCAACATTACTTTCTATTTCTATTGTACATATGTAATAGCTCCGTGTATGATATGGTGGGGAAACTCTAATGTTTTTTTTGTTGGTGAGTGGAAATAAAAGCTATTTTTATTCATTGACAAGAATGCTCAAAAATAAAAATGGGGAACAATGAAATAGTTCTAGTAGTGGGAAAGGGGTCTATCATGATCCATGCCAAGCATGGTGGCAATAAATAAATAAATAATATTTGTTATGTTCCAAGGATAAACATTATCTCTTGAGTGTTGGATGACTAGTTCAAAGAGGCTACAAAGTGCTTATGGAAAATGGAAAGTGTATCATTTTTGACAAAAATAGAAGCAATAAAAAATACAAATTTCCAAAAAAAAAAATGGGATGTTTCTTTTATAGATGTTGTAAGTAATAATCTAAAGTTGCAATGGAAACTAATACAAATCAAGAGATCTATATATTCCAAACTACTACAAACCTCTAGATAGAGCTCAACAAAAGAGTAAAAACAAACACAATAACAACAAAAGCCAATTCAAATGTTACCAAATGACTCCATTCTTGAATTATTTTCTTTAATTTGATTGCTGATATGTGGATTCTCTTTTACTTGAAGATACCAATTTTGACATCATATACTTAGCTCAAAGTTGATGGATATGAATGAGTGAGAATGTGCCTCAATTTATATAATTTTGGAAGAGACAATGGATGGTTGAGATTTGATGATGAGATCAATGATGGAGGATGCTTAAGAGCATTTCTTTAGGATCAAGGTGAGAATGGAGTTTTGAGATAGAGGTTGTTGGATTGTGAATGGTTAGGATGAACTTACTAAATTTAGTAAGTGGTTGTAACCATGAGGGAAATAAGGGAGATATGCATCTAGGAGGCCTAGATTGTGTTTAGTGGAGACAATATTGGAACCATAAGGAAAAGTGTTCTTAGGTGTCCTTTATTCTTGGGATAGGTTGGGGGAATAGAGTCATAATTAAATAATAATATTAGTTAATTATTTTAGTCATGTGTGAGGTGGAAAATAGGTGTAAAATGGTATTTATTTAATTATTTATATGAGATCAAATAAAAAAATGGATTAATTAAATAAAATATTATTTAATTCAGTGAGGGACCTTAGGTAAAGAGGACTTGTCTAGGTGATGCATTTGATTGATTAGGACTAGGTACACTAGGTAAATATTTAGGTGTCTATAGATGCAACTGATTTATTAGCATGGTTTGTAACTAGTTCTAGATCAAGGACATGAAGTGTTTGTAGTACAAAAGCAAGCAACTTTCAAGATGATCATCAAAGACCCCTCATTTAATTGTCAATGGTTTTGTGTTCACATGTTTTTGTGGCACATGATTTTATCTTACCATTTAGTTGTATTTGTGTGAGCTTGTGTCTATAAAAGCAAACACATGTTTAGTGGTTAAGGTTGGCTGAGTGAGTGAGTTGTCATCGAGTCTTTCTGAGAAGTGCATATGTGAAGCATGGTATGGGATGTGTGGATTCATGCTTGGACACATGGAGGATGCATTGGAGAGACTAGATGTTTAAGAAGGATTCATTTTAACTTTGTAAGTGCATGTATTGTTTTATTGCTAAATAATAGATGGAGTATGGATGCTTTTGGAGGCTGATATCCGTCCCTTGAATCCGCCTTTATTTAGTGAACCGACAACGCCGGTGCCACCACTTGGCGTTGTCTCAAAAGATAATTGAGCATTGTTTGTAATAGGCGAACGCAGTGGTGCCTCATGTCTCCAACAAAAAGCCTATACATAAAGTGAATTCTGCCAAGGCTGCGAAGTAAAAGATAAGGCTGAAGTTGGACACCTGGCTTGCAGCCATGTCCAATGAGATGCCAAGGTACACATCTCAGAACGTGGATCTGATCCACAATAATTATTATAGAGCTAAAAGAAGGAAGGTCTAGGTTTACATGTGAAAACAAATCATTTTACTGATAATAAAGAGTTGAAACTCTATCTATAAATTATTGAACACATCTTCTTGAGTGTGGTTTATTTACAAAGACTTCGATTAACTTATAGGTTGGTGTCGATTAACTTCAACAAAATATGCTAAGGGTTTATGCTACAATTTGTAATGGAAAGATTATAATAAAATCCTAGGTTAGTTCATAAACTTTTACATTAATCTACAAGAAGACATAAGATCTCAAAACTCTTTGGGAGCTTCGAAAAGGGTAAAGACGTCCATAAAAACATAATGGATAGAGAAATTTTGTTAGATGTTGAAGATGCAGCTGCCCTGGTAGACATGCATGCAAAAAGTGAAAGCATAGACAAGGTATGCCAACTGTTTGACAAAATGCCCCAAAGAAATGTGGTCTCATAGGGATACAAAAATTGCAGGATATGTTTAAAATGGGTTTATTAAAAAGGCCGTGGAAACTATTAAGCAAAGCAATTGGCTGGCGTAAAACCTGACTCCTCAACCATTGCCAGCACCCTAACCTCCCTATGCACAACTTGGATCTTTGAATGAGGATATTGATATCTAATGGAATGCATTGTTATATAAAATGATTGAAAATAATTCAATTTCTAAGTGAAACTATAGATAACACCAAACATGTTGACAATTGACATCCTTAATAATGGATCAAGATTATGGCATCTGAATAAAGACTCTATTTCATTCCCTGTTGTTAATATCAAAATAAATTCAAGTAGAAATAACCCCAGTGTCCTGATGCTTATATATCAATCATCTTTCTAGCTAGTCATCGTTATCTTGAGAAAAGGTAGGTTCTTCAGTCTTCAGCACTTGGATTTTTTTTTGCAAATCATACAACCTTGAAATTAAGGTTTGGAAGCTTGTCATGTCCACATCAAATCACTAGATAATGGGTGTTACAATGTTAGGAATGAGAAGTAGTAGTGGAACTTACAGAAACACCCACATGAAGGATTGTACTTTGAAACAGGAAAAGGAGGGGTGTTCCACTGATGTCATGTTACATTTTATGTCAAGCTCAGAATTGAGCTATTCTTCACCAATCTATTTTAAGTCCTCAGAACATTTTATTCTTTAATGCAGTTGTTGCAAAGGAAGTAAAATTAGTTTACTTTCTACAGCAGAGCCAACTCCCATATTTATTTGGGGATGTAAACTAAACTTCTTTTGAACTTTGAAACTAAAATACAGCCTGCTCTGTAATATGTGGAGAAAATGGTATATAATGTGCATTTTAAAATTCAATTCTCAATGCATAGAAGCAATTCCAAAGAGAAAGATCTCCCTGCACCCATTATTTCTCCCTTTTATATAGATCCTCATATGCATGGCAATTCAATCACAGAATAGTTGCATGTATGATTGCATTGTTGTAGTAAACGCTCCAACATAAACGAATGTCATAATAGAGTACTGTGTAAGTGTCAACAAATAATGTTAATGTGTCATTCAGCATTGAATAGATGTCAATAACAGCTATTGAGAGTCCCATTTCATTGTCATTAGATTGCGTTTGTTGTCAAACAGCTACAATTAGTTGTCAATCTGTTTAACATGATTATAAGAAAATTGTTGGATCTGTTACATTTATAAAATTGTATTGTTGTTGTTCATTATGTTTTTGCTGCTGTTATATTTTTAATTTACATATGAAATAGAAGATAAATTCTCTTAATATTTAATTTTAGATAGATCATAAAAGATCATGATCACAAACTATTGAATGACGCAAAAAGTATTAATAAAATAGAGACAAATGAATTCACAGAATAAGAATTTAATATTTAATAAAACTACAAACTACATATTTAGTTCTGCACTGCATGAGGAAGAATCTATTAGCCATTTTGCATTAAAATACATAAAACAAAATATGTACTTTCTACAATTTCCTGTCCAAATAATAAAATTGATTGCTTCATGTTAAGACAAGCTTGCAGTAGATCTTAATATTAGGTGAAGATAAAAACTATTGCTGAATGTATGACAAAACTAAATCAAGCATACCATCCCACAAATGCAAAAGAGGGTTTATATCTTATTTTTAAAGAAGCTTTCTAAAAAAATTGTTGGATCCATTACAACAACCCCTGAGTTTTCTGAAAAAATCTCACAGGTATCCTCCCCACCATTCTCTTTTAATTTAAGAGAAGTTAAAGTTTTTTTTTTCTTTATATAATAAAATTAAATAAATGGAATATTAAATTTTCAAGAGATTTAAAAAAAAAATAGTTTCACTTTTCTTTGTTTGTTCTAAAATGTATTTTATAATTCAATATTTACATGTCATATAATATATCATTAATAACATTATGTTACTCTTCAAAAATAGATGTCATGGAATAATATTTCAAGTGTCTCAACTTTGACTAAAATGTTAAAATAAAATATTAAAATTATTATATTAATTATTTCACTATGCACTATAAATATATATTTTTCTATATTTAATAAATCAAATATTCTAACAATTAACATCTAATATAATAGATTTTAATAGTATGGACTAGAGTATATATGGTTTGAAAAATTCTTTTATGACTTGCTAAATAAAATTATTTCAATATATATTAATATGATATCTCGGTAACTGCATAAAGATGGGGGACCAAAAAGTGGCCACTCCACTTTTTGGTCTCAAAATAGAGAAAATGTGAGTGTGTTATAATAAAACGTGTTTACGTTATGTGTTGGCAGTGACCGAGCCTAGGCTCAGTCATTACCAAGCCAAAACATGAATGCATTATAACAAAACACACTCACATTATGGTTTAGCAATCACAAAACATGCTTGCATTTTTTCTTACATTGAATTTTTTTCTCTTTTTTCTCTTTCTTCTCCTTCTCTTTCAATGAAACTATATACATCATGAAATACATTTACATATGGACATTTACTTTCTTATACTTTAAGTTATATTTCATGCATATAGTTTCAAGATGTTTGAGAGTGGTTTCAGATCTCTAGGAGTTATACTACAAATTCTAGTTTTTAGATCTTATAATTTTTCAAACTTAGTCAAATTTCAATAATCAAAATATCAAATTTTAGTAATTAACAATTTGTATCATCTCTCTCTCTCTCTCTCTCTCTCTCTCTCTCTCTCTCTCTCTATCTCACTCACTGTTAATCTCGTATGCTTTAGACCTCTCTCACACACTCTATCCTTCCCTCTCTACTTCTCATTATCTCGCCATTCTCTCTCTCTCTCTCTCTCTTCCTTCCTTCAACCCACCTTCCCTCTCTACTTCTCTCTATCTAACCTATCCCTCTTTTCCTCTCTCTCTTCCTCCCTCCTCTCTCACTCAATCTCTCTAGCTTCCTCTTCCCCCCCCTCTCTCTCTCTTCCTTCCTTCCTCCCACCTACCTTCCCTCTCTACTTCTCTCTCTATCTAGCCTATCCCTCTCTACTTCCTCCCCCCCTCCTCTCTCTTTCAATCTCTCCACCTTCTTCCTTCCCCCCCCCTCTCTCTCTCTTTCTAGATAGAGAGGAGGGAGGGAGGGAGAGATAGGGATGCAGATATACGTGTCTATGTCTTTGTGTGTGTGTGATCGAGAGAGAGAGAGAATGGTGAGATAGAGAGAAGAAGAGAGTGAGAGAGAAAGAGGGGGAGGGAGAGAGAGAGAGGATAGATAGATAGTAGAGAGGGAAGGAGAGTGAGATAAAGAGGGGGGAGGGAGAGAGAGAGGGAAGGAGAGGTAGATAGAGAAGAGAGATGGAGAGTAGAGAGGGAGGGAGAGGTATGGGGAGATAGAGAGGTGTAGAGAGAGATAGAGAGAAGTAGAGAGGGAATGAGGTAGGGGAGGGAGAGAGGAGGGTGGGATAGAGAGGAGTTAATAGCAGAGAGAGGTAAATTAGTGAGGGGGTGATGGATGGAGAAGTAGGTAAGAGAGGATTGAGATAGAGTAGATAAGGAAGGGGAGAGGGAGGCAGAGAGAGGGAGTTGAGATGAAGAGAAATAGAGAGAGTGGTAGGGAGTGATGGAGGGAGAGGTAGGTAAAGAGGGAGAGGGGAGACATAGAGAAGTAGAGAGGGAGGGAAAGGTAGGGAGGGAGAGAGATACAGAGGGAGGGATTGAGAGGTGAGAGAGAGAGAGAGGTAAGTGGGAGGAGAGAGGAGATAAAAAGAGAGATGTAGAGAGGGAAGGAGGAAGGGAGGGAGAGAGGGAGAGATAAATGAGATAGAGAGAATTAGAAAGGGAAGAGGGGGGGAGAGAGAGAATGATGAGATAGAGAGGAGAGAGTCAAAGGGATGGAGAGAGAGAATGGTGAGATAGAGAGAAAGAGAGTGGAGAGAAAGAGGGGGAGGGAGAGAGGATAGAGAGTGAGAGATAGGTAGAGGGAGGGAGAGGAGAGATATTTAATAGTGAAGGAAAGAGGTAGGGAGGGAGACATAGGTGAGATAGAGAGAGACAAAGAGAGAAAGAGAGAGTGATGGAGGGAGAGGGGAGATAACGATAAGTAGAGAGGGAAGGAGAGGTAGAGAGAGAGGAGAGATAAAGAGATGGAAGGAGGGAGGGAGGGAGAGGTGGGAAAGAAGATAGAGGTGTGTGTGTGTGTGTGTGTGTGTGTGTGTGTGTGAGGAGAGAGAGAGAGAGAGAGAGAGAGAGAGAGAGAGAGAGAGAGAGAGAGAGAGAGAGAGAGAGAGAGAGAGAATGGTGAAATAGAGAGGAGAGAGTGAGAGAGAAAGAGGGGGAGGAGGGAGGAAAGGAGAGAGAGAGAGGGGGGGAAGGAGAGGAGAGATAGAGAGTGGAGAGGGAAGGAGAGAGTGAGAGAGAAAGAGTGAGGGGGAGAGAAAGAGAGAGAGAGGGAGAGAGAGAGAGAGGGGGGGGAGTGTAACAATAGGTACCCAACATGCAACAAGTACTATCATACTAATTTAGATACAAATGAATAGAATTGCACAATCTCATCATTGTAATGACTAAGGAAATACTCCAACCGTTGCATTCATAAGAATGAAAATTTAATTGCATAGTGAGGCAACACATTCATGTGAACTTGCATATGAAGATTCTATCATAGCAGCTAAACATTCATAGTATTAGAGCAAGATAAAGTTTACAACTAGAATATGAATCATATATGTCATAATCAGTAACACATTGAAATTAGAATCCAAATTTAAATAAAAAATTAAGCCAAACTTCTTTCGTTCTTTCTCCTCAATTTGAAGCAAAAGAGGGTAGAGAGAGGGAGAGTGTTGGAAACTTGCAGCCATTTAAAGACAATTTCCACATAACCCGTAAGAGAAATCTATGCAACTAAGTATTTATAATCCACATGCAAGAGAATAGACAACATACCCATGAAAATATGACACAAGATATACCCTGGGAAAACCCTCAAGAGGGAAAAAACCCAGCCTCCAAAAGCACCCATCTTTCATGTATTATTCAGCAATAAAGATTACAATACATCTTCAAAGTCTCTATGAACACCATTGAAGCAACAAGTCCTCTCCAAGCAATCCATGTGAACAAGCATGCAACCACACATCCTGTGCCATGCTTTAAACCCTCACAAATGCTAACTAGAGCTAACCTGCCAATTGACCAACCTCAAACAACTATCTTTGTGGTTGCTTTTATAGAAGAAAGCTCCCACAAAACCACCAAGTGGTATTACACAAAACTATGTGACTAAAACCATGAGATTACAAAACCATGTCCCCTTATTTAATATTGGGTACTTTATTTATTTATTTTCCCCAATATTAAATAATTAGATTTTAGCAACTTAACTTATGTCCCAATGTTACATGCAACATAAAGTGGCCCCAAGAATAATTATATTAAATACATTATGCAAGGTGTGCAACACACCTTTTCCTAACAAAGAGCATCACCAGGATGATTTATGCCCTGCCACGAAGCCATAGGCTTCCCCGGGCTACCCCACAAGGGGAGCTCGACCCATCACAAAGAGTCTAGCATTATGTGGCCAATATGTGTGAAATTTGTGCAGCTATGGAATAACTAACATATGCAACCTATTAATGCCCTGGAAGCAGAAATATCTAAGCATATGTCCTTTACCCATGAAGTGACTCAATTTAATTCAACAATCTTCTCTTATTTGAATTAATATCTTTGGCCAAAGCATTTGTTTATTATTTGATCCTTAGGTCTATCCCGGTGGTCACTTAGCACCTTTACACATGTTATGGTTTAAGCACTTTTAGTATCATTTAACAACTTCAATCATAAATCTCATTAACACAATGCCATTAAGTTTTTCTTTGCTAAATTAGCATATGTTTATCTTAAACCATCATTTAGTTACTAGACATATTTTCAAATTTAAATTCTAACTGACCCATCTAGCATGAGAGGACTAGTAATAGTGTTTATTGAATGCATGAGTTCCAATAATTCATCAAGGTGCTGAGATGAATTATATGCTATAACACCGTAGTGATCACAAGGGCTTCAAATGTGGGGGCTAAAACAAAATAGAATAATTATCCAGTAGAACCCTTAGGCTGGAAATTGCTAGCATATAATGCAAAATTTTAATCTCACTTAACTATAGAATTTAATGATAGCAAGGGTAGTAAGATGCAAATAGGTTTTAATTTATCCATAGCATAAACTAACTAAACATGTGCTTAATATACAACATAAAATCACTAAACATGTGAATAAACAACATGAAGCTAATGTCATACATGAATAAATAACATGAAGATGATATCATATGTGAATAAAAAACATGAAGTTGATGAAGCACTTTCCCATGGCTATTGTATAGCACTACAATATTCATGTGGAAGTTCTTTCACCATCATTTTGTAATCTAAGTAAACATCAGGTTATCAACACTTTATGCCTAGCCAACAAATTTCTTTAAACACATATTTGTTTCCCCTTAAATTCACCTAGTATTTGCAAACCCTGGTTTTGGGTACAACCTAGTTTTACCTAATAGGAAGATAATCTCATTCTTGGCTCCCTTAGATAGTATGTATATTATTATTTATCTATACCTACATTTCTGAGAAGCTATAACTGTTTCCACTAATCAAAATAATTCACTAGCGAAATTTAGACCATAGGGTGTATGAAATCTGAAATCAAATGTCATTCAATATGTATGACATTGCATAGAATTGGGAAGAATAGTGCTCAAAATGTAGGTATAGAATATTCAACAATTTCTCTACTTTCATTAATTCTTATACATGTTGACCTTGCTTTTCACAAGAGCCAATTCTTAATCAGGAGGATTTAATAGTATTTTCATACCCGTGAAATCAGAATTTGCAGGGATCTTCACTTCTCCTCTTGTGTGCAGTCCTTTTCCTTCCTTATGTTCTCTTCTTTTTTAAAAACTGAATGCCTTAATAGTTCTCCTTTACCTTGTTTTATGACCACCCATTCTTCTTGTTGATGCAAATGTTGTACATGCATACCAACAGGCAGATAAATTCTCACATAGTACTAATGGGAAAACCTAAATCTAAGGTTATCTCAACTCAATCCCAAGGCACGGGAATGTCAGGCCTTGATGCACTAGGTTCACTCAAAGTTCATTGTGTAAATTGTTGTTAAACATGAGGGGACTATAGTTGTCACAAATTGGATGGTATTCAAAAGATTGAAACATAATCTAAGTTTGATCATTCACATTTCACTAAAAACAACTTCATGAAATCAAAATATTTGCAATAACATTTCATTAAATTCAAGTTACTTGCATATACTCAAGAAGGTTTAGCATTAAGCATTCAACAACTTCATGGAAACGAAAGATTTGCAATAAAACTCTGTGCATTTATTAATTTTGGAACATTTTCAAAAAATATAAAGCATTTACTCTAAAATAAAGCATAAAAATATTGAAATGTAAAGATTTGTCCCAGGTATTGTCCATGCATACCTCAAGAAATAACTAAATCAAAGAAAACCATTCTATACTTCACTAGATTGATTCATAGATAGGCATAAAATGAAAAAAGAGTTTAAAGAAAAGGGGATTATTTGCCACTAGATAGTGTCAATATACACCCAAATCTAGCGCAACACACAATCTTTTTCGATAGGAACAAACAATCAACTACGTATGATTTCATATCAGGAAATAATTTGAATTGGCTTCCATATTAGTTAATCTCAAATGAAACATGCAAGTTTTTAATCTAGAATGGAACAAAAAACAGGAAAAAGAATAAAACTTGAAAAAGTTTTAGTTCTCCAAAATCCACAAATTATGAACTTATATGAAAATAAAACAACCATCTGCCTTTTATAAGAACAAGGCCCCAAAGAGTTCAAACAAAACATATGAAAGAGAATCAAAGTAACAAATCAAATAGTAGCATGTGGCAGATGACAGTTGGCATAGGAACTTTCCAAACTAAGTCAAAGATACTTTTACTTTTTCTTCAACAACAACTTCCAAACTTTGGGCTCTGGGTTGCAGATACTTTCGCATAGAACGCAAAACTATTAGCACTTTTCTTTAAAATCTCTAGGTTTTGTAAGGAAGTTAAGTTAGCGGAAGAACTTTTTACACTAATCTTGAGAGGAGAAAAATACAAAACTTTATATATCTTTAACAATTACAAAAACTAAACACAAATTAAAACAAATATCATGCATACCACAAGACAATGATTTATGTGGGGAAAACCTTTTTGAGAGAAAAACCCCACACTCCAAAAGCCACTCAATATATTATTCAAAAATCAAAAGATTACAATATACTTGCAGAGCAATCTTCTCACAGGAGTATCACCAACAGAGATCAAGAGACAACACAACTGCTATCAAAATATCATAATACACCCTCATCTACATACATCCTAGTCGCCTATAACAAGCTTTTTGGAACCTTCTAAAATTAGGTTTTGACAAGGTCATTTTTCATATGACATGTTGACGAAAAAACCATGACGTGTCAACAAATTTTTTTTTCTCTTTCTACGAGTGTACACTATTTGCATGATCAATCACCATCCATCAATAATAAATCATATATAATTGCAAGGTTGAGACACATTTTCCCAACAAATCTCCCACTTGTCGAACACCTTGCAAGAGCAATGTGAGGGTGTAACCATCGTCTCTTTAATTTATAGGGGCCGAAAGGCCCATAGTCTCTAAACACCATTGAACTTGTTTGTGCTCATAGGCTTAGTTAAAGAATCAACAACATTCATCAAAGTCTCTACCTTAACTAGCTTCACCCTGCCATCTTCAACCATATCTCTAACAAAATGATATTGTACATCAATGTGCTTGGTCCTTGCATGAAATGTCAGGTTCTTGGCTAGACATATCACACTCTAACTATCACAATAAATTGTCACTACACCTTGTTTTATTCCAATATCTTAACACAGTTTCTTAAGCCAAATGGCTTCTTTACAAGCATGAGTAGCTGCCATATACTCTGCTTCAGTAGTGGAAAAAGAAACCACAGCTTGTCGCTTACTCATCCAACTGTAAGGAAATCACAGGAGCACATCTAATGAAAACTCCAAACAGTAGTGCCTTCGATAACTTTTGCCTCAAAGACACTTACTACTATGTCCTAAAGTAGAAACAGACACAGTTTATTTCCCACATTAATACTTCTGAGAGAAACACATGTAAATTCAACAGCAAGCAACAACACAGATGAACTACAGAAAACAGAACACAAATATTTTACGTGGGGAAAACCCTTTCGGGTGAAAAACCCCACTCTCCAAAGTTTGAGCCATTGTATTATTCAACAATAGAAAGTTACAATACAATTTCAGGCTCATCCTTTTCAGAGATTACATCTTGTTCATTCTAGATACAACTGGTAGCAATCTCTCCTAGAGAGATCATCCATGGCATTCATGATCAAGAGAGATTCTAGCACAACTCTGCCTCTCTCTTCCTCTGCTTTGACCTCATGGCCTCGACCTTTCGGCCAGTCACTCGGTCCTTACTATCTCCCTAACTCTTGGCTCTTCAACTCCTTGGCTTATTAGCCCTCACTCACTTCAGAACGTCCAATGCATACGTATATACATTCGTTCTCTGCAGGCTCTATGAAATCGTTCTTTTCCAACTGTCGAATCAAAACATCCAGCTCAACATCATTAGATGTTTCCATTTCCTCGTGTTTTAGTTTTCCAACTTCCACACAGAAACGGTTCAGCAAACGGTTCACATCTTGCTTTCTCTTATTGGTCCAAAACGCACCACGTCGGACAGTCATCAAACGGTCAAGGGCATTCAACTTGTGTTGGCATGTCGCTGAGACACTAACCGTGTCTCCCCGATGCCACAGAGCCCATATCGTCTTTATCACCAAGAGTCTTCACTATCGGCAAGATGTTACACTGAGTCCAGAAATCTATCGCTCAGACTTCGCCGTGTCACCAAGACATCACTCTGATGTTCACTAGTTAAATCGACATCAGTATTCTCATTGGCGAGACAATCGCCATTCGATGAGACATCATACCGATGTTCCAAAGTCATATCAATGTGAGCAATAGTCAGCAAGACAACCATCTTTCGCTGAGAGGTCATACCGACATCAAGATCCCATCGGCAAGACAATCGCTCTTCGCCAAGACTTCATACCGAAGTCTTCAAAGTCATGCCGACGTGAGTATTCCATTCAGTGAGACAATCATCTTTCACCAAGACATCACACCGAGCACTTCATGTTATACTGACCTCAGAAACCCCATCGGCGAGACTTTCCACATTCGGTAAGACAACATACCAAAACACATGTATTACACCGAAGTCTCCTGTCGGCCAGACTTACCGCTCACCAAGAGGTCACATCGAGACTCCTCAAGTTACCCCAAAGTCTTATGTCGCCCAGAAGTTCCATATTCGCTAAGACTTCATACTGAGCTCAGGGGTCATACCGAACACATTTGATGTCCATCGCATTCCTTTCGACATCCATCTAACAGTCAACAAGACTTCCCTCTATCGCCAAGAGGTTATAGCAATGTTCACACCTATTGGCGAGAGAACCCACTATCAGTAAGACTTCTTACCAAGGCTTCCAAGTTACCCTAATGACCACAAGTGTATAGCTGTCGGTGAGACATTTCCCTGTCACCAAGAGTTCCTGCCGAACTCTTATGTTACTCTGAAGACTTCTTTCGGAAAGACTTCGCTTGTCAGCATGAGACATACCAAATGCCCAAGACTCTCCCCGAAGACTTCTTTCGCCACAGGTCTCCCCGACATCCACTAGACACCAACCCGTCGGCCAGAGATCTCCACTCGGTAGAAGGTTACATCGAAGGCCACAAGTCACAGCGACATCATCAGTCGGCAGGACAGAAGCAAAGTCTCAGCGACATGAGAAAAACACAAAGTTACTAAACTGCCAGTTGGCCAGACAACATGAATGTCACAACGACCATGCTTTCTTAGAGGTTTCAGCCTGTGAGATTGAGGTACATTTTCTAACAATATCCCACTTGACGAAGATCACACAGGAACCTCCAAAGCTACCAGGAACTAAGATCAC
Source organism: Sequoia sempervirens (assembly GCA_007258455.2). Lineage (NCBI taxonomy): Eukaryota > Viridiplantae > Streptophyta > Pinopsida > Cupressales > Cupressaceae > Sequoia > Sequoia sempervirens. The sequence continues at coordinate 67,419,712 of VDFB02072274.1, forward strand.
ACTTGCTCCACCAATTAAACCTCGCAATACTCAAGACACCCAATCAACATGATTCAACAGATAACAGTCCACAAGACAATCTGCAACAAAGACCAACCATCCAACTGCAACTCACTGTTAACAAGGAAACCAATCACAACCTTCTAGGAAACCACATAGACCTCAAACATGCTCTCATGCTCCATCAAGAATTCTGCTCCAACATCCAAGATGTTCACCTTCAGGCAACAATCTTGTCATCTTCCAACATGCCACCTTTGGAAGAAGAATACAAAGCCAAGGTGTATAAGCACCATTCCAATGAACACAAGCAAAAGATCTCAGTGATATCACCAACAAGATACTGCTACCACTTCACTGTGCTCAAACACTATATAGAAGCAATATCAACTTCAAAGCTTCAAACAGAACACAGCCATGAAGTCATCCTCCAGAAACAAGATAAATAACACTAGTTAGAACAACAATCAAAATGATTGCTTCCATCCAACTGATAAACCCACGCGATTGAAAATAGCACCCATAGCTCGTGCTATTCCATCCGATCACACATACCTCAACAGGTTCACCATTAGTAAACTTATGCCAATCCATAACCAACTCATTAGCAGCAAATACAAGCTCCAAGTGTCAACCAGTCGAAGAAGATAAGACACATATAGGAACTCCCACTGCCTGAGTAATCTAGATCTGAAAGATCAAAGGCATCGCAAGTCTACCAATACCAGCACATAGAAAATGTAACCCTGTAGTACCAAGGAAAAAATCCATAATGATATGCACAACCTGCAACAACCTGCCACAAGAAACATTTCTCTCACCACAAACCTTCACGGCCACAGAGAGAAACTCTGCACATCATCTTTTTATGGAGCATCCTCCTACATACACTTCTAACAGCCAGCTATGTCAAGAATGATCTTCTTCTCATCCCAAAAGAAAAACCTTAACAACATCCATTCATTCAATCACCAAGATCAAACCGACTTTAAAAAACATGGATGTAAGCTTCTTAAAGAAGATCAAACTACTTCATTCCCCATTTTAGGAAATCAGCCCATACAACATCTCCTACCAATTCTCATTAGCAACAAGGAGATAAAATAAAATTGTACAACTTCCACTATGAATCCTCCAGAACCATTAGACTACAATTCAAGATCCATATCATGAAAGTAAACATAAAACACATCTGAAAGATATAAAGGGCCAAATACCTCTCAGATAAACTACCGAGCAGACCAAGAGTGGGAACAAGAATACTCCTTCAAGATATACAAGTCATCATGACTAATCCAAGAGAAATCTACTCATAGGTCTCTTATTGAACTCACGTTCAACCAAGGTGTAGGCTTCTCGGACTTTCTGCTGAAAACTTCACCAAGAATAACAAGCAACAATACTTCTCTCATAAGAGAAAGACAACCTCACCTTATTCTTCATGTATCCATGAGTACTAGCAACCTATCATCTCATGCTAAACTTCAACTGCACTATCACGAAGTACCAAGCTAATAATCAAAGCACCCAATACACAAAGAATTACCAAACCACTGTCAAAGCTCCAATCATCTAAATTAGGAACTTATCATGACACCATGATCTACACATCCCCATAGGAGATTCCATGCTTCAAGTGACCTCACCATTGTCTCAAGTACAATGCACAATGCCAAAACTCCAGTGCACAAGCAAGAGTATACCATGACATAAAGCAAATAGACTCAAAAACAACATCACCTGTCAAGCACCACCAACACCTTAGCCAAAGACTCCAAGTGTCCTCCATGGATCCAAGATGTTGCACATCTTCAAGTAATGTCCATGCAAATGTGAAAGAACCCTTCTGCAGCAACAGGATCAAAGAGCTCTCCCAAGAAACATCTGCAACACTAAAGAAGACCATTCACCACCACGTGATGAATCCACAGTCACTTCTAGAGCTCCCACTGAAATGTGACACCCGAGCTCTCCAAGCATCATGACTAACTGCTACAGGTTCCCATAACCGACTATTCAGGTACTCAATAGTATCCATCCTCTCATCTCAAAGCACCACACCAATGCACAAGTGACCATAGACAAGGCCAACTAACAAGTTTGCACCAATAATGAATCAACCTCATGGATATAGACAGTCCACTTCTGAGGTGTCTCACAACAACCATGTAGGTAAATACAGCCCACAACATTGCACAACCCGTAGATCCATTCAACAGAAACATGCAAACCCATCATCGCATTGGAAATGAAAAACTGAGATCTCAAAGAGAATAACCATGTAGACAACATGACTCAACCACCAAATCATGCCAAATTTGATTTGCCAATCATGTCCACAACGAGCACCATAATCAAGAAACCCATAAGCATCACCACAAGAATGTTGAGTGACAAAACCACATACCAACACTCCCATGTAGAGAATAAATCATACCTCCTCAAGCCATGCACCAAGCATGCATGCAGACCTGCAACTATCTCATCCAGCATCACCCCAAAAGGCCAGTGAATAGACAATAGCTTAACAACAACTCCACATGACCGCAAGTTTTGCTTAACCATGTAAAACCTGCAAAACCACTGAGCCATGTAAATACAAAACATCCTTAAAAAAGGAATCAGCAATTCAAGAAAATCCAGGCCCCTTTCAGGCCAAACCTAAAACCACCAACATTTGCATGCATCCGAGAAAGAGAGAAAAGGCTATCCCAGAAGATTGCAAATCATCTAATGATTAACTTCATAGCCTTTATGTATTTGAGGTTAACAAGAAACTGTGCTTTCCAACACCAGGAAACACCACCTAGCATAAGCACTCTCTTCCATGGCTGAGAAACAAACTAGGCTTCTCCATATCACTCAGGAACTTGACACACAGACACCCAATATGAAAGATTTACTACTACACAGCCACAGAGCAAATAAATCCACCTCATACTCCAAGGTTATACCTCTACCATCTAGGAGACACATATCACAACATGATCAACTCCCTTTTCCATCTTGACCATCCTTCAAGCTGCATGCTGTCACAGAATTCCACAAGGCTTCCACTCATCAAAGGATCAATACATCAGTCCATTCCTCTAGATTTCTTTCAGCCTATCAAGCTAAGAAATCTTCACAGGAGAAATACCCAGAACCAACAACCAGAAGAAGGCTCCAATACCACTTGTAAGGAAATCAAGGGAGCACATCTAATGAAAAATCCAAACAATAGTGCCTTCGATAACTTTTTCCTCAAAGACACTTACTACTATGTCCTAAAGCGGAAACAAACACAATTTATTTCCCACATTAATCCTTCTGAGAGAAACACATGTAAATTCAACAACAAGCAACAACACAGATGAAAGATACTACAAAAAATAGAACACAAATATTTTACGTGGGGAAAACCCTTTCGGGTGAAAAACCCCTCTTCAAAGTTTGAGCCATTGTATTATTCAGCAACAGAAAGTTACAATACAGTTTCAGGCTCTTACCCTTTTTAGAGATTACATCTTGTTCATTTTGGATACAACTGGTAGCAATCTCTCCCAGAGAGATCATCCATGGCATTCATGATCAAGAGAGATTCCAGCACAACTCTACCTCTCTCTTCCTCTGCTTCGACCTCATGGCCTCGGCCTTTCGGCCAGCCACTTGGTCCTCGCTATCTCTCTCTGGCTCTCCGCTCCACTGCTTATTAGCCCTCACTCACTTTAGAACGTCCAATGCATACGTATATACATTCGTTCTCTGCAGGCTCTATGAAATCGTTCTTTTCCAACTGTCGGATCAAAACCTCCAGCTCAACATCATTAGATGTTTTCATTTCCTCGTGTTTTAGTTTTCCAACTTCCACATAGAAACGGTTCAGTAAACGGTTCACATCTTGCTTTCTCTAATTGGTCCAAAATGCACCACGTCGGACAGTCATCAAATAGTCAAGGGCATTCAACTTGTGTTGGCATGTTGGTGAGACACTAACCGTGTCTCCCCGATGCCATAGTCTCTAAACACCATTGAACTTGTTTGTGCTCATAGGCTTAGTTAAAGAATCAACAACATTCATCAAAGTCTCTACCTTAACTAGCTTCACCCTGCCATCTTCAACCATATCTCTAACAAAATGATACTGTACATCAATGTGCTTGGTCCTTGCATGCAATGTCGGGTTCTTGGCTAGACATATCACACTCTAACTATCACAATAAATTGACACTGCACCTTGTTTTATTCCAATATCTTAACACAGTCTCTTAAGCCAAATGGCTTCTTTACAAGCATGAGTAGCTGCCATATACTCTGCTTCAGTAGTGGAAAAAGCAACCACAGCTTGTCACTTACTCATCCAACTAATTGCACCACCAAATAAAGTAAAAAAATAAGCACTGGTGGATTTTTTGCTATCAACATCACCTGCCTAGTTTGAATCCACATAACCATGAATATCAAGGGAAATCTTTTCTTTAGTCATATTACTATGAAAACATAAGGAATAATCTGAGGTACCCCGCAAATATCTAAAGACTCTTTTAACCACATCCCAATGAACTCTACCAGGATTAGACATGTATCTGGAAATAACTCCCACTGATTAAGCAATGTTTGGTCTAGTACAAACCATAGCATACATTAAACTTCCAACTGCACTCTGGTAAGGCATTCTGCTCATGTCTTCCATCTCTGATGGAGATGTTGGAAATTTTGAAATAGATAACTTTGGTCCAACTGAAACAAGAACACACAATGGTCTACAATCTTGCATATCAAACCTTTGTAAAATTGAGTTGACATACATGCTTTGGCCAAGCCATAGCTTTCTATTCACTCTATATCTTTTAATTTTCATCCCAAGAATGTGTTTAGCTGCACCAAGATCTTTCATTTCAAATTTAGCAACAAGTTGAGATTTTAGTTTTGAAATCATACCTTTCCCTCTACTAATAAGCATATCATCAACATATAATGCAATAAACAAGAAACAATCACCATCAATTTTATAATAAACACAATGATCTAATTTAGAATGATCAAATCCAAAACTCAACACATATGTATAAAATTCCTGGTACCACATCCTAGGAATATATTTTAAGCCATACAAAGATTTCTTCAATTTGCAAACCAACTTACTTTTACCTTTCACCATGTAGTGCTCTGGTTGTGTCATATAAATATCCTCCTCCAAATCACCATGAAGGAAAGCAGTTTTCACATCCATTTGCTCAACCTCTAAATCATAAGATGCATCAATACAAAGAAAAAATCTAATGGATTTCATTTTTGCAACAGGAGAAAATATCTCACCATAATCAACTCCCTCAACTTGAGAGTAACCCTTCGCAACCAACCTTGCTTTGTATTTCTCAATACCTCCATCTGAACCAATCATTTTATTCAACACCCATTTACGACCAACAAGTTATTTTCCTTTAGGAAATGGTACAAGATCCCATGTATCATTCTTTTTCAAAGATTCCATTTCTTCATCCATAACAATCTTCCAGGATTCTACATCATTCATACCTAGTGCCTTTTCTATAGATCTAGGTTCATCCATGTTAGTATTCAAAGAGAAAATACATCTCCAATCATTAGGTGAATACCTTTCATGTGGTTGTCTATGACTTGTAGACCTACAAACAAGCTAAGTTGGAGGTTCTTCCTCCTCTTCTAAAGATCCAGAGCTAGATGAGCTCTCCTCAACTTCTTGTCTATCTTTCGGCCTCAATTCAACTTTCTCAGGTGTAGAAGGAAATTGAATCACATCTTCCTATTTACTTTGTCCTGGTTGCAATGTAATAGAAGAAGGATTAATTTCTCTAAAAATAACACTTCTACTATGTATTACATTTTGTGCAATAGGATACCAAAGCTTGTATCCTTTCACACCATAACTATATCCAATGAAGATACATTTCACAACCTTTTTCTCCAACTTTGTTCACTTCTCCTTTGGCACATGTGCATATGAATTGCAATAAAAAACTCTAAGATGTCTTAATGAAGGCTTGTGACCCAACCATGCCTCTATAGGAATCTTATCAACAAGAGTTGATGTAGGAGACCTGTTAATTAGGTAATAGGCAGTGGCAAATGCTTCAACCCAAAACCTTTGTTCTCGACCATCACCACTCAACATACTCCTAGCCTTCTTCATCAATATCCTATTCATTCTTTCTACAACTCCATTATGTTGTGGAGAATACAGAGTTGTATTTTTTCTATGAATACCACAATCTTTACAAAATCTATCACCATTATCAGTCCTCAAACATTTTATTTTCTTTCCAATCTGCAACTCAACCATTGCTTTAAATTCTTTAAATCAACTGAAAACTTCAAATTTACTCTTTACAAAATATACCCATGTCCTACTATAATCATCAATAATTAAAACATAATATTTGGATTTACCAATTGAAGGAACATCTACAGGACCAAATACATCAGAATGAATAAGATCCAATACACCACAATATTTATGAGAACTCGAGTAAAACTAAACACAGTTTTGTTTTCCATAAATGCAATGCTCACAAAAATCGAATTCAAGATTACAATCAGACAAACCTTCAACAAGGTTTTTATTTTTCAAGGTCCTTATTTTTCAAGGTCCTTAGACCCTTTTCTCCAATGTGGCCAAGTCTTTGGTGTCATAACATAGTTTTCTTTGCAGGTGACTTTGTCTTGAAAGAAAGAGCACCCTTGGGTACCCAAAAGCCATGACAATCTATTGAAAGTGAAACCTTCACTTCTTCTATAGACTTTCTTTTCATAGAAATACTATTGCACTCAATAGTGCATGCATCAAGCTTATACAATGTCCCATATCTGACACCTCTAGCAATCACCATAGCACCTCTGACCATCTTGCATCCTGCATTAAAAAATACTACCTACACACCTGCATCTAATATTTTGCTCATAGATAACAAATTTTGTGCTAATCCAGGGATATGAACACACCATTAATCCTTTTATTGTACCATCAGGAAACCTAATTTTAACTTTACCATGACCAACATTGTATAAATGAGAATCATAACCCAAGTGCACCTTACCTTCATCAAATTCTTCATATTCACAAAACCAATCTCTATTAAACGTCATATGAAAAGATGCACTCGAGTCAATTAACCATGCATCATTACCTGCACGAGTTACCATAGCTACAATGAATGCATCACCATCTTCCTTCTCGAACTCAAAATCAGAATCAAATTTCTTCTTTTCTTCTTTGCATTCCTTACGAACATGCCCAGGCTTACTGCAGTTCCAAAAAATAACTTTGGACTTTCCAGGAGATTTAGATCTCCCCTTGGACTTGGATTTTTCATGCATCTCATTCTTCTTGCCTTTTTCCTTAGGTCTTCCACAAACCTTTAGGGCCTCCTTGGAAATGATGGATACCTTCCTCCTCATCTCTTAAGAAAGCAAAGAACCCACCACATTTTCAGTCTTCAATATAACAAAAGTACTCCCAATAGCCATAACAAGAGAATCCCATGAGTCAGGCAAAGAAAAAAGCAAGATCTAACGGTTCTCCTCCTCATCCATTTTGACACCAACTAGTGCCAATTGTGCCACCAACATATTGAATGCTTCTAGGTGGTTTTTGATTCGTCCACCCTCTTCCATTCTCAAGGAATACAACTTCTTCCTCAAGAAAATATTGTTCACTAAAGATTTTTCTTGATACATCTCACCAAGTTTCTTCCATAGTTTTTGTGCAGAGGTCTCTTCATGGACATTAATTAAAATAGAGTTTTCCAAGCAGAATCTGATTAGACCCTTGGATTTACGGTCCATAACATCATATTGAGTAGCTTGAGTAGGATCTGCAGGCCTTGAAACATTCTCATCAACAACATCCCACAAATCCCAATCTATCAACAGATCCTCCATCTTTAGCTTCCACATCTCAAAATTATTTTTAGAAAATTTCTCCACCTCTATTCTCCCTAATGAACTTGCCATTTGAAAATTCCTATAACAAGATCACAAAGTGTCTTCTACACAAGCTCCCACTCAAATCTGGATTAGTTCAAAAAAACCAACAACCCACAACTAAAACCAAAGGTGATCAAGCTTTGATACCAATTGTAAGGAAGTTGAGGTAGTAGAACAACTTCCTACACTAATCTTGAGAGGAGAAAAATGCAAAACTTTATAGATCTTTAGCAGTTACAAAAACTTAAACACAAATATCATGCATACCACAACACAAAGATTTACGTGGGGAAATCCCTTTTGAGAGAAAAACCCCACACTCCAAAAGCCGCTCAATATATTATTCAAAAATCAAAAGATTACAATATACTTGTAGAGCAAGCTTCTCACAAGAGTATCACCACAAAAGATCAAGAGACAACACACAGACTCTCAGAATACACCCTTGTCTACATACATCCCAACCGCTTATAACAAGCTTTTTGGAACCTTCTAGAATTAGGGTTTTACAAGGTCATTTTCATTTGATGTGTTAACGAAAAAACCTTGATGTGTCAGCGGGAAAAAAACCTTGACGTGTAAGCGAGAAAACCTTGATGTGTCAACGATTTTTCTTTTTTGGGTGATGCCCCAAACCCCATGTCTTGCTACAAGTGTACAGTATTTGCATGATCAATCACCACCTATCAACAATAAACTGTATATAATTTCAAGGTTGAGACACATTTTCCCAACAGGTTTAACTATCTTTGTCAGGCCCAAGAATAACCATGTAAAATTCACTTCAAAACTCTACCCGTGCACAAAAATTTGGTCTTCTATTACCCAACCACATGCTCTTCTTCACTAGACTCCTGGTTTGAAGACTCGTCTTCACCCTTCTTCTGCTGATATTCCCAGAAAGCAATTAACACTTGATGTATACATTCTTTTGGAACACTTTGAATTACTTTCCAACTGTACTTATGCCTTGAATATTCTTTTGTTATCTTATTAATGGTTTCATTCCTCCACATTACTTATGACCCATATTTTTTCATGGCGTTCCTGCATCTTATGATTTCATCAAAAATATCTCGAGTCAATGACTGAATAGGATCTTTATTGATCTTTTCGATCCATCCCCTAAAAGCTTTCACTTTCGTGTCATCTTGTCCTAGAGTGAGGATCACAAATTTTCCAAGATAACATTTCAATGAAGCTCACATCTTTACCCACTAACTTCCCACATACTTTAGTGACCTTTTCTAATCCATTTATGTATTGTAATAAAGTGTCACTCTCCCAACTTAACTGTACTCTCCACTTCTCGAGCACCGAAACTTCTTGTTCCGCAATCAACTTCTCATTTATTGATTCTCGAACATCCATCTACAGAAGTATCTTTAGTCTTTTCCCTTCTATATCATTTTTCTCTTGGCGGTCTTTGTAAGGAAAGCAGAGGTGTGGAAACAACTTTCCTAACGTCAAATCCACAGGGAAGTAAGCAGACAGTACTTTTAATTTTTCCTGATTACAATTCAATTAAGATACACATGCAAGATTTGCAGAAACAGAGAAGATACTCAAAGACAACTAAACAACAAATTTACGTGGGAAACCCTTTCGGGAAAAAACCCACCACACCATGTTGAATCTCTTTGTATTTCAGTAATAACAAATTACATACAATCAGAAAGACAACTCTCTGATGATAGTCATAGTAGCTCTACTCACCGTTCACCAGTTACAGACAATTCTCTTATCAAACTCGATAGAACTCACTCTCTTTTCAAATAAAAAATGTTCTGCTTTTATTTAACACATTCTGATTTTCCTTCAGTGCATCCTTATCCACCATTTCCAATCATAGTCAATTTCCTTTCAAGCAGGTTATTTTTCCTTGCATGCAATTTTTCTAGCGTTGCAATTGATGCAAAAAACCAACCGTCATTCATTTGAAAAATTGCTTCCTCTTATTGGTCTAGCAGGATGCCACATAGGATGATCACATGGTCAATGGTGTTCAAACTTTGTTGGCATCTCGGTGAGACACTAACAGTGTCTCCCTGATGCCACAAAGTTTCTCTATCGATATCGGCTTAAGTCTCCAATAGTCGGCAAGACAACATAACGAGTGTCACATGTCACACTGAAACCATCGATGTCCATTTCGTTCCTATCGGCAAGAGTTTCCCTTATCGGCGAGACTCATATCGAATGCATACAAGTCATATCGATCAAACATTCCATCGGCAAGACATACCGATCTTCGTCAAGACCTCTCACCGAACCTTCATGTTACATCGATGAGCATTGACGAGTCGGCGAGACTTATCGTCTTTTCCAAGACCTTATACCGAGGTCTTAAGTCACCCTGACCACTGCATTCACCAATCGGCAATAATTATGTCTTTTGCCAAGACCACATACTGAACGCCCATGTCTTGCCGAGTCCGCAAGACATTTGACTTTGCCAAGACGTTTCGCCAGGCCCCGAGAGCTACACCGACGACTGTCGGCATGACTTATCCTAGTCGCCAAGACTTCTTAGCAAAGTCTTTTTTCACTGCAAAGGCACCACAAGAATACTCCCGTTGGCGTGACCTAGCTTCATCATTGAGACATCTCCCCGTGACCTTTATGTTACCTCGATAGCTTTAAGCTATTAGTGAGACATTCACCATTCGCTGGGACCTCTCCCCGACACCCGTGAGATAGCCCGATAAGATCAACTGTCTCCCAGAGTTCTACCGATCGCCAAAAGGTCATGCCAAACACAGAGAGTCACAGCAATAGACTTCATTCGGAAAGACATCAACCCTATCACAATGATATGAACATTTCAAGAGCTTCAGAACAGTTAGTCACCCAGACATGAACAATGTCACAATGAATTTTCCCTTCAGGAGTTCCAAGTCAGTAAGGATTGAGGCACATATTCCAACAAGCTCCCACTTGACAAAGATCTTACTGACACCTCCAGAGAATAAACAAACTACTGAAAATCATGGGCCAAGAGGCCCATCGAACTAGCACACCACCTGAACTTGTCTGTGCTTACAAGCTTCGTCAATGCATCTGCAACATTCTCCATAGTATCCATTTTCTCCAAAGAGACCTTCCCATCCTCCACCATATCTCGTACAAAGTGATACTATACATCTATATGTTTCGTCCTGGCATGGAAAGTAGGATTCTTTGCCAAACATATAACACTCTGGCTGTCACAGTAGATAGTAATCTTTTTTGCATCAAAGCCAATGTTAGAACAAAAACGTTTTAACCAGATTGCTTCTTTACAGGCATGTGTGGCTGCCATGTATTCTGCCTCTGTAGTGGACAAAGTGACAATAGCCTGCCGCTTGCTCATCCAACTTATTGTGCCACCATTCATCATGAAAGTATATCCACTGGTGGATCTTCTGCTGTCAATGTCCCCTGCCCAATCAGAATCCACATAACCTTGAATGCTGAGAGTCTTTTGTGATTCAACCAAGTTACCATGGTAACACAAAGCATAGTCTGAAGTACCCTTCAGATATCTAAACACTCTCTTCACAGCATCCCAATGTGTCCTTCCAGGATTTTCCATAAACTGGCTAAGAACTCCCACTGCTTGGGCAATGTCTGGCCTTATACAGACCATTGCATACATAAGGCTGCCAACTGCACTTGCATAAGGCACACTGGTCATGTCCTCCATCTCAGTAGGAGATTTTGGACAATCCTCAACAGATAGCTTTGTTCCCTGTGTAACTGGAACAACTAGCTCTTGCACTCAGTCATACAAAATCTCTCTAGAATAGTCATGATATACTTACTCTGACTAAGCCAAAGTTTTCTATTCTTCCCGTCCCTGGTTATTTCCATTCCCGAATATACCCTGCTGCACCAAGATCTTTCATCTTGAACTTTGTAGACAACTGAGACTTAAGATCAGAAATCATTAGCTTACTATTGCCTATGAACAACATATCATCAACATAGAGAGCAATAATAAGTATTTGATCACTTTTAGCTTTGTAATACACACAATGATCACATTTTGATCTTACAAATCCCAATGACAAAACAAACATGTCAAACTTTTGGTACCACATTCTAGGAGACTGTTTTAGACCATACAAAGATTTCTTTAACTTGCAAACCAGTCTTTCTTTACCTTTTTCCACAAAGAGCTCCGGCTGGGACATATAAATTTATTCTTCAAGATCACCATGAAGAAATGCTATCTTCACAGCCATCTGCTCAATTTCTAAGTCATACGCTGCTGCAAGTGGCAAAAGAAATCTAATAGATGTCAACTTAGCAACAGGAGAAAATATTTCTCCATAATCAATTCCCTCTACCTAGGAATACCCTTTTGCAACCAGCTTTGCTTTATATTTTTCCACACTACCATCCAGACCTATTTTCTTTTTAAAAACCCATTTGTAGCCCACAACTTTTCTGCCTTTAGGAAATGGCACCAAACTCTAGGTATCATTCTTGTCTAATGATGCCATCTCTTCGTTCATGGCTTCCAACCAAGAATTTGAATCAGACATTTTAAATGCCTTTTCACAGTCCTAGGTTCATCGGTGCTAGTAATTAAAGCATAGGTAAAGTAGACTCAATTAAAGAAACCCATACCTATTAGGTTGCTTTCTTTCACGAAGTTGACCTCCTCAGTGAGGCGAGGTGGTTCTTCATCTTCATTAGAACTTTTAGAACTACTTGAGCTCTCCTCAGATCGGTATTTTGATTTTTCAATTCCCTTTATCACGGTGTCGAAGGAATTGCTGCGCTATATCCTTTTCATTTTGATTTCTTCTCGACTGCAGATCCAATAAAAGGTTTCAGCTCAGAAAGATAACGCTTCTACTGTGCAAAACTTTCTCAGTCTCAAGATTCCAAAGCTTGTATCCTTTTATGCCAGCACTATAGCCTATAAATATACACTTTATAGCTTTGTTTTCCAACTTGGATCTTTTTTCAAATGGCACATATGCATATGCCTCACAGCCAAAGACACAAATATGTCTAAGAGAGGGCTTCTTTCTAGACCATGCTTCCAAAGGTGTCTTCTCAACAAGAGCAGAGTTAGGAGAGCAATTTACCAAGTAACATGTTGTAGAGACTGCTTCAGCCCAAAACTTCTCCAAGCCAAACGCTCAACATACATTCGTCTTTCCATTACATGTTGAACTTTTCCAACTCCATTTTGCTATGGAGTGTAAGGTGTAGTCTTATGTCTTTTTAATTCCATGATCCATGTACGATCTTCGAATTCATCTGAACAAAACTCACCACCATTGTCTACCCTTAAGAATTTTATTTTCTTACCAGTTGATTAACAAGGTTTTTAAATTCCTTAAACCGACTGAACACTTCTGATTTACTTTTCAAAAAATATACAAATGTCCTTCTAGAATAATCATCAATAAACGACACATAGTATCTTGATTTAGACAGAGAAGGAACATTCACTGGACCAAACACATCAGAATGTATATAATCAAGCAAACTAGAAGTTTTGTGAGGACTGGAATAAAATGAAACACAATGCTGCTTTCCATATATGCAATGTTCACAAAAATAAAACTCAAGGTTACAATCTTCAAGCCCTTCTACCAGGTTTTTATTTTTCAAGGTTTTTAAACCTTTCTCATCAATGTGGCCTAGCCTATGATGCCAGAGCATAGTCTTCTTTGTTGGAAGTTTAAATCTCCATGGAGTTTACACCATCAGGAACATTTTCCTTCTTTTCTTCATGAGCAGCCTTAAGTGACTTTGTAGAGACATTGTTGCATTGAACAACCAGTGCATCCAACTTGTATAGAGTACCAATTCGAGCACCCCTAGCCAGAACCATAGACCCTCTAGTCATCTTGCAGCCATTTCCAAAGAACGTGACTTGCACTCCGATATCATTTAGCTTACTTACAGAAAGTAGATTTCGAGCCAGACCTGGTATATGCATCACATCATTGATTCCCTTCACTCTTCCATCAAGGAATTGAATTCTGACTCTTCCACAGCCAACAATTTTCAAAGATGAATCACTTGCCAGGTACACCTTTCCACCACTTCGTGAACCGTTCTCTATGAGATTTCATGTGGAAAGATGCTCCAAAATCAATCAGCCAGACATCATCTGATGCCCGTGTAGCCAAGGTTGCAATGAAGGCATTTGCATCACTATGAGAAGAATAATTTCCAGAAGAGTTCTTCTTTTTCTCCTCCTTGCAGTCCTTTCAGACATGACTAGGTTTCCCACAGTTCCAACACTTCACCTTGGACTTCTTGCTAGGAGACTTTGATCTCCCTTCTTATTTTGATCTAGACTTCTTGTCCTTCTTATTTCCTTTCTCTTTTGGTCTACCTATGACAGCCAGAGCCTCCTTTGCCATCTCAAAAGATTTGCTTATCATTTCTTCTGATAACGAGAAGCAACAACATCTTCCATTTTGAATACAGTGGATGTTGTACTCCCTATAGCCATCACCAAATGATCCCAAGAATCAGGCAGAGAACACAGTAACAACATGCAACGATCTTCATCTTCAATCTTTACACCAACAGATGTCAACTGAGCAATCAACATGTTGAAAGCATTTAAGTGATAAAAAAAAGACCCTCCTTCCTGCATTCTTAATGAGTACAACTTCTTCCTCAAGAACAACTTGTTCACCAAGGACTTGCCCTGATAAATGGATGCTAATCTTTTCCACAAGGTAGATGCATTTTTTTCTTCATGCACGTTCAGAAGAACAAAGTCTACCAAACAGAGCCTTATCATCCCTTTAGAATTTCAATCTGCTAGGTCCCAATCCTCTTGCTTCATGCCTTGAGGCATTGTTCTAGACACAACATTCCAAAGATCACGATCAACTAACATATCCTCCATTTTGAGTTTCCACAACTCAAAATTGCTACCATTGAATTTCTCTATTTCCATCCTTCCGGATGTGCTCGCCATCTTAATTTGTACTTAAATTATCAGACCTCTACAAAACTCCCACTGAAAAGGATTGACACAAAAAACCCAACCCACTCACAAGGACAACACAACTAGCCAGGCTTTGATACCACTTGTAAGGAAAGCACAGGTGCGGAAACAACTTTCCTAACATCAAATCCATGGGGAAGTAAGTAGACAATACTTTTAATTTTTCCTAATTACAATTCAATTAAGATACACATGCAAGATTTGCAGAAACAAAGAAGATACTCAAAGACAATTGAACAACAGATTTACGTGGGAAACCCTTTCGGGAAAAAACCCACCACACCAAGCTGAATCTCTTTGTATTTCAATAATAACAAATTACATACAATCAGAAAGACAACTCTCTGATGATAGTCACAGTAGCTCTACTCACCGTTCACCAGTTACAGACAATGCTCTTATCAAACTCGATAGAACTCACTCTCTTTTCAAATCAGAAACGTTCTGCTTTTATTTAACACATTTTGATTTTCCTTCAGTGCATCCTTATCCGCCATTGCCAATCATAGTCAGTTTCCTTTCGAGCAGGTGATTTTTCCTTGCATGCAGTTTTTCCAGCGTTGCAACTGATGCAAAAAACCAACCGTCATCCATTTGAAAAATTTCTTCCTCTTATTGGTCTAGCAGGATGCCACATAGGATGATCACACGATCAACGGCATTCAAACTTTGTTGGCATCTCAGTGAGACACTAACAGTGTCTCCCCGATGCCACAAAGTTTCTCTATCGATATCGGCTTAAGTCTCCAATAGTCGGGAAGACAACATAACGAGTGTCACATGTCACACCGAAACCATCGATGTCCATTTCGTTCCTATCGGCAAGAGTTTCCCTTATCAGCGAGACTCATATCAAATGCATACAAGTCATATCGATCAGACATTCCATTGGCAAGACATACCGATCTTCGCCAAGACCTCTCACCGAACCTTCATGTTACATCGATGAGCATTGACGAGTCGAAAAAACTTATCATCTTCGCCAAGACCTTATACCAAGGTCTTAAGTCACCCCGAGCACTGCATTCACCAGTTAGCAAGACTTATGTCTTTCACCGAGACCACATACCGAACGCCCATGTCTTGCCGAGTCGGCAAGACATTTGACTTCGCCAAGACGTTTCACCGGGCGCCGAGAGCTACACTGACGACTATCGGCGTGACTTATCCAAGTCGCCAAGACTTCTCAGTGAAGTCTTTTGTCACTGCGAAGGCACCACGAGAATACTCCTGTCGGCGTGACCTAGCTTCATCATTGAGACATCTCCCCACGACCTTTATGTTACCTCGATAGCTTTAAGCTATTAGTGAGACATTCACCATTTGTTGGGACCTCTCCCCAACACCTGTGAGATAGCCCGATAAGATCAACTATCACCCAGAGTTCTATTGATCGCCAAAAGGTCATGCCGAACACAGAGAGTCACAGTGATAGACTTCATTCAGCAAGACATCAACCCTGTCATAGCGATATGAACATTTCAAGAGCTTCAAAACAGTTAGTCACCCAAAGATGAACAATGTCACAGTGACTTTTCCCTTCAGGAGTTCCATGTCAGTAAGGATTGAGGCACATATTCCAATAGTCTTGACATTCACTCTCTAGTCTTTTGGACTTGTCGAAATACTGCTCCCACCATGCTACACTACCTCATGCATATCTCGATATAAATGATCTAACATGCAAGGGCCCCATGCATATACAGTCCCGTGCTCCATCATCATCTATGTAAAAATTCCCCAACCGAATGGGAAATCCCTTGATCTCCTATCGAGCATCAATGGCTCGATGATTAATCTTGCCAACACTATAACCATAGGATGATTCTGCATCGCCTAGAAAGGGAGTCAAGTTAATATTAGAATCTATCACAGTCAATTGTTGTACACCTAGTAACCTTTGCATTGCTAATGTCCCTCTTTGAACATCATATGTCACTCACTCACTATGAATTAAGATGCGTAAGATCTTCCATACATCCTCTAATGTGACAGTGCACTCCCCTCTAGGAAGGTAGAATGTAGCAGTCTTCAATCTCCAACACTCTACCAAGGAAATCAGCATAGCTTTGTGTGCCCTAATTCAAGCATGTAGGTGATGTATCTCAATCTGACAACATCTAGGAAATCTTGCTCTAGCTCTTGAAAATCAGCTATGCCATCCAAAAGCCGAGGCCTCCGCTCTCACAAATACAACGTCAAAATTTTGCTAGAAACTCAAGTTAGGAACCAAATTCTATAGGTAAACTAGCTAAACCAATGTTTTTTAACAATAGTGAGCTTCTTTGGAACGAAAGTGACCTTATTTTACAATAGCAGCCCTATTTCAGGATGATAGTGGCTCTCTTTAATGATAGAAAGCTTGTTAAAGCTACGATAGCAGTCAAGTTTCACGATAGCGGCCTTTCCCCAAATTTGTAATACCATGCTATTGTTTTCAATTATAGCAACCTTACAATAGTGGTTGTGTTTGAAAACAATGGCCTAGTTTTACACTAGCGGTAAGGTTTTACAAAAGTGACATTCCTAAATGCTATGCTAGTAGTAGTATCACACCAATGGTGGAAAAAACAAAATATTATTGCTATCATCTAATTGAACTTTGAACATTAATTACAAGAATGAGAAAATTCAAAAGCGTAAACTAAAAGCGTACATACCGCAACTCCTGCACCAGTTGGCCGCTAGTACTGATAGATTGTGTCTACTCAGTGTGGTGTACTTGGACCCCTCGCCATCATCAATGCATGTTTGTAGCTGGAAATCTTCAGAGAGATAAAATCACCTAAAGTTGAGTGTGCAAATGAGGGGTAAATGAACCCTAATTTCCTATTTAGCACCCCAAAACCCAATATTTACCCTAGGAAGCCTCTTAGGTTATATTTTGAGCACCCAAGATCATCTTGAACCTTAAAAGTGACCTATAGAGCCTAATTTTTTGTCTTATACACATCTGAACTACTCTTGAACCTTATCGTGAGCTCTCAACCTGAAAAAGTAATTTTTCTAGCTGACCTCTCAAGGGGGCCTAGCCCGATGTCTTATCACCCTTTCGTTGACCACTGAGGCATAGTGGGGCATTATTAATTATTTTTTCAATCTTGATCTGAGCATCAAATTCTTTGAAAAAACCTAGCAAGTACATTGTGTCAAAGGAAAAATGTAGACATGTCAAAATGCCTTCATGCATATCACACATCCTAAATTGCATTTTTCCATTACCAACATCACTTTCATTCATATCCTTGCATTTCGCTTCATTTGCATCATTAATCCTCTTTCAACATCATTTTCAACAATTAACCCTATTTCTCTCTATTAATTAAATGATCCTAAATTATTTAATTAATTCATCCATTTCATCACTAACTCTCATTTATCACCCTAATTGAATAATTCCTAATTACTTAAAATTAGTATCATCTAATATTTTTTCTAATCCCACATGATTAAATAATCTTGATTATTTAATTATCCTACCTTTTAATCTTCTTGTCTCATGATTAAATAATTCCTTTTTCCTATTTTCCCTCCACAAAGAAAATTCTTGAGGAATATTCCATTTAAAAATATCTCAACTAATTTTTCTCAACCATTTCTAGCCCTTGATCTTGAAATCCATTCTCATCCCTTGATCTTAAATATCCTAACCATTTTCCTAAAATGGTGGAGCAAGCTTGAGTTCTAACTAATCTCTTGCATCCATCTTCCTTGATTCACTCTCCTTTGTGGGTGTTGAGGATCAATCTCAACCCTTCTTTGTGGGCATTCATATTCAATCCTATCCCTTGAAGTAATTTCTCCAAATCTATAAAACAACCCTCGTCCTTCTCATAATTCATCTAGAGAATTTGTGGAGAGATCATGTCCAAGTGATTCTTGAGAAAATTGAGCATACATCATTGCATTCTATGTCATCATCATTTTGCAAGCTATCATGGAGGCTTTGGCTTGAAGCAATCCAACATATCTTTTAACCAAAGTTACCCAACAATGAGATTGGTAAGGTTGTTTATGTTTTGAGTTCATTTATGCTTTGATTATTTGATCTAACCCTTGTTTTGGATTCATGGCTTCTCATCCTTGATCTCATTGGTAAGTGGGTTCTATCCTTTGCTCTTGAGTTTATTGATTGAATTCATAGTTGTTATCCTCTTCCACTTTTACCCGTTACAATAACATCAATAATACCTTGAATGATACATTCATCCCATAATTTATCCATAGGGAGATTTAGGAGTTGAAGCCAAATAGGAACCATGTTATCATTGGTAGCATCAAATCCCAAAGTCCATATTTTTGAAAGAAGAAATGCCTTACCAAGAAACCAAGGACCTCCTTGAAGAACTTTGGTGTAGTCCTCAATAGATTGAAATGAGAATAAGAGGAATCTATTCATCAAGGCCATCACAAGAAAGTTAATAATGTTACCTTTACTATTTCGTTGCTTTTAAAATCTTTCTTAATTTATGTGCATATAAGGAGATTCTTTGAACCATAGTGTGTTTTTTGTTTTATGTTCATACAAGATGATAGCATGTCGCACATATGTCCTTGCACTGGACTCTAGAGTCTCAGGTAGAGGCCTTCGAATTTGTACTTCAAGTTCCTTATTGTTTGTATTTTCTATTTTTATTATCAGAAAAGTTTATTTCTTTGTTCTAAGATATTTCATCAATTTACTTCCTTTAAAAATTTTAGTTAATTAGTTTCATTTTCTAATTACAGTTACTCTTCAAAGGATTACCAACATAAGTTTAGATAATATATTTAGATAAACACAAACACTCTTGGTTTATCCTAATGCAATGTGTGGAATTGGTCTCAAAGGAAACTAATCTTCCATTTGTTAGAGTCTAATTTTACACACTACAACATGATATACTGAAGAGGTTGCACATTTGAAACTTTTAGACTATCCACAAGAGATTTTCCCTACCCTAATGAGTATCAAAAAGCACCGTACCAAATATTATGAAGAAGATTTCAAGGTTTGAATAAATGATCTTATACTATTGTCAAGATATAAAGTTCATCATGATAACTAATGTAATGAAACAAGTGTTGATTATAAGAATTCCACTAATAAAAGAAAATCAAATGAATAAGTCTAGTTCACCTTTGAAACTTTTATATTTGATTTGCATTAAGTTCTAAATGTTCAACTTTTATAAATTTGACATTTATGAATCAAAACTCTCTCTCTACATATATTTTTACTGTCACCTATTGAGCATAAAGCTAATATTAATCCCAGGTCAAGAAAATATACATCTTTACATTATTTCCTTTTTTTTTCACTAATATAATCATTAAAGACTACAAGAAGGAAGGTCTAGGTTTGCATGTGAAATCAATCCTGTTTGAAATCAATCCTGTTTACAAGACATTCAGTCTACATATTTGACAAATCGTTTTATTGATGATGAAGAGTTAGAAACTCTATCCATAAATTATTGAACATACCTTCTTAAATGTGATTTCTTTAGAAAAGTTTCAATTAAATTATAGGTTGGTGTGGATCAGAGTCTAGCCACTTTTTCACCGAATGAAACAGTTACATTTGCTGGCCTATGCCAAGAATGGGAGCTTCGAAAAGGGTAAAGACATCCATAAAACATAATGGATAGAGAAATTTCGTTAGATGTTGAAGATGCAACTGACATGGTAGACATGTATGCCAAAAGTCGAAGCATAGACAAGGCATGCGAACTGTTTGACAAAATGCCTCAAAGAAATGTGGTTCCATAGGGATGCCATAGTTGCAGGATATGTTTAAAATGGGTTTATTAAAAAGGCCGTGGAAACTGTTAAGCAAAGCAATTGGCTGGCGTAAAACCTGACCCCTCAACCATTGCCAGCATCCTACCTCCCTATGCACAATTTGGATCTTTGAATGGCGATATTGACATCTAATGGAATGTATCGTTATAGAAAATGATCGAAAAGAATTTAATTTGTAAGTGAAATTATATATAACATCAATTTAGCGATAATAGATTTTTACAATCTATGAAGATTATTGTTGAGAGTTTCTAGATTAGATTGTGTTTGTATTTTTTGCATCAACGTTTTGGATCACACTCCGTGATCTTGATCAGGAATGTGATTGAAACATTGATGCAAAAAATACAAACACAATCTAATCCAGAAACTCTCGGCAATAATAAACACCAATCATGTTGACACCCTTAATGATGGATCAAGATTATGACATATGAAGAAAGATTGTATTTTATTCCCTGTTGTTTACTATCAAAATAAATCAAGTAGAAATAACCCCACAGTGTCTTGATACTTATATATCAATCATATTTCTAGCTAGGGGAGATGACCCAGTAGTTGTGCACCCTAACTTCACACTTCTAATTATCCTACGTGGAAATTTCAAATCACTCCCAATTTTTTACAGCAGCTTACTTGGCAAGTCCCCTCCTTATAACTAAGGCTTCAAGGCCACATCATCAAATATGATGCCACATCAGCATGTTTTTTGTCAAGGTGTCCAAAAAGGCCCAAAAAAAAAGTGAGACCAATACTTGTGCATTCACAACATGTTTTATTGAGCGCTGATGTGGAATCACATGATTGGTTGCTTTTTAGATCAAAGGAATACATTTTTTTTAATTATGGGTAGTCATCATCAATACTAACAACTTTAAAGTCACAACTATTGGTCCAATATTGATAAAATTATTGGACATTATATAAACAACTACTATCACAACTATTGAAACATGCTAGGTACTAGATCCTCTCCCCTAGTCATAGTTAGCTTGTGGCATAGTCTTATCAAAAAATGTACGTTGATTTAATTGGTTTGGTTTAATGTGTATTGACAGAGTTTCTATTGCTACTATTTGTGTACTTCAAATTGCGTTGGCACCTTGAGAAAAGGTAGGTTCTTCTGTCTTCAACACTTGGATATTTTTTGCCAATCACACAACCTTGAAATAAAGGTTTTGAAGCTCACCATCTACACATCAAATCACTAGATAATGAATACATTACAATGTTAGCAATGAGAAGTAGTAGTGGAACTTACAAGGACATCCACACGAAGGATTACACTTGAAACAACAAAAGGAGGGGTGTTCCACTGATGTCAATATTCATGTTACATTTTAGGTCAAGCTCAGAATTTAGCTATTCTTCAACAACCTATTTTAAGTCCTCAAAACATTTTATTCTTTAATGCAGTACTTGCAAATGAAGTAACATTACTTTCCTTTCTAGAGCAGAGCCAGCTCCCATATTTATTTAAGGATGTAAACTAAACTTCTTTTGAACTTTGAAACTAAAATACAACCTGCTCTGTAATATGTGGAGAGAATGGTGTATAATGTGCATTTTAAAATTCAATTCTCAATTCATAGAAGCAATTCCAAAGAGAAAGATTTCCCTGCACCCATTATTTCTCCTTTTTATATAGAACCTCATATGCATGCCAATTCAATCACAAAATAGTTGCATGCATGATTTTCATGATTGCATTGTTGTAGTAAACACTCTAACATAAACAAATGTCATAATAGAGTATTGTGTATGTGTCAATAAATAGTGTTAATGTGTCATACATTAAATAGATGTCAATAACAGCTATTGAGAGTCATTTCATTGTCATTAGATTGAGTTTGTTGTCAAACAGCTACAATTAGTTATCAATCTGTTTAACATGATTATAAGAAAATTGTTGGATATGTTACATTTATAAAATTGTATTGTTGTTGTTCATTATGCTTTTGTTGTTGTTATATTTTTAATTTGCATATAGAAGATAAATTTTCTTAATATTTAATTTTAGATAGATCGTCACAAACTATTGAATGATGCAAAAAGTATTAATAAAATAGAGACAAATGAATTCACAAAATAGGGATTTAATACTTAGTGAAACTACAAACTACATATTTAGTTAATTAATTTTATCATCAGATAATTTAAGCAAATCTATTTGCAATGCATGAGGAAGGGTATTATTAAAATACATAAAATATATATATATAATTTCTACAATTTATTGTCCAAATAATAAAATTGATTGCTTCTATAGCGAAGATTTTGGCATCCAAGGTCTTTCTAGCACTCTTAGGGTTTTTCACCTAGAAGGAGAAAGATGGGCCAAAATGCAATGTTTACACTCAAATTCAATGCAATATGGATGAAATGTGGATGTAATATGCCTAGGTGAGATAAAATAAATGCATAAATGTAAGGAAAGATATTTTTATTTGAATGAAAACTAGAGAAATACAAGTTGTTGGAAAACACATTGTGTATTACAAAAACACCTAGAAATGAATGCAAATTGTAATAGAATTTGATGAAACTGAAAGTGTGCACCTGAGAACTTGATGGAGATTGGAAATAAAATTTTAAATGCTGCCGATGCTGGAAATTTGGCCTAGTGGGACTCATTTTCCATTATGGGCGAATTAGTCCCAGTTCTGGAAAACTGAACCAGAGCCCGTTTCAGACTAATGGGTATCCAAAACTGCAGAAAACCAAAATCAGGCTTGGTAGTGGGACTCATTCGCCACCCATGGCGAATGAGTCCACTTTTGAATTTTTGAAAATTCAAAAGTGGAAATTGAAGTCCCCGATCTGCTCTTCAACTCCTAACAGGTGTCTGCCTCTAAAAGTCTGATTTTTGAACCTGAAAGTGAGTTTTTGTTGATATTTTTCCTTGGTCAATAAGAAGATGTCTTCAAAAACTTTACAACTTGATCTTCAATTATTTCCAAGTCCTCAATATGCCTAAATCTGCAAACACACAAGACAAGAGAGAGAAATATTGAATGTTAAGGCATGGGGGTTTGCCTTGGTCAA
This sequence comes from Sequoia sempervirens, assembly GCA_007258455.2. Classification (NCBI taxonomy): domain Eukaryota; kingdom Viridiplantae; phylum Streptophyta; class Pinopsida; order Cupressales; family Cupressaceae; genus Sequoia; species Sequoia sempervirens. Next base: position 67,443,458 of record VDFB02072274.1, read on the forward strand.
ACACCTTTTAGGTAATTAAGCCAAAATGATGAAAGAATGTAATGAAGCATGCAATAATGGAGTTGATTACCTTGCCATGATGTTTGATCTTGAACGTTTGCAGCAAAACATGAAGAATCTTCCCTTCAATGTTTGAAAATGTTATCTTAATGACTTGTAATGATGAAACCCTAAGTTGCTTGACTTAAGATAGAAGAATGATGGATGGATAATGAAGAATGAATGTTATTTAGGGTTTAGAGAGTTGATTTTATAGGCAGTTCACCTTATTAGGCCAAAAATTGGATACCTAAGGCTGACATAAAGTAAAATTAAACTTAAATTCCAAAATTTACCGCTCAGAGGTCAAAATTAGGCCAAATGGGACTTATTCGCCACACATGGTGAATGGGTTCCACCTGGATGGGACTGATTCACCACACATGGTGAATGGGTCCCACCTAGATGGAACTAATTTTCCATGGATGGCGAATGGGTCCCACATGAGCCATTTTGACAGCTAGGATGCCAGAAGATAAGAAAATAAGGTTTATATTGTGACTTTGTCAGATATTTGATCAATTTATGCCTCGAGATGCACAATATGGGGTAATAGGGACCTACCAATGATGTTGTAAAGGTCAATTAGGGATTGGGACATAGAATTCAATGTAAAAGTGTGATTAAATACACTTTACAACACTAAAATGAGGTCCACATAGCCTATAAAGGCACAAGAACCAATGTGAATGTGTAAAACACATTACAACACTATATTAAAGTTAAATTTAGTTCGCAAGCCTTCTAGATTTATGTGAAGATGTATTTAAATACACTTTATAATGTTGAATTAAGGGGAGATGAGTTCATTAAGTCTAGAGAGATGTCAAAGTATTTTACAACACCTTTACAAGACATCGTTAAATGCATTTGAAAGGGTCCAAGACCTAGTGTGGATGTGAAAAACACCTCACAACACTAGATTAAGACCTCCTTAAGTCCATTTTTTCATGAATTATTCCCATGTAAAGCAAGAGGTCCTTTTTTCTATGGTACATTTAACCCCCACTTTAGTGAGAGGATGAACTTGCTTCAAACTCATACTAAAGTAGACATTCGAGACAAATCTAAGTGTATAGATGCAGATGACAAATAATGACAAAGATCGAGAAGGCAGTCAAGCCCCTAGGATCCAAGACCCTAATTCAAACAGTCAAGATACATAATCATGCAATGGCAAGAACTAAAGAAAAGAAGAATGGGGTGAAAGATGCACTCACTCTGGGGCCACAAAACATCAAGTCGTACGCAGGGTGAGATATCCCAAAGAATTGGTTTAGTGAGAAATTCATGCCAGTGTGTCGACTTCCCATCATACTAACCATACCAAATTTATGCTCCTAATAACTTTGATAAGGCACCACAATGAAAATGCTTTTTGTAAATGTTTTGAGTATCATGTAAGGAATTTTGTTAAAGGGGATTTTTCTTTGTTCAAGTAAGGTCTTCTTCTTAGGGAGCATTGTTCCTAATGTCTCTAAGAGAGGACAAGTCAGGATGTCAGAACGTTATCCATGGGATGCCTCATTCACATCAGGCCACTTCAGTTGATCATTATTCCCTTGTCAGATCGTTATCCATGGGATGCTTTGTTCGCATCAGGCCACTTCAGTTGATCGTATACTCTTGGAAGGAATCAAACCCAATGACACCACCAAGGAGAGGACTCATCATAAGAAAAAGTAAATCATGCCATGAAATTTGCAAAAAGATGTTGTCTATGCCCCCCACTTTAAAGCGGTTGCTAACACCATTGCTGTGAGCAATTGCTTTAAAGTAGAAGAAGGTATGAGAGCTTATTCGAAAATCCCTAATATGCCAAGTCATATTTTTTCGATAAGATGCGTCATGAAGAAAGGTAGCATGCCACATGCAAGTCAATCTTAAGACATGTCATCCACATCCCAAGCTTGCTCTTATACGTTCATGAAAGGTTAACGATTAGCCAAAAGTGACAATGACAAGTGGCATACAGGGATAAGGATTTTTAACCCTTTTCCCCCACTTAGTGCAGGACAAGGGTGAGCCTGGAATGGATGATGGTATGTTGCCCCTTGTAATGGATGCAAATCATGCAATAGTGAGTATGTGATGATCCTACAACTAATGCATGGCAAGGAGCAACAACTAATGTTATTTATGTGGATAAGAAAACAAAGTTTCTGCTTGATACATGTTTAATGAGATATCTATCAATTTAGGATGTACCAAGGTTAGAGTTTTCATGGAAGAATTGTTTGTGATAGTATGGATGTTAAGTGAAGGTCTGTTGGATGGGTTGATTTCTATGAAATGGCAATCACAAAGACCATGAATTGGAAGAATGAGGTTGGGTGTATTGTGAGCTTGTTTCTTGTGTAATGGTGTGTAAAGAATGATAGGATTCTTAGGCGTGTCCAAAATAAATTCAACACACATAGGGGAATGATTAATGGTTGGATTTGAATGAGTATCAATAGTAGTGATATGAGAAGAAGTCTCTATTTGGTTGTTTGTTTTCTCTAAGGTATCATTCTTATGTGCCATAATATCAACCCTAGGAGGAGAGCTAATATGTTCATCACATGTCATAATTGGATTTGGAAAGATAGCTTCATTGCTCATAGGAGAGGCATCAAGAGAAGGATAACTAGGAGGTTCATGGTTGCTAATGATTGGACTTTTTTGTTCAAATAGATCTTTCATCACAATATCTTATAACACTAAACTATCTTCTTCATGTGTAGAGAAGATATTAGGAGAAGAAAAGGGTTGATTGTCATGATTATCTATACTTACATCGTCATGTCCTATAATGTCATCTTTAGTAGGAGAGGTAGGTTTGTCATAGCTCGCATTCATATCCTCCACACAAATGTGTTTGTCGTGATCGTTCATGATTTGATCCTTATTTTCTAAAGGATTTTCATAAGTAGGGGAGGTGTTGGGAGATGAATGGGGACTCAGTAAGGTAGTGGCAATGATTTCAGCTTTGTGTGTCACAATGTTTTGCAAGGGGGAGGAGAAGGAAGACAAGAAAGACTTTCATGATCACCAATGATTGTATCTTCTTTCACTAAGATACCTTCATCACCAATGGGAGAGATATCAAGAGAAGAACAATTATGATTATCATGATTATCGATGCTTGCATCCTTGTGTGTCAAACCTTTAGTGGATGATTTTAGTGAGAGGAATTCTTTAAGGGCTTCATCTAACATTTCTAAAGCATCACTACTGAGGGACTTGGATGTTATGGTTTTTTGAAATTGAATCATTTTTTGAATTGGATCGTTTGATGTTTTTGTATTTTGTTTTCATGTGCTAATGAATCTGATCTAAATGAGCTACGAGTGAATGTTGAAAATGAAAATTGCAATAGTCTAAGTGCCATGAATGTAAATATTGCTTATTTCTAATGATTTAAATGTAAGAGAAGCTATGAAAACTTAAAATGCAATGTAAAGACATAGAAATGTAACTTTTTATATTTTAAACAAAATAATTTACTGATGACACGATGCAATAATCTAAAAGATGAAAGATTGGAAATGCAAATGTGAATTTTAACAATGCATAAAATGAGCTAATATAAGCTAAATCTAATGAAATGCATGATACATAAACTCATCCAACTGATACAGATAACTAATGGCAACAAACAAAAGCATAAAAATAGGGTTTTCAACTTTGTAAAAGGCAGTTTCAAGGGTCAAAAGGGATTGATTCGCCCAGGGTGGCAAATGAGTCCCAGTGGGGATTTTTTTGAGATTTTTCAAAAAAAATTGAGGAATTTTTATGTTTTTTGAGTTCTATGACACAGACCTAAGTTAAAAATGCAAAATTTTAGAAAATGTAAATGAATTTAGATGCAACTTAAATGCACTTTTCATGAATGCAAAATTTGAAACCCTAGAATGCAACTTAACTAATGCAAAATGCAATGCAAGCTAATTCTAGGATGATGATGGACTCCAAATCAGACAAGAAAGTATTCAAAAAGAAAGTTCACCAAAATGTAACAATGATTTTAGCTTCCAAGGTCTTTCTAGCACTCTTAGGGTTTTTCACCTAGAAGGAGAAAGATGGGCCAAAATGCAATGTTTACACTCAAATTCAATGCAATATGGATGGAATATGGATGTAATATGCCTAGATGAGATCAACTAAATGCAAAAATGTAATGAAAGATATTGTTTATTGAATGAAAACTAGAGAAATACAACTTGTTGGAAAACACATTGTGTATTGCAAAAACACCTAGAAATGAATGCAAATTGTAACATAATTTGATGAAAATAAAAGTGTGCACCTAAGAACTTGATGGATATTGGAAATTAAATTTGAAATGTTGTTGATGCTAGAAATTTTTCCTAGTGGGACTCATTCGCCATTCTAGGCGAATCAGTCCCAGTTCTGGAAAACTGAACCAGAGCCCGTTTTGGACAAATGGGTATCCAAAACTGCAGAAAACCAAAATCAGGCCTAGTAGTGGGACTCATTCGCCACCCATGGCGAATGATTCCACTTTTGAATTTCTAAAAATTCAAAAGTGGAAACTGAAGTCCCCGATCTGCTCTTTGGCTCCTAACAGATGTTCGCCTCCAAAAGTCTGATTTATGAACCTGAAAGTGAGTTTTTGTTGATATTTTTCCTTGGTCAATTAGAAGATGTCTTCAACAAATTTAAAACTTTATCTTCAATGATTTCCATGTCCTTAATATGCCTAAATCTACAAACACACAAGACAAGAGAGAGAAATATTGAATGTTAAGGCATGGGGGTTTTCCTTGGTCAAACCCCTTTTAGGTAATTAAACCAAAATGATGAAAGAATGTAATGAAGCATGCGATAATGGAGTTGATTACCTTGCCATGATCTTTGATCTTGAATTTCTACAGCAAAACATGAAGAATCTTCCCTTGAATATATGAAAATACTATCTTAATGACTTGTAATGATGAAACCCTAAGTTGCTTGACTTGAGATAGAAGAATGATGGATGGATAATGAAGAATGAATGTGATTTAGGGTTTAGAGAGATTATTTTATAGGAAATCCACCTTATTAGCCCAAAAATTGGATCCCTAAGGCTGACATGAAGTAAAATTAAACTTAAATTCCAAAATTTCTCGCTCAAAGGTCAAAATTAGGCCAAATGGGATTAATTCGCCACACATGGCAAATGGGTCCCACCTGGATGGGACTGATTCACCATGGATGGTGAATGGGCTCCACAGGGGCCATTTTGACATCTAGGATACTAGAAGATAAGAAAATAAGGTTTATATTGTGACTTTGTCAGTTATTTGATCAATTTATACCTCGGGATGCACAATATGGAGTAATAGGGGCCTACCAATGATGTTGTAAAGGTCAATTAGGGCTTGGAACACATAATTCAATGTGAAAGTGTGATTAAATACACTTTACAACACTAAAATAAGGTCCACACAGCCTATAAAGGCAAAAGAACCAATGTGAATGTGTAAAACACATTACAACAAGTGATAGATTAAAGTTAAACTTAGTTCACAAGCCTTCTAGATTGATGTGAAGATGTATTTAAATACATTTTATAATGTTGAATTAAGGGGAGATGAGTTCATTAAGTCTAGAAAGATGTGAAAGTCTTTTACAACACCTTTATAACACCTTTACAAGACATCATTAAATGCATTTGAAAGGGTCCAAGACCTAGTGTGGATGTGAAAAATACCTCAAAACACTAGATTAAGACCTCCTTAAGTCCATTTTGTCATGAATTATTCCAATGTCAAGCAAGAGGTCCTTTTTTCTATGGTACAACTTCGTGTTAAGACAAGTTTACAGTAGATCTTAATATTAGGTGAAGATACAAACTATTGCTGAATGTATGGCAAAAATAAATCAAGCATTTTATCCTACAAATGCAAAAGAGGGTTTATATCTTATTTTTAAATAGGCTTTCTAGAAAAATTGTTGGATCCATTACAACAACCCCTGAGTTTTCTGAAAAAATCTCAAAGGTATTCTCCCCACAATTCTCTCTTTTGTTAAAGTGTTTTTTTTTTCTTTATAATAAAATTAAATAAATGGAATATTAATTTTTTTAAAGATTTAAAAAAAAAATAGTTTCACTTCTCTTTGTTTGTTCTAAAATCAATTTTGTAATTCAATATTTACATGTCATATTCTTATCATAGAATATGTCATTAATAATATCATGTTATTCTTCAAAAATAAATGTCATGGAATAATATTTCAAGTGTTGCAACTTTGACTAAAATGTTGAAATAAAATATTAAAATTATTATATTAATTATTTCACTATGCATTACAAATATATATTTTTCTACATTTAATAAAACAAATATTCTAACAATTAACATCTAATAAAATAATTTTAATAGTATGGACTAGAGTATATATGGTTTGAAAAAATTATTTTATGACTTGCTAAATAAAATTAATTTAATATATATTAATTTGATACTTGGGCAAGTACACAAAGATGGGGAACCAAAAAGTGGCCACTCCACTTTTTGGTCTCGAAATAGAGAAAACATCAGTGTGCTATAACAAAACATGCTCACGTTGTGTGTTGGTAGTGACCGAGCCTAGGCTTGGTCATTGCCAAGTTAAAACGTGAGCGTGTTATAACAAAACACACTCACATTATGGTTTGGCAATAACAAAACGTGCTCGTATTTTTTCTTACATTGAATTTTTTTCTTTTTTTTTCTCTTTCTTCTCCTTCTCTTTCAATGAAACTGTATACATGAAATACATTTATATATGGACATTTACTTTCTTATACTTTAAGTTATATTTCATGGATATGGTTTCAAAATGTTTGAGAGTGGTTTCAAATCTCCAGGAGTTATACTGCAAATTCTATTTTTTAGAAGATCTTATAGTTTTTCAGACTCGAGTCAAATTTCAATAATCAACATGTCAATTTCTAGTAATCAGCAAGTTGTATCATCTTCTCTCTCTCTCTCTCACTCACACACACACACACACACACACACACACACCTATCTCTCTCCCTCCCTACCTCTCTCTCTACGTATCCCTCCATCCTCCCCCTCTCTCTCTCTCCTTCACTATATACTTCTCTCTATCTCTCTCTACATCTCTACCCCTCCCTCCTCCCCTCTCTCTCCCTCTCTCTCAATGTCCCAACCTTCCTCCTTCCCTCTATCTCTCTCTATTTCTCTCTCCCCCCATCTCTCTCTCTTTACCACCCACCTTCCTTCTCTACTTCTCTCTATCTAAACTATCCCTTACCAGAGAGAGTGAGAGGGGGGAGAGAGAGAATGGCGAGATAGAGAGAAGAGAGTGAGAGAGAAAGAGGGGGGAGAGAGAGGAAGAGAGAGGGGTAGAGGGAGGTGTTGAATGCTCCAAGTGGCACAGCAACATGCAAACAAAATATTACTATTTTATTTCTCCTGAAGAGAAAGACAACACATGGATGTCTCAGCTCCCAAGTTCTTTGTAGTTGGTTCTCAACTGTGTTGATTTCCCTCAGTGATTGATGTGAACTATAATGTTCAAGGGGCCTGCTGGTGTTGGGCTTATGGATTGTGCTAAGATCAAGCATGAATTTAAACCTACTTTAACTAGGGTTTTTAAAGAAACATAAAAAGATAGATCAAGGTTTTGGTACTGAAAAGAATGATAATTCATCTAACTTAATCAGAATTGTTACCTCTCAAGGAATTGCTAACTAAAACTGAGGAACAAAATTAACTTGTGATTAACACCAGTTGCATTCATTCACAGCGCTGATTTAAACTATTGATTATAAGTTACCATTTAAAAAAAACACAAAATAAGATTTCATTCCTTGAAAGCTTTCAAAATCAAATGATTAACTTGAGATAAATACCATTCCGGAACACAATATGAAGTAGATTCGAATCTGATTATTTCTACTGTTAGTGAGACAGATAAGCAACATTTACAAATATGGCACAATCACCAGTGTATAGAAAACTTGTGTCTTCATACTGCTTCCATCTATACTAAGGAAACTGGAAAGATACATTACTTTCTATGCTGAATCTAACTCCTAACTGAGAAGAAAAGAAGCTCCTATTACAAAGAATCAGGATGCAGTTTTGTCTCCTCTATCTTTTCTCTATTTCTCTCTGTATTCTAAAGCTTCTTCTAACTTTTCTAACCCTAGAAGTTCTAACCTTCTAACTCTCCTCCCTTATTTTACTGAGAGGCAAGAATGCCATATATACACCACCTCTCGAAAAGAAATGTCGGTTCAACATAAAATGCGAATCCCCGTTATCCATGTCAGTAAAGATTGCCGCCAGGAGATGATCTGTAGATCTTTTGCAGCTTATAGCATTAACTCCTACGCCTCCGTGTCCATCTTGAACTCCATCAGAGCTGCTTTGAATGCCCTAAAATATCACCATTAATGTCAAGCTACCCCTGTCAGTAGACACCAGCTAGCACTATGACTCACAGCTTCCTTCTTCTTCCTCGGCTCTCTTCCCGCTCAAAATCGATCCCTCCGTAAGTTGTCGGCGAGACAAACTTCCTTCACCGAGACACTACACCGAAGTCGCGTCCTTTCACCGAGAGCTCACTTCACTTTAGGGAGACCTTTCCTGGTCGGTGAGACGTTACACCGCACCCAACATTTTATACCGAGCGCACAAAATATGTTGGCGGGACCCTATCGAGTCGCAAGACCTTTCGCCAAAGTCGCCTTCCTTCGCCGAGATTCTCTAAGTCGACAAGACTTTATTTCTTTGGCCAAACATCACGCCGAACTCAGATCCTTTGACAAAATTTCCTTGAGAGATATCTTCGGATAAATAAATCGATCCTGCAAAACAGATCCCTCCATTAGTTCTCAAAGGAAAATGAAATATATCATTATTTATCATGTCTTTAATTTTATCAAAAAGAAACACAACTTCGGCGGAGGCGGAACCAAAACTAAAACGGGAACAAACTTCCTGTTTAAAACCAGTGGAGGCAGAACCAAATTAGGACCGGGATCGGGAGGGTAAATTGGACGAATCCTAGCGAAACCGGGATCGAGACAAAAAAGGGGGCCAGAAATGACATCCCCTGCCTTTAAAACTGGTGGGGGCGGGGCCAAAAGAAAATTGAAGCCGGGACCGGAGTCAGGATGGGGATGAGCCATGGAACTAATCACAATTTCCCAGTTCATACCTGTGTCGGCTCCGCGTCCATGATGGAAAACCAAAATGCAAAGGACAGGGAAACAAACGCTGGTGGGGTCGGAGCACAACAGGGGCAGGGGCGGAACCAAATCGGAAATTGAAACTTCTTCAAGTTTCAGGTTCGGATTTCGTTCCGAACCCACCTCCGACATCACCAAAAAAAAGACGAAAAGACAAGAAAGAGAAAGAGGAAGGGGAAGGAAAACCCCACGACAAAACAAAAGAAACAAAAAGCCAAAGAACGACAAAACGCGAAACTGGGATCCGAACGGAACCAGAACCTGAAACTTGAAGAAAATTTCAAGGTTCGGTTCCAGTTCCAGTTCCGAGTCCTCTGGAATAAAACGAAAAGACGTGTGAGAGAAAAGAAACAAAAAGAGAGGCGAAACCAAAATGAAATGGGAAAACCCGATGAAGAGAGAAAGGGAAAGGCAGAGTCGGGGCTGGGATGGAACCCAAACGAGAAACTTTCATAAGTTTAACATTCCAATTCGGACCCGGACTCGGCTCCGAGAAAGAACAAAAGATGAAGACAAAGAACCATCGGAACTGGAACCAGGGACGGAACAAGACTAGAACTTGAAAGGAATTTCCAAGTCTAGTATTGGTCCCGGTTTCGCTTTCGATAGAACTTAAAAGAAAAATGCCTAAGGCAGAAAACTAAAGGCCAAAGGGAAAAGACAAAGGGGGTCCCATTTTGTTCCAGAATAAAATGGGGTGGTTATGCAAGGCATAAAAAATGGGGACTCGGCTGGGAAAATGGTTTAACCATTTTCAAGAAACTAAAGAATTCAGCTACCCAAAACTCCTGGTTTATGAACATCACAATTCCAGTTGGGTCAGTTATAAGAAGCAAGGTTGAGCTAAAATCTCAAATGTAAATCAACACTGGCTACCCTGAATCTATGTGTGTGCTTGATTGTGCATCACTCTTTTATAAAGTTTTCTTCATCTCTCGAACAACAATGTGCAAGATTTGAGCTACATGAGTTGATCCCCTTAGCTGCTGTGCAATGATATCCTGGGCATTGCTCCGCTGCCAGTCAGCTGTCCATGGCCCCGATGAAGATACCTCTAGTTTTCTCACAGCATTGCTCTACTACCAATCACGCGTCCATAGCCCCCGTAGAGATACTGGAATCACCCATTCATATTGAGTCTTCTTTTCTCCTTAAATAGTTCTCTTTTTCTTTTTCTCTTTATTCTTGAAATTTTAGATATTTCATTCAATTTTTCTCAATATGTCAAATGTTTAATATCTGATCTGGGTTGAAAACTACCATGGACCTCATAACAACACTTGGGAATCAGATTTTTCACTAAGATCTCACAACATTATCACCCTAGCACAAATATACCATTACAAAAGGAGATGATCCTGATGATTTGTGAAAGATTCAAGGTGAGCTAATGAAGGTTATTTACTTTGCACCTTGTTTTCAAGACATTCCACAACTCTTATTGGAAATGGGAATAAAACAAAGAGTTTAGGACAAAATCACCCAATCAGAAAGCATGAAAATACCTAAACCATTTTTCTCCTTGCGACCATAGTATACTTTAGATAACAACCCATAGTTTCAGATGGAAAGGACAGATCAACCCCAAGGAACAAAACAAAACAAAAACCACAGAACAAGAGAAACAGAAAGACAAAAAGGAAAGACAAACAAACAGTCAGCAAACTATTTACAAACAAAGAGCGAATTACTTACACAAAGAGCAGCAGATTATTTACAAGCAAAAACACAGAAACTGTTTACATAAATACATATTATTTACAAACAAGAGACAAATAAATTATTTACATAAAGAACAATGAATTAGCTACATGCAAAACAGAAATTAACAAGCTTTATGAATCAAAATAGTGCTTGAGAAACTGCCCATTGACGGGCAAGGGAATTGGTTCTCCAGTTAAGCTACTTAGTCTGAAAGCATTTTCCCCCAAGATCCCAGCAATCTGATAAGGACCTAACCAAAGTTTGTCAAATTTCTAGTGACTGCCCATTGACGGGCAAGGGAACTGGTTATCCAGTTAAGCTACTTAGTCTGAAAGCATTTTCCCCCAAGATCCCAGCAATCTGATAAGGACCTAACCAAAGTTTGTCAAATTTCTAGTGACTGCCCTTCTTTTCACTGGCTTTATCCCATAACAATACAAGGTTAGATATCCTAAAAGCTTTGATTTTGGCTCTTTTGTCAAACCAATGTTTGACAACAGCCTGGTGCTTAAAGAATTGTTGCAAGGCGTCATCCCTCTCTTCCTCTAATTTCAACAAAGCAGCTAGTCTCACTTCTATCCTACTGTCATTAGAGTAGATTTTTTGCATGAACTCAAGGATAGGTATCTGCAGATGGACAGGGAAGACAGGCTCTTGGCCATATACCAACTTGAATGGTGAAGTATTTAGAGTGGCCTTAATCCTAGTCCTATCTGCCCATAATGCAAATCTCAGCTGGGTGTGTCAATCCCTAGGGTTGTTTTCTAATAAATTTTTTATTACCCCTAAGAGATTCTTATTGGTTGACTTTGCTACTCCATTGCCTTGTGGTTAATAATTTGAAGAATACTTCAAGACAATTTTGTGATCATATGCCTAGGAAATAAACTCAGCAGAATAAAAGGAAGAGCCATTGTCACATACCAACGCGAAGGGTACCCCAAACCTTGTAGTGATACACTCAGTGAGGAACTTGATCACTACCTCTGTTGTGTTGTTCTTGCAGGGTATAGCCTCTTTCCACCTTGTGTAGTAGTTAGTAGCAGTCAAAATAAACTTGTGTCATGCAGAAGAGTTTGGGTTAATCACCCCAATAAAATACAGTGCCCATTGGGAAAATGGCCTTACCTCATAGACAAGTCGCAATGGCATGGCTGCATGGCATTCTTTTGATGCAGAAATCTGACATATGTGACATGTTCTCACATGTTGATGGGCATCCTTGAACACACAAGGCCAGTAATAACCAGATCTAAGGATCTTGTGTGCCAATGAATTTGCAGATCCATGACCTGTGTCATGTTTCCCATGAAATTCATAGATCACATGCTTAGCCTCTTGCTGATCAAGGCATCGTAGGTACACTCCTTCAAAATTCTTCCTATAGAGCAACCCTTCTTTGAACATATAATAAGAGCTCTTCATTCTCAGGGTTCTCCTTTGAGTTGAATTCATCCTCTCTAGACACCGATTGGTGAGCATAAAATAGATGATATCAGCATACCAGGGGTTGCTGGAGAAGGACTGGGTTGTGTATTGTTGACAAATGATGTTGTCGCCAGTGTTCGCCATGGACTGAGACAAGCCTGTACCCCAGACTAGTTTCATAGGGTGTATCTCTAGATCGAACTCTTGCAAAATGGTCATCCATTTGCCTCTCCTTTCTCCCAGTTCACTCTGCATAAGTAAGGACTTTACAGCAGCATCAGGAACTACAACGATGATTTGGCTTCGGAGAATGTAATGTCGGAACTTCTTGACAACTCAGACTAGTGCAAAAGCTTGCTTCTCTAGAGGTGGATATTTGATTTCCGCATTTTTGAATGGAGAGCTCATGAATGCAATCGGCCTCTCCTCTGCCTCTCCTCTGCGTTGAGTTAGGACAGCCACACATGAATGCTCAGAAACAAAGGAATAGATGTAAAACAGTCTCAGATAGTCAGGGCTGGTGAGCACAGGTGCTTCTGAAATGGATCGCTTGACTTGCGGAAATGCGGCCTTTTCCTGCTCAGTCCACTCTATTCTGGCATCCTTCTTCATCATTTCGTTTAGTGGCTTTCCAATCTCTGTAAAGCCTGTGATAAATTTCCTTACGAAATTGATCTTCCTGAAGAAAGACCTCATCTCTTTCTTGCTTCCTGGCTTGGTGATCTTCAGAATGGACTCGACTCGGTCTGGATCAATTGATATTCCTCTTTCAGAGATCATGTGTCTGAAAAGTTTTCCCTCTGAAACTCCGAACACCCACTTTCTAGGATTCAGGGAGACGCCATATCGGGTGCATCTTTCGAGAACTTTGGCCAAGTCTGCGGCATGATTCAGTCAATCCCTGGAGAACACTGTCAAATCATCCATGTAAACAATAATGCATTTACCAATTAGATCCTTGAATGCCATGTCCATGGTGTGCTGAAAAGTTGCCCCAGCGTTTATCAGACCGAATGGCATCCTTCTGTATGCAAATGTTCCCCATTTCGTAGTGAAAGTTGTCTTCATTATGTCTTCACAGTCGACCATTACCTGATTATATCCAGAGTAACCGTCCAGGAATGATATCATTTGAGATCCGTTGACAGTCTGCAAGACTTCATCCAGAGAAGGAAGTGGGTAGTTATCCTTTTCTAAGGCTCTATTCAAATTTCTGAAGTCGACACACAGCCTGATCTCCTTGTTTTTCTTATGAACTGGGACTAAGTTAGCCACCCAGGTTGAATGGTGCACAGGGAAGTCTATCCTTGCAAAAATTAATTTTTGAACTTCATTAAGGATCAATGGCTCAATCAAAGCGTTCACAGGGCACTATTTTTGTCGAAATGGCTTAGCTTCAAGCTTCAGGGGAATAGTATGAGTCATTACAGTAGCATCAAATGTCTTTAGGTCTTCATATCCCCAAGAAATTATAGAGATATCTTTCTTAAGTGCCTTCAATATGTCTTTCCTGATTGCTTCAGGGCAGGCCTTCCCTACGTAGACATTCCTTTCAGGGCCAGAATCGGCCAGGTTAACTGTTTCATATTCGCCTCCCTTTTCTTCAAGTGATATCTTGTATCGAGCCCTTGGGTCTGAATCAAAAATCCTTTCTAACGCAACCATTCCCTTGGGAATGTTATTATTCTTTAAGTTAAGGACCCCTTCTGTATCACATTCCTCAGGGATCCAATCCCCTTGATCTCTGTTGGATTCATCAATAATTTTCCCTTCGAAAACATCTGAGCTTGCTAAGAAAGCAAAAATATGACGATCATCATCAAAGACTTGAAAGTTCGTGATGTTGTCAGGAACTGCAGGGGTGGAAATTAATTCCACTGATAATTTCTTGAGCTTGGATCCTTGCATAGGCTCCATGGTACTTGCAGCAACAGCTAATGAATCAGCTATCTGATTTTCCTCTCTAGGGATTAAGCTAATCCCAAAGGCATCAAAGTCCTCAATCAGGTTCCATACCTGATTTCGATAAGCTGCCAACCTTTTGTTGTGACATGTATATTGGTTGTGCACTTTCCTGATAACTATTTCTGAATCTCCCTTGACCATCAAGGTAGTGACCTTCTTATGTGCAAACATTAGTCCCTGTGCCAGAGCTTCATACTCTGTTACATTGTTAGTACATCCAAATTGCAACCTATATGAAGCAAAGAAGGTTTCCCCTTTCGGGCTGATTAGTTCAATCCCAACACCATAGCCTATCTTAGATTTGGATCCATTGAATGTGAGGGTCCATAGCTGATCATGAGCTAGGGTTGGGCCTTTTGAAGCCATTATGGGTGCTTGAGTTAGATGAGTCACAATTGGGGATGCTTGATCTTTAGCATCAGGTATAGGGGAAGGATGCTCAACCGGTTCCTCAGGTGCACCTTCCAATCCCTACTCAAATGTATTATATGGCCCAAGGTTATCCTTCTAACATTCACTTGCATCCTTGATGGATCCATCAAGTTTCAGCATACTTGTGAGTGTAGCGATGTCGGGCAAATCTTGGGGTTGTTCCTTATAAACATGCTGATTCAGAAATGTGTCTGGGGTAGGTTCAATTTGAGAAGGAATTTCCTTTGAAGGTATCATATCTCTGGTTAACATTATTGCCTCCTTGGCTTCAAATGAGAAGTGGTCTGCAATGGTCTCAGGGTGACTTGAGCTAGTTTCCTCAGCTTGGGAAACATGATTGAAAATGTCAATGCAGGGTTGAAAAGTCAATTCAGAGTGGTTTTGGTAATGTACCCTACACCAATTAGGGAGCAGAAGACTTTGCAAGTCGGTATCTTCCCCTAAGACTAGTTGGTCTTGTTGCATCTTTCTAATCAAGGCCTGTTGATTTTCATCAATCGTGGGGTCAGGAAGTTTTTGTATTGACATGTCTTTAGAACTGAGAACTGAGAAGGTTAGAATTTCTTCTCTTTTATAAACCCCCATCTCAGTCTCAAAGTAAGCTACCTCATTGGGACAATCGTACTCAGTGATGATATGCTTGAGGCAAGGCTCACTTTCAATCCTACTCTGAGCAGGAATCCCTCTCCATGGCAGCCACATATGTGAAAAGTCAAGGGAAAGATATCCCCCTAAACTTTTCATCAAATCTCTACTCAACAGCATACCATAGGTCTCGAGAATATCTGCTACTTGAATATCTATGTTGGTTAGGATCCTAGGATCTAACCCTACTTGCACATGTATGTTTCTTAATTCCCCCACCACATTAACCTTTGTCTTGTCAAGTTGAATGACCTTCTTATTTGTCTGAATGGGGTTAAATCCCAACCTTTTGCATACGAAAAATAGCATAACATTTCCTGAAGCCCCTGAATCCAACAGACAGTTGTGTAGATTCTTCCCACAAATTCTTAAACTTAAAAGAAAAGGTGGAGTACCTACCTTGTTTCTGTACAAGGTTGCATTCACGTCCCTAGCAGGTGTCACCTTGTTCTTTCCTTTTGATTTGTCAGCTAGCTCCAAAGCTTTTAGCACTATCTCCCTTTGAGCAGGGCACGACTTTAAGATGTTAAAGAATGACAAAGAAGTTTTATGTTTCTACATCTCAGAAACAATATCAAATTCCATATTATAACTTGAGTTATTTTTGGCAACACCAAGTTGGTTACCTTTGTTATGGAAGTCGGGTGGGCCTTTTGGTGGAAGAGGATTATTATCAGCACTTTGATTTGGAGGCACCATATGATTAGGAGGTGCTCATGTAGTGAATGGACCCTTATTCTGATTCCTCAGGAAGTGTCCTCCTTTCGTCTAAAAGGCTTGGGCATCATATGAATCTTCCTCTGGTTCATTCTCCTCCTACCTTGGAAATGAAGGTTCCTCCTCAAACAGGTCATAATTCATTGTTGTGTCTACTGAGCCGCCTCCCTTGTGAGGGTTCCCTTGGAATGTTTGGGCATCTTCCTATGCCATCTTGACCATCTTCTCCACTTCAGGGTAGTTTTCCTCAGAATGGGTTGCAGTATCATGCAGCCTGCACCAATTAGTCATGAAGTTAAGGTCAGCCATGTTTGTAGTATGTGCTCTCTCCTCATTTGCTTGATAGTTGTGAGAGACTCCACCATTATTGGGCCCTGTATTCCATTGCCTATTGTTATTCGGCCTTTGGTTATACCCTCTATTTTGATTTTGATATCCTTGATTAGAGGAGTTTTGGCCCTGATAACCTCTTTGGTTGTAATTTTTATGATTCTGATAGCTACCCTAATTGTTTTGGGAGGGGTTGAATCGAAGCTGAGCCATGTCATTAGTGACTTGGGACAACGTTTTCTTCAAGTTTACCTCATTTGTAAGCTGGACTGTCTTCTCACTTTCCACACTCTTAGCAACATGTGGCTGACCACCATGATTTGGTGTTCCAATTTGGTTATGATGACCATGGGAACTTTGAGGAAGTTGTGATTGTTGAAAGGGATCAAAAGTTCCAATAGCAAAGAATGGGACAGGTGGTTGAGTTTGCAATTCAGACATAGACCCATAATGGGAAGGAGACATTCCCGGGATAGTATTGAATAGAGGAGTTGGGTTGTGCATCCGATATCCTATTGAAGGGAAACCTCCTCCCAGACTTCCTTGTTGAGAAGTGATTTGTTGTTGCAGCTTGATAGCTAGATGGTAGACTTTGGATAGGGAATCAATATCAGTTGGTTGGTAAGTCCTTTGCAAGAATAAGCCAAGCAAGGGGTCTATAACTCTAAAGTAAGATTGGATGGCACTGTTCTCAGCGACCAAATAGGGATCTTGTAATCTCCTATACATCTGTTGGAACCTGGTATTGAACAAAGGCAAGGATTCACATGGTTCCTTTCTGATGGTAGCGAATTGGTGGTATAAAAGAGTTGGATCCACATACACCCTGAACTGGTTGATAAAGGCATTTTCCAAATGTGTCTAGGTCAGAATGGAGCCTTGAGGAAGATTAAGGTACCAATTGTATGCCATGTCCCCTAAGGAGTAAGGGAATAACCTACAGACAACATCATGGTGGGCTTTCTAAGCTATAGTACAAGCATCCTTGAAAGCTTGTATGTGCTCTTCAGCACTCCTTGACTCACCATGAATATACTTAAGGCAGAATTTTTTAGGGTTCTTGGGCATATCATGAAAACCTCTAGGGATAGTCCCCAATGGAGAGGGATTATTCTGAAAGAACGCCATTGGTGGGGGTGGTGGTTGAGCCAGCTGTTGTATGGGTTGAACCAGCTATGATGACAATTGAGATGGACATGATGGTGGATTGATAGGTGCCCACTGGGGTATTGGTGAAAATCCTGGTGGAGTGAGCGGAGCTGATAAGGGTGGTATGACAGTTGCCCAAGTCTTGTGACTTTTGTGTCTTGTTGGGGTCTTGAGTTCGATGAATGGTGATGGATTTTCAATTGATCAAAGAACTCTGTGGGGCCTTTCTGGGAAGAAAAATCCATTTTTATCCAGTTTCCCTTATGGCCCTCCTTCTAGCGCCAGTTTCTGTTGAATGCTCTAAGTGGCACAACAACATGCAAACAAAATATTGCTATTTTGTTTCTCCTGAAAGAGAAAGACAACACATGGATGTCTCAGCTCCCAAGGTCTTTGTATTTGGTTCTCAACTATGCTGATTTCCCTCAGTGATTGATGTGAACTATAATGTTCAAGGGGCCTGCTGGTTTTGGGCTTATGGATTGTGCTAAGATAAAGCATGAATTTAAACCTACTTTAACTGGGGTTTTTAAAGAAACATAAAAAGATAGACCAAGGTTTTGGTACTGAAAATAATGATAATTCATCTAACTTAATTAGACTTGTTACCTCTCAAGGAATTGCTAACTAAAATTGAAGAACAAAATTAACTTGTGATTAACACCAGTTGCATTCATTCACAGTGCTGATTTCAACTACTGATTATAAGTTACCATTTAAACAAAACACAAAATAAGATTTCGTTCCTTAAAAGCTTTCAAAATCAAATGATTAACTTGAGATAAATACCATTCTGGAACATAATATGAAGTAGATTTGAATCTGGTTGCTTCTACTGTTAGTGAGACAGATAAGCAACATTTACAAATCTAGCACAATCACCAGTGTATAGAAAAACTGTGTCTTCAGACTACTTCCGTCTATACTAAGGAAACTAGAAAGATACATTACTTTCTATGCTGAATCTAACTCCTAACTGAGAAGACAAAAGAAGCTTCTATTACAAAGAATCAGGATGCAGTTTTGTCTCCTCTATCTTGTCTCTATTTCTCTCTGTATTCTAAAGCTTCTTCTAACTTTTCTAACCCTAGAAGTTCTAACCTTCTAACTCTCCTCCCTTCTTTTACTGAGAGGCAAGAATGCCATATATACACCACCTCTCAAAAATAAATGTCGGTTCAGCAATAAATGCGAATCCCTGTTGTCCATGTCGGTAAAGATTGCCGCCAGGAGATGATCTGTAGATATTTTGCAGCTTATAGCATTAACTCCTACGCCTCCGTGTCCATCTCGAACTCCATCAGAGCTGCTTTGAGCTACCCCTGTCAGTAGACACCAACTGGCACTATCACTCACGGCTTCCTTCTTCTTCCTCGACTCTCTTCCCACTCGAAATCGGTCCCTTTGTAAGTTATCGGCGAGACAAACTTCCTTCGTCGAGACACTACACCGAAGTCGTGTCCTTTTGCCGAGAGCTCACTTCACTTCAGGGAGACCTTGCCTGGTCGGCAAGATGTTACACCGTGCCCAACATGTTATACCAAGGGCACAAAATATGTTGGCGGGACCCTATCGGGTTGGCAAGACCTTTCGCCGAAGTTGCCTTCCTTCGCCGAGATTCTCCGAGTCGACAAGACTTTATTTCTTTGGCCAGACATCATGCCGAACTCAGATCCTTTGGTGAAACTTCCTTGAGAGATATCTTCAGATAAATAACTCGATCTTGCAAAACAGATCCCTCCATTAGTTCTCAAAGGCAAATGAAATATATCATTATTTATCATGTCTTTAATTTTATCAAAAAGAAACACAACTCCGGCGGAGGTGGAACCAAAACTGAAATGGAAACAAACTTCCCGTTTAAAACCAGCGGAGGCAGAACCAAATCGGGACCGGGACTGGGAGGGTAAATTGGACGAATCCCGGGGAAACCGGGATTGGGACAAAAAGGGGGCCAGAAATGACATCCCTCACCTTTAAAACTGGTAGGGGCAGGGCCAAAAGAAAATCGGAACCGGGACCAGAGTCGGGATGGAGACGAGCCATGGAAATAATCACAATTTCCCAGTTCATACCCCGTGTCGACTCCACGTCCGTGAAGGAAAACCAAAATGTAAAGGACAGGGAAACAAACACCGGCGGGGTCGTAGCACAATAGGGGTGGGGGTGGAACCAAATAAAAAATTGAAACTTCTTCAAGTTTCAAGTTCGGATTTCGTTCTGAACCCGCCTCTAACATCACCAAAAAAAAGATGAAGAAAAGACAAGAAAGAGAAAGAGGAAGGGGAAGGAAAACCCCATGACAAAACAAAAGAAACAAAAAGCCAAAGAACGACAAAACGCGGAACCGGGATCAGAACGGAACCAGAACTTGAAACTTGAAGAAAATTTCAGGGTTCGGTTCCAGTTCTGGTTCCGAGTCTGTCGGAATAAAATGAAAAGACATGCGAGAGAAAAGAAACAAAAAGAGAGGCGAAACCAAAATGAAATGGGAAAACCTGACGAAGAGAGAAAGGGAAAGGCAGAGTCGGGGCCAGGATGGAACCCGAACGAGAAACTTTCATAAGTTTAACATTCCGATTCGGACTCGGACCCAGCTCCGAGAAAGAACGAAAGACGAAGACAAAGAACCATCGAAACCAAAATTGGGGACAGAACAAGACCAGAACTTGAAAGTAATTTCCAAGTCCGGTATTCATCTCGGTTCCGCTTCCGACAAAAC
>VDFB02072274.1:67470436-67539527 GCA_007258455.2 Sequoia sempervirens
ATATACATGAAATATAACTTAAAGTATAAGAAAGTAAATTTCCATATGTAAATGCCTCCCTAGTAGAGAAAGAGAAGACGAAAGAATTTACAAACATTCATTTCAAAATTCAAGCCATTTCGCAAGCACCAAATTTGGCGCTCTCCAAATTTGGTGAGAACAATATGGCTTGTTATAGGTATTTTTTGCAATTTTGCACCATTTTTGTGTCATAGATTGGTGCACACACCCAAATAAAGAGTAGAGAGAGAAGGAGAGAGGGAGGTGAGAGAGAGGCTAGATAGATAGCAACAGATAGTGGCGTGATGACGGATGATGCAATGATGATGATGCGCGCAAATATTATTGATGTGAACAAAACATTAAGATGAAAATGATATCCATTGAAAGATGACATACTATGATTGCACGAACACGTGATGATGATCTAAGATAAGCCATAAACGGCGTGACGACTTCTGACGATGTTAAGATGATCCGATAAGATTGCACGCATGGAAATGATGCAATGATGTCTGAAAACAAGATGGGATAAAAAAAAGATTGAAAGATGATGATTGACCTGATTGACGGATGGATGAAAGATGATAATGATCCATGATGACAGGCAGATATTATCGACACACAATAATACTACACATATGACGGCGACAAAGTATTGCTAAGACAATAAGAGCCAAGAGCGACGTATTGAACCATATTATATATATATATATATATATGTGATGACAGATGACATGCAGATATTATGAATGACGATGCGAGAGATGTAATGTAAAATGATATTCAAACACAACAAAATCAGAGGCGATAAAAACATAGCCAACAGAGAATGGTGAGATAGAGAGGATAGAGTGAGAGAGAAAGAGGGGGCAAAGAGAGAGAGAGACATAGAGAAAGACAAAGATAGAGATAGAGACAAAGAGAGATAGAGACAAAGATAGAGGCAGAGAGAGAGGGGGGAAGGGAGAGGGAGAGGGAGAGGGAGAGAGGGAGAGTGATATGGATAGAGAGAGTGGTGAGATAGAGCGAAGTAGATAGTGAAGGAGAGAATGAGAGAGAGAAAGAGAGATGTTGCAAGTATGAGCAAGTTTGGTTTTTTTGTCATTGATGTCAACACAATACATGATGTTGTAGGTTGTGCATGTATAGTTAAGATGCCGACGAGATGTTGTGAGTACATGGAGCTATCTTTATGGTGTTGCAGATGCATTGATATGATGGGTTACCAAGTGCTTTTTGAGAAAATAATAAATAGAGAAGTCAGAGTTGAGTGTATGTTTAGAATGTGCTCTAATATGTGCTTCACATTTCTTCTGTGTTGATCCTATGCTTGTGCGGATTTGTGGTGTTGTTTATGGGCATCTGTTGGTGAACTCTCCTAGTTTGTAGCTTCTAGTTTGATGGAGAATGAAAGACATGTTCACCAGTATGTGAACTGGTTTGATAGAGTTGTTTGTCTGTGGACTGGGAGAAATGTTTCTACTCCGCACTCCTCCGCTGGTTTGTTTCAAGTCTTGTAGATCTGGAATATGTCTTGTAATGGTGTTCTTTATGTTCTTGCAAAGATGTTCATGGTCTAGTGCTCCAGAAGTTGAGTCTTAGTATTGTTGTGTATGTTTGTACAGTTCAGATGGACTGGTGAGAAGTGTTCTAGGTTTGAAGGTTGTTGTAGCTGATGTGGATGAGTCTAAAGGAATCTAAGATGTGTTATAGTGATTCGCGAAGCATGTTGTGTGGTTAGCATGTCATCTTCTTGATGTGGAAGTGTATACTTCAAAGTTCATTTGTGTTTTCATTAGGTTTTTCCAACCTGGTGTTTACACTTCATATGAAGGATTAAGAATTAATTAAGGAAGCATGTGATTGATTTGAGATGATGTTTTGGGTCTTGGTTAAGTGTTGGTTTGGTCCGCTCTCATTCCTTTCCACCGTGGGAATGTTGAGTTTCCAACCTAATTTGAATTTGTGAAATGAAGCGTGTGTAGCCGACCTTGGAAAAAATTTCAAAGGTTGAAGATGGTATAAATACAAGTCGAAATGTAACGAATTAATCATTCAAAAAAAATCCACAAGTTTGAGAAGCAGAGTTGTGCGGAAGTGAATTGAGGCAGCAATACTTTAATGTGTTAGATTCCTAAAAGCAGTGAGCTGACAGTGTCTACAATTTTTCTTTTCAAGGCTACAGATGTGTGTAACTTACAGTGGTGGATCTTTTTGTAATATTTTCTTTCTGTAGGCATTGAGCCTCCTTCTGGACAGTGATTCCTATCTGTAGGCAATGAGCCTTTGTATTCGGGCAGTGAACCCTTGGCAGTGATCCTCTTTGTATTTGGTTGTGCAATTACTTTATATTGTGAGCTAATTCCCATCGTGGTTTTTCCCTTATTGGGTTTTCCATGTAAAATTTGGTGTCTCTTGTGTTGATTTTGCTTTATGTTATTTGCACTTCATGTTCATACTAATAACAGAATAAATTGGTTGTGAAGTTGATAAGTGTTTGAAGTTTTGTGTTTGAATTTGGTGACAACTGATTCAACCCCCCTCTCAATTGTCTTGTTCCTTTCGACAATTGGTATCAGAGCTTAACCGCTTGAGGTAGATCTGATGGAGCACAAATTGGCGATTCCTATGTTTGATGGATCTAACTACAGTGACTAGAGAGTACATATGAGAGGTTACATAATCTCTCTTGGTTACAAGACCTAGAAGGTTGTTGAGACAAAGTATGTTGCTCTGGCAAGTGGTCCTACTATTACATATGAGGTTTCTGCCTATGAGGAGAATGATAAAGCGAGGTATGCGATTTACAATGATTTATCTAAGACTAAGTGAACTAAAGTCATTTCTTTGGGCACTACTAATGGAGTTTGGAAGAAGCTGGAAGATATTTATAAAGGAAATGATAGAGTGAAATTGACAAAGAAGCTGACAGCAAAGCGAAGATATGAAAATTTGAAAATGGAAGAAGGAGAAGATATTGCAAGCTATTTCCAAAGGGTTGATCTTGCAACAAATGAAGTTAGGAATCAAGGGGGTACTTTGGTAGATGAAGATATAATAAAGAAGATCTAATGACCTTACTAGAGATTTACAGTGATAAGGTTTCAGTTATTGAGGAAGTGTATGATCCGAAGAAGTTTACTAAAGAATAGTTATTTGGCACCTTGATTGCATTTGAGATGAGGAAGTTTGGAAAGAAAAAGGAGAAGACAAACTCAGCCTTTAAAGCTACAAACACAAAAGATGATACAAAGGATGATAGTTCAGATGAGTTGGAAGCAAATTTTACAAGGAAGTTAAAGAAAGGTACCGGTAAGTATAATGGTATGTTACCTTTTAAATGTTTTAGTTGTGGAAATATTGATCATTATGCTTCAAGGTGTCCGAAAAGAGTTGTACATAAAAGAACAAATATAATAATAAAGACAAAAAGGATAAGAAGTACAAGAAGCTGTATTATGTCAGAGAAGATGCTAGAATTTTTGATGATGAATCAGACTTTGAGGATAATGATGATGAATGCTTGTTTTTATCTTTAGAGAAAAAATCTATGTCTGCTAACTTTGGAAGATGTGCAAGGGAAAGTGGTTCAGAGAGTAAGAAGGATGAGAAAGAAGGTACACTAGTTACTACATTTCATGCTAGACAAGATGAAGACTATTGGGTGATTGACAATGGCTGCTCTAATCACATGACCGGAGATAAAAGTAAGTTCACTAAGCTTGAAAAATATGATGGTGGTTTTGTTATGTTTGGAGATGATTCTGGAGCTAAGATTGTTGGGAAAGGAACAATTAGTTTTGATGGAAAGCACATCACTAATGATGTCTATTATGTTAAGGGCTTAAGGCATAATCTTTTGAGTGTTGGAAAAATGTGTAGAACAAGTTTCAAGTTTGTGTTTCAAGATAACACTTGTGAGATCAGAAAAGGGTCTGAAACTGTGGTTGTAGCAGGAAGAACACATGGAAATATTTATCAGCTTAAGCATGTTGATGGTCAGTGCCTTGTATCTCAAGTTAATGAAAGTTGGCTATGGCACCAAAGGATGGGACATGTAAACTTTGATAATTTGATCAGGATTAGCTCAAGAGAGGTTGTCTAAGACCTACCTAAGATTACAAAGCCTAGTACTATGTACAGGAATTGTTAGTTGGGAAAGCAAACTAGATGCAGTTTTAAAGGAAAAGATCAGTCAGCTACCAGAATGCTAGAATTGGTTCATACTGACCTATGTGGCCCTACAAGAACATGAAGTCTAAATGGTGACAGGCATTTCATGCTCCTTGTTGATGATTATTCTAGAATGGAATGGGTTACATTTCTTAGAGAGAAGACTTAGGATCTGGATAGATTTAAAGTGTTCAAGGAAAGGGTAGAGAATGAAGTAAACCTAAGAATTAAATGTTTAAGGTCTAATAGAGGTGGAGAATTCACTTCTAATGAGTTTAATACATTTTGTGAAGAGAATGGCATAAAGAGACATTTTTCTGTGCCTAGAACTCCACAACAAAATGGAGTTGTTGAGAGAAAGAACTAGACTGTGTAGGAGGCTGATAGAACAATGATGAAAGAAGAAAATGTACCTAATGTATACTAGAGAGAGGAAATCCACACTGTTGTTTACATTCTTAACCAAGTTCAGATTAGAGGTAACAAAATTGAGACTCCTTATGAGTTGTGGATTGGTAAGATTCCTACTGTGAAGTATTTTAAGGTGTTTGGAAGCAAGTGTTATATTAAAAGAGATGATGATAAACTTGGGAATTTTTATGCTAGATGTGATGAAGGAATTTTCATTGGCTATTCAACTAGTAGCAAAGCTTACAGATGCTTCAATAAGAGATTGAGGAAGATAGTTGAAAGTGCAAATGTGAAGGTTGATGAGGATATGCACAAACCCGTTGAGATAAGTGAAGTTGAACCAAATGAGCCTATTTGCAAACATGTACCTGAAGAGAATAAAGAGGAAGAAGAAGAAAAAATTGAAGAAGAGGAAGATATTTTGGAACCTACTCCGAAGACTCCTAAGTATGTAAAGAAGAATCATCTGGAAGAACAGATAATTGGAGATAAGAGTGAAGGTGTAAAGACAAGAAGCAAAGTGGTGGCAGGTGAGGTAAATATGTGTTTACTTTTAAAGATAGAACCTAAGTCTGTGAGTGAAGCATGTAAAGATGAGAGTTGGGTAAGAGCAATGAAATAAGAGTTGCAGTAGATAGAAAAGAATTGGGCATTGGAACTGGTTCCTAGACTAGTAAATAAGAATGTAATTGGTACTAAGTGGGTGTTTAGAAACAAATTGAATGAGAATGGTGAAGTTGTGAGAAACAAAGCAAGACTTGTATGTAAAGGTTATTCACAAGTTGAAGGCATAGACTTTGAAGAGACATTTTCCCTGGTGGCAAGAATGGAAGCTATTCAGATGTTCTTGGAATTTTCTTCTTATAAAGACTTCAAAGTATATTAGATGGATGTCAAGTATGCTTTTCTAAATGGAGAATTGGAAGAAGTGTACATGGAACAATTGGAGGGATTTCAACTATCAGATAAACTGAATATGGTCTGTAAGTTGAAAAAGGCATTGTATGGATTAAAATAGGCTCCTAGAGCATGGTATGCAAGACTGGATAGATATCTGACAAAACAAAAGTTCAGCAAGGGCTCCACAGACAACAATCTTTATTTCAAGCTTGAAGGTAACAGAATGTTGATAGTAGTAGTGTATGTGGATGATATCATCTTTGGAGGAAATGAAAGTATGTGTAAGAGGTTTGCAGAAGAGATGCAAAAAGAATTTGAAATGTCTATGATTGGTGAGTTGAATTTCTTTCTTGGACTGCAAGTGAATCAAACTGATAAGGGGATATTCATTTCACAATCTAAGTATGTCAAAGAGTTGTTGAATAAGTTTGGAATGGATGCCTCCAAACTAGTCTGTACACCTATGGTGACCAGATGCAAGCTAAGAAAGGATGATGAATTTGCTAAAACTGATCAAAGCAAGTACGGATCTATGATTGGTGGACTGTTGTATCTTACTACTACAAGATCAGATATCATGCATGTAGTATGCTTAGTTGCTATATTTCAAGTAGAACCAAAAGAAGCACATGTTACAGTTGTGAAGAGGATATTCAGATATCTTAAGGGCACTCCAGATTATGGCTTGTGGTATCCTAAGGATACTGATTTCACTTTGAGTGCCTACACTGATGCAGATTGGGTTGGTTGTGTAGATGACTGGAAGAGTACAAGTGGTGGTGCTTTCTTTCTTGGTGGAAGATTGGTTTCATGGCTTAGTAAGAAACATGATTCAATTTCTTTATCCATGCAGAAGATGAGTATATTGCAGTAGCATCTTGCTGCACACAAGTTTTATGGATGAAGCAAACATTGAAGGACATAGGGGTGATATGTGATGAGCCTATACCTATCTTTTGTGATAATAAAAGTGCTATAAATATTTCAAAGAACCCGGTAATGCATTCAAGGACAAAACATATATCTATCAGATATCATTTCTTGAGAGAAAAAGTATTGGAGAATAAAGTTAGATTGGAGTATGTGCCTACAAAGGAACAGATTGTAGACATATTTACCAAAGTTCTTTCGAAGGATACTTTTGAGTATCTTAGGGAGAAGTTGGGGGTCATTGTCCCTCCTTCTTTGAACTTGGTGCACATGGAGGTGCATTAGTCCAGTGGATTTGTAGATTCTTCATTTGTCTAGACTGATGGATGGGTCTACTCCACAGGGGGAGTAGAAAGTTTTATTGTTGCAGTATGAGTTGTGTGGGTGTACTCCTAAGGGGGAGTGATCAGAAGTTGTTGTCTTTTCCATTGATGTCAAAGGGGGAGAGAGTGTCATGTGAAAAATAGTAAAAGGGGAGAGAAAAAGAAGCTGAAAGGTAGAGAGAATGTGTATTGTTTTCTTTGATAGTTTTTCGCATCATGTGTTGCTATCAATGAAAAAGGGGGAGATTGTTGCAAGTATGAGAAAGTTTGGTTGTGTTGTCATTGATGTAAACACAGTACAGGATGTTGCAGGATGTGCATGTATAGTTGAGATGTTGATGAGATGTTGTGAGTACATGGAGCTATCTTTATGGTGCTTTATATGTGTTGATATGATGGGTTACCAAGTGCTTTTTGAGAAAATTAATAAATAGAGAATTCAGAGTTGAGTGTATGTTCAAAATGTACTCTGGTATGTGCTCCACATTTCTTTTGTGTTGATCCTATGCTTGTATGAATCTGTGGTGTTGTTAATGGGCATCTGTTGGTGATATATCCTAGTTTGTAGCTTCTGGTTTGATGGAGAGTGAAAAATGTGTTCACTGGTATGTGAACTGGTTTGACTTAGCTATTTGTCAGTGGACTGGGAGAAATGTTTCTGCTCCACAGTCCTCCGCTGGTTTGTTTCAGGTCTTGCGGATCTAGAATATGTCTTGTAATGGTGTTCTCTATGTTCTGGTAAAGATTTTTGTGGTCTGGTACTCCAAAAGTTGAGTCTCAGTATTGTTATTTGTGTTTGTACGGTTTAGATGGACTAGTGAGAAGTGTTATAGGTTTGAAGGTTGTTGCAGTTGATGCAGATGAGTCTAAAGGAATCTAAGATGTGTTACAGTGATTGGTGAAGCGTGTTGTGTGGTCTGCATGTCATATTCTTGATGTGGAAGCATATACTTCAAAGTTCATTTATGTTTTCATTAGGTTTGGCCGACTTGGTGTTTACACTTCATATGGAGGATTAAGAATTAATTAAGGAAGCGTGTGATTGATCCGAGATGATGTTTTGGGTTTTGGTTAAGTGTTGGTTTGGTCCACTCTCATTCCTTTCCATCACGAGAATGTTGAGTTTCCGACCTAATTTGAATTTGTGAAATGAAGCATGTGTAGCCAACATTGGAGAAAGTTTCTAAGGTTGAAGATGGTATAAATACAAGTTGAAATGTAATGAATTAATCATTCAAAAAAAATCCACAAGTTTGAGAAGCAGAGTTGTGCGAAAGTGAATTGAGGCAACAATACTTTAATGTGTTAGATTCCTGAAAGCAGTGAGCTGACGGTGTCTACAATTCTTCTGATCAAGGTTGCAGATGTGTGTAACTTGCAATGGTGGATTGTTCTGTAATCTTTTGTTTCTGTAGGTAGTGAGCCTCCTTCTGGATAGTGAGTCCTATATGTAGGCAGTGAGCCTTTGTATTCGGGTAGTGAGCCCTTGGAAGTGAGCCTCTTTGTATTCGGTTGTGCAATTACTTTATATTATGAGCTAATCCTCACTGTGGTTTTTCCCTTATTGGGTTTTCCACATAAAATCTGGTTTCTCTTGTGTTCATTTTGCTTTCGATTATTTGTACTTCATGTTCATACTTAATAACAGAATAAACTGATTGTGAAGTTGATAAGTGTTTGAAGCTTTTTGTTTGAATTTGGTGACAATTGATTCACCCCCCTCTCAATTGTTTTGCATCTTTCAATAAGAGAGAGGGGGGGTGGGATAAAGGGAGAGGTAGAGAGCGATATGTGAGATAGAGAGAAGTAGAAAGAGATAAAGAACGGGAAGGAGGGTGGGTGGGAGAGAGAGCTGAGGGAGGGAGAGGTAAAGAGGGATACGTGAGATAAAGATGAGAGAGAGAATGGTGAGATAGAGAGGAGAGAGTGAGAGAGAAAGAGGGGGGAGGGAGTGAGGGAAGGATGTAGGGAGAGAGAGAGATCGACGTCGGGCGATCCGTCGGAATCGATCAAATCAAAATCGTCGATCGATCGAAGAGAGGATAGAGGGATAGAGGAAGGAGGAGGAGATAGAGAGAGAGAAATGAGAAGGAGGGAGGGAGGGAGAGAGAGGGAGGGAGGTAGGGAGGGCAAGAGAGAGAATGATGGATAGGTAGAGAGGTAGTTCTTGACCTCAAGGGAGAGAGAGAGTCAGATAAAGGGATGGAGATAGTGAAAGAGAGAGGTCTAGAGTGTAAGGGATAACTAATGTGTGTGTGTGTGTGTGTGTGTGTGTGAGAGAGAGAGAGAGAGAGAGAAAGAGAGAGATGATACAACTTGCTAATTACTAAAATTTGACCTCTTGATTATTGAAATTTGACATGTTGATTGCTGAAATTTGACTAAGTCTGAAAAATTATAAGATCTTCCAAAAACTAGAATTTGCATTATAACTCCTAGAGATCTTCCAAAAACATAGTTAGTGTTTAACTTAATCAACATTTATTTATGATTCATTAGTTGTAAAAAAAGTCAACATAGTGATTAGTTGATCATTTATAATAAAAAATATAATTAACAAACATGTGTTTTAGCTTATTAAAGATTTATGGAGTTCATCGTTCAACTTACAATAAGGTAAGTTGAAAAACATAGTGTTGTATTAAGCCTAAGATAGTTTATTCTTTCCAAGACTATCATTTCTATATTACACAAATGAGGGGCTACCCAATTGAGGACCATTTATATTGTGTAACATTTTTTTCCCTTATTTAAGATTATTCTAAATGTATGGTTCCTTAAAATGTGAAGATATAAGTTGTTTAGATCATTAATTGGACATTACTCTATTTGTCATTCTTAAAGGATGTCATTTATATCACAATAGGGTGCCTAAATTTTAAAAAAGTATTGTTTTTCCTATTTAGTTGATTCATATTTTCATGTCTCTTGTTGATTTTTAATTAAATAAATTGCAACCAACACATGTTTGCAAACATCAAAGTTCTAAAATGCCAATCAAACTAAAAATAATGATAAGATTATTAATTGTCAAATTTATGAAAAGTACAAAGAATAAAGGAAAAAAGGATTATAATGCACTTGAACTTATTATCTTCAAAACTTTTTCCTTTCCAAAATGCTACCCCAATTGCACCTATTATTCTCTTCAAAAAATGCTTGTAATTATCTTTTAAAAATGATTGTCTCTGCATAAACAGGTCTACAATTCACTCTCAAAAAACTTGTAAATTATTGTTCAACTATTTTATTTATCTATAAGCTTTGTTTTATGAAATTAAAGAGCATGGACGATCATGAAAAAATATGTTTTAATTTGCAAGTGAGCCATACAAGCATGTTGTTCATTAATGTAAAATAAAGGAAGATGGTAGATGTATCAAATAAGAACTTGCGACAAAGGCCACACAATCAAAACATGGAAAGGCGGAAGGTATATCTAATAGCAAGCAACAACATTCATCGACTTGCTCTTCAATATAGTTGATGCCATTCATGCCTTTGTCCATTTTTAATTTCTAAAGTGAATAACACATGAAAACAGATTTCTTGATTGACAAGAAATTTGCTAATTATATCCTGAAAAACTATGACAATATTTGACAAAATACTAACTATATATTGTTAAGCGTTAGTATGACCATACATATAAAACATGTAAAACTAAGACTTCTCATAAACACATCTAACATGAAATTTAACCTTCAACATACATACAAAGCATATAAAAACATATAAAATAGATGTTTTAAACATACCCATAAATACATCTAATAAATATGTTACACTTACCCATATTCACATCTAATAATGATGATGAGTACATTGGACATGTACTAACTAACTCCTTCTTTGTCCTAGGTATATAGCCATCCGTCGTCCAAATTGTCGGCCATACACTTTAATTTCATGCTTTCACACCCAAAATACATACTTTGAGAAAAACGATTTGGAAAAACACTTTCTTTTTTTTGTTAACGACATGGGTATCCCCGCGACCCCGCCCAGCGACCCAGCAGCCCGTATCTTGGGTACCTAGGGCGAGCGGGGGCGAGACTAGTCCCCTGCGGGGGGACCCAACAGCCGGCAAGCCAGTCCCAACCGGGTAAACCCAGGAGCGGAGTCGAACCCGAGACCAATGGGGAGAAAACCCACGGCCCAATATAATGTATGACCTCAAATTTGTTTCCTTAGGATAATATTTACTTCTTACGTACACCTGCTTACTTAATACAATATAATGTATGACCTCAAATTTGTTATAATTTGATGAAACCTTTTTATTTTGAAAAAATAATAATAGCAAAACCTAAAAAATTGAGAGGTATAAGTATCCTTGTTTTCCTTATGATTTATAATTATAGCATTTAGTCTTGTTTTTCTATCATTAATGTGAGATTTTTTTTCATGTGTGTGTTTACTTAATATTATATAAGGAGAGAGAATTATTGGTGAGAAGAGGTAGTAGTTATGCATTCTAATTTCACACATCTCAAAATCTTATTTGGTGATTTTAGAATGATTCAAATTTTTATAGCAATTAAAAAAACACCCTAATAGTTGTGCATTAAATCATATTTTGTCCATATCCCCATGTAATATCATATGATTTGTTGCTTTTAAATCTAATGAATACATTTCATTCAATTATTATTAATAATAAAAGTCAACACAAAAAACCTTAAGTATTAACTAATACTACTATATTATTAAATATAATAGTAGATTCAAATCTTGGAATTTTATCTCAACTATTGAAAGAAGCTACTCTTAAACATCATTGTGTTTAGAATCAAAGGTCAATTATATATATATATATATATATATATATATATATATATATGGGGAGATAAAATCAATGGCGAAAAAAGGAAATAGTTGTACATTTTAATTTCACACCTCTCAAAATCATACTCGATGATTTAGAATTACTTAAATTTTGGTAGCAATTTATTTGGCAAGCTCACCATTTAAATTTAAAGTTTCAAGGTCACATCATAAAATATGACAGTACATCAACATGTTTTAGTTGAAGTATCATCAAAGATTGCAAAAAAAGTAGACTCACAGTTGTGCATTAAGTCATATATTTGTCGATAATGCCCATGTGTTCAATTCAAATTTTTGTAGCAGTTTTCGGACAACAATTTGACTATTTAAATTTAAAGTTGTAAGGGCACATCATCAAATCTGGTGTCACCTAACATATTTTGTGACACCATATTTTTGTTGAAGTATCATTAAAGACTACAAAAAAATAGACTCATAGTTGTGCATTAAGTCATATTTTGTTGGTAATGCCCATGTGCTCAATTCAATTTTTTGTCAATTTCACCTTTTAAATTTAAAGTTTCAACGCCACAACATTAAATATGATATCACATCAACATGTTTTTGTTGAAGTATTCATAGTTGTGCATTAAGTCATATTTTGTCAATATGTCCTTGTGATCAATTTAAATTTTTGTAGCAACTTCACTATTTAAATTTAAAATTTCACGGCCACATCATTAAATATGATGTTACATCAACATGTTTTTTGTTGAAGTATCATTAAAGACCACAAAAAAGAAATACTCATAGTTGTGCATTAAGTCATATTTTGTTGATATGCCCATGTGATCGATTAAATTTCTGTAGTAGTTTACTTAACAAGTTCACCATTTAAATTTAAAGTTTCAAGGCCACATAATCAAATATGATGTCACATCAACATGTTTTTGTTGAAGTATCATCAAAGATTGTAAAAAAAATACTCATAGTTATGCATTAAGTCATATTTTGTAAATAGACTCATAGTTATGCATTAAGTCATATTTTGTTATATGCCCATGTGATATCATATGATTTGTTGTTTTCCAAATCTATGAATACCTTTCATTCAATTATTAATAATACCAAAAATCAACACAAAAAACCTTGAAGTCATAACTAACAATACTATAGTAGAATAGTCTTCAAATCTTCGAATTTGATCTCAACAATGAAACAACCTACTCTTAAACAACATTGAGTTCAATACCAATAATCAATTTTGACCAAAAAAGAGAATAAATATTTACCACTTTTTGATATGAATGAAGAAAAATAAAACAAATATTTATCATTTTCGACGTGGATGAATGTAAAATTGATATCCACCATAAAAAAAGATGATGTTGAAATAACAAAAATCAACACAAGAAATCTTGAAGTCGTAACTAAGAGTACTATAACATAATAATCTTCAAGACTTTGAATTCTATCGAAACAATATGCTCTTAAACATCACTGAGTTCAACATCAAGATCAATTTTGACCAAAAATAGAATAAATATTTACCACTTTTTGATATGAACGAAATAAAATAAAATAAATATTTATCACTTTGAATGTAGATGAACATAAAATTGGTATTGACCATTCCACCATAGAAAAAGATGATGTTGAAATAACAACTTGATTCCAAATTCATTAAGATTTTAATCAAACTCACTTAAAAAAAAAATTCCCTAAACAGATAACTCACAACTACCTCTCATTTTCACTCTCACCCACATGACATCAAAACTACTATCCTCCAAACCGTTAACCCACATCACCCTCTCATCCTCAGTTCAGTCTGTGCAACATGATGGTCAGAATTATTGGTCTGTCAATAATAGTGAGCCTCGAAATAATTTCCACCCCATGTTGGGGGGCTTCACCTGGACAAAGTGGCAATCAACTTGTGGACGGAATCTAGGCCACCCATCATTTCAAACTTGATTATAACAATAAACAAGTGCTTTTCTGTACAGGTCGCCCAAACCTAATGAGAGCAAAAAGCCAATGATGAAATAATGTCGGAGCCGGGCTCAAGTCTTATGGCGTGGCAGGCTGCAGTGGCACCACCATGCAAGTGCTACCTCCACTCCTCCTCCTCCTCCTCCTCCTCGTGTGAAAAAGGCAATGATTGTGGATCTGGGTGACTCATTCAATGTACTTTTCACTGTCTCCCTTCTCTGTTCTTGAGTGTGAAACGACGACAACCTAATCTTATTCCATACACTTTTCCTTAACGTCTGAAAATTCCATACTTTTTTTCTCCTTAACGTCTGAATGCGCCTCTGGACCAATTATCGATGGGGGCAATCTTAAGGAATGGAAGCAACAGTACGCTGAAGCCACAGATTCAGTAAGATCCGCCTGTAATGGCGGGCCCAAGGGCCCACCACAGGGCACCACAGTACCGGGTAACCTTTGCCGCCAGTGGCTCCACGGGAATGGTGAATTAATGAACTCGGGTTAAAAGCCCGTGTTACGCAACGTTTTTGCTCCGGTTCGCAGTGTCCGAGGACTGTCAAATCAGATTGGGAACCCACCCCGAGTTGTACAGCGCCTGGGTATTAATGACTGAGTAATACTTTACTGTTAACATCCAGGACGATGAGCTGGCGTGATGTGAATGTTTACGTCCAGGTTGCGATAAAATAGATTTGACATTGGACACAGTATTCGGGGTGGAGCAGAGCCCAGGCCCGTTCCCGGTTAAGGAACCGGCTGCGGCTTTCACGAGGAGTAGCGGGTGGAGCAGAGCAGAGGGCCCTCGGGACCCAGCAATTGCGTGTTGTGCTGGGAGGTCGGCGACCTGAAAGGGCGGTTGCAGGTGTTCCGGGGAGGCGTCCAATCGAAGGGTTTTGGTGGCAGAGAATCATAGTAATTCTTAAAATAAGAGATAATAATACCTCGAGATATAGGTTATAGGCGTTGGCAATTGGGTGATTGTGAAGGCCCATAGCCAGCATTATCAACTTCGTTGTCTTAGTCTGCTTTCTTTCTTGGATTATCTAAAAAGTTTTTAAAGATGTAGGTATTTTGAAGATTCCAATTTTAGTAGATAGGTCGGTATAGCTAACTTCACACACTTTTAAGTTTCTAAATGGTATGTTGGATTTTGACAATTTTTTTGGATTTTTTGTATGTGACTTAAAAGCTTATAGATATTGTTTCGGCTTTTGGGTAGTTACAATGAACACTAGAGGATTTGCTATGTACACAAAAGTCAAAAAGTGGTCATTTCAAGTTGACATCCAATACATATTCTTTGGGCCCCAATAACCATTCACTTTGCCCACTACAAAATTTGCACAATTGATCCAATTTGCACAAATTGCCTAGTAATCGTGCAGTATTGGTACTAATAAAGTTGCACAACTCCAATAAAGTACTTTTTTTAAGTAACTACTAGGTATAAAGTGGACAACTATTGGTACATTTGGAATATTTTAGTGGGCTTTTAATTAGCATGTATCAATGTATCAACGAAGGTAATTGGAACATGTGCGGTAACTAGGGTCTTTCCCCAAAGTGATTAATAATTATTATGTAAATTTTAAGTATTATTAGTGTATGTGAATTAGAATCAAAATATTTTATTTTGGTTTGTATTAGATTGATCCAGAGTTCTAGATTTAGTTTGTAGCTGTGAAATTATTATATATTTATGAATTTAGTTTCTTATGTTCTTCAAATACTATTATGTGGATTTTCAAATAATTTCACATAAAAGA
The DNA here is from genome assembly GCA_007258455.2 of Sequoia sempervirens. NCBI lineage: Eukaryota > Viridiplantae > Streptophyta > Pinopsida > Cupressales > Cupressaceae > Sequoia > Sequoia sempervirens. The sequence goes on from VDFB02072274.1 coordinate 67,485,708, forward strand.
ATATCCTATGATTATGTCCCAAGAGAATTTGCAATTTATACCCATCAATCTTTGGCTCTTAGTCTAAAAGGTTTTGGCCTAAAGGCTTGTACTCCTATGTTGGGTAGCTAAAAATTCTTTATGGATGATATAAACTCCTCAGACAAAGAGAAAAATAAATAAATCTATTATGTGAATTTTCAAATAAATAGACTTCTAGATAATGATATTCTATGCCACATTCAAGGTCTTTTTGTCAAGTTAGTGGTATTCAAAAATATTTTTTCAAACATGCATATGAATTTTTAAAAAATAGACAATAGTTGACATCAAATGAAAACTATCAAATTCTGGTATGTTTGACTTTAAAATGTTATTACGAGGAAACTATGCATCAATTTTCTTTAAAAAAATTCACGCACTAGATATTGAAGTTATCTATTTGGGAAAAAAATCAAGGGAAAATAAAATTGTTTTCTATTTTTTTCTTGGCGCCAACTCAACGCCACTTTTTCTTAAAATTTTCAACAATTCAAAATTTGCTCTTAAATTTATATAAAAATATTAAAACAATTTTTTTAAAATTTAGAAATTATAGGAATAAACTTCATTAAAATTTATATATTTCATTAGTTTACATCATTTTAGAATTCAAAACAAAAAGACCACTTTTACGCAGTTGAAGTTGAAAGTTTTTGTTTGTGTTGGTTGATTCCTTTATAAAGTGTGACACAAGTTTGTACTTTTACCCATAGGTATATTGTGACACCTATAGGGATACACTATTTAATTGGTATAGTTTGTAGCAAGCTAACTATTCAAGCCTTGTAGTACCAATTATTTTAGCACCTTAGGTAAACCCCCTTGGTCTTATAGAACCAAAATTGAAGGAGGTTTTACTCACCACAATAATTGGTGTTAAGTTGCCTAGACTGAACATAGGTTTTGTGATACTCTTCCTAAATTTTACACCCTTGGAACTTGAGAGAATATCTAACCTTATGTATTTGGGGTTCACAACTCAAATCACGAATAAGAGTTGATAGGCCAAACATATTCCAAATCATACTCTCTTATTCTCATTAGCTTATTGGTAGAGTTAGCTTATACAATAATTGTACGACCTAGTGACTTAATTCATGATGTATCCTATATTTTCATAAAGTTAAAAAATGCTTTGTTGATCATACACACATGCTATCTTTCTTGTACATGTATATGTAAAGTTAAGTGGATTCACTTACTAGGGAATAGTACTATTTTTATCTTTGTATGCATATGTAATAAATTTTTCATTTTTTCATTTATAGGTCTTAGAATTCTAGCTATAGCCAACAGTAACATGAAACTTATAATTGACATATCTTAGAGTTCATAGTGCATTGTGTATGGTTTTTAGGGCCTTGAGTTTATTCTTTCACTTTAAAATTATGATACCTTGAAGACATCAAGGAACAATCCCTTGGCCTAGTAGATACTAAACAAGGAGTTTCCCGCATTTATCACTTATTCTATTGTTGTCCCTACCTAATCATATGTTACAAGTTATCCACCTCAAGTTGGCATCCCTAAGACTTTAGGTATATTTAATATTTATAAAATTGGGGTTTCACAACTTTGAGAGCCAATAAAATGTGCATATTTTATCACTCTAGGGTAAACCCACAATAGTGGGTTACAATTTTTCGAACGAAGAAAAATTAGAAATTCTCATAAAAAAATTTAAAATGGTTTACCCCTTCTAATGAAGGGGGTTCGAATGAACCACCCCCCTTCTAATGAACCCCCCCTTCTAATGAACCACCCTCCCTTCTAATGAACCCTCTTTTGCACCATATAAGGGGGGTTCTAATGAACCCCCTTTTTTCACCTTCCCCTCCACCATTTCAAAATTTATGCATTTTTTTGACTATCGAAGCTTCGGAAGGAGGTGCAAATGGAGTCAAATTGATAAACCAAGTTGGATGATTGTAGTGATCGAAATGTGCTTTCCAACAACTATAAATTTAATATATTTTGTTTTTATTTTATATTTTATTTTTTAGTTTTACTGTACATAGGTTTTTCACCGAACCTCAAGTTCGATGAAAAATCATTGTGGAAAAATAGTAAATTTGAGGAAAAAAAATTGAAAAATATATATCCTCTAGGTATTGATGTCCTCGTTCTAACAAAAAAAAAAATTGAATTTCAATACATACCAAAAAAGTTATGCGTGCCGAAGTGCACCTATGTCTAAATTGTAAATGTTTTGACTTCAAAACTTAATTAAAAAAAAAATATTCAACAAAACGTTATGAAACAAAATGAAACCAATAGATACCAGTGTTAGCAACCTAAATTAAAAAGAATCAAAATTTTATCCTTTGTAGAAAAAAAGTTATGCGTGTCGAAGTACACATCACTTTTAAAAAATGTTGTTTACTATTAAAAACTAGTTATCAAAGGAGACACAAAAAAAAAAACAATTTAATTCCAATTTTTTAAAAAATATATATTTAAAATCTACAGACAAAATCTCACAAATCACTAGTTTACATCATTTTCAAATTCCTAATAGTTTACCTACTATAAGTGTCAGAAGGTGAAGTTTTCTCTGAAAATGTTGATTTCAATGTCAAGTTTGGCCAAAAAGTGTAACCCATTATTGCGGGATGACCCTCCACCATGCAATGAACTACCATGACCATCAACTATTAAACTTATATTTGTATGATAATTTTTAGTATTTAACATATTTGAGGAGTGGATGCTAGTATGTCCACTAGATCTCATTATTCACTCTCTAAATTTTAGCTTAGATAATTGTACATCTCTTGGGGTATGAACTCTCATGAAAACCTACTCAACTCATATTGATAGATGTATAATGTGCCACACATCTACTAGTGTACTAGTAATGTCTCCAATAACCAATTTGAATAGTAACACACCATGCTTCCACCTCTTTATTAACACCATCAATAAATACAAACTATATGACATATCTAGTCATATTAAAACCTAATATAATACAACTGTATGTAGATGATTATCTCTACAATTTTAATATCACGTATCTAATAAATCCAATGGACTAAATTGTGTTGTCTCTCTCTCAACTTTATAACTATATACAATAATAGAAAACATAATTTTTATTATTCACTCAATCAAAATAATAAAACAAATTCTCAATTTTTTCTATCTTGAAACATATTAAGCATTATCAAAATTTCAAATTTAATTTAAAAGCTCCCTAAGATGCTACCACAACTCATAGGACATTGCCATTATTCTCAAGTATCTATCATAGAACCTAGTATGGTACCAAAAATAACCAAAGTAACATAAATGACAAGATGTTATTATAAATGAATGGATGTTATCTCAAATGAATATACAAATATAATATTAATCATAAAAATATGCATGTATTTGATCAAGAGTTTACTAAAAGAACTTACCATACACATGGGCTACCCAACTACCACTCAAGAGCTTGTAAAATGCAAGTCTCTAGGGCATGCATATTTATTTGAGGAATTTTGGCTTATTTTTATCTATTATTTTATAACTCAATATGGTGAGAATAAAATAGTAAATTTAAAAAATTTAAATATTATTTATATTTTATCAAAAATTTGATTTTCAAATATCTATTAAATTTTTATATATTTTCTTCCTAACTCTTTCAAAGAACTCATGGTATCTAGTACATCATAGCTCCCTTTTTAAGTTTTCTTATTCCATACAAACCATGAGTCTACCATGTTCTATATGGTATCATCCTTTCTCAAAATTTATAGACGAATTCCTTATCTATATTTGGAGATGTCCTTTTATCTCATTACATGTTATCATGTATTAATTATTCTTTATTATAATTCTTTCTCTTCACATATAATTAACTTTTTCTCATTAGTACTAGTAAATGTGATACTTCTTCTCTAGGATCATCCAATTCTTCTATTTTGGGGTATAATATTAATTATTGATCCTTTTCTCTATCTCTTGATGTTTTACGTTTATTTCTTCCTAACAATTTTAAAAGGCATACACTCTATATCTTCTTGTTGAATTACTTGTTTAATACAGTATAATCATTTCCACATGTATCTAGGCCAATTGTTTCTATCTATTAGATCCATAAACCATAGGTCCTCAGATCTTATATTATATCTTACACCATATTTAAATCTTCAATCCATATGTCACTATACCTTATTTTTCATCCTTAAACTAATTGTTCTATTTACTATCATTTTGGTCTTGTCCCCATGTTTGTTCATTAACATTTCTCTCTTATCTAAATTACTAATGTTGTATATTAATTTTTTTATTTGTACATTGATAATACTTCTCTTTCTACAATTGACATTATGATTTTCTAATTTTTTCAATTCTTTTATTAGGATTTTTATGACTTTTATAATAGATATCGACTACTCCCTTGTATTTAGTTTGTTTATGTTATTACTTCACATGAAAATTGTTGAGAATTACACTACTTTTTATCTTAATGTATCCTTCATTCTCATCAAATGATCTATTTCAACATTTAATTTCTTTAGTTACTTTAGGTAGACTATATCACCTAGTGACAAGAAGCCTGCTAAAATTGAAATAAAATATAGAGATGAAAATTGTATTCTTCCAAAGTTCCACTATATGTACTATGAATTTCTTAGTGACGATTCCTTTAGCATTTTATATATAGTACCCACTTAGTCTACTTCCTAAGTCTACAACCTTCATCAATGAAATTTTTTCACTTTAACTTTATTTCTAGCCTATCATATGATTTTATCAACATATTTGTGCTTGAAGTTAGCCAAAATTGAAGATATGTTCCCATAATTATTGTAGTATCCTTATACTTAAAAAAATATGTGCACACACCAAAAATTAATCCATGTTTCTTTTATATTAAATTTTGTCAGTAGATCTTCTTGTGGCTATTATTGAACACAACATAAACAACATTCTATTATCATTGATTTATATGAGTACAAAAATTTTCTTCTAAGAGATAAAAAATATATTGTATTTAAAAATGACATGAATATTTTTAAAATCTTCTTAAAGCTTGTTTGGAATTATTTTGTTATACGAGTCTCATTCCTTACAAAGAATCTATTTCATGTACTTTATAATACCATTTTCATACAAGTAATGTATAGACTAAGTTGCACTCTCTATTCAATATCATTTATGTATCATGTTGTATTATCAATTATAATTTTTAGATTTCATTTTATGTTTTCTTATCTTCCCTCCTCAATTTGTAAGAACTTTCCACATTACACATAATTTTAAAGGCATATTAATACTAGTTCTATTATGTACAACTATATGCAATAATTGATGGTTTGTTTTTTCTTCAATGGAATGATAGGATCAATGGACATTTGTTGCATATTAGGGAGAAAATGAGCAAACAATATATCTATATTGCTAAAATATATAGATTTCAAAAAAATGTATGCATTCCATGATTGTTTATTTCTTTCATTTTTATTTCGACATGCCTACTCATGTTTCAATTGCATCAACATCTACATATCTTAATCTTTATAAATTAAGAAAGCGACTTGATTGATACCAAGGAAGTTGATAGTTTTTATTTGCCTATAAGAGGTCCCATTTTATGCTTTGACACAATCCTCTACTTAACAAACATGTATAACTGAATCAATTTTGTTTCAAAAGGTCAAACTAGCCCTAAAAAAGCTACATAGAAAAAATAAAAAAATCATATTTAAAAATGTCATTGCAATCCTAATAAAATTGTACCAATTAAATTAGGCCATATGATATAACCTAATCCAAGACATAAACACAATTATATTTTAAATATCAAAAATTAAAAAATAAATATATAAAAAATCCTAATCATTATTCTCTTACCAAATCCAACTTCAACTTTTAATCACAACATACCAACTTCTCAGAAAAACACAATAATTCTAGTAAACTCTTTACTCCCTTTCAATCATTTCCTTTACTTAAATCTAAAACTTTTATTTCAATCTCAAACTCTATTAAATCTAAGTTAAATTGATTAACATTAAAGTCTAAATGTATTATCAGAGGGAAATAAAAGTAATTTATTTCCTTACAAGCGTGTCCACCTAACTTTTGAAATTAAGTCATTCCACTTAAAACAATCAATAATTTTGAGGTGGCTAAGAAAAAACTTATTTATTTTCTCTCCACCTTTAGAAAGCACAATGTTATGATCAATTTATTATAAAAGTATATTTAAGATATTTTTGGTATAGTAGGACAATTAAAACAATCTATGTGCACTTATTATAATGAATGACATATTAAATTGGTAAAATCAATTTGGCATGATTGAGGATCCAAACTTTAGCACAAAATCTGCAGGGTATGAAAAAGACATACATAAGATAAAATTTATGGGAAGAATCATTTCTTTTAAATATAAAAGAGGCTTTAAATACTATATTTGGGTTATGGTTTAGTTGGTTAGGTGATTTTTGCTGTTATAGTCAAAAGATTTGATTTCTCTTTATAAAAGAGCTACCAACAAATATGGCCAATAGATATTCGATATATGCATTTAACACTCATAAAGTAAGTTTAAATATTATTACATATTGAGTTGTAATAGTGAATATTGCATCTTAATGTTTTTTTATTAAATTAGATCTATTTTTTATGTGTTGATTAGTGTAAAAAATTATATCATTTTATATGGAAGTTGGTAAGTTTTTTATTTTAAATATATTATATCTTCATATAATCTTAGAGTTTGAATTGTTAGTATAGATTTTTCTTATACTTTTATTTAAGCTTGCTTATGTTAATAAAGTGAGTATAATTGTTAGTGGACTGTGAGACGCCACGAGAGTTTCATTTTCTTATTTTTAGAGTCTTGTGGTTTATTCATTCCCTTAGTTGTATTTTCCACCTCCTCCTAATAACTTAGCCCCCCCTCTCTCTTGAGAGCTTGTTTTGATGCATTTTTACTTCATGTAGCTTTATACTTTTGTTCTCTCTTAATACTATTTTGCTTCTTGAGCATTTGTATTACTCTCTTGGAAACTTTTGTAATGCTATTTTTATTTCTTGAATCATTTTTATTTACATCTTTATAGTATCATTTTCCTCCACTAATTTTTAGATTTTCATCTATTTTGTAAATTCTAAAATGGACAAGTTCTCTTCTAAATCTACTATTCCTTTCCCTAGTTCAGATATGTAGGTGTGGAATTGACTTAAAGCGAGCACTTTTACACATGTAGATTTGAAGTTTTAACATTTAGATTCAAATTTCTTAAATTAGGCCCATTTTCCCCTCTTACTAACTATTATGAGCCAACTAAAGTGAAAATTATTTCAAATTACACACTAGGTAGTGTATTTAAGGACTAAACCCTATCCATTTAAATCATCTAGATAATTGTCTAGGAATTTAGAGAACATGTCAAACAATGAAAAATCATCTTTATTTATATATCGCTTGCTAGGTTTGGCAACTAAATCATCATCAAAGAATTAGTGCATTAAGGGGTTTGACCAAGGGAGAATCCCTCTACTTATAAGATCTTCAATGGTGTTTATAAACACTACCAATCAATTATTATAGGTCACAAAAATAGAAGAGAACAAATTATTAAAGTTTAGATACATGACATGATGTTCATTTTGATGTCTATATTCAATTTTACACTCATTGAGATCACTTTCACACTTATACAAGTAAAATAACTACTCTCCAATCTTGTCTTAGCTTTGATCCACTTGTCTAAAAACCCTACATTCTTAATATAAACAAGTATCTTGGTGATAAATAATATAATCAAAATCTACATCAAATTCATAGCTAAGTACATCTTGAGTATATTATTTAATGTCTATATTAAGTAGATAATTCAATGCATTGTTAGCTATTAGTCCCAACTCTTTATCTCATGGTTTATTATCGTTTAATTATTTTCTCTACATAAATTATAGTGAGAGCGTATATGTCTATTACATAAAATGGTTAACTTGGCATTCCTACATGACCTAGAATTTTCCCCATAGGGTTTATCTTTCTTCCATCAAGGTTTTTAGATCTAATTTTTTATTATTATTGCTCATATAAAATATTTTTAGGGTTTCAATCCATCCTTATTATGTATTATTGACTTATCCTTACAAGGGTTTTGTATTTTATTGAAGGAACACAAAGACCACTGAGAGGGGGGGTGAATCAGTGGGCTACAAATTTTAACTTTCTAAGCAATGTGTCAGTAAACACTAAAAGCATAAACTAGGAGCAAAAGAGAGGCAACACAACCAAACACACAAAATGCATCCCACAACACAAGATGTACAAGGAAAAACCCAAGATGGGAAAAAACCTTGGTGAGAATAGCTGTTGGAGACTACTGCTCCAATCCAGCCTCACAATGAAAATGTTTTTGGTTACAAAGTATAGGCACCAACCCAATGGAACACCAATTCCAAGTTTATGAGCACCAACTCAAAGGAGCTTCCAACCCTAATCTGAGCACCCACTCAGATGATTATACAATGAGAGATTTTTTATTACAAATTCAGTATCATGTTACAAATGAAGCTTTGTAACTCAAATAGATTTATGCACTTATGTTAACTTGTCCTCAAACAACTTTTAGTCTTCTATCACCAACCAACTCTTGCAAGTATTCTTGCACTCACTCTGCAAGACTCTATAATCTGCATCTACACAACAAGTCTATGCTAAACTAACATATTCCTTCTCACACTTCTACAACAAATGAAAACATTCTACACTCAAAAATATGCATACTCTATTTTTACAGAGTCGTCTAATCTCTTTTCACACCACTCTACTCTCCACTCACACACACACACATGAGTAGTCCAACAAATGAATAACAACCTTTGTTATAAATCACTCATGTAGAACCACAAAATTCTATAGCCCTAAACAAATATTCAAATATTTTTGCAAGTTTCTATCAATAACTTACTAACTTTTTTGTAGTAGTTTTCTACAAATATCTAATATATTCCTGTAGCAGTATGCCTATTGATTCGAGACATCATATCTCAGTCATCACAAATTCTAAATCCACCCTAACATTCTTTATCAATCTACAATGATTGCAAAAGATAAAAAACCTAAATCTTATCTTTCCTCTGTTCTTCCATCTATAATAAATAATTTTATCTAGGGCATCCCTTGAAACCAAAAAGATTTGAATATACAACATTGCTACAAAAGGAAACTTTATCGCAAAGTAAAGAATGAATAAAATTTGATATGCATCAAAGGTTTGCTTTGCCCAAACATAACTGATATCAAATATGTAATAAATGGAAAACCTAATCTAGGGTGTCTGCAAGATGTATGAAATCTAGACAAAAAGATTTAAAAATATTTTCATTCAATCGCTGCTACAGAAGCTTTGCCGCCAAGTAAGGAATAAAATCAAATTTCATTCGAACCATAATATTTGAAGACAAGGGAAATGATTATAAAATCTAGTGAAAATTTGATATAACCTCCTTGCCAAGTGAGGTGTCAACTTCTAGGGTTTAAACTTCCCTTCCTTGCATTTGAAAAAAGACTTTGATATAGGGTTAAGTCAACTGAATATTATCTTGTAGATGACAATGACATAATTGAACCAATCACCTTCAGCTACACCAAACAAAACTCTGCACATCCATAAACCCTAGCAGAAAAAAACAATGAGTTAATCAGCCGAATCTCCACATAAACACTAAGTCGTCATTAGTCCATAGACTGTTTTCCATGGGTATGCCATGTCAATATTCTCTAAAGTTGTCTTTTTGCATATTTAAATGTTGACTAGCATTGACTTTGATTTAAGTTCTTAAGTCTTTGCCACTGTGAAGCTCCTATCTCTATGCAGTCAACTTCCTGTCGCATGAACTACACACTACTATAGCTACAAACCATGAGGTTTCTGTAGCTATGCATACAAACCATTGTGTACCATGAGTTGACATCAATGGTAATCTAATTCTAATTGACAAAACTCAATGCCAACAATCTCCCCCAACAATCTCCCCCTTTGGCATTGATGTCAACCAATTGGCCTGCTCCCCCTCAACATATAATCTCATGATAATCTCTCCCCCTTTGAAAACAATGGAAAAGGGTGCCATAAAGACCATTTTCAAATCGAATATCACTATATTGTCATTTTTCACCTTTAGCAACAGAAAAAAAACTGAATAGACATTGACTAAACATTACTACTTTCAATGTAACTCCCCCTTGCATGAACATAAGAAGATTCAAATCTGCATGAATCAAATAGAAAGGAATTTTCCAGTATGAAGGACAATAAGAAGCCTCAACAATAACCATGGACATCAGAAACTATAGTTAGAAATAACAAGAGTATAGATGTATGACATGAACAACAACCATTTTGCCTTGAAGAACCATCTCTTCTTGACCTTCAAACTTAACACTTCTACTCCCTTGGAGTAGAACAAATTCAGGGATGTAAGATGAAATATAATAAGCTCCCCCTGAATCATAAACTTCATTATCCAACTAAGTGTTAGAAGAGGGAGATACAACTCCCAATCTCCTTCTCAAGTACTCAAATGTCTCTTTGGGCAATGGTTTGGTAAGGATATCAACTATTTGCTCACCAGTATTCACATATTCAAGTTGAACTTCTTTTTCACTCTTGATGGCCTCATTGTAATTCTTTGGTTCTATTTTAGTTAGAAGACATAAGTTGACTTGACCATCATTTTCAACAAGTCTTCTTCTAGTTTGCACACCACTGCCCTTGCTTCCTATAATCTGATCTTCAAGGTGGTACTTCTGAACATACTTGCTAGGGGGTTTTTATGGAGGTTTTTCAGCTACTTCTTCTTCATTTTTGATTGCTCTTCACCTTCATTATGATTTTATTCAATCTGATTTTCTAATTTTTACCTTGATTGTTGTAGATATTCATCTATTCTCACATGTACACACTCAACTATTCTCTTGAGGCATTTGTTGAAACATTTATATGCCTTACTATGAGTTGAGTATCCTAAGAATATTCCATTATCACATCTTGCATCAAAACTACCAAGCCCATCATCATCTTTCTTAATGAAACACTTACTACAAAAACTTTGAAATATTTGACAGAAGGTTTCTTACCATACCATAGCTCATAAGGTGTTCTTTTATTGTGCACTCTTAGCTGGGCTCTATTTAGTGTGCATATTGTTGTATGAACAACCTCTTTCCAATAAACATCTGGTAGGTTTGACTCGTTAAGCATAGTTCTTTCCATTTCTTTCACACTCCTATTCTTCCTCTCAACAACTCCATTTTGTTGAGGTGTTCAAGCAACAAAATATTGTCTTTTAATCCCATGTTGTTCACAATAGTCTTCAAATTGATTTGATGTAAATTCTCCACCACAGTATGATCTTAAACATTTCAAATTGAAACCACTTTATTTCTCAACCATTTTTCTGAATACCTTGAACCTTTAAAATGCTTGTGACTTATCTTGTAGGAAGGTTACCCAAGTCATCCTTGAGTAGTCATCTATCAACAACATAAAGTATTTGTCGCCATTTAAAGATCTTGTCCTTGTAGGACCACATAAATTTGTATGTACTAACTCAAGTGGCCTTGTGGTTGAGTACTCTTTAGTATTGAAACTAACTTTAGTTTGCTTTCCTTTTTGACATTCATCACAAATAGTGTTTGTTGGTTTAGTTATCTTTGGCATGTGTCTCACATATCCTTTTGAGCTAACCTTGAGAAGGTTGTCAAAATTTATGTGTCCTAACCTCCTATTCCATAAACAACTCTCATCCACTTGCCCAATCATACATTGAGCTTCATGACATTCTTTCAATTTGTAGACATTTCCATCAGTTCTCTTACCTTTAGCAACCAATCTTCCATTTTTCTCTTTCCTGATTTCACATCCTTTGGAATAAAATGAAAATTTATAACCGGTGTCACACATTTGACTTACACTGATTAAGTTATGTTTCAACCCTTCAACATAGTAGACATCCTTTGTGAGTAGTTTCCCATCAATGCTTAAGGTTCCTTTTCCTTTTATCTTGATTGAGGAGTTATTACCAAGCTTAACTGAACCACCATTCCAATCTTCTAACTGTTTGAACTTTTTCTTGCCACCAATCATGTGGTTGGAACAACCACTATTTATCACCCATAGATTTTTCTTCTCTATGTGTAATGTTGTTTGTGCTAACATGCTTGATTGACCTTTATCTTTACTCACCTCTTTTCATTCTTATTTGGTTTCATTCTTCTTTGTTGCTACTTTTTGTTCATTTTTGTTCTTGGGGGCAACAACTACATTCTTTTCAAGTTTAGTAGATCTTGCTCTACAAAAATTTGTTGTGTGTCCATAGTTATGACAATAATAGCATTCAATATTCTCATTGAACATAGGAAAGTTGAAGCTTTTACTGGACCGATTTAAACTTTTACAATCCGCACTTTTATGTCCCAAATTATTGCAATTGTAACACACAATATCCAAATCTCTCAAAGGTGCAAAAGGATTTGTTCTCATGAAATTTGGAGCTACTCTCTTCACCATTTTGAAATGAATGAACGTATGACCAAATGCATTGCATCTAAAACAATAACCATAAAATTTAGGGGCATACCAATTATTATACTAAGAAATGTTTTTAGTTGTTTCCACAACAATAGTAGACCTTCTCATTCTTGGGGAAGCAGTATTAACATGTAGGACATCAGAGTTATCCTTTGGGGCAGCAACACTATCTCTTGGGACAACAATATTTTCTCTTATTGTAGCATCAATACCATCTCTTGGGGCAGCATCAATATTATCTCTTGGAGCAACAACATTTTCACTTGTGGCAGTAGTGAAAACAATCTTCCTCTTGGGTTTATCACCCATATTAGAGCTCTCACCATGTTCATAGCCAACACCACTATAATCTTTGATCTTTTTCTTCTTACCAAGTATATCATTTAGAGCATTAGTGTTGCTCTCATTTTTCATTCTCAACTTTAGATCTTCTTGACAAGCTTCTAACTCTTTCCTTAGAGTTACTACCTCTTGTTCCAACTTATGACATTCTTTTTTCTTTGCTTCAACTTCAGATTTCAAAACTTCACCTATTATTTGTGCTTCTTCCAACTGTGTCTTTAGAGTGAAAATAATCTTTTATAACCAGTCTTGTTCTCTTAAGGTACTGTTCTTTAATTTGGCATGTTCTTTCTTCAACTTGTCTAATTCATCAAGAGCACAAATTAGCTCTCCTTAAAGATCAGCCTCAGCATCATCTTCATCTTCCTCATCACTATCAACTATTTTTGTATTTTCTGATTGAGTATTATTTTTTATCTTTGAGGTCTTTTTGTCATTTATAACTTCTTGAGCCATGAAGAGATTAACCTCTTTCTCATCTTCACTAGTGTCTTCAACTGAATCACTTTCATCATCTGATATTTCACTTTCAACAGTGAGAAGACTTCTCTTCCTCTGATAGTTTTTCTTCTTGGATTTGTGGAACTTCTTAAGTCTGAACTTATTAGTTTATTTAATGTTTTCTTCCATTTTCTCATAAGGACACTTAGCAGAAAAATGTCCAATATTGCCACAATTAAAACACTTAAAGGGTAGCTTGTCCGTGTACTTGCCCGATCCTTTCTTCAGTTTCTTGACAAAATTTTCTTTAGCATTGTCAGGATTTTCTTGATCAACAATTGCAACTGCTTCTTTTCCTTTCTTCACCAAGTTGAAGGATGCTTCTCTCTTAGAAGGTTCAACACTCATAGTCCTCATTCCATAGGCTGATAATGAACCAAATAATTCATCCATAGATAAAGTCTTCAAGTCTCTAACTTCTTCTATCGCAGAAACTTTAGTGTCATATTTTGTTGTTAATGACCTTAGAACTTTCTTAACAATTACATTATCTTCAATTTCTTCTCCAAGTCCTCTTACAACATTAATAATCTGATCTACTCTTAGTAATTAATCAACAATATTTTCATCTTCTCTCATCTTCAGACCTTCAAAAAGAGCTCTAAGATTTTGTAACTTAGCTTCCTTCACATTCTCATCACCTTCATAAATCTGTTGTAGCTTATCCCACATTTGTTTTGCAGATTTGTAGTACATAACTTTGAGAAAATCAGTATCAGAAAATCCACTAAGAATAGCATGCTTGGCCTCGGCATTGAACTCATATTCATTTTTAGCATTAGGATCAGTTGGAGGAGTTTGGGGAACATTGTAACCATTTTTGACCATCAACCATACATCACAACCTAAGGAGGACAAGTAGGTTTCCATTCTTCTACTCCAAAAGGCATAGTTAGTGCCATCAAACATAGGTACTTTCACAAAAGCGAATTCATGCTTAGACATTGTGTTCACAAATCAGAATCTACCCAAGCTGAAGAAAGCTTACTAAAAGGGAACCTAATGCTCTGATACCAATTGAAGGAACACAAAGACCATTGAGAGGGGGGGTGAATTAGTGAGCTACAAATTTTAACTTTCTAAGCAATGTGATAGTAAACAGTGAAAGCATAAACCAGGAGAAAAAGAGAGGCAACACAACCAAACACACAAAATGCATCCCACAACACAAGATGTACAGGGAAAAACCCAAGATGGGAAAAAACCTTGGTGAGAATAGTTGTTGGAGACTACTGCTCCAATCTAGCCTCACAATGAAAATGTTTTTGGTTACAAAGTATGGGCGCCAACCCAATGGAACACCAATTCCAAGTTTATGAGCACCAACTCAAAGGAAATTCTACCCCTAATCTGAGCACCCACTCAGATGATTATACAATGAGATATTTTTTATTGCAAATTCAGTATCATGTTGCAAATGAAGTTTTGTAACTCAAATAGATTTCTACACTTATGTTAACTTGTTGTCCTCAAACAACTTTTAGTCTTCTATCACCAACCAACTCTTGCAAGTATTCTTGCACTCACTCTGCAAGACTCTATAATATGCATCTACACAACAAGTCTCTAAAAAACTAACATATTCATTCTCACACTTCTGCAACAAATGAAAACATTCTACACTCAGAAATATGCATACTCTATTTTTACAGAGTCATCTAATCTCTTTTAACACCACTCTACTCTCCACTCACACACACACACACACGAGTAGTCCAACAAATGAATAACAAGCTTTGTTATAAATCACTCTTGTAGAAGCACAAAATTTTGTATCCCTAAACAAATATTCAAATATTTTTGCAAGTTTCTATCAATAACTTTCTAAATTTTTTGTAGCAATTTTCTACAAATATCTAATATATTCCTATAGCAATATGCATGTTGATTCGAGAAATCATATCTCAGTCATCACAACTTTTGAATCCTCCCTAACATTCTTTATCAATCTACAATGATTGCAAAAGATAAAAAACCTAAATCTTATCTTTCCTCTATTCTTCCATCTATAATAAATAGTTTTCTCTAGGGCATCCCTTGAAACCAAAAAGATTTGAATATACAACACTGCTACAGAAGGAAACTTTATCGCTAACCAAAGAATGAATAAAATTTGATATGCATCAAAGGTTTGCTTTTCCCAGACAAATCTAATATCAAATCTGTAATAAATGGAAAACCTAATCTAGGGCATCTGCAAGAGGTATGAAATCCAAACAAAAGGATTTAAAAATATTTTCATTCAATCAATGCTACAAAAGCTTTGCCGCCAAGTAAGGAATAAAATTAGATTTCATTTGAACCATAATATTTGAAGACAAGGGAAAAGATTATAAAATCTAGTGAAAATATGATATAACCGCCTTGCCAAGTGAGGTGTTGTCTTAGGGTTTAAACCACCCTTCCTTGTGTTTGAACAAAGGCTTTGAATTAGGGTTAAGTCAACTACATATTATCCTATAGCTAACAATGACATAACTGAACCAATCACCTTCAACCACGCCAAATAGCACTCTGCACATTCATAAACCCTAGCAAAAAAAACAATGAGTTAATCGGCCAAATCTCCATATAAACACTAAGTCGTCATTAGTCCATATACTATTTTCCACGTACATGCCATGCCAATATTCTCTAAAGCTGTCTTTTTGCATATTTAAATGTTCACTAGCATTGACTTTGATTTAAGTTGTTAAGTCTCTGTCGCTGTGAAGCTATTATCGCATGAAATTCATACTATTGTAGTTGCAAACCATGAGGTTTTTGTAGCTATGCATACAAACCATTGTATACCATGAGTTGACATCAATGGAAATTTTATGCCAACCAACAAAACTCAATTCCAACAATCTGCAATCTAATGCCAACATTTATTACTTGATCTCTTAGTTTGATCCATATTATAATTATCACTAGTGTTGATCATCAAAGCTTGCGCCTCTCCGACAGCCTTATGGGAAATTTAGCAAGTGGGGGATCAATTTGCACCTCACTGAATAACCTCTGCTATTTTTATAGAAAGTCATATCTTCTTTGTGTTGGGGGAAAAGATAGAAGGAAATGCAAATAAAACATGAAAATGGTGATGCGCCAAAGCTTTTACAACATTTCAAACCTCAACTTATTTCCTATGAATGATATAGTAGACATGGAATGCCATAGACCCTTCATTGTTGGGAAGAGAACGAGCAAAAAAGGCTTAGTATAAGCATAGTGTAGTCTTTCAAATCTCCCTATGGGAAGCACCCATTAAGGTCCAATCAAACATAGGAAAACTCTTCAAGTTAACAGAAATATCCAAAAAATTATAGAAACCCTTTCTCCCTTTACAACATAATATGAAAAATAACGACCTTTACAAAAAATGGAAAAGTTCAACAGACATAATCTAATTTCCGAAAGCTATCATTCAACATAGAAGCTTAACAACATGGAAATTAGCTACTCGAACTATCAAAATAAGCTTAGCACAATGTTTTTAACATGAACGAAAACATAAAGAAGGAATTTGACAAAGGCCATAACATGCACAGTTTCAAAGATTTCTTCTAAACAAATCAAACTTCAATATCAAATGAACTAAAAAACAAAGGTCAGATGCCAATCTGATGATTGTTTGAGTTAAAATATAACATTCCAGAGAATAGCAGTGTTCTATAAAACTTTCTACTTCTGAAAACATATAAACTCCCTACTAGATCTATCTACTTCGAAAATGTTTTCAAAGTAACCTTTTTCTAACTTTTTTGCTTATGTTGCCAACCCCTATTTATAACCTAAAGAAGAGAACACCACCACCAACATTCTAGAAGCAGAAACTGCCAAGTGCTTGCACCTAATAGTCCATGATTCGATCTTAGATCTTGATTAGATCACAACAATCTTTTCTCATGAATTCCCAACTGCTTTATTAATGGATTTTAGATATTTAGCAAAGATTGTAGTCAAAAGAAAATCAGATCTAACATATCCTGGAAAAAATATGATCAATCAATCATATAGATTGATGGAATTGACTAGAAGGTTCTACCCTAAAGACAAGACACCCACTACTATTCTGACAAACTCTGCCCAAAAAGATAATTTCACAAAACAAAATTGCTCGAACGAATAGATGATGTGTCGAGTAGGCATGCAATCTCATATTTATGAGAATGGATTTGAAGAAAATCTCCACCAAGCAGGCACGTGTCTCGGCTCGTGCCCGAAAGGAAAGCGATATAAAAAATCCACGCAATCACCACGTGGTGCCTTGTGTGTATTTTAGAGCAATCTTCTCTTCATTAAGTGTGGACTTCTCTCGAAGCTAAAAAAGGTAAAAAAAAGATCAAAAAGAAAAAATTCTTTATAGTTCTGGCGACTCATAGGGGGCCTTCACTTGCAGAGGCGTGAACCTAGAGCTCTGGAAACTCTTAGAGTTTGAGGAAGGCAGAGTGTTGTACTTCCCAATCCAAATCAGTGGGATGGATGACAGTGTGGAGAATCTCGTATCTTGATCCAACTCAAAAAACTCTTTAAAAGAAACACCTCCCCACCTTGATGAAACAACCCCAATGTGGTAATAGAGTTGAGAAAGGGGAAGGATCTCTTTCTCAATTTCGTCAACAGTGGGTGACAAGCTTATACCTGGGAGTTTTGTAGAAGTATAGACCTTGTTCCTAATTGCATCCATGATCTGTTCAATTGATATCACTCCTCCATTTGGTGAGAAAAGGGCGGGCAATCCAAAATCAAGTAGAACATTGAAATCCTTTTTTATCTCACTGACTTTTCTATTCAACACTACCTGGTGTTCTTTGATTTTTGCCACAACCTTATAGCATTTGAAAAATTCACTTGCTTTCTTTAAGGCATCCCTCCGATCAGAAATTCCTACGCATCTTAAAGCTTCTTCAATGACTTTGCATAACCTGGAAATCGGGTTTTTTGATTCTGCAGCCTGTGGAGCATAAATTTGTAGAATTTGGTTGACCATCTGGCCAACCTTCTCATCTAATTCTCGAGCATCCCTTAGAAATTGAAAGACTAGTTTTAGAGAAACAACTGTAACTATGATCATTTCCCAATGCATAGATATTAGTCTTTTCAATATCGAGAGGATCCTGGATCCTTGCACTGCATCCAATTCCTGATGGAATTGGGATCCCCTTGCCTTCATATTCTCCTCCATCTTGTTCTTCTCCTAGAGGGTGTTTGTTAGTTTGGAGCTCAACCTTTTAACCTCTTGATCACGAGCTTGCAAGATGGACTTGATCTCATGTTTCTCTTGCTTTTCCCTCTCTATTTCTGCCTGGGCCTTTCATAGATTCTCGGAAGCTTGAGATTGGACACTATCCAATTCTTCCTGTATGTTCTCTTGAATACATTGGTATTTTGCATTTGTCTATCGTTCAGTAACAAGCTCCACCCTTAACATTTCTATTTTGACATGAAGCCAACTCTGTTCATTTTAGGCCTCCTTGAGCAACTTAGTTGCTTCCCCCTATTGATCTTGTATTTGACTTATGCGAGCCATTTCCACCTCCTCTTGATTTTCACCTGCAATCTGCTTACTATGTCTTTTACATTTACCAACTATGCCTCGCGCTTCTTTAATTTCTTGTCCAACTTCTCATAATCAGTATAGACCACTTTCTGGGTGGCTTTAACCAGAACCACTTTTTCGTGCGAGCGAGTTTCACATAAATCTAGGCCCATAGCTCTAATGTCATAATCTTCCATCTGCATTTCTCCCTCTAGCTTGGATATTAGTGGCTTCATGGTAGTAATCAATAGGGAATTATGTTCTTCATTGAAACAAGCCTCAATCTTCTTAGTAGTTGGTTGTGTTGTGACTTTTATCTGCAGTTTCTATTTTCTAGCCTATCAAGCTATATTTGTTGCATCGAAATGACCTTAGAGACTCTGTGGGGTGTCAATGCTTTATGTAGCAATAGAAGCACCTGGAGGGAGACTGAATAGGGTGATGAAACGAGAAGCCTTAGCTGTGTGGGATTGTGGAGAGGCGAAGGGGAGCGTTATCATAGAAAATGGTGGGATACTATATGGAGACTATAGAGGGGGAACACCCATCGGAGTGAAAGGGGAAGTGGGCAGAAAAATTGTCATTTTCCCAAAAGTAGATGGATTCAATTAAATTGGCAACATGGACTCTTTAGCTTTTTCAATGGGGCCCCTTGACAAGGCAATTAAAGAATCAATCATGGCTGACGTGGATGATGCTTGCTCGACATGTGGGGTTTCCTCACAAGGTTCATTGTTGAATATGGAAGGGGGTTCATTTAGAATGAAACGATCAAAATATGTGGATGGAGGATTGTTTTCCACAGACGGGGGTGAAGGAATGACCAAAGATGCAGAGGTAGAAAGAAGAGGGGGAGCAAAACTTACCTGGGCTATTGAAGATGAATATCTTGAAGGAGCGAACTCCACTTCTTCCTCTCCTCTGGCTAGTGCACTGGGTCCACCTAGGTCCTGGACTCATCTCCTCTTTGTATGAGTGGAACTGATAGATTCAGATCCCCTGACGACCGATCCCGCTAAAACTTGGCCTTCTATAGCCACGGCGGACCTCTTTGGGGACCTTCAGGTCCTCTTTCCCTTTTGTTGAGTGTTGATGGAGGATGTGACCTGTGAGTCCTTCCGTTTTGACCCCTTTCCTTTGTCAGGCTTCTAAGGCTGGGAAGTGTATAGTGTAAGCTCTCCCTATTCAATCTCTTGATCGGTCTTAGGATACTATCCTTAGTGTCAGCCTCTTTATGTAAAATTTCATCAAAATTTTCATCATGTGGCTAGAGATCCCCATACATGGCATTGAGGCTCTTCATTTCCTATCGGAACCTCCAAAAATCTGCCCTCTTTCTCTCCAACCACCCTAGTCACTTCAATTGTGTACTAAGAGACTTGCCCATCGGAAGGCTTGGCTGATACTCCACCATCTTGACATAAAATTCAATCCATGATGGTCAGTCAAATGGTATGTAGGCTAAGTCAATGTACAATTATGACCTTTCTTCAGTCGAGTTCTTTCTTGATTCAAAATACTCCCAAATCTCATGCCTCATAGTTGGGAGGTGCTTTTATCAGGTTGTAGTTCCATGCATCACAAATGAGAACTAGGCCCAAGTGCACCAATTTTTTCATAAGCACCTCTTGCACCTTCCTTTTTTATTAGTGTCACCTGACTATTGGCAATGGCGAGGGGATTCGAATAAAGCCCTATCTTGTGCCTTCTGATGCCATAGGCATTGTCGGCAATAGTTACTTGACGACATGCCTCTAAAGCAAAAACCCTATTTGTTACAAATTCGGGGAGCCTGAAAGGCTCCTTAATGAAACCATGAAATTCGATGAATGTGAATTCATCTCCTAGAAAATAATTCACTAGGGTCTATGATATTTTTATCCATTGCAAGAATTCAGGAGAGAAAAACCCTGGAGGGCGTGGGGACAAGTTTACAAGCACTGGCTTCATAAAATAATCCATAAACAAGTAATAATCCCATGCCTTTGAAAGCACATGGGTCCAAACCGAAATCAGTTGGTATGAACCCTTTACATCAAACCTAAACAGTGAAAAGTACCTTTCGAGGAACTGAGAGTTTTGGTGTAATATCAAATGCACCAGAAAAGAAGAGTACCTGAACTTGCATTTAGTGCCATAATTCCTCAACTGTTCCAACATCTTTTCAGCTATTATTTCTATGAAATCATAATATTTCTAGCTGTTTTCCCTCTTGAGCATAAAGGCCATGCCCATCTGAAAAGGATAAACCTTTTTATCATCATCATAGTTGTAGATATAGGCCAACATTGCAAAAATGGTCTGAAGATTTGTTTTGAATTTCTCGCGTGGTATAGGGAAGGGGAGTTGACCTCCTTCCAAATTCTCCTTAGTTTCATCTTCATAAAAATCCAATTGTTTAGTTCTAGTGTTCTAGAAATCTTCCATCACTTCCTTTTCAAAAGTCTTAGCGCCCCAGTTTGCAAGGATACATAACATATCCCGGATGGTTGTTGCATTGATTGTAATCCTTATTCTACCACCGACTATAACCCCTATTTCCTTGTCAAACCTCTTGGAACATGTATCTATTAGCTCTAGGAATGGGTGTACAACAAGAAACATGAATTGTGGAAAACCACAATTCCAGAGTCGTGATGCAAAACCTTCAACTTCCCCATGTTTGATCATTATTTGAAATGCCCCTTCCCTATGGATTTTAGGGTTTTCCACCACCTTTGGGTCAAAAATGTTGTCTACAAAATCTAGCATCACCTCCTTCTTAACATGGTCGCCTACCTATACCAGTTTGGTATGGGAAAAACACCATTCTTCTGGTGCTAGAGCATTGGCAAACGATTCTCTCCCAAAAATGTTGACATAACCTAGTTTTTTAGATGAGGGTCCAACCTTTCTACCCGAATTCAATGTTTTCGCCATTTTTGTACTAAAAATTTGTAGAGAACTTCCTCAAAGAAATGATTACTTGTGTTTTGTTACTAAACAACAATTTATTTTGGGTGCATTCAATTATTCTTGCACGTACATGCATTAAGGCACTGTCATTACCTTTGGCTTACTAAATGCTGCCACCAAGATGATACATGTGGATTTGGGATTTGTATCCCTCGAGAATGCCAAATTCACCGTGAGAATGTAATCAGTATATTCTCCTCGCCAACCTTCTCCTCGCTACCCTTTTCAAAAATAAGCTTTATGTTTTCTGGAAAGAATGCTCTTAGCCATGGGGAGTGTGCTTAAGTGGTGTAAAGTACTCCAAAAAGATGTGCATTTTTAATTTGTTAGGACTTAGTTCATTAATCAATGTCTTTTCGCATAAACAAGCAACTTGGCGTTGACGACGATAATGAACACATGTTAGTGATTAGCATACGCAAGCATTTACTCCCAATTCCCAAATTTATTTCTCTAGGCTTGATAACAGATTTTTCGTATAATTCGTCTCTTGCCTTTTTTTTGCTTTGATATTTTTCGTTGTTGTCCAGTGAGAGATGGATTTTCCATTGGTCGATTTCACCGACATTCCTTTTTCTATAAATAGCTATGCCACCTTAGTGAAATATTCACTTTAAAAGCTCTTTTAGTTAGCAATATTTCCTAGTTGTATCCCATTCTACTAGCTTTATCCTGTTTGCTATCATGTTGTTTGGCTTAGGCACTCCCATTCGGCTCCTGGCATGAAGGCCACAATACTCCTTCATGGGAGAAATTACCAATGACTGAATTAAACACCTGGTGAGGAAGAACGATCGCCTTACTGTGGTGGCATTCAAGTGGGTGTTCAACAAGGACTATGTGAAGGACGAGAACCAACTGTGATGTAACTCCAATGTCATCTCCCGCTTTGTGGCCTCTCTTCTCAACTTAGATATATCCAAGCCTTGGATAATTGAGCTATGCCATGCCATGTTTGACTCTCTATATTTGGATGGGCTCGGTGAAATTGTGCAAGTGGCCATCCCTGGTGGTGGTATTTTGAACACCATGGACCTCCATAGGCACGTCGACTATGGGGAAGACATGGTGTGGCTACCTCTCCTTACTGATTTGTGAACCATGGATCTCGAGAGGCATCGCTCGCTGTCTCATGCTACGACTTCCTTCCTTTTGAGGGAGTTTGGTGTGGAGCACATTCCTAGGCTCGAATAGAAAAAGTATTTTGAATTTTTGGTTTATATTCATGGGAACGAGGACTGAGGTCCTTGGTGTAACGAGCCTACGCGTGTTGTGTGTTGACCCCCCTTTTCCATCCTGTTGAAGAAGAAGAAGAACCCGACGAAGTGCCATTTTGACTACCTAGCAACATCTTGGATGCTTTAAATTCACTATCTTTTTTGAGCGTGCATCCTTCTTTTGCCTTTCTACACTCTACTTTTTTAGGTTTGCTTGAGAAAGCATCTTGAAGCCTTAGGCTCATATTACATTGTAAATTTTTAATGAACATAATATATAATACGCTTCTTCTTTTTCCTATGTTATTATCATGCCTTTATTCGCAAAACTAATCATAGTTTACAAAAAATTTACATATGGTACAAAACTATGATTTTTTTTTTAAAAGAAATTGCGATGGAACAATTTTAAATGAATACTGTTTACCAATATATCCAAAATGTTTCCATCCATGTCTTCTATCTCATATGCATTATTTTCTTTGCACGTGTAAATGTGGAAGGAACCCTTCCATAGGGCTTCAAATTTTGCATGTTGCCCTAGTTTTGTAGCACACTCATCATACTTTAGCACCAAGCTCCCCTCCCAAAAATCTGGGTCAAAGGCCCTTTTTTCGAACCATTGTTTTACTATCTGTTGGCAACTGATCATGGCTTCATAGGACTTTTCCCTTTTTTCTTCAAGGTTTAGGAGTTCTTCCAACCTTACTTCCATTCTGCTACTTTGTTTGACTTCCAAATCCTTTAACAATTGTAATGTTGGAATCTCTATAGAAACAGGTAAAACCACCTCCTTTCCATATAATAGCTCATAAGGAGAGGCCTTTAAGATTTGTTTGGGCGTAATTCTGTCAACCCATAGATCAGCTCGTAGGTGTTGTGCCACTCCCTTTGTCTTTCTGACCCAATGCGTTTGATTAACCTAATTATGTTTTTGTTGGTCGATTCTGCTAGCCCAGTTCCTTGCAAGTAGTAATTCAATGAAGTCTTGAGGTATACCCCATGCTTGAGAGCGAAATCTGACATCCAGAACCCACAAAAGCTTACATGTTATCGAATATGACAATTTTTGGTGAACCAAACCTTGCTACCAGCTCCTCGAGAAAATTAACAATTTCAATTTCTGTAGCATTTTTTAAAGCAACTCCCTCCATCCATCTTGTGAAATAGTCGATTGCCTTAAGTATCCAATTATGGCTTGCACTAGAAATAGGATTTATCATTATGATGAAATTCAAACCCCATTCAACAAAGGGTTCTTTAGTTACAATCAGGCTTAGGGCGCTTGTCGACAAAATATTGGCACTGAGTACATCTTCACACTAGATGGTGTGCCTCAGAGAACATGGAAGGCCAGTAATATCTTTCCCACATTATCTTCAAAGCAGTAGTCTTGACAAAGAAATGTCCACCCTTAGGACTACTATGAAATTCATTTAAAACTCTTTCCACCTATGGCTTACCTAAGCATCGAAGCAGGACGCCATCATAATTTATTTTGAACAAAATACCCCCAATTAGTACATACCTGGTGCCTTGTAGTCGGTAGTATCGCCTCTTGTGAGGTGAGATGTTGATCGGGTACTACCCTTTTTGCATACATTGTGTCCAATCAGCCACCCACGACTCGTTGGACTCCAATTGGTTTGTGTAAGCTTCCTCGGTCTCTTCCCTCTCCAAAGAGCTTAACTCTTGCACAATGTATTCGCACAAACCTCTTCCCTAAACCAACTTGTTTGGTCTAATATCTACATCATATTCTAGGATCTTGGTGATCTAGTTGGACCTATTTTCATTTATTTCGCCCTTAGTGATATACTCTTGAACACTGGGATGGGCAATGAGAATGGTGATTTTGTTGGCCGACACCAGGTGTCAAAATTTCTTCAGGCTTTTAACAATAGAAAAATACTGTTTCTCAAAAAATTTGTACCTGGCCTCATATCCTTTGAGAGTCCTAGAGTGGAATGCGATGGGATGCTCTTTGCTATTATCTTCATCCTTTTGAGTGAAAACCAAAGCTATGTTGTGTTGGCCACTATAGATGTAGAGAAATAAATCCTTCGAGAAGTTCGAGTTAGCTAATACTAGGGCCGCAGAGATGGATGCCTTTATTCATTCAAAATTTGTCTTACCTTCGGAGGTCTATTTGAACATTAGATTCTTTTTTAACATCAGCATGATAGGTCTCGCGATGCCCACAAAATCTAAAATGAATCGGCTAACAAAATTAATCTTCCCCAAAAAAGACTGTAGCCCCTTCTGGTTGACTGGAAGAGGTAGCTCCAGTATAGATTTCACCCTTTCGGGATCTATCACTATTCCTTCCTTTCATACCACAAAACCAAGTAGCTTTCCTTGAGGCACCCCAAAAAAACATTTTTTGGGATTTAAGGAAATCCCAAACTATTGACATTTCTAGAAAACCTTTTCCAGATGATCAAAGTGATCATCCTTTGATTTTGAAAAAACTGTTAGGTAATCCAAATATATTAGAATAATCTAATTAATTAAACCTTTGAAAGCAATATCAATTTCTCGCTGAAAAAGTCACACTAGCATTAGAGAGTCTGAAGGGAATTTTTGAATATGTGAATGTTCCCCACTTAGTAGTGAACGTTGTTTTATGTTGATCTCCTTTGTTGACATAGACTTGGTTATAACCCAAAAAACCATCGAGTAATGAAAACATTTCTAATCCGGCCACAGTCTGCAGGATCTACTCCATTGATGGCAAATGATAGTGATATTTTAGCGAGGCTTTGTTTAAATCCCTAAAATCCACACAGAGTTGAATATCGCCATTCTTTTTTTGAATTGGCACAAGATCAGACACCAAAGTAGAATTCTTAATTAGATATATGATTCTTGATTCAATTAATTTGGTGAGCTCTTGTGCCATCAATGCTTTGACCTTTGGATTGACTGGCCTTTTCTTTTTTCAGATGGGCTTCGAGCCTTTGGCTAAGTCAATAGCATGTTGAATTATGTTGAGATTGTATCCTCTAAGATCATCATAGGTCCAAGCTACAACCCCGTTGTATCTAGAACATAGCCCTTTTAATCTCTCTTTGTCCTTTTGTGGAACGCCCCTTTCAACCTTTAATTTTCTGTTGTTTTCGACATTGAGATCTTCATAGTCTTTCTCATCAGCAATGAACCTTTGTTTGCTATTTCTCGCATCCTCGCAGTCGAAAAATATTTTCAAGAGAGATTAAACCTTGAGGGAGCTTATTTCCTTTTAACTAGATCACTTTCCCTTCAGAGGGCTCTGCTTCACAGTGTGAGTGGTTGGGAGCTTTTGCTGATTTTTGTAAAAAAATGGTGATCTGAACATCATCCTCAAACACCTACAAGTTCTGATCATTGTCAGGAATTTCTATTCAGACGATGATCTGTACTGCATTCTACTTCATTGCTAAATCAAAAATTGGCTCAAATTGCAAACCAATTGAATCCATCCAATCAACAACATCATTCTAGGAACTTGGGATAACCTGAATGTTAAAATCCTCAAAATTCTCAATCAGATCCCATATTTTGTATCTATACGACTTCATTCTTATATTTTGACAGCCACCTATCCACGAACTTGACTTACAACCAACTCTGAATCTTTGAATGCTTGTATTCTCCTTATGCCCATCTGTTATATGAGGAACAAACCATGGACCAAGGCTTCATATTTCGCATCATTATTCAAGCATGGGAACTGGAAATGAAAAGCTTTGAGGGTCTCTGAACCTGTCGGGGATACTAGTTAGACATCTACTCTAGAATTAGCTTTGCATTTGGCACCATCAAAATATAATTCCCATAGATTGTTGTCACCTAGACAATTATGCTCTTCCTGTTCCTTTACCAATTTTGGAAAGACTTGGTCATTGTCAAAGATCACATAGGTACCTAACCCAGTCGCATGAAAGTTTTCAAACGGGTCGAAGTCAATAAATTGGTTGAGGAGGACCTCTTCTTCAGGGGTTTGATCGCTCGTTTCTTCCTCATCTTCTAACATTTCTACATAATACCTCTCCCTTTTTGAGAAGGAGGTATGCATTGCTTCAAACCATAGGACTGCATTATCCACTATGTGTTTCAGATGCAAGGATTCTAATAGGATCTTCATCTTTTCCCCATGCTTGGTTCACAATATTAGGTGAGACCAATTGAGCACTAAATATCCACCAAGCTATGATGTAAAGTTCCTTGAAAGGAACATCCTGAATACTAGGGGGATGTCTATCACAACTACTTCTTGCGTGATCATTTGGCTTGGACATGAGAAGAGGGTCATAGATAGATCCTTGATGCAACTAATAGTTGAAACTTTCTTCCCATCTAATTGCATGATTCCTTTCTCAAGAGGCTCATACTTGAGTTTTAGGGCATCAACCACTTGTTTAGGCATGACCGTTGTACTAGCTCCTGAATCAATCATGTTATTATGCAAAAGCTTATCTCCCACAATAAGTGTTAAGAAGAAAGGTGTGGGATTTAGCCTGCTTACCTCTTTCTCCTTTGCATTGTCCATGACATTCACATAAGCCACATCTCTTGAAGGTTGGGGTTCCAGTGTGAGCCCTTTGTCTTTAACTTGATCACACAATAGAGTCGCATCCATCCACGGTATTTGTTCTTCCTTCTTTAACACTTCTTGGAGCAACGTCTTTTGTTTAGGAATGGATATTATGTCCCACAGAGATACATTAGCAAGCCCCATCTTTAATTTTTGGACCACATTGAGTGTTCTGACTAGTGGGGTCTTGGGTTTGAACAATGGTATCTCTCTCATCTTCGGGAGGAGTCGATTCGACGTGAGTGGACTCAGTGCTTTGTTCATCTCTAGGACTGGTAATGGAAAAGCTTGTGATTGTTGAGTAGGTTGGGAAATGACCTGTGGAGCTTTCTTTTCTTGCGGCTATGGTTGATGTAGTTGTAGATGTAGTGGAGCTTGTTGCATGTATTCTCCAGTGGGCCTTCTTTTAGACCTCATGTTGTAGTCTAACTATACTTGTGGGGCACTAGTCGTCGGAGCATCATTTGCAAATAGTGTGTCCTCTTCCTCCATCCATGAGAAAAGCGCTTGGTTTGGTGTGATATCTAGTTCTTGTTCTAAAGATATTCCTTGTGTTTGTGCTCTGAAGCAGGCATTCTCCATTTCGGGAGACTAATACTCTTTCATGCTTTAGAAAATGCCCTAGCTTCTCTGCTGCACTATTTTATGTTGGAGATTTCCCCTTAGACAGTTTTGGGGCATATGACTATCATTACGTGGGAAGCACCATGCATTCTCATCCTCCACAAAGTTGTTCTAGCTTGGGACTAATCTTTACTTGGACTGCTCTTGACAACTTGAAGTTGCATGGTAACCGAGACTATATGTTTTGTGGATGCCAGTTGCTTACCTCCTCTTTTGAGGCTCCCTGGTATGTGTTATGTTCATAATATGGCCTTCCTCCTTGATAGGTCTATGTGGCTTTCTTCGGAGGTGTTTCTTTTTATCGTCAGATGAGGACTAGCTCATTAGCATAGGACCGCATGAGACTCTTCATATCATTGATGTTTGCCGCTAGTGAAGAGGAGCCCGAGATGCTTGGTTGCATAGCGAGATATATGTACATGGATGGTGCTATAGCTGATGTGGTTGCTTGTGGAGCGGAACTGCTCAGAGTGATTTCTTCTTGGGGGCCATCAGAGATTTTTGCAAACACGACCATCGACGGGTGTGGTGGAAGCTTCCCAGTGTCGATCATACTATTCTCTGCATGCATAGCCAAACCATATGCGTCAGGCATAATATCTAGGTTATCATAACTGCAATATCCAAATTGAAAGCTTTTAGGTAAAACATAAATGCCATCACGGTTGGAGGCCTAGCGGTGACAAGAATTCTTTGCTAGATTTTGTGGATCCTGGTATTAAAGTCACTCATGGCCTCTTGCGAGGCCCTTTTTACACTAATTAATTAGATTTGGAACAGTGCTTAACTTGGATCTTGAATGCTACATCACAAAATTAGCTCAACAACATGCTTGATGCATTATTCCTTTGATATGATGATGGATCTTGAATTACTGCAATTATCTTCTTCAAATCTACCTTTGAATGCTCTTGAAATGCTCTTGAATGTTCTTGAATGCTCTTGTGAACTCTTATGAAAGTACTCTTGATTTATTATGAAATTCTATCTTGTTAGATGTTGAAATGATGAAATAACCTTGTATTTATACTTGTTTATGCCAAATTTTCCAAAATTACAACACTACAAGCCAACATTAGATCTAGGATAATAAAATCCTGCTTAGAATTTGATTCAAAATAGGTCCTGGTTAAAGAGGAACTTATACGCCAGTTGTGGCATATGAGTCCCAATAGTTAAAACTCGAGACACAAATTTCTAGGAGCGTCTTGTTCAATGTGCAAATTGAAATATGGTCCCAAGACCTAGGTGGGACTCATATGCCCAAGGTGGTGTATGTGTCCCAGATCACCAAATCTGGAACACATGACCCAAAACATTGAATTATGATTGGTTATTTGTTGAGTTTTGGGATTATCCATAGAAAGATGCAATTAATAAGGCTTGTGGATGCAAAATGGGACTGATTAGAGCATAAAGAATCCAAATTAATTAATAAATCCCTAGATTAGAGTGAAAGTGTAAAGATACACTTTACAACACCCTAAATAAAGCACAATTAGGCCCATTTAGTTTAAGAGGGCCCTAAACTTAATGTGAATGTGTAAAACACATTACAACACTAAATTAAGGCAACATAAGGCTCCATTTGATATTAATCATTCCCAAATTAAGTGTGAGAAAGGGATACTTTTTCCTACACTACAACACAAATAACAAAAAATGATTCATATGAGATGGTAGTATTATGATATTATTTTTAAAGTCATTCAAGCACTATTATGTTACCAAAATTTAGAGAGATTAGAATACTTTCAATGTAACTATTTTAAGGATTAATATAGGCTTGGGTCTCTTTGGGTGTGGATATTTTACCCACAAGGGTACTTCTCCATGTAAATACTTTGTTATGGTTTTTATTTTATTTCATTTCTAGTTTCCATTTAGTATTATGGTCTATGATGATTAATTAAATTAGATGTGTGCTAAGAACACCACTAATTATTTATTGTTTGACCCCATTTGTAATATTTGGTAAATTATAGTTATAATCGGATTGCTTAGAGAGAGGGAAACTTCTTTTATACTATCTTATTGGTTTATTTTTCTGTTAAAACATAGAAAAAGGTGAGACCCTAGAAATTCCACTTTAGGGTTTAGGCACTTTTCCTAAATATTTCATTAGAGATTTGAGGTAGTGAAGGTTTGATGGGTTTGGAAAAGATATAAGATTGACTTAATTAACAACCTAATAGGTGAGTCAATATTCCCTTTACCAAATCTAGAATGGACCTAAGGATGAAAAGTAGTAGTTCAATTGACTTAATGATGCAAATTAATGTTCTAATACAAATACTACAGATTTGAGAAGTCATAGACAAAAACATACTATAGAAATGGACTAATCGGGACAATGTGCAGTTGTGATATAAATTTTGAGTTGAAAATGTTGGACATAGGTGCCCCAAGCACCACTATCCTTGTAGGGATAATTTAGATCTGATTTCATAGTCCCCTGGTTCCAAATAAGGGCTTTTGTTCTCCACTTGTCACACTGTCAGATGTTTCTATAACCGAGTTTTTGTGAGTTGTCAATGTGTAAGGTTTTGATTACAATAGTGGATAATTAAACTTCAAACTTCTTCCAATCTTCTTTAGACCTTAAACCTGCACATTCAAAGAGAGAAGAATGGTTGTGCTATTTAGGGGCTTGCCTCAGTCAAACCCTATGTTAGTGTTTCCACTTCCACAATGACAATACCAATGATAAATGGATAACTAATAGAAAGGAATGATGAATCCATAAAATGTTGCAAGTCACCACCCTTTGATGGCTTCCTTGGAAGACTGAAATCATACACATCTCCTCAAGGCTTGAATCTTGCTTGCTTGAATTTCTTGAAGGCCTACAAGGGTTAGATCTCACAAACAATCTAAAAACATAAACATGAATACACACTCACACACACTTTGACATGATGTTTCAATCTTGAATTGCTACAATAAATCATCTAATGGTTGCTCTTGACTTGCTTGATAATGCTCTTGATAATACTTGATCATAATTTTTTCCAATAATTTTTGGATGTCTTTCAAATGATGTAATAAATAGGTATTGATATGCAATTATTCTAATTTCTTAAAAATTAAATCCAATAGCCAACTTTAGATGTTTGAATTTTAAATAGTAAATTTTTGACACCAACATATTTGAATTTGGAGCCAAAATAGGGGGACATATGTGCCCTAGGCACTAATGTCCCAAAACTATTTTCCAGAAATTAAGGAGTCGGGGACAAAGTATTAAATAAATGCATTTGGTTTGTACTTACAAATTATAAGAAATAGATGAAATGGGCCACATAATGCATAATTTAGGAAATTAAATTTTCAATTAGGTCCATGCACTTAGGGAGAGCAATTAACATAGTGTGAAATTGTCAATGGTGACAATTTACAATGCTACAACTATAGAGGTACTTTGTTGTATTTTCATATATATATATTCATATTTTCAGTTATAGAAATTATGGAGCTAGCTCATCCTGATTGGAAATTGAAAAGTTCAATGGCTTAGTTATTCAAAATTTGAAGATAATTATGGAGGATCTCTCAGAAGAAAGAAATAAAAACATTTCTATGATAAGTGAAAATAAATAGAAAAATTATCTTAAAAATGAGATAAACTTGAAAAAATGCCTATGGCACTATATAATTATGTTTTTATAATTATATTATTTTTAATGTTTATAAAAAATCTAATGCATATAATTTGTGGAAAAGAATAAGAGAGATTTACTAAACTAAGTGTTCTATGAATAAATTATTTTTTAATCAAAATAATTTGTTTTATTGAAAATTGAGATATGGAGACTTGATTGTAGAATATTTGAATGCATTTAATCTAATCTTGGGTAGATTATAATCAATACATGTGAAGAAAGAGGAAGAGGATAAGTGTATTTTTGTTATTATGTTCATTGCTTGAATCTTGGGATAGTATAATATTTGCTCTAATTATTTCTATGAAAGATCCTATAATGGACAATCTTGTTGCTACCTTACTCATAGATGAAATTAGAATAAAGTATATGGATGATGATTCTAGTGATCCATTGTACATGCAAACAAGCCATATGAATAAAATGATATCAATACAAATCTTGACACTTAATATTCATATTTAATCTAATCTACAATATTACAATTATGGGTTTAACAATAGCTTATACAACATAAGCATAATATCAACCACCAATCCTACTTTATGTGCTCAAAGAAATTATTTATAGGATATAAATACCTAATATTTGAGACTTTAAAATAATAATTTTTTAATCCCAAAAAGAGTTTATTGAAACAAAATGCTTAAATGTTACTAAAAAGATAGAAATACAAAATATAAGGAAATGCATATATAGAGAAAATCCTTGAAATTTTAGTGTCATGGATAAGTTGTACAAATGACGTGTTTAATA
The DNA here is from genome assembly GCA_007258455.2 of Sequoia sempervirens. Lineage (NCBI taxonomy): Eukaryota > Viridiplantae > Streptophyta > Pinopsida > Cupressales > Cupressaceae > Sequoia > Sequoia sempervirens. The sequence goes on from VDFB02072274.1 coordinate 67,518,440, forward strand.
GGAAAATCAATTGTTATATTATCAAGGGTAAATAGTTTAAATTATTTGACTAAATTTTTAACATATTGGGCATAGTTTTATGATGGTTCAACCATCACTAATGATGCAACCACAATATGAAGGTCTAAAGAAGGCTTTTCTAACTATGAAAACCCCACAATAGGAAAGAACAAATAGAAACAAACACCAAAAATACTACCAAAAATATCTTGGGAAAACACTTGAGAGGTAAAAAAACATACCCTCCAAAAGATCCTTCAACTTATATTAAATTCTCATAGAAATTACAATATGCCACAATGTAGTCACATCATGTTTTCTAGCACAAACAACACATATCAATCACATGGACCCAATGCATGGGTTGCACAAAATCCCAAGTATAATTGATTTTTATTATCACTATAAAACTTCATTCCTACATTTTTAATTTCTCAAATGGCACATCATATCATACTCTTATTAGTAAAATTGCTTCCCAATTATTGAATCCTTATTGTTGCACTTACCTTCTATGCCTATATTCCATCCTCACCTCCTCTTTCTTGCTTTCAAATGAATTGAAAACATACACATGTACACACATTTACAAACACACACACACACACACACACACACACATGTACCTCAAATTTCAACATGGTATGTGTTTTCCTCAAGGTGACACAAAACTCAAAACCACATGAAACACATCACCAAATACAAATAACTAACTTAAAATTTGCAATAGTTGCACAATGGAGAATCTCTTTTTGACACATAGTAGACCTTTCCAATGGTTATCAAAAACTTTTCAAACATTCATCTTTGTCACAAACCCCAAATTAGACGTTTTATAAAATAGAAACAATTCCCACAACACATGTTACAAACCCATAATTATTATGTGAACCAAATTATTAACTTACACTTATCTAGTGGAACTAAAATATTAACTAAAGATTTAAAATCCATATACATAAATCTTACCACAAAAATATCTAATTCTTTGATATGGTGAAATTTTCTATCTTTCACCACCACAACCTGTTAATAACACACAAATTATTATTGTATGGTCCATCACTTTCTCTTAGTGGCTTTAACTTGTGATTTTATCCATCCTTCAAGATCAAATAGGTGTTATCCTTTTCATAATACACTACTTCTCTATCAAATTACCATGGTCTTGCTAAGTGTAAATGTCACACATCCATTGGAATAATTTCACACAACACATCCTCACATGGTATGATCTTATATTGAATCTTACCCAACATCATTCCTCCACAAAGATCCAATCCCCATGCTACATCCAACTAATCTAGTATGGGTGTGGATATCTCATCCTCCTTAACCACAACTTGTTAATCATCTCCATAGAAACTAAATTGTCCATGTTACTATTATTAATCACCACATTATGGCATTTACCTACAACCTTGCACTAGTTTCTAAACAAAATATTTCTTTGTGTTAGCTCACCCTTCCCGTTGCATCTTATAGCTCTCCATGAAGGTAATGATTTTCTACACTCAAGATAACTCTCTAAATTAGGTGACATTCCACTACCAAATTCAACTCTTGTGCTATCTCTTTTCATCTTCCTAAACACTCAAATACTCCATGTCCTTTCTTGAAACACCTAAAAGAGGTTCCTCAAAAGTACTTCTTCATTTTCCTCTCATATCCTCTTCCACCTTGCTAATAATATCATCCATAACCCTCCTAAGATGAGCTCTATTATTAGTATCATTTACTCTTTCATATTTTTAGTAAATTCAATCACCCTCTCCACCTTTACAATAGTTCTTATAGTCATCTCCCTTGTTTCCATGATGGTTCATATCATCTCCTTTCTCTTTATGGGAGGGAATTTTTCCTTCTCTTTTTTTATGGTATTGGTTACCTCTTTCTTGACCTCTCAATATTGATCCTATATTACCACATGTTGTATTTATACCTTGGTTCTTCTCCTCTCTTCCTCTTTGATAGTTTTTTTCATTCTTCAACTTCTAGTTCAACTTCTTCTCTATTGTGATAGAGAACTATTAGACCTCCTCTATTGTATGGATATTCCACATACCCAAATCATTTTCAATGGATCCCCTCAATAATTTTAAATAATTCCAACCACTTTCTTAGCCTATTAATCATGATTTCTTGAGCTAATTGTTAGTCAATAATATTCCTTTGTATATTCCTTCATAGTCATCTCCCCTTACTGTAAATTGTGGAACTCCTTCAATAGTTCCAATTGGTAATTGGTTGGAATAAATTTGGATTTTATCTTCTTCATAATATGATATTACCTCACAATACAAGGATTCCTATTCCTATTTTTATCTATTTAGACTTCCATCCACAAGATTTATACATGTCCCTTAAGTTGAGTCTTGGAAATTTTACCCTTTTTGGGTTTGTAATGACCTCATACAAAAATATTTCCTATAAAAAATTCTCCAATCAATAAAATCCCTAGGATCCAAGTTCCTAAAATAGTTTTTTAGGATCACTTCGGTCATCTTAATAATTCATAAAGGGGCCTTTAATATTCTATCCTCCTTATCTTCTTCTTTTCTTTTGAAGTTAATTCCATAAGATGAACTCTCTTTTCTTCCTCATCATTCTCCTTAGCCCTAGGGTTAGTGTTTCTCTAGTGAATTTTTATTTTACATTCACCCAATTTTGTATCATCTTCAACATGTCATATATCTTCTATTTTTCCTACAACATTAAGTGTTCCTCATCTTTTCTTTGGCAACATCTTGACAAATTTTCTTGATCGAAACTTTTTCCACTATCACTCCTTATTAACTACCTCAAAATCAAAGGTATTTCTACATGCCTTTTATTGACTACAACTATTAGCAATAAAATTTTAGGATCCTCTACCCAACACTCCTTTACAGGAAGGTACTTGATCTCATTTAACTAAATATATAAAATTGCATCAACTAAGTGCACTCATCAACACTCTGACTCCTACAATGTAACTCTTTGTAATACCAATTTATGAAATTATAGTAGGATGTTCAAAGGACAGATCCAACTATACAACTCACACAATAGAAACACAAATAAAAATAATTGTTATAAAAAATATACTTATCCTTGAAAAACCATAAAGAGGGAAAAAACTATCCTCCAAAATATCCTTCCACTTCTATTAAATTATCAAACACATTACAATTTATTATAAAGTAGCAGAATCATGATTTTTAACACAAACATAGATCGAACATATGGACTTAATACATGGATTACACCACTTGACCTAAGTAAAATTGATTTTAATTCTCACTATTAAGCCTAATTTCTACATGCTTTTATTTTTCACATAATACCTCACATCTTACTCTTATTATCTCTCTCTACTTCCCAGTTCTCACTTGTTATTTCCCTTGCCTTCTATGCCTTTGTTTCATCCTTTCCTCCTCTTATAGTCAAATGACTTGGAACCACATATACATCTTTCCTCAACTTTTAACATGCTCTATGTTGAGCTCAAGGTGACACAAAAATTGAAACCGTGGGAAATGCAATACTAACCAAAAATAACTACCTTGTAAGTTTCTAACATTCACACATTGTCATATTGATAAAATTAAATTGTCTTTGTCTAATTGTACTTGAATATTCTTTATTTATTCTAAGTGAATGATATTTATATTAGATATGTGTTGTAAGGAGTTTTAATGAATTATGTGAAATATTATAACATATTGAGATGTCTTGTATGGTTTCATAACATGTTTTGGAATTTATATCTATTGGTTGATTTATACGGCTTATGTGTTTATATATATATATAAATAAACATGGAAATAATTTATAAAGATAAACATGTTACATTGTTATTGATTGCTTCATGGTCATCCAACTAATTATTTATTTTCTTTAGACCAAGATGATGTTTAGTGAGACAAGGGATTCCTTTGATGTGTGGGTTCATACCACCTTTTCCATATTCAATTAAATTTGGAAGGGAGATGGATATTTCTCATCAAGTGTTATGTTGTACATAAATACTATATTTTAGATTCATATATTTGGGGTATTCAAGCATGTTGACCATCAAGTTGTATCTTATGCAATAAATATGATATTATAATTAATTGTATTGTGATTTCATCAATGTTGTACTTCTTTGTAAAGGTCTAAGGTGTGCTAATTGTACTTTTTTGTAGTGGAAGAATTTTGGAATATATTTATCATGAGTTTCTCATTATATCTATTATGGATTGTATGTGCTATTTAATCTTTTAAAAGTAGAAGAAATTATGGCGTGCATTTTTGGGGTTGTTAGACTAAGCATATGTGCACAAGGTTGGGAGGCCAACAAGGGGCTTAAAAAGTTTTAAAATAAAATATGGCATAACACTAGTGCTTTATAACATTCTCACATTATAAATGCCTTAAAAACAAGAAAAATACTTGGTGCACTCTATAGATTTTGAATTTATAATGCATGCATTTCATTTGAAGTTTCTTTAGAGTACCACTCTTGGGATCAAAATTTCCTTATAATTTTTTTATGTAAGGTCCCCAAAGATGTGTTTTGCATAAAACATAAAAAGGAGAAAATTTTGAGTGTGCTTTCAATTATGTTTGCATGTTTTAAGATATTAATGCAAAAAAATGACAATAAAATCAAGCTCTTACCTTTTTAACCATGTAATGTCTCCTATAATTTGAGTACATTAAGACTTTTATCTTCACACACTTTTGCTAGTGTCTTTAATTTTTACCAAAAACCTATGAATAATTTCTTTGGTGTCATTTTTTATTTACACATTAAAATTTGAAATAAATTTTATTCTTATATTCTAGACTCCATTTTTATAGACATTCAAAAAATATCAAAATTAAGGGGTCAACATGCTCAATATCCCACCTTTTTGGATGTCTCTACAAAATTAGTAAAAAATATATACTCATTAAAAATTATCATAAAATTTTGGCATAAACTATATGATGTTATCTATCCTTCCACTAAAAGAATTTGTGAAATACTTTTAAAAGGTCAACATTTTAGTGTGAGCACACTTTAATACTATTTTATATTTTCTAACAAAACTAAAACCACTTTATATTCTCACCCTATTTGAACCTCTTATTCTCCATAATTGAAGGAAAATTAGTTTAGAAACTATATTATGAGCACTAGTAATATTGTGTAGGGATTTTCTAGTGTAAATGCAGATACATAATTTAAATGACATAAGTGAATTCACACAAAGACAAAAAAAATTAATGTGGTTCACCCTTTGGGCTATGTACACAAACAACATTCAAGTATTTTATTAAATCTCCAATGAAAGAATATAGATTATAATATTACATAAATCCGCAACAATTTGTTGCATGCTCCAAATAATAAAATAATTGCTCAACACTTGCACACATTGTTGTCTGTTCCACAAACAAAACCACATAACCTGTAATACTAATTTTGCATGCTTCTACATGTTTCATTCTTTTCACATGTGACTGTTCAATTTCCAACCGCACGACCATACTGCTTTACATCCCATGTCACAACAAGAAGAAAATATTAATTTTGAGTAGTTATAAAGTTATTTTTTAGTGAAAAGCTTTGAAAATTTTCCTTAATTAAATTTAACAATCCCTTGCACTCCCTCGTTAATTATTTTGGGGGAAAATCATGAACGCCAAAGTCACTAAAATTTAACATCAGAGTATGATCAAGCTCCACAAACTAACATGTTCTTGTCACATATTGAGATTCTGAGCATGGGTATCATGAATTATTCATTGAAGGTTAGTTTTTTACTTATTTGAGAGGAAAAATGGCCACTTTTGACCTCCTTTTGGCCCCCCATTTTCATGTGCATACCCCTATCTTATCACTCAATTATAAATTTTTGTATAGGGATAAACACACCTCTATACATAAATGAGCCTAGGACCATTAGTTAAATCACAGTGATAAATAAATTTGTCTTAGAGTAATGACTTGAAACCCATAACTAAAATAAATAATAAATTACATGTAAAATTGTAATAAATTAAATGTGAGAACTCAAAATATAATGTTGAAGACATGTCATGACATATGTCTAAAGATAATTCATTGATGCCCTGAAATATTAGGGTTGATTTAAATAGAGATATCAACTTTTATAAATTGATTATTTTCACATTGGATCACCTTAAAAGTGCAAAGATAGTCTCCACAAGTGTGGATCTAATCTTGCATGTGGAATTGATCTATAACTTGTGGATTTGATCTTGCACAATATGGACTATTGAAATTTTATTTCCTTCATTTTTTCTATTTTAATGTGAATAAGGAAAATTGGTGTTTACAAATATCTTTGGAGAATTTACCAAATTGTGAGGATCAAGCTCCCCTTATCAAACCCCTAGTGGACTAGCTTTACAACTTTGAGATCAAGAATGATCATGGATAGCAAAGATGAATGCATTGGTAGTTTTTGATTGCTATAGTGATGATGATGAGATGGAAGTAGAGGATGTTGTGAAAGTTTTTGATCTAACAAAAGGGTAGAACACCGCTAAGATCCCTAATCAAAGATTTTTCTAATGAAAAATGTAAGTTTACATATGGGAGGTCTCGAGGCTTGTGTAACTTACCTTGTGTAGAAACCTAGCCATGAGAGCATCTTTTTTTATATACCATATAATTTCACATATAAACATCATTAGCAACGAATCAAAATAAGATTACACATTTAGGATGTCCATAAGCCAATTATCAAAGGAAGAAACTTGATTTAGATTACCTGGCATAAACAAATGCCAAAATGCATAATTGTCTTGGCTTTGGCTTCCTTGTGGGGTGCAACACACCTAACCATCTGAACCACAACCCAGTCCACCCCAACCAAGTGGACCCAACAAGCTATTTCGGGACAAACCTACAAATGTTTTGGTCGAGGCATGAAGGGTGACTAACAAGGTCAAAGCTCAACTATGAAGAGGCTTTGTTGCATCTCAAACTACATTGTGGGTTCAACCTCTTCACAATAGGATCACCAAAGGTGTGGGAAAGACAAGTAGGAAATAAGAGGGATACTCACCACTTTCCCATCTAGAGCATCCCATAGAAAGGAATGACGGTGCATTGCGCACTACACCGGGGATCCCATTTGTTCCTTGGTCTTCTGCGCTAAGTGGGATAGAGGTATGGTTCAGGGTTATTGGTCAACTGGGTAGAGGATTCAGTGCATCCCATACTACACCGTGGGTCCATCCTCCATCCCAAGGGTCTTAGAGAATTCTTGAGTAGTGAACCTACCAAACATGGTGGATTCCAACCTCAATCGCCTATAGGCCACCGACGATGAGTCTGTCCACCTAGGAAGAAGTAGCCTCCAACAATTACCACCTTGTGACCTTAGTGATAATTTCAACTAACTTCTTCACAATCTTGGGTAGTACTAGCATCGGTCACTTCCATGCACTCAATGACTTGCCAGTGAACCCCCTCGATACAACGGTTACCCTCAGATTACCGTTACTCACATGGATGGGTCCCTACCCATGTAACTATTCCCGTATCATTTATATCTAGGGTAGCCCATAGCAACCTTCACCTTCATGAACTAGGTGAGGGCCGGCTAATCCCTAGAAGTAGCCCAGACATCGGTCATTGTCATGGTCCAATGACTGCTTGTCACTGTTCCAAAATCCTAGAGATTCACACTTGGGTCTTCTCTGGCTTGGTCCTATGGGTGTTCTAACAGTTCTCTTTTCATTCCTATGGAATCAAGGAATGGTTTTAGGTGACTAAATAATGTAGTCACATGAAGGCCTGCATTGGCTACCCTTAGACCCTTCTTGGAGTGAGACTTATCATTTATGGGAGTCTGAGGTTGCATTTATTAATTATAAGTCTGATTTCCCAACTAAATCCGTAATTTCTACTTTCTTCATATTTTCTAACAATCATCTTTTTGGGGTAGTAGTGTTTCCATTAAATGTTAAATTCATCATATCACCCTTTCTATCAGTGGCAGATTTATGTTTATCATTTTCTTTTCTTTTCTTTTCTTTTCTTTTTTATTTTACCTTACTAAGGATCAAGTCTGATTTGAAGTTTTTTCTACCTCTCTCTCTTGTTTTAGTAGCCTTATGGTCTAGGCTTAGCAGATCAAATTGAATAGTAGGTTGATTTATGCACTAGGGTCCGAAATGAAGGAATTTTGTTGTAGTTAATTACTTTACAAATCTATGGTTGTTTGGTGATATAAGGTAGTCAACGAAAATATTTATTTGTTGTTGTTAATGGAGTGATAAGGCAGCGATGGGACTCTTTTAGTTAACTAGAATCCCCAATATGAACAATTCCAAATGGTGAAATAAAACAAGTCAAAATATGATAATCCTCTTTTAAATTGAATTATACTATTGGAAACTATATGCTCAAGGCTACATGATTTCTACCCAAAGAAGCAAGAGGGTTTTAAGCATTCATGCCTTCATAGAGCCTTATTTATATACTTCAGGTATGATATTTCTTATACAGTAGTTTGACTGAGGATTTGGCTTTCTTTTTTTTTGTTTTTAATGTTCTTATTTTCATCTATGCAACCCCAGTTCCAAATATATACACATAGTTTATATTTTTCTAACCCAGAACTTAAATGGAGTTTATATAATGAAAGGTGAAGTAAAATTTTCTAAGCATAGACAAAATGAGCAGCATAAAATGAAGCAAATTCTTGTGCAACAATATGCAAGCATTAGAATATTAGATAAAACCCAACTTATTAACTAGCCCATATTATTATTTTCTTTTGAGCCCTAGATGGCTGCCAACAAAAATGGATGTAAATGATCATACAACACAAAGTTTTAACAATTTAATAAGTCAAAATGAAACCTATGAGGGCATCCTTGCTTAAATGGGTGCAATAATCTACTTCACTCCATTGTTTCTCCCACGTTTTCTTCTCTCTTCTACTCTCATGACTCCCTTTTCACTTTTGTAGTCATAGCATTCCAAAGGGAGGTTTGTGGGGTTTTTAAAGCAACTAGGACCTTGATTTTTTTGCACATTCTCTTGACTCCGGAATCTTCTATGGGCATGGCTTCCATGCTATTTTAATGGCACAACTCCCTCTCCATCTTGTTCCCCTCTCCTCATAAATGCATCCTGTCTGTGGCGTGCAAATTGAAATATTTGCCCTTCCTCCAAAAAAACTCACATCTCCTCTCTTTATTTTATTTTTCTATTATTTATTTAATGTTTGGTTCCATGCTTTATTATTTTCTTTCTCTTTCCTTTGTTCTTAATTTCCTTGTTTTATTTTATTTTTAATTTATATTTTCTTGTAAATTCTTATCTTATATTTTATTTTATTTATTTTATTTTCAAATAGCGAGTTATGGGTTTAAATTGTCCAATATTATCTTATTTATTAATTTATTTATTTCCCCTTAATACTCCTAATGGCTAAATTTGAAAATGTTTTCAAGGGAATAAAATTATTATTTAACCTATTAATGAAGAAAAGAAACATATACAAATCAAGCCTTACTATTGGTGGTAGATGGACTCTTAAGGCTGGAGTATTTGACTCGACTTCCCACTAATCAAGCTAAGTTAATAAGTTTAATGTTCTTTCCTGGAATAGGTTTCCAAGTCCACATTTTGTTGTAAAAATCATCCACATTCTCACAAAATCATTAGTACATGGTTAGTCTGATAAACAAATAGATATATCCATACCCAAAATCAAATAACATCATTAAATTCATAAATATCAATTATTTAATAATTGTTACAAATGACCATTTAAAGTTTTTAAGTCTACTATATTAATATTTAAGTTCTTAGGGTCATCCAAAATAAGGGGTACAAACATAGTTATAAGTTCAAAGTTTCACCTTCATCCAAATTACATTGGGATGACAGGCGATTAACACAAAATAAAGTCTAGTGTTTATGGGGGATGTGACATTCCTTCCCCCTTAGGATAATTCATCCTAAATTAGTTAAAGAGGTGGGAATATTCTTGTTTGATAATTTTTTCATCTTCCCAAGTGGCTCCATGATCCCCATATTGGTCCCAAAGGACCTAACCTATTGTATGTTGTGGTTGCGCAGTGTGGTATTGCGCCTGCCCATAATTGTGAATGGACTTAGACGGATTTCTCCAACCTCTACTACCTATAGTGCATGCCAATAAATTATATGTGTTGGGTTAGGTACATATTTCTTAACCAAAGACACGTGAAACACATTATGTATGCAAGAGAGAGATGGGGGAAGAGCCAGTCGATAAGCCACATGACTGATTTTCTCTATAATGCCAAATAGTCCAATGAATCAAGGGGAAAACTTGGATTCCTTGCCAAATTTTATCAAACTCTTTTGGGGTTTAACACAAAGGAACACTTTATCCCATATTTCAAATTCTCTTGGAGTTCTTTTTGCATTTTCATAGCTCTTTTGGCAATCTAAGGACTCTTTTAATCTTTCCTTGATAACCTTTACCTGTCGGTCATATTCCTGAAGTATCTCAGGTCCTATATGGACTCTATTGTCCATTCCATCCCATCCAATTAGTGTTCTACACTTCCTACCATAAAGTGCCTCAAAAGGCACCATTCAGATGGAAGCTTGGTAGGTGTTATTATAAGCAAATTCCACCAATGGAAAGTATTCTTCCCACTTACTTGGTTGGTCCATGACATACATTCGTAACATATATTCCATAACTAGGTTGACTCTCTATGTTTGGCCATATGTTTCTGGGTGGTAGGTTGTGCTAAAGTTGAGTTGATTCCCCAAGGTTGTCATTAAGGTAGTCCAAAATAGAGAGGTGAATAATTTATCTCTATCTGAGATGATTACTTCTGGAACCCCATGCAATCTAACAACATCTTTAAGAAATTTTCTTGCTATGGTTTGGGCATCATCCTTAACATTACTAGGTATAAAATGTGCCACCTTGATCAGTCAATCAACCACCACTAGGATACTATCATGTTTAAGATGAGTTTTTGGAAAACCTACCATGAAGTCCATTGAAATTACTGACTATTTGTGTTGTTGTACCTCATGTGGATATAGCACCCTTGTAGGATGGAAATGATCGACTTTAACTCTTTGGAATTCTAGGCACTTAGCCACAAAATTTTCCACATCCTTTTTCATTCCCGACAAAAAAGGATAGGTTTAATATCCATATACATCTTGGTCACTCCTAGATGTCCCTGATCTATTCATTATGAATTTCTTGCAAGATTCTTGTTCTCAATCCCCCTTTTTCAGGTACCACAATTCGACCTTGGTATCTAAGGATACCATCTTTTCCCATAGAGTATTCTATCAAGTTCATTGGCTGCACCATATCTAGTTTCATTTGCTAGCAAAGAGGATCATTTTCTTGCATTTGCTTGAGGGTATCAATTAGGTTGATTTTTACTTGTGTGATAACTCTCAAACTAGCCCTATGACTCAAGGCATCTGCTATGCAATTTTCCTTCCCCTTTACATAAGATATGTCAAAATCATAAATGCTCAGGAACTCCACCCATGTTCTTTGGCGAGCATTAAGGTTGGGTTGGGTGAATAAATATTGGAGTCCTCTATGATCTCTATTTAATTTGAATGGTCTCCATGTTGGCCTCCTACAATGATTTAACAACTAAGCCCTTAAAGCTATGATTCAGAGATTGGACATATAATCTAAATAGTTATCTCAATCATCATGAAAGTGCATTTAACTTGTCAACCCAAGGACGTAGACTTGAAATGGGTCAGCACAGTATGTGCACTAGGAATCCATAGTAGCCATCTTCATTCTATAGATAAGAAAGACATAATGTTGAAAGTAGATTGCTTGGAAAGAAGTAATATAAGTGTTGAAAATCAACCATCAACTATACTAAGCTGAAGTGCATGATGAAAATGAAAATCTGAGCAAAAAAACATGAAACTACTTTGTCTACTTTGGCTGCAAGAACAGTCATAGAATGGAATTCTAGTGGCTACAAGAATAGACAGTTGCCATATTCTTAACTAATTGCTGAACAAAAAGTAATAACTAAACTAAAGGATGGAATGCTCACAAAGTGGGCCCCCTTGGATGAGTATCCCTTAAGACAAATGTAAACTCGGATGCACAAACTTATAACTTCATTTTATTCATTGGAAAGCATGAGTACAATAGAGCAGCATAACTATATTACTGAAAAAATAAGAATGCAATTACAACATCAGATTAATCAACCTTCTAAGAAGGAGCATTCGAGTCTTATTTATAAGGAGAAAAACTACTAACTACCTAGCAAGGTGGTCAACTCCAACAAATTATGAGGAAGCCACTTTAGGGAAAGCATAAAAAGTGGAAAGGAGCTTATGCATGTGTGGAATCTAGTCAAGCAAGTTTTCCTTAATGTAGATCTAGCATAACAATAGCTCCTATATTCATCCAACAAACTATTATGACCATTTACAAGGCAGGTACAATCTTCGATTTGAACTAGGAATCGCCCTCCATTGAGAGTCTTCCCTCCATTGACCTTTTGAATGATCACCTTGTTAACCTTTATGGCAAACAACCAGCTGGTGGAATCTTTCTCAGTTTTGTAGGTTCTGATTATAGCTGCATGACAACATTAGTACACACATCAATTTCATATCTATAACTATCTTAAAGTAACATTCATTAATCCACATGTAAAATTAACATAGATAGTTCATATAGCATGTCAATGTCATCTAAAGGTTACAAAAATAAGCTTATGTCCAGTGTCTATGGTTTTGAGGAAATATCATGAAAATGTCAGCATCCAAGTATCAAAGTCTATGACAACTACAACAAATGGATAATAAAATCTATCAAAATTGAGCCATAAAATGGACTCATCACTCTCCCCAACCTAAGCTTGTGTTGGTCCTCCAACAAAGGAAGGGTTGTTCTTTGCTTGGTCAACACTTTGAAATCTGTACCTGCCAGTTGTCCTACATTAGTTCTTGTAGTGTATGAATTAGGGTCCCAATAAAACCCTTGCTTGTTGTCCAACTTTTTCCATCTTTTCCTTTATGTAGCTATATCATATTAATAATACCTAAAATTTGGCACAAGCCATAATAAGATAGGTGGCTAAAAAGGTAATGGAAGCCAAAATTGTCCCTTCATCCTTCCAATTTGTATATATCTAGCAACTCTTTTGCATGCTGAAGAATAGTTTTGTAGAGAGTGAGGCTCAACTTGTTTTAAGTCATCAGTTAGACTATTCCACCTCTGTGCCAAATATCCCATTACAGATTTCCCTGTGGTTTCTGCTACCTTCTCATATTCTTTGTAAACTGCTTCTCTCACAGGCAGGATCCTACTGCTATAGCTTGGTTGATAAAGAATTTTGTGCCATTCCCTGAAAATTTCTCCTAGATTTCTAGATTCAACCTTAATGGCAGGGAAGTGTTCGATTCTATTTGCCTATAAGTCCTAAACTGTTGTCCCCAACTAATTTCATTTTGTATCCAAGACATGAATGCTCTTAATTAGAGATCCCCAACATACAACAATGGATTCCAATCATGATCTTGGGACACAACATAATTATGCAAATAGAATTCACACAACAATTTTTTCTTTTCAAGAGGAGCAATATGATAAGCCTAGAAAAATTCAAGAGGAGTCTCAATGGAAAGATTCAAACCTAAAAGGATCCTTGTTAATTTAAAAGAAATATTCCTATCCTTCAAATATAGAGCATATACCCTTGTAGGAGTCCTGCACTCTAACATCTAAGGTACTAAGGCTACTACATTGTCCACCTTTTCCTTTAAAGCAACAATTTCCATATTTTTCTCTTCAATCTCTTCATCTCTCTTTTTAATTTCTTCCTTTAGCTTGCGTTTCTCCTTTTTCCATTCCTCTTCCCTCCTTTGCATCTCATTCCATAAGTGCATAGCTACCATGTGCATTAAAAAATTAGAGGGCTTATGTATTCCTACCAAAAAAAATCCTGGTACTGATTCTTGCTCTTCATGTGGCCCCAGTTGCAGGGGTTCTGATTGCTCACCCAATTCTGGTTGCAAGGGTTTTGACTGTTCATCCAATTTTAGCTACAGTGGTTCTTTCTCTTGCTCATGTTGCAGGAACTCTTTTTTTTTTCTCATACTACAGGAGCTCCTAATTCTTCTCATACTATAGACTCTCAACCTGTTATGTGATGGCAGCAAGCTCTACCAACCTTATATTTTCCTGCTCCTCAAAAATGTCCTTTTTCCTCAATGTTCACCTACCCCATTGGGACTTATGTGTCCTCTTATGATGTTTCTCGAGGGCTAGAGATTCTCTTTGGAGATACACTAGTGGTTGGCCCAATTGGTCTTGATTTTCTAGGAGGGGTTTCATGTTTTTCCTTGGCTGTAGGAAGAACAATGTCAGTCTTCCATTTCTTAGAGCTTGGAACATCTTTTTCTATCGTTTTCTTTTTAGCTTTTCCCCTCCTCTTTTTTGCATCTTTCTTTTGTGCCCTAGTTCGAATTAAGGTTTGTAGAGGGACATCATCATCAGAGTCTGAAGAAGAACTAGCTTTTTCTGAGTGTTCTATCTCAGAAGAACTAATCTCTATAGTTTTCTCAGTTATAAGGGGGTTTACACTAGGGCTTGCACTAGAAGTTGAGGCTCCAGGAGTGGCTTCAACAAAAATCACTCTCGTACTAGCCCTACGAGGTTGAGGAAAAACCCTAAGTCACAAATACTCTGGTCTAAATTGATCAATATTTAAGAATTCTTCCCAAGTCATATTAGATACATCATGCATATACTTATCTACTAATAATTTGATCAAACAATGGTGGGAGACAAAATTATCCCTACATTTTTTAGTTTTACCCGCCATAATTGAAAGGAGATGATATAACATGTTTGGAACATTCATTCTTCTCCCATTCCTCATATGATTCAGGAGTTTGAAGTGCATAGAATGTAGGTTCAACTGGTGGCCTTCACAAGTGAATTACCTCATAATGTGGACAACTATTTTCTTCCACAGCTCAGGCAGAGAAGTTCTCTTCGCACCTTGCTTGTCGACATGCAATGGAGGGTCACTAGGTTTTGTAAAATCAGCCCTAGCTGACCTTGTGTCTCTGGTAGCAAGGTAATGTTCACCATCAGCAAGCAACCCTGTAACTTATGCAACCTTCTCTTCAGTAGCTATTACCTCCAACCCTTTTACCATGGTCATTCCTTTAGACAATGTCTGTGCAAATTCCAATGCAACATCTCCATTATAGTCATTCAACTTCAAGAAATAATCTAACCACCCGCAATTTTTGAACTCGGCCTGGGAAGGTGCGTCCTATAGCACAAGATCATGAACCATGGGTTCATTTTGAATCAACCCACCTCCCATTGTTTTAGCTATCTATAATTAAACAAGCACTCTACAAGGTTTCCCTTCCTGCAATCTTCATCTGAAAGCCAAATTTCTCCTTGCAACGCTACTAAATTCCCAATGCCAATGTCATCTGAATTTTACCTTTTTGGTAGCTTAGGATTATGGTAGAGGCAATAAAGGCAGTAAGGAGTAATAAATGAAGGATACGATCAAGAAAAATGGTGGCAGTTGATGTCATCTCACACATGCGAGCTGTCACCTCACTCAAAATTCAAATTGGCTCAATTTAAATTTTGTTGACATGGACCAACATGGACTGACATGTTGACATGTTATACACACTCTTCCCAACCTAAATTTGAGCATTTGTCCTCACATTCGAGTGGTAATGACGATTTGACAGGGAAGGGGATAATTACATTCTATGGAGAACATCTGCATTAATGTATAATAATTAATTAAATATCCTAAAAGATAATTAAGATGTAACAAATTGATGCTCACATACCTGAATTCATGGAATATTTGTTGCAAAGAATATTGAGGAAGTACCGGTCACCTTTTAAGAAGTACGTTGAGCAATTAATGAAAGTGAAATGGAATGAAGTGAAGTTATGGTGACGTGATGGAAGAGAGAGAAAGGTGGAGATGGATAGGCGGATGGATGAATGAATGAAGAAGTGGACTCCCAGAAAAGTGGAAGTCTTTATTATGACAATTTATTTACCTTGGTTAGCCAGAAGGAGGGACACTAGGTTTGCTTCCTTCGGCTGCAAGAAGTTTGGATGTTGCATGTTAAGTGAATTGTTGCAGGAATTCCTCCTTGGAAGTTGGCTTGTGATACAACTTGAGGTAATGACCGTTGACAAACAACTTAAATCTCATAGGGTCAATGGTAGTGAGTTGAACAACTCCATTGGGAAAGACTTCAGCAGCCTCATATGGTCCTAGCCACCTTGTTTGCAGCTTACCAGCATTATCCTAAAAACTGGAGTCATAAAGGAGCGCCCAGTCACCTAGCTGGAATTTTTTGTCCTTTATGAATTTGTCATGCCACTTTATTCTCTGATTTTGCACTACCTCTATGTGATGCAAGGATTTCTTTCTCATTTCATCCAAATTATTCAGCTGCATAATTCCATCTTTTTGTGCCTCAAAGATATCCATCCCTAAGTCTAGTGCAGTCCTAAGAGTCTTATGCTCGAACTCAATGGGAATCATAGCTATCTTTCCATACAACAACTCAAAAGGAGTGAATCCTGTGGTGGTTTTCTAGGTAGCCCTATAGACCCAAACAACTTCTAGTAGCCTATTTTCCCAATCATTTCTATGGATAGCCACTATTTTAGTCAAAATGGCTTCAATTTCCCTGTTGGTCACCTTAACTTGGCCATCGGCCTAAGGGTGATAAGGAGTATACTTCGTATGCCTTATGTTGTATTCATTGACTAGTGTTGTAACAAGGGTTGAGGTGAATTGAGCCCCTTGATCAATCACTATCTCTCTTGGAACCCCATACCATGTGAAAATTTCCTCATAAATTTTTTTTGCAACCTTATTATCTCTTGCATGCTTCATGGCTTTAACTTCTACCCAATTGGTTACATAATCAATGCAAACTAGGATATAGGATTTACCATTTGATGGAGGATCAATGGGTCCTACAAAATCCAATCCCTATTTATCAAATGGAGTGATTACTACTTGGGGGTAAAGGGGTATCTCATTATATTTGGTTGGCCGACCCATCATCTAGCATCTATCACACTTCCTTGTATATTTCCCTGCATCCTTGTGTAGTGTGGGCCAGTAATATCCTGCATTCAAAATCTTTATTATTGTCCTCTTGGCTGCAAAATTCCCTCCATAGGGTGCATTGTGACATGCATGTAATATACCATATGTCTCATCTTCCCTCACACATCTCCTCATGACATGGTCTGATCCAATGTACAACAAGCATCATGCAATCCATGAGAAAGGATAAGTTTTCTCAATGAGCATCCTCCTCTCTTTTGAAGAGGAATGAGGAACTCTCCCTATGACCAAATAATTAGCTATGTCAGCATACCAGGGTGTATGCACACTGATAGAAAATAAATGTTCATTAGGGAAAGAGTCATCAATGACTTGATTGTCCTCTGATGTAGTCAGCCTTGAAAGAAAGTCTGCAACAACATTAGCTTTCCCTAGTTTATCAATAATGGTTGTGTCAAACTCCTGCATTAGCAACCATCTTGCTAGCCTACCTGAGATCAGGGGCTTATTCATGAGGTGCCTAATGGCTGCATGGTCTATGTGCACAAAGATCTGATAGCCTATTATACAGTGCCGGAATTTGTTAAGGGCATAAACCACTACCAATATTTCTTTTTTTGTCATTGTATAGTTGAATTCAGCTCCCTGCAAATTTTTGCTGACAAAATAAATAGTATTCTCAATAGCTCCTTCTTTTTATCCTAAGACTACTCCTATAGCATAGTCTGATGCATTTGTATGAATGTGAAAAGGAAGCTCCCAATTAGGACCTTTGAGTATAGGAGCATGAGTTAAAACTACTTTCAAGTCAAAAAATTCCTTGTCATAGTCTTCTGCCCATTGGAATTCAACATCTTTAGTTAGGAGAGTGTACAATGGTGCTACCATTTTTCTAAAATCTTTGATGAAATTCCTATAATAACCTACATGTCCCAAGAAACTCCTAACATCTTTTTTTTTTTGCAGGTATAGGAAGATTGGTGATCACCTCAATCTTGGCAGGATCTACTTGAATTCCTTGGTGAGAGATGTAGTGGCCAAGGACTACACCTTCCTGCATGATCATGAAGCACTCTTCCCTATTTAAAGATAGATTATGGTCTTCACATCTCTATAAGACTCTCTTGATATTTTACAATGCTTCATTGAAATCAGCACCATAGGTAGTAAAATCATCCATTCCATATAAATTTCCATGCAATCATGAGAGATATCTAAAAATATGCTAATGACTGCCCTCTGAAAAGTTGTAGGTGCATTGCATAAGCCGAATGGAAGTAATGAGTAGGCATAGGTCCCCCATGGATAGGTAAAGTTGGTAAACTACCAATGACTCCAAAGAACTCCCTAGTTTGAAACCATCCCCGACAACGGTGCCAAAAATGTTGGCCTCCTACAATGATTTAACAACTAAGCCCTTAAAGTTGTGATTCAAAGATTGGAAATTTAATCTGAATAGCTATCTCAATCATCATGAAGGTGCATTTAACTTGTCAACCCAGGGATGTAGACTTGAAATGGGTCAGCACAGTATGTGCACTAGGAATCCATAGTAGTTATCTTCATTCTACAACTAAGAAAGACATAATGTTGAAAATAAATTGCTTAGAAAGAAGTAATATAAGTGTTGAACATCAACCATCAACTATACTAAGCTAAAGTGCTTGACATAAATTAAAATTTGAGCAAATAAACAGGAAACTACTATGTCTACTTTGGCTGTAGGAACAGTCACATAATAGAATTCTAGTGGTTGCAGGAATAGATAGTTGCTAGATTCTTAACTAATTGCTGAACAGAAAGTAATAACTAAACTAAAGGATGGAATGCTCACCAAGTGGGCCCCCTTGGATGAGTATCCCTTAAAAAAAATGTAAACTCATATGCACGAACTTATAACTTCATTTTATTCATTGGAAAGCATGAGTACAATAGAGCAGCATAATTGTATTACTGAAAAACTAGGAATGCAAGTACAACATCAAATTAATCAACCTTCTGAGAATGAGCATTTGAGTCTTATTTATAAGGATAAAAACTACTAACTACCTAGCAAGGTGGTCAACTCCAACAAATTAGGAGGACGCCACTTTAGGGAAAGCATAAAAAGTGGAAAGGAGGTTATCCATGCATGGAATTTGGTCAATAAAGTTTTCCTTAATGTAGATATAGCATAACAATAGCTCTTATATTCGTTCAAAAAACTATTATGACCATTTACAAGGTAGTTACAATATTTGATTTGAACTAGGAATCTCCCTCCATTGAGAGTCTTCCCTCCATTGACCTTTTGGATGATCACCTTGTTGACCTTTATGGAAAATGACCAACTGGCGGAATCTTCCTCAATTTTGTAGGTTCTAATTATATCTGCATGACAACATTAGTACGCACAACAATTGCATTTCTATAACTATCTTAAAGTAACATTAATCCACATCTAAAATTAACATAGATAGTTCATATAACATGTCAATGTCATTTAAAGGTTACAAAAATAAGCTTATGCCCAATGTCTATGGTTTTGAGGAAATATCATGAAAATGTTAGCATCCAAGTATCAAAGTCTATGAAAACTACAACAAATGGATAATAAACTTTATCAATACTTGTTGCACGAGCATGATGATGTATTAATAGATGACAATACAAGGCAAGGAGTTAGTTCTCATGTAAAGTAGGAAGAGAAAACCTTCAAGGTGATTGAAGAAACTCCACATCTACAGTTGGAGTATGAGGGTGTAGCCTACTTTATGTTTGCATTGATCAGATAGATTGGTGAAGATGAAGTTGAGTGGAATAATTTCAATACAAAGGGTTAATACCTTTTTTTCCAAATTGACAAGGATGAAGGAAAGGTTGTTGATTGTATAGACAATAAGAAGCCAACATTATCTAGTATTGTAAGGATGGGTAAGAAGAGTTGTGTTATTGCAGCCTTAAGGAGAGATAGACCAAAATTTAAGATGAATCGGATCTTGGAAGGAGAACAAGGTGTTGGGGCAGAGTGTGTAGTCCATCAGAGCAAAAGAGATCAGTTACAAGGTAGCAAAATAAGAGGAAAACAAGTTTGCATTGACAAGATGAAACCCAAGGTAAAGATGAAGACATCATGGAAATGTTTCAAGGAAACCAAAAGGTAGAAGATAGAAGAAATAAAGTAAGAGAATTCTTACCTTCAATTCAAAAGGGACTTCAATTCTTCTTTCTCCCGGAGTATGGTGTAGGGCACTTAGTGGATTTCATGCCTTCATGAGGCAATTTTTGTAATTTTTGAGTTTTGGGTGTGTTTCTTTTGTAATAAGGTCTTTTTTGACCATTTCACATGTTTTTGAGCCATTTTTAGGTTTCTAGGAGGTTTGTGGGGTCAAGTTGTAAAATCTTGCAAAATGTTGTCAACTTTGAAAAAAATGATCAAATTGCAAAATCTCAAAAATAAGGAATATGTAGGGTCATTGTGGGAAAAGAAGTTATTTGGTCATTGAAACTCAAAGGGAAGTTGGGAAACCGATGTCATATGAATAATTTGGTGTTGAGAAGGTGAGACCAAGTTGGATGGCTTGTATTTTAAAGAGAACTCAATACAAACCCCTTGTTTTTTCTAAAAATTCCAACTTTTTTGTTGTATCATAGTATTGTACATTTATGTATAGAATTTTTATGATTTCTAGTTGATTGTAATAGATGGAGAATTGAATTATCTTCCTATTTTTTTTGGTCTATTGAATTTCATTGATTTTTGAGAGTTGTATCGCCATTTTACTGAAGACAGGTTTAAAACCCTAGTTCAACAGGGTTGAAAGGAAGAAAAATGTAGAACTCTCCATTCCAGTGTTGAAATCTTGTAAAACTCAGTGGAATAGAGTTAGGTAGGGTATATTTTGAGTTTGTGATGTTTTTAGGAGTAAGGTGCAAGTTTTGGTGAATATTTAATGATGCCTAATTGGAAAACCTCATTGTTTTGGGCAAGATTGATACTTAGAAGGTAGGGTTTGAT
>VDFB02072274.1:67539627-67612156 GCA_007258455.2 Sequoia sempervirens
ATCATGACAACCATATTTTGATAATATGTAAAAATTGAAAGAATGAATATTATATGTTAATGAATGAATGTGAATATGTTAATTAATGAATGTTATATGTTAATGAATGAATGTTATATGTTATTAATGGATGAATGAATGTTATATGTTATTAATGGATGGATGAATGAATGTTATATGTTATTAATGGATGAATTAATGATTAATGTTATATGATTGGGTATGGGGAATTGAGAGTGATGTTAGGGGGGGAGGGGCCAAATGAGCTTCCACCGTCACGTGGTTGGCCTTGTTAAGTAGAGAATATTAAACTATTCTTGAAACAAAGAGAAGCTCAATAAGGTAATGCACTTTTCAATATAAGAAATGCATTGTTTGAAGCATCAAACCAATATGCAGTCTGTATGTATGATCAGTCATCAGTCTCCGCAATGGTACATTTCCACGAATATTTTTTTTTAAGAAAAAAATTGATTCTTCGTCACAATTTCGACGACAACCATCGACGAAAACCACTGACGAATCAACAGAAAGGATCGACGAAGTTTCTATAGCTGCGACAAATCTTTCGTTGTAACTCCCTACCCATTTCGTCACAATTTCGACGATCTTTCGGCATTGCTACCACACTACTTCCTGCCCATTTCGTCGCACTTTTGACAAAATTTTGGTGTTCTTCTAACGCTACTCCTTGCTAATTTCATCGCAAAGTTGATGAACTTTTGATGTTGTTTCGATGCTACTACTTGCCTATTTCGTCACACATTTGATGAACTTTTGGTGTTGTTTCGACGCTACTCCTTGCCCATTTCGTCCAAATGGCGACGAATGCCTGCTGTTGTTTTGACGCTATTGCTTGCCCATTTCGTCGAACTAGCGATGAACTTCTGGTGTAATTCATCGGTGGATACACAAAGTTTTCGTCGATATTATGACGAAATACTGAGGTATTTCACGATGCCGTAGATCGACGATTCTTCGCCGTTATTTCGACGTTTAATTCGTCGTCGGCCTTGTGACGAAAAAATAGTGACAAAAATATTTTCGCCATTGCATCGCTCTTCCAACAAATATTTGTCAAACGACCGACGAACGGCCATCAAAAAATGGTGTCAAATTCAGTAGTGAGTGGGAGTTCCGGATAGGGACATGTAGTGATATTTATTGATGGACATTGTATTATGATCATAGAGCCTATGGGCTTCATATTTATTGATACATTATCACATTGTGATGTGAGACTTTTTGAGCTATATATATATATATGATTTTGGCAGTGATTCTCATGATATGCAATTCTATGTATGATTATGTAGTCTTTTATTTATGCATGTTATGTCTATATGATATTCCTATGTTATGGATGATCATATCTACCTTATGATGTGTGTATGCAGCTTATGATGTGATTGTTATGATGTATGCATTGATTTCTTATGGTATCAATGGATGTTATGTATGCAAGTTATGATTATGAGATGCAATGTGATTTTTATATATACAATGCTATCTACATGTGATGCTATATGTTTGAAGGTGATGGATAAAATGTGATGCATATATTTACAATTGTTATGTACATGTAATGCTTTTGTTATGTAATCTATGATAGTGAATGCCTATTATGCCATGATTTCGTAGATATGATAGATGCCTATATTTTTGTGTTTTAGAAATGCAAGATATATGTATGATTTTTACATGATGTTTCTAACATGAAATGCATATGTAGGATACTTTATATTTTTGTGTGTCATAGGACTCTGTCATAATGTAGGAAAGAAGAAATGTTAGTGTGAAAAGAATATGAATAATAAAAGACATGGTTGTTAGTATTAGCAATTTCGATATTTTTTCGATTCACAAAAGGCTTTGCACTTTATCATCATTGAGAGGTAACTAATACAACTAGAGACAAACACCATGATATGACATAGATCAAGGTGTGTAAGGTCATCCACCTGCTAACAACAGACAATCACAAACAAGGATTGTCTTAACTCATACTAAGGGCACAATTGCCCCAGTCTTTTGTCAAGACAAACCACAAACAACAAACAAATAAAAGATGAGTCATGAGATGTCATCACTCCTCTAAATCCTTCATGGGACATCCTTGAGGAAACTAGTAACATGACTCAAAATCCACAGTTAAAAGACAATCGACAAACAACAGTCAAAGAAAATGGAATACTAATACATCCTTGCTTCTCTAAAGCCTTCATGGGACATCCTTGAGAAAGCTAGTAACATGATTCCAATCATTAAGTCAAACAAAATGATAAGATAAATAAGCCATAAAGTCAAAAATCCAATAAAATATTTTCCAAAACTTGATCTGTTTGTTTGATTATATTGATTGATAAGATGATTGATTGATAAGACCTGATTTTAGGAGAGACACATACCGGATAAGATGTTGAGTCTGGTTTCGAGTTTGTGACTATCTATATAAGGCATGACAAAAGCCTAGTTTTAGAAAGACACATATTGTATAAGACATTGATTCTAATGTTGTTGATGTGATAACCTATGTAAGGCCATGCTGATTGTTTAACAGTGTTTGTATGTAGGAAGGATTCATCATGTATAAGACAAATTATTTTACTGATATCTATATTCAGGAAGGACTCATCTTGCATAAGACACAGGTTAATTGTTTTGATGATGTCTTATTTTAGGAAGGACACATCTTGTAGCAAATATAAGTTGATCTATTTTGGGTTGTAGCTTTGGAAATTTGTTTTATTTGACTTGATGAGATTGTTGACTTTTTTATCTTGTTTATGCGTGACTTGACATGGTGTGTTGACAATTGACTGTTTGTGATGACGAACCCTAAAGGATTGACCTAGTGTGGCCTCAGGGGCTCATTGATTGATGGCCTTTCCTACGTTATACACGCAGAGACCTCATAGTTCGAGTAGACTTTGACTGTCAAGAATGATTGAAAAAGATTTCAATTAATTACAAATATGAGACGTGTGTGATAGTGAATGTGACGAACCCTAATGGACTGACCTAGTGCGGCCTCGGGGGTTCATCGATTGATGACCTTGCCTACATTATACATGCAGAGACCTTGTAGTTCGACACGACCAATGACCCTGTTATATAGACAATATGGATTGAATCATGATTTTATATAGACAAACCTAAAAGGACAGACCTAATGCCTCGGGGGTGCATCGATAGATGGCCTTGCCTATGTCCAGTCGCAGAGGCAATGTAGTTTGATAAATGACAAAGACTAACAAGTGCGTCTGACTTTGACTCTATTTTTTTTATTTTTGACATGTTTTGATTTTTTTGTCTTTTTGAAGTTTTCTGATGCTTTTTGGATTTTCTTAGGACATTTTGTAATGTTTTTGGATTTTTTGATGGCTTTACATCTTCAAGATAGCCAATGTAAGAACCAAATATGACATAGGTCAAGTGCTTGCCCCTAGTCGAGTATAAGACCAATTGATTATGAATAGGATATGATGGGGGATATGAAATGCACTCTATGTCAATCGTTCCAAGTTATGGGAAGGACTACCATTTATTATGAATGATATGTACAAGCGATGGATGGAAAAGATATGTGATATGTACAGGGATAGATAATATGTACAGGGATAAGTGATATGTACAAGTAAGTCAGATTAGAATAATGGTAGACAAAGGAGCATAGTCAACTACACATGGCACCTGTTTGCCAGGTTTTCACCATGGTACTTATCGAAAGCGCCACCGAAGTGGTTTTCACTATTGGACGACTTATTTCTCTTTACTATTTTCTTCATTTTTTGATTTTTTTGATGTTACCAAGACGCCTGTTTTCCAGGTTTTCACCTAGGTAATGATTTTTTTATTTTTTTTATTTTTTTTGTATTTTTGATAATTAAGACAAGGCTCTCAGAAGCTATGCATAGAGCTTCTTCAAATGAATAATGTTGATAGGAGTTGACAATGGTTCTCCTTCAGGGGTAGATAGTTGATATGCTCCTGATCCGAAGGCTTCTGTGACAATGTAGGATCCTAACTAGTTAGGTTCAAAATTTCCTGGTTTCTCTCTTTCAATGTGATTCTTAGGATTCTCCATTAAGACCAGGTCACCAATGTCATAGTTTCTATTCAAGACCTTCCTATTGTAGCTGCGATGAAGACAATTTTGATATGCTTGGAGATGATCTAATGCCTTTTGTCTTCGTTCATCTAGGAATTCTAGCTCATGTAGTCTTGAAACTCGGTACTCTTCATCATCAATATGCCCTTTCAAGGATACCCTCAGGGAAGGAATCTCAACCTCAATAGGCAGAATGACCTCATAACCAAATACTAAAGAATATGGAATGGTGCTAGTGCGAGTACAGATGCTTATGCGATAAGCCCACAAGGCCGGATTAAGCTATAAATGCCAATCATGACTAACATCATTGACAGTCTTTTTGAAGATTCCGATGATAGTTTTATTAGATGCCTCTACTTGGCCATTACCTTGTGGGTAATATGGGGTGGAAAAATGATGTTGGATATGGAACTCTTCATAGAGATGACAAACTTCTTGGTTTTTGAATGGACGACTATTATCTATGATAATGGATTGAGGAACACCATACCGACAAATGATATAGTTCAAGATAAACTTAGAGATCTATGTGCCGGTGATGTAGGTCGTGGGAATAGCCTCAATCCACTTCGTAAAATACTCAGTGGTAGTAATGATGAACTTATGGCCGTTGGATGATGTGGGATGTATCTTACCTATGAGGTCGAGCCCCCATTGGGAAAAGGGCCATGGTGATGTTATGGGATGGAACTCCTACACAGGTGCATGTATCAAGTCTCTGTGTACCTAACATTGATGACATTTCTTAACAAATACATATGAGTCCTTTTCCATGGTAGGCCAATAGTAACCCGGTCTCATAATATTTTTAGCTAAGGTAGGACCGCTAGAATGGGATCCACATATACCCTCATGTACCCCATGCAAGGTTTCTTGTACTTCGTCAGTATCGAGACATATCAGTAGGGTATTATCTAAGGCACATCTATATAGGGTGTCTCCAATGATGGTGTACTTGGCTGACTTGCGAAGGAATGTCCTACGTTGGTTATTAGAAAGGTCAGGGGGTATGATTTTGGCATGGAGGTAGTCATAGATATCTTTATACCATGGGGAATTAGGACCAACAATATCACATACCATCTTCGAATATGGGATGTCATAGACCAGGACCAAAAGCTATTCTACCAAAAACTCAAACTTAGGCACGTTGCTTGGTATGTCGAGGAGTGAAGAAATAGTAGTCATGGCATCTACTGCCCTATTTAGAACATGAGTTATTTGATGAAAGTCAACCTTTTCAAAGTACTCCTTGAAACTATCTACCATGTGTTTGTAGGGAGCAAGTTTTTCATCCTTAGTCTCATAATCATCATTTACCTGTTAGATTACCAGTTGAGAATCACCATAACACATGTAGGTTCTTGATCTTCCATTTGACTACCATGCCTAATCCTATCACAAGAACCTCATATTCTGCTATGTTGTTGGTACATGGAAAGGCAATCCTGAATGACTTAGGGATAGAATCACCCTATGGTGTGATAAACATGATACCAGCCCCTAAGCCATGATTCATATGGGAATCATCAAAGTATAATTTCCATGTTGTGTTTGTGTCAATGGTGAATATAAACTCATCAAGAAAATTGACAACTAAAGGGCGATCTTCTTGTATCGGTGCATCAACTAACTAATCAACAATGACTAGTCCCTTGATAGCTTTTCTCTCTACGTACAAGATGTCATACTCACTAAGTATCATAACCCATTTGGCCAGTCACCCTGTTAATGCTGCTTTCCTTGGAAGATCTATTTCAGAGGATCTATCTTTGCAAGCAACATTGTTTGATGGTTTAGCATATAGTGCCTTATTTTTTGAGTAGCAAATACTACCGTGAGACAAGCACATTCAATGGTACTGTAGTTGAGTTCATAACCTACCAAGGTACGACCGATGTAGTATACTTCCCTTTCATGACCTTTGTTGTCGTTCTGTGCGAGAAGTGCTCCTAGTGATGAATGTGTTGTTGAAATATAGAGAATCAATGGTCATCCCTCAACATGTGGCATTAAGATTGGTGGTGTGAGTAGATAATCCTTAATCAATTGAAAAGCTTCCTAACACTTACCTATACATACAGAGGGTATTCCTTTTCTAAGTAAATGTTGAAAGGGATTTGTCTTATTTGCTAATTACACTATAAATCTTCTAATGGATTGTAGTCTCCCTTGTAATGTCCTTAGCTGACTGAGATTAGCTGGTGGAGGCATGTCTATGATTGCTTTTACCTTAGTTGGATCCACTTCAATGCCCCTTCTAGAAATGATGTAACCCAAATGCTTTCCTGATTTCACTCCAAACACACATTTCTTCAAATTTAGTCTCACTTTATACTCTTCTAGCCTTTGAAATATCTTGTCGAAGACCTTTAAATGATCAACCCTTGTTAGTGATTTAGCAATAAGGTCATCGACATAATCCTCCATAAGAGTGTGTATAAGATCATGAAAAATAGTGGTCATGGCACGTTGATAGGTTGCTCCAGCATTTTTGAGTCTAAAGGGCATGGCGTTCCAGCAATACGTTCCCCATGGACATATGAAAGCTATTTTAGGTTGGTCTTCAGTTGCAATCTTGATCTGATTATACCCTAAAAATCCATCCATAAGGGATAACATCTCATACCCTACGGTCATGTCTACTATCATGCCAATGTTGGGGAGAGGGAAGTCATACTTAGGGAAAGATTTATTTATATCTCTAAAATCTATGTAGATGAAGATGCCACCTATTGGTTTGGTGACTGGTACAAGATTGGAAATCCAATTTGCATAGTCGATTGATCTAATGAAGCCAACGTCTAACAATTTCTTCAATTCAGCCTTGACTAGTAAAGCAATTTGTGGGTGCATTTTCCTCAATTTCTGTTTCACTGGTTTTACACCTGGTTGTAAGGAAAAATGATATAGTACAAGTTCAAGATCCATCCCAGGCATGTCTGCATATGACCAGGAAAAAATAATTTTTCTTTGTGCAAAGAAGTTGTAAAATTTTGGCTGCTCTTGTTTTGTCATTGATGCTGCAAAATATACTAGTCGGGGATTCTCTTTTGTGCCCATGTTGACTTCCATTGATTCTTTAACTAGCATGGGTGACTTTTCATGTGCAACAGGGAGAATGTTCAAACCTCCATCCTTAGGTGCCTCAAAGAGGTTTTCGCCTTCGTATGCGTCCTAATTTTTCACTTTTTCATTGTCTAAAGGCGCCTTTCGGTTTTCACCTAAAGACTCATCAATTTTATTTTTGTCATTATTTTTCTTATTTTTGCGACTGGAGGGTTGAACAGATTCCCTAAAATATGCCTTGTTGTCCAAGTCAATGGTAAATCTAGCCTTGTGATTGCCACTAGGTATGCCTTCTCATAATCCCAAGAACTCAACAATCGCTTGGTCATTCTCAAAAATGTCTAAGATAGGTGTGTCTTTTTGGTCCCAATCAATGAGTTGGGGATAAACTAAAGGCATGTCATCATCGGAGTTGTCAAAGTTCAAGGGGGTCAAGGTAAAAGCTGAGTTGTTCATATAGTCACAAAATTTTTGTACCAAGTCCTCTTTGCTCTTTTGTTTGGATCTAGGTGGATTTTGAGGTGGGCCTAATGCCAAGGTTTGGTTATCTGAAATGGATTTAGTAGGTTCCGAAGAGGTATGATCAAGAGATTGCCAGTAGTAATGTTTAAACCATTCCTCTTTTGTCATATTCTTAGGTGGAAAAGAATTCAATGGATTTGGCAAAGATTTCAACATTAAGTCAAGTTCTCCAAATGGCTTATCAAGGTCCATGGAAGAGGTGGAGGATAGGGAATCCCACTCATATTCGTTTGAGTCAAGGGAATCATAGTAGGGTTGATTAGCTGTTCGTTAGATGTCTCGATATCTTCAGAAGCACTTACTTCCTCGAGTAAAGGTGATGTGGTACTAGGAACACCAATATAAATCGGTTAAAACCCAAGCCCTAAGCCTTTTGGCCATTTAGAAACAAAGATAGGTTATGTCCTCCCATCCTGATGTAAACTTAAGCCACTATGTCCATTATATCCCTTGCTCTGCATGATTGTGAAACCTTTGCCATATTGATTTGTAGGAATGTGAGCAAGTAAGGGAGGTTCTTCATGGTCTTCTTTGTATATCCAAGAAGTCACATCATCTTCATTGATGGCTTCTTTGCTTAATTCTCCCCATTTTGTGAATGTTGTTGTGGGAGGGATATGTATAGTGACCATTGATTGTCTCCTATCTGTTGTAGGTAGACCGTATGATTTAGAAGGAATCAGATGGCTAACACAATAAGATGTCTTCATGTGATGTTCTCCACAACCCTTGTCTTGGATCTCAACACTAGGAGTGGAAGGCAATGAAGGTGAAGTGGATGTTCTAGTGAGAGTGGATGGATCGACATAATGAGATGAATTGGATGATGAGGCTTCTTAGTTTACAGATACTTGGCACTGAGGTGTCTCTCGTAGATTGGTGCAATATTGGAATGCATTTGGGTCACCATCTATTGTTATTTTAGTGCCATTGTAGGGAAATTTGGGACATTGATGGTAGGTAGAAGGAATTTCCTTCATGGTGTGAATCCATGGTCTGCCTAGTAGAAGATTGTATAGATGCGTGAGATCCAAGACTTGGAATTTTGTCTCCATAATTGCAGGACCAATTCTGATAGGAAGTGTGACAAACCCCTTTGATTTGTGTTCTTCATCATCATAAGCCTTAATGAAAATGTTTTTGGTTGTGTCTACACATGCTTTTGAGAAACCTAATGCCTTAATCAATTTTAAAGTGCAAATATTTAACCCTGCTCCTCCATCTACCAGAACTCATCTAACTTTGGTTTTTTCAACAAGGACTTCAATATGTAACGGGTCTTTATGATTTGTCTTTTTAGTTGCATAGTCTTGTTCAGAGAATGTGGCATGATGATTATTGGTCAAGTATCCCACCATTTCCTCAAAATTATTGACATCGAGATCATTAGGAACAGTGGTGCTTTGTAAAGCCTTATCTAAAATGGATCAATGTTTAGGGGAGATACGCAATAGTTCCAAGATGGAGATTTGGGCTGGGGTCTTCCCCAATTGATCAAGTTATATTGCATCTTGGAAGTCTGTGGTGTCTGATGTGATGGAGGGCCTTGGATGGTGATCTTGGTTTGACGAGTGTTAACAACACACTCGAGAGTTTTATTTACGAAAATGGTATTTACATGCTCATCGACAGCTCGAATATGATTTATGATAGGTCCACTAAAACCATGCTTGACACTAGTATAATTGGCTGAAGTATTAGTCTTTTTACTTGAACTAGGGGCCTTTCCTTTCCCATGGTCATGTTACAGATTAGAAAAAACTTTATGATTAGTGTTCAAAGATGTAAGTTTTTGTCCACTAACTTCAATAGTTCTATTGTCGACAAAGTCGTGTATGATATTTTTCAGTTGATGACAATTTTGTTGACTATGTCTTTTGGTCTGATGGAAATCACAAAAGGAATTATTGTCCCACCAATATGGTTTGAATTTCCCTAGATCGTATTGTCTTGGCTCTTGAAGCTATGTAAGGTTGTGTTGCAACAGTTGTTTGAAGACTGACTTGACGAGTTCCCCAAGGGGAGTGAACTCACGTTTTGGAAATCATCTTTGTTGTTGTGGCCATTGGATGTTTTGGGTAGTGTTGGGGGTTTGGTTGACGGCGTTGAGTGTGTTGGTAGAGGGGTTATTTCCTCTAAGTGTGATGATCGATCCTGCCTGTAAAGTTTTTGCATCAACCACTCCATCGTTGGTAACGTTTTTATTCTGAGACCAAAACTTATTTCTGTCATTGAGGGTGTTTTGCACAGTTGGATTTCTATGGGGTGTCTATGTCTTAATTCCTCCTTTGTCAATGACATATTTTTCTAGTATGACCCCCTTTTCCACTAGTTTTGTAAAGGATGTGCAACAATGTACCCTTAAGTTACTTCTCAATTTTGGGTTGAGGTTTTCTTGGAACATAGTGATCTTCTGTTTCTTAGGTATCTTGATAGGACATCAACTGGCTATAGTTCTCCATCTTTGGAAGAAAGTGATAAAAGTTTCCCCTTTGTCTTGTGTAGTATGACACAAGGTTGCTATGTTTATTTCGTGGTCAATGTTAAATTAGATGTTTTCAATGAATTTCTCAGCCAGTTCACCCCATGATTTTATGCCATAGTCAAGACCTGAAAAACCACTCTAGTGCAATTCCAACAAGACTTCTTAGAAAGAGTCTCATAAGATAGATGGGATCGTAGGCGACATCTGTGCACATCGTGGAAAATTACCTTATGTGTTCAATTGGATTTCACTTTCCATTGTATTTGGGAAAGTTTGGTATGACATACCCATGAGGGAAAGGTTTCATGTACAATGATTTATTGAAGGGAAATGGGAATAAATACTTTTTTGAAAAGGTTTTCTTGGTTGAAATTGCCATGTTATCCATCTGTGTTTGAAGTGCATGCATTTGTGTTTGCAGGACGTCAACTTGAGTTAATGATGTGTTGGTTGGATTATTTGGGTCTATGTATGTGTTTTGGAATCCAGCGTTGTGTGATGAGTTTTGGTTAAATGTGGCTATGTAAAGTGGGTTTGGATTTGCAATGTTAGTGAATGGGTTCTGATTCAGAATCTGTGAGAATGGATTTTGATTTGGAATTTGTGTAAATGGATTTTGATTGGGAATATGTGAAAATGGATTTTGATTCAGAGTTTGTGAAAATGGATTTTGACTCAGAATATGTGAAGTGTTGGGTTGATTTCCATATTGGAAAGAGGGTATACCTCCTTCCTGTGAGACTCTAATTTGTGGTATGGTACTAGCAACATTGACACTTGGTATAGCTACTATTTGTGGAATAGTGCTAGTGACATTGACACTCGATGTAGAGGTTGATGATTTTGATCTTTTATTCCCAACAAGAGGACTGAAGGGATTGGATGATGACGCCCCAATGGTGAAATTTAGACCCTGTGTCGAGGTAGGCATACCAAATGGAGATGTGTGTATCATTGAGGCACTTAGTGTAGGTCCTCCAGATGGTATAGCATTAGTCACTTGAGGTATAGTAGCACTAGTGGTAGTGGTGTTTGTTCCCTGGGTAGATGCAATTTGTAGGGTATGAATATCAAAACCAACAGGTAGTTTAGCACCTTCTGCTAGCAATTTGGCTAAGTATCGTTGAGGATCATTTGCTAGATAGTCATCTACAAAGGAAGCAAACTCAGGGTCCTATGTAGTAGCATCTATGTCTTCCACTACAATGTGTCCTTGTGTGTCTCTAGTAACAAATTTGTCTAACAAAGTCTTGTGAGGTCTAGATGAAGATGTCCCTAAAAAGGGGTTTGAGAACATTTTGATGAATTCATTTGGATCAGCCATCATTTCTCTTTGTTTCCTTTTCAATCTTGTTTCAACCATGTAATGTAAGTTCAAAGTGCAAGTGATGCAAAATCTAAGTCTATGGATGATTATGAATCCAATCTATGTTTTTGGGATTTTTTGAATATAAAGGATGAATGTGTGCAACTAGTTTTTTTGGTATTTTCTCTACAAATAAGATATGTCTAAAATGACGATATTCTAGGATGATAGTGTCTAAATATGCAAAGGTCTAAGTGATCAATTTGGAAGATTCTAAAAGAGGTTATCTATCAGCTAAAGTGTAACCTAGGTTTCAATTTAGTTTTGACAAGGAACTATTATAGGAATAGGACTAAAAGATAAGGTGAACTCCCAAACTTGACTGATGAGCTAGAAGGATTCACGTGTAGGACAAAAGATATGATGAATAGGTTCAATGACAATGCTTGTTGAATCAAGGGTTTATCCAAAGCATGAAAGGTGCCTATCCTAAAATCTACAAAAGAGGATCTCTCTAAAGGAAATAAAGACCCCTAAGATGAAAGTAAGATGTATGACTAGGGTACCTATTGCTATGACTGAATGATTCCTAAAGGATGTAATCTTGCAATTTTTGAGCAAAATTTTTGGTTTCTATCCAAGAATCAGTGTAAAAGGATAAGTGAGATACTGGTTTGACTGTTTTTCTTAGTCTATGACAATAAATTCTAGTTTTTTGATACTCAAGAAGATGCGTTACATAATTTAACAGTTGCGATTTTCTGGTAAATTCAACTTTATGTATTAGACACATGCGATTTTCTTTGAAGCAGATGTGACTCAGGTATCAATTGTGAGTCTAGACTGATCAGATACAATTTTCAAGACTCTGACTATGTACTAGTAAAAGCAGACCAGTTCTGTGACAAGGGCATATGTGTCATTCCAGATTGCAGATGTGGCTCACCTATTCAGATACGTCACAGAAGGTATCAATTGTGGGTTTCTAGTAACAGAGTTAATAACAGATGTGACTAAGATATCAGATGCGGTTTTATACTAAGCAGATGCGAGCTATCCTGGAAAATGTGACTTACGGTTAAACAGATGTGACTCAAATTCTGGAACATGCAAAATTGGACTGGGTTTCTTAGAGATGCGACTCAAGTTTAAACATATGCGACTCAGGTGCAAATTGGATTCAATTTCTGACAGATGCAACTATAGTTTAAATAGATCTGACTCTAAGTAACAACTGTGTCTTTCTAGTGAACAGTTGTGGTTTTCTAGTGAAATGCAATGTAAACTGACTATGTTTCGTGATCAATTTTTGGTAAATAACAAATAATGAAAAAATAATATTTCAGTTTGATTTCGACACAAAGAATGTTTAATCCATACAAGCACAATCCTAGCCTTTGTAGGACAGTATTTACTAAGCTCTCACTTGGGTATACCTAGCTACGCTTATTCAAGGCGGATGACTAGTAGCTTGACCCCATTGGCTCCCCTCCATGGCTCAACACTTCATTCGAGGTAACCAAGCTACAGTACCTATGAAACTCCCATGGCATACTTCTTGGAGCATCTCTACAATGAACCGTAAAAACATGAGACGACTTCATAGGTTCGACCTACTACACCATTAAATAAAGGGTTTTTGGCTTACTAAAAATAAGGGTATTTAATTATGGAATTCTATTCGTGGGGTATCATCCATGTGGTAAGAGACCATTCTTTCCCTTCTCGTCAAAACAATACTCATGATTCTTGAGTTTTCCTCAAGAACCCATTTTTATATACCGGTTTGAAGTCGCTCGGGTTTAGAGTGTTATTGTTCTGAGTCATCTTGGGGTGAGTATTTTTTCCCACCAAGAAAAACCTAATTTCTAGTGTCGGTAACCAGTTCTCTTGCACCCAAGATCACACGAATGTGCAAGGGGAGAGGATACTTCAATATACTAAATCGTGGGGGTAATAACAAAGCATTATTTTGCACCAAACATAGTAGACAATAGTAAATTTTAAACCCAAATGACAATTTTCTAATCTACCAAACAATCTATTTCAAAAATAAAGTCTTCGACACATGTCTTGTAGAAAAATTCATTAGTATTTTTCAGAGTAATCTTCATCAATCATCCTACAAAAAAGGTTTCGGAAACTTATCTTCTATGATACGTCCTGCAAACACTATGTTAACTCCCTAAAACACACATTGCAAACCAAACAATTAGCTAAAATAAAAATAAAATGAAAGACTAAAATTTAGAAATTGAACCCAGAAATTTCACCAGTCATATGCATTGTTCAGAGCGGCAGATGTGTCACATATTTTCACCAGTCAGTTATGGTTTGATAAGTTATGATAAGTTATGGATGCGTCAGAATTTGTCAGATGCGTCATTTTCTTCGTTAGATGCAGTTCGTAATATCAATTGTGTTGTTTTGTCTGTTAGATGTGTCGTTCTGTATGATACTTGCAAAGATCATTCAATAAAACGTCTACAAATTTTGTGAAGAACGTGTCTTCATGTCGGGTTCACCAATGTAACATCATGAAAACAGGAAAGGTTAAAAGAAAACTTAAAGCCTATAAACTCTAATGCAATCTAAAATCAAACAACAAAGAACAAAGGAGATAGCTAAAACATAAAACAATCTCACCAAAGATTGATGTAACTCCATGGATAACATCTGTTGTCCTCCATTTTGTCGTGATGGTATTCTTGCCGTCAGATTTTTAGTATGTGTGCAAGTATAGCCTTGATGTATGTGATTATAGCAAAATATTGAAGATTAACAAGTGCTTCCAAAAGTCATAAGATTTTAGGAGTAAAATGATGAAAGACAGACCAATTTATAAAAAAATGATCATTCGAATGATAGGCCAAGATTAAAAGATAAACAGACGATCCAGATTAAAGGATTTGACAAGCATTATGATAACTTTTAGTACTGACATGAGTGATAAAACCTAAGAATAGAGATAAAGATTAAATAAATGATTTAATCTCAGGTTGAGAGTATTCAAAAGTAGAAGAATAATGTTTGCATGACAAAGATAAAGATAGATTAAAAGCAACGTTATGTTCGAATGCACACATAAAATTAATTAATTAAATAAAGATATTTAATTAATATGTATGTACATGCATACGAGTTAGAACTAGACGACTGACTGGTTATGAAAGAGATTTTATTCGCGAAAGAAACTCAGACATTAAATCAAGAGATAACTGACCAATTTAAATAGATCTCAAGTCGAGTGAGAATGAATACATAGATAACTTAAACATTTATCTAAATATAGAGGAATGTGTTAAAAATAGACTTTTATGAATTAAATGATTATTTAATTCAAGATTCGATATTTTAAGGATTAATTAAATAAATAAGATTTATTTAATTGAGTGAAGATTAAAAGGTTAAATGAATAATTAAAGTATTAAAGTATTTATTTAATTATAGTTGAAAATAAGATAAAGATAAATTAAATAAGAATTTATTTAATTTGAGAAGGAGAATAAAGTTAATTAGTGACGTAATTAAATAAAGGATGTTTATTTAATTAATCAGGATAGAATAAAGATAATGTGAATTAATTAAATAATTAAGATTATTTAATTAATAGATGACAAAATGTTAAAACGAATTAATTAAATAATTAAAATTTGTTTAATTAATAAATGAAAAATGACTTTAGAAAGTAATTAAATAATTAACATTATTTAATCATGACCATGAAAATACGAAATATGAATAAATTGAAGTCGCAAGCTTAGACCAAATTTCAGTGTCTACATTTAGTATTTATTGACTTTAAGAAATGTCTCAATATGGAGAAATATATAAATAATTTGAATATAGTGTTTGTTACCATGGCTTTAACAAGGTCTAACACACCTCTAGGACAAATTGTAAAAGCTAGCTCAACCAATCATCACCATGTTGTTTTGATAGTCACACTTCAAACATTAATGAGTTTAGTCACTATGATAATCTAGGTGGAACTCGTAGGGCTCATATTATGCTAGGTCATCTACTAACACATCACAATTGTTGTGAAATGATAATTCAAACATGGAAATAGTTCCATTTCCAAAGGAATAGTTCAAATTTCATAGAAAATATTGGTCTCCATAACATATAATTTATATATACATATTTGTTACATAGATAGATATATAGAAGATAAAATTTAACTTCATACATTTTATTCAAGAGTATGTCAAGAATAGGATGAACAAATAATTTAAATACATTTAATATTTTATTTCTATATCTTGTTGAACACAACAATGTGCTAAGGGGGGTGGAGGGAGGGGGGTGAATCAACATATATTAAAACTTAACCATTCCCATTTGTAGATTAACAACACATCAAATTAACTAAAAATGACATAAGAGAACACATGCATCACATAAAGACACTAGGATTTTACTTGGAGAAACCAATGAGAATAAAACCATAGTGAGAATTAACTCATGATAAATGTAGCTCAATGCTAACAAGAATTACAATGTTTTAAGGTTCACTGCCTATGGACTTGCAGACTAAGGTACACAACCTTAGAGCAAGATACAAAGGACCTGATGGGACTCACTGTCTCAGAGCAGGATACATAAAAATTAGAATGATAAAATCAATTATGAACTACTATGAAGAAGCATCTAATACATGTTGATGTTGTAATAACTTTTTTCGCACAATTAACCCTTCACACTAATTTCAGACACTTCATCCTTTTGCATTATGATCTATCATAAATCGCTATCAATCATGTCTTTCACAAATTAATTTGATCTTCTATATATATCCTCTGCAACAACTCAAAACCTTTATTAGGTCGGCTCCAAGATGACCTTTAGAAGAAACATTTGATATCACACTGTTGGCTCCAATTATGTATAATATTTGCAAGAGAACCAATTGTGGATTAACACACAGTATTACAAGATCTAAACACATCATAATACATTCTCTAAAAATATAATTAATTAATCAGGATCAACCACTGATGAAGGAGACAAGTCTGCTGGTCCAAATAATGATACCACTACCAAAACTACCATCTATTCATTTTTGCACTCCCAAGGAGAGGCCAACACTATGATGCATGAAGACCAATAAGTAAGCATTGCATATTATGCACAATATCTCCTCAACCTTCCCTTGAAGAATTTGATCATCATATGTTGGCACAAGAGGAGAAACCTACTAAATATATAGGAATAGGGCATTTTAAGTAGATTGTAGCGAACTGTCATTTAAAAACTAATCTTATGGCCCACCAAAACATTTGAGGCTGCAAAGTAGTGTGCATTATTCATCACTAATTATTTCTATAGAACCTCAAGGCCAATACATTATTTCCAGAGGAATGCAAAGCATTCCAACAAGCCTTTCTCATTATATTGCACAAGTCAGAACACTGTCAACTATAACTCTTGTTACAAAAGGTATAGAGACTTGAACTTTTGGAAATAAACCCTTCACAAAAAAACCATCTTATCTTCTTTACTGCAATACAAAACCATAGTTGGCGAAAGGATGCAGACCAAAATATCTTGACTTTGTCTTGAAGTGTATATAGTAAATGCCTTAATAAAAAATTCTACAACTTAAATATACATTTGTGGTACATCAAAATGGAATGATATCAATGTAAACATATTGTATGTATATCATGACATGTATACCTGCCTTTGTAACATACTTAAATCATCATTTCATACTTATTCATCCTTATACTATCCCGCCGACTTGCACTATGCACACCAACAATCTCCAGAGTATATAAAAACTTTAGCATACCCATTTGACATCAATTACAACTCATATTGACTTGACACCAATGACAACACTTATTTCCAACATACCTCTCCCTCTCTTTACACTACAATGTCTCACAGATCTTATCCAAATACCTATAACTTTATCTAGATCCTATTCTAGAGATACATGTCCAGTAGATTAGACGCTAGAACCCAGATCATGACCCCTTTACTTTTGAGTAAATTCTAATATTTCTAAAAGCACTTACTTAAATTCACCACACAAGAAAACACTTTAGGAACATAAGGAAATAAACTTAAGTATTTTGAACATACACATGCATGCACACACACACATACTTTAATAGTTTCATAAAAAAGGTGACTAATTGTAATATGATTTGGATAGACATGTTTTACTATTATATTGCATTGGACATTTTTTATGATCCCATCATGGATTAAGGAAATTTAAAATTTAAACTAATCAATTTTTCTTTTCCATTATTGATTGACCACTATTGGTATTCACGTGTGATCCTATATAATCAAGCACACATCAAGTCTATCTAGAATAGATAACTTTTAATCCTAGTACAAATCCAATGAGAAAAAATATACTCACACAAGACATGTATATATCTCATGTAAAAACTATAATATAAAAATCACATTACAATATCAATTATCTACTCAAATGCATAATCAAAATAATACATAAGCAATGTGATCATATCACATATAATCATCATTAGATAATAGCATTTGTTGAACCATCAAAATGAAAGTAATTAGCATCATCGATGAATGATAGAAATTGTGAAACTAACAATATCAACATAACTCAATGAAATATTAATCTCATATATTTCTTATAATCACATAGGACCATGCTATCATAAAATGTGATCACATTAGGTTGCTAGAATCACACAACATGATAATAAATATAGATCTTCTAGTTTTTCTAAATCATAATTATAGCATACCCCAAAGCACCAACATAGTTAGCCTCTCATTTATCATGTATATAGATAATTTCTAAATGTACACATACAACACTCAAGAAAGTATCACAATAGCCAAGTAAGAACCTTAATCAATTACATAATTATCGCATGCATACACCCACATAGATAGTATATCCAATAAAAATATACTCAAAATATGTTATGGTATAAGTGTCATTAAAATTCGAGGAAAATAATCTAAGATAGGAAACCTATGGGCCTTAACCCAATAAATTTTCCTAGTGACTAAGTGGATTGTTAGGTCCTTAGAAGGAGAGGCCCCTTAGAAACAATTGGCCAACTTAGAGAAGATTCAAAAAGTCACTTTGGAAAGGCTTAGAGTGTGGTGAATTGATTCAAGGACCTTTCAAACCTGCCTCAGCTATAGTGGAGATATTAGCTATAGCTTAAACACAAGTTAAACTTAGTAACATTGGTAAAATTGATATCTTTAAGATCCAAGGACATGATTTTTCTCTTA
The DNA here is from genome assembly GCA_007258455.2 of Sequoia sempervirens. NCBI lineage: Eukaryota > Viridiplantae > Streptophyta > Pinopsida > Cupressales > Cupressaceae > Sequoia > Sequoia sempervirens. The sequence goes on from VDFB02072274.1 coordinate 67,558,372, forward strand.
CTCTCAATCTCTTTCCATTATATCAATTTATTTTCCTTAAGAATTAGTGTTGGGCCCAAATTTATGGCATTAGGTTATTCCTTCTAAATTCTATCTACAAAATACTTCTTCCCTGCCACACTATTACTAATCAACTTATTAAAAAATGAAAATGTAAGCGATCACTATTCACAAATGGAAGAAGGTCAACCTCTATTTGTCGAATTATAGGGATGATCGTTACTCTCATCTCATTGATTTTATGTCAAACTCCCTCTTGATTTCCATTTAAGATTCCTCTAGCCCTCCCCACCTTGCCCATCTTGCAATAAACAATATATTATCTAACATACTTTTTTTCTTTCAAAATGTTAAATCTATTTGGACATTCCTTGAGATTTCTCAAATATATTTGGACTTCCATTAAGATTTCTCTCCCAACCTTGTTATCTCACAAATGGCCTTGAATTTTTTCTCTTCTTGGTCTCAGTATATTTGATAATATTAGACAAATTATCACTAATCTCATTTGGAAGTATATATGTATGGTTGCTTTTACTCATTCTTGTTATCCTTGTGAAGTTAAAATGTAATTACTCTACTCTAGTATTACTCTATAGATTTGTCAAATTTATCCACCATCATATAGGACATGTATTGGAATAATCTAAAATTGAAGCGGAAACAAATGCAAAGCACTAGAATCCTATTCCAAAATAATACAAACCTCTAGATATAGATCACAATGAAATTCAAAACAAGACAGTTTAACATAAGAAATAAACTCAAATGTTATCATAAACTCCATTGTGATTTGATCTACTCTAATGAATTGTTGGTATGTGGATGGTCCATTACTTCAAAGTTACCTATTTTTACAATATGTACCTAGCATAAAGTTGTTGGACATGAAAATGGGTGAGAATATATCTCCATTTATAGAATTTTAGAGGAGGAAATGGATATTCAAGATCTAATGGTGAGATCGATGGTGGAGGATGCTTGAGAGGGTTTTCATAGGATGAAGGAGAGGATGTAGGGTTAAGATGAAGGTTGTTGGATTATGAATGGATAGGATGAACTTACTAAATTTAGTAAGTGTTCGTGACCATGAGAGAGATAAGGGACATGTGCATCTATTAGGGCTATATTCTTGGGTTTGGTGGAGAGAATAGTGGAACCATAAAGAAATGTGTTTTTAGGTGTTCTTTATTCTTGGAATGTGTTGAGGGAATATAGGCATAATTAACTAATAATAATATTTGATTATTTTAGCCATGTGTGAGACGAAAAATATGTGGAACAGGTTATTATTTATTTATTTATTATGATGTGAGATGGAAAAGGGGATCAATTAAATAATAAAATTATTTAATTGAGTGAGGAATGTTAGGTGAAGGGGACTTGTCCTAGGTGATGGGTTTGGTCAATTAGGAATAGGTACACTAGAGAAATATTTAGGTGTATATAGGACCAATGCAAGGTTAATAGGGAGCTAGAACAATAGATCAAGGGCATGAAAACCCAACTCCAAGCCCTTGAAGGAAGACACAAAAATATGGCTAGTATGATCAGCAATATTGTGTAAGAATGAAGCAAATTAAATTAAACTAGTAGCTCTCTCTATAATAAAAGATGAATTAGTAAGTTCTATAATAAAAGATGAATTAGTAGGGCTAACTACTGCTACCTTCACAATGTGAAGTCATTGTCAATTGTCTTGCTAACTCAATTGGGCATTGTATTGTAAGGATTTTGGTGGAAGAATTTGAATTCTATGTCTTGAGACATTTATATGTTTCTCATCGAATCAGCTATATCGTAAGAATCTTGTTTGATCTATGTAGTTTGCTTGTTGTCTTCACTACATGCTATATTTTAATATTTTGGTCATTAATATATAATGATACGATAATATTGTATCATATTCCTTTATATAATCTGACTTAATATATTTTTACTATTTTTTTGATAAAATAAATCATACACTAGTACTAATATTAAAAAGTACAACTGATCTTCAAAATAACAGACAACATTGAATCATAATTCAAATTATATATTTAAACATGTAACTTAGACAAATAGTTTTTTTGAAAAACCTAACTATTATACCTTTCTCTATTAAAAACCATTATTATTTAACACTTTTATGCTACTTTCAAATTATATAAAATGCATGAACTTCACATCGTTGATGGAAAATTTGAGTATAATACTCTTACTTTTGTTTAAGAAAAACAAAACTCCACAATCTTTTGGAAGGATTCGTTTGCCTATTAATCATATTTTATGAGTTATGGCATTAGTATCATTGGATTCTGCAGACCAAATGGACTTTTTTTCTCTTCGCACCAGACAATTCAAAAGGCAGGGAACTTCGTTGATCAGCAATTTATGAATAAGAAAAACTGAAACACTCACGTTTCCTTCGTTCATACCTAAGCTACATCACTGTCACGTAGCATAAAGTCATGCAAAGGTGTCTACAAAATCAAAAGCAAAAAATAATGGTGTGAAAAAAAAACAAAGTGCTCACTTTGAACTGAATTATGGAATATACGGGCAAGGGACATTTTCACACATTAAAAAGTATTAGGTCAAACAACGTACATAATAAATAACAAGATATTTGCCATTAATTTCAACATATATAGTCTGACAGATAGAGACTGCTCATCTTAACATGCTAAATCATATGGAGACTAAGGCCTTCCACCTATTTTAATTGAAAATTTTGACTCCTTAGTTTGACATTATTCCAAAAAAAAAAAATTTATCTTTGGGTTTGGTAGTGAAGTTATTCTTTTGAATAAGTTTATCAGAGATTAAGTTTTGTTCAGCGTAAGACTTCTTGATATCAATAAGCACATCAGGTTTTTTTTGTTTTAATAATTTCACTAATAAATTTTTATTTCTATAATTTTGACAAACTAATTCTTCAAAAGCGTATAATTTTCACAGTTTATGATATTGACGTGAATACTTTCTGGATGTTGTTGTATGAGTTTTTTTCTCAACGTTTCTGATCAAACTCCATGACCCATTCATTTGTTTCTGGATTTCGTTGTATGAGTTTTTTTCTCAACATTTCCAATCAAACTCCATGACCCATTCATTTGTTTCTGGATTTCGTTGTATGAGTTTTTTTCTCAACATTTCCAATCAAACTCCATGACCCATTCATTTGTTTCTGGATTTCGTTGTATGAGTTTTTTTTCTCAACATTTCCAATCATACTCCATGACCCATTCATTTTTCTTCTCTTATTTTCTGATTCCTACTGATGGATCATGAAATTTGATCCGAAAGGTCAAAAAAAAAAACTCATACAGTCAAATCCACACATGATTCAAACAAAAGTAATTCTTCAGTTATTTTTCTTTCTAATAGACAAACTAATAATCAGCTTAGAAGTACAGAAATATCAATATCTACAACAATTGTAACCACGTTCTCCCACGGCTGGTAACATTTGTCAATAAGATAATCCATAAGAACTATTAAATTATTGAGATTGCGTGAAATCCCAATTTGAATGTGGTTAGAATACCTAAAGAATACGTTAAAATGTTGCTTTCTCTCTCTTTCTTCTCAAACCTAATCCATTTGATATTCTTATCTTGTTTTCAAAATAATTGGCATTCAGCGACTTAAAGGGAGTTCTGATCTGGCATGGAGAAAAGTAAAAAGAATTTGATATCTTCCTGAATTCTTCTTCTTCACTGATAAACCGCACAAGTTGTTTGTTATACAATGCAGACATCATTGTCTCCTTGGCATATGATAACAACAAATAGTTTGGGTAGTATTGATCCAGACAAATAATCAATGTATTCTATTGATTCAGTAATCTTCTTTCCCCACGTCACGTAATTTTCTTTGTTTATACGACGACCATTTTTGTTCAAATATGGAGAAGGAAATAAAACACTCCCATGGAAGAAGAAATAATTGATGAAAATTAGGGTAGGTATTTAGAAATTCTTACCTAATATCGGTTATTTAAATTAAATCTAATCTATTAAACTAAAGGTTAGTTTTGATTAATAACAATAAGATAATTTTATTTTTTTTGGTATGAATAGATATAAAATTATTATTGATTGTTTGATTATTACATTGGATGATGTTTAGGTAGACTGAGTCATATTGTGACATGTTTATGTTTTTAATATATAATTGTAATGGTGAAAATTACATATTTATGATTTTTTCTTAATATATAATTGTAATGGTGAAAATTACATATTTATGATTTTTTCTTAATATATAATTTATTTGAGGATCCAAGAACCAGACAAACTAGAAATTAGGCAAAAATACCAACAAAAAATTAGGTCCAATGAGCAATTGGACTAGAAGTATATCTAACTACTATATTAACTATTATATATAACCAAACCTAGGAACAATAATATATACTACTAACTGTAAGTCCATAAGTAGTTTGAAAAAGAGATATGAGAGCCAAAGTGTAACACCCCCCATAGACACTAGACTTTATTTTGTGTTAATCACCTTTCATCTTGATGTAATTTGGACAAAGGCGAAACTTTGAACTTATAACTATGTTTGTACCCTTTATTTTGAATGACCCTAAGAACTTAAATATTAATATAGCAAACTTAAACACTTTAAACGGTTATTTGGAACAATTATTAAATAATTGATATTTATGAATTCAATGATGTTATTTAATTTTGGGTATGGATATATCTATTTGTTTATCGGACTAACTAGGTACTAATAATTTTCTGAGAATGTGGATGAGTTTTGCAACAAAATGTGGACCTGACAACCTATTTCGGGAAAGAACCTTAAACTTAGTAACTTAGCTTGATTAGTGGGAAGTCAAGTCAAATACCACCCTTAAGAGTCCATCTACCACCAATAGTAAGGCTTGATTTGTATATGTTTCTTTTCTTCGTCAGTAGGTTAAATGATCCTTTTATTCCCTTGAAAACATTTTCAAATTTAGCCATTAGGAGTATTAAGGGGAAATAAATAAATTAATAAATAAGATAATATTGGACAATTTAAACCCATAACTCGCTATTTGAAAATAAAATAAATAAAATAAAATATAAGATAACAATTTACAAGAAAATATAAATTGAAAATAAAATAAAACAAGGAAATTAAGAACAAAGGAAAGAAAAAGAAAATAATAAAGCATAGAACCAAACATTATAAATAATAGAAAAATAAAATAGAGGAGTCGTGAGTTTTTTTGAAGGAAGGGAAAATATTTCAATTTGCATGCCATAGACATGATGCATTTATGAGGAGAGGGGCACAAGATGGAGAGGGAGTCATGCCATTAAAACAACATGGAAGCCATGTTCGTAGAAGACTCCAGAGTCAAGAGAATGTGGAAAAGAATTCAAGGCCCAAGCTACCTTAGAAACCCCACAAACCCCCCTTTTGAATGCTACGATTGCAAAAGTGAAAAGGGAGCTATGAGAGTAGAAGAGAGGAGAAAATGTGGGAGAAACAGTAAAGTGAAGGAGATTATTGCACCCATTTTAGAAGGGACGCCCTCACAGGTTTCATTTCTACTTGTTAAACTATTAAAACTTTGTGTTATATGATCATTTACATCCATTTAAATGCTAGCAATCATCTAGGGCTCAAAAGAAAATAATAATATGGGCTAGTTAATAAGTTGGGTTTTATCTAATATTCTAATGCTTGCATATTGCTGCACAAGAAGTTGCTTCATCTTATGCTGCTCATTTTGTCTATGCTTAGAAAGATATTGCTGTAGCAAATTTTACTTCGCCTTTCACTATATAAACTCTATTTAAGTTCTAGGTTAGCAAAATTACAAACTATGTGTATATATTTGGGACTTGGGTAGCATAGATTAAAATAAGAACATTAAAAATTAAAAAAAGAAAGCCAAATCCTCAGCCAAACTACTGCATAAGAAATCTCTTACTTGAAGTATATAAATAAGGCTCTATGAAGGCATGAATGATTAAAACCCGCTTGCTTCTTTGGGTAGAAATCATGTAGCCTTGAGAATATAGTTTCTAGTAGTACCATTCAATTTAAAAGAGGATTATCATATTATGCCTTGTTTTATTTCACTATTTGGAATTATTCATATTGGGGATTCTAGTTAACTAAAACAATCCCATCACTGCCCTATCACTCCATTAACAACAGATAAATATTTTTGTTGACTACCTTATTTCACCAAACAACTATAGATCTATAAAGTAATTAACAATAGCAAAATGCCTTCATTTTGAACTCCAGTGAATAAATCAACTTGATATTCAATTTGATCTACTAAGTCTGACCATAAGGCTGCTAAAACAAGAGAGAGGTAGAAAAAACTTTAAATCAGACTTGATCCTTAGTAAGGTAAAAATAAAATAAAATAAAATGATAAATATAATTCTTCCACTGATAGAAAGGGTGATATGATGACATTTAATATTTAATGGAAACATCAGGCTGCCCCAAAAAGATGATCATTAGAAAATATGAAGAAAGTAGAAATTACAGATTTAGTTGGGAAATCAAACTTATAATTAATAAATGCAACCTTGGATGCCCATAAATGATAAGTCTCACTCCAAGAAGGGTCTAAGGGTAGCAAATACAGGCCTACATGCAACTACATTATTTAGTCACCTAAAACCATTCCTTGATTTCATCAGACTGCCATAGGAATGAAAAGAGAACTGTTAGAACACCCATAAGACCAAGCCAGAGAAGACCCAAGTGTGAACCTCCAGGATTTTGGAGCAGTGATAAGCAGTCATTAGAGTGTGCGAATGACCAATGTTTGGGCTACTACTAAGGATTAGATAGCCCTCACCTAGTTCATGGAGGTGAAGGTTACTATGGGTTACCCTAGATATAAATGATATAGGAACAACTACATAGGTAGGGACCCATCCCTGCGGGTAACAGTAATCCGGGGTAACCGTTTTATCGAAGGGGTTCACTGGCAGTCATTGAGTGCATGGAAGTGACCAATGCCAGTGCTCCTCGAGATTGTGAAGAAGTTAGTTGCATTATCACTAAGGTCACAAGGTGGTAATTATTGGAGGCTACTTCTTCCTGGGTGGACATACTCATCGTCGGTGGCCTATAGGCGATTCAAGTTGGAATCCACTGGGTTTGGTAGGTTCACTACTCGGGAATTCTCTAAGACCCTTGGGACAGAGGATGGACCCATGGTGTAGTATGAGATGCATTGAATCCTCTGCCTAGTTGACCAATAACCTTGACCCATACCACCATACCACTTAGCACAGAAGACAAAGGAACGAATGGGACCCACGGTGTAGTGCGTAATGCACCATCATTCCTTTCTATTGGATGCTCTAGATAGGAAAGTGGTGAGTCTCTCTCTTATTTACTCTCTGTCTTTCCCACAACTTTGATGATCTTGTTGTGAGGAGGTTGGATCCACGGTATAGTTTGAGATGCACCGAATCCTCCTCATAGTTGAGCTTTGACCTTGTTTGTCACCCTTCAAGCCTTGACTAAAAAATTTGTAGGTTTGTCCCAAAATAACTTGTTGGGTCCACTTGGTTGGGGTGGAATGGGATGTGGTTCACATGGTTGGGTGTGTTGCACCCTGCAAGGAAGTCAAAGCCAAGACAATTATGAATTTTGACATTTGTTTATGCCAAGTAATCTAAATCAAGTTTCTTCCTTTGATAATTGGTTTCCAGACATCTTAAATGTGTAATCTTATTTTGGTTTGCTACTAATGATGTTTATATGTGAAATTGCATGGTATAAAAGAAATTGCTCTCATGGCTAGGTTTCTACATTCGTGTCAAAGCACCTAGGTTCAAACTGTGAACCTTGGAACCCATATATTCCATGTCTAATAAAAAAGTCTTCTTGAATTTTATAGCCATGGGACATGGAAGGAAAGGTCAACGTAGAGCCCCTAAGAAAACCCAACAGAACCAATACCATTACCTAAACATGAGGAACTTGAGAAGACTGTACCTTTGAATGAAATCGAGACAATACCTGACACAAAGGCTTTGGCCTACACTCTTAAGCAAATGAAAGAAAAACAAGAAAAAGACAAAGCAGGCCCCTCTCAAGTTAAAGAATCAATAGTAAAGACTAAACCATCTGCTGTCAGATATTTCCACTTTAGATGTGGGAGTTATTGATGCAAACCATGGAGGGAGATCATTAACCAACCAAAAATAAATCATCTTTGGACAATTCTTTAATCTTGAAAATTCCAAATTGGTACTTTCTCACAGTTTCATCAACTTTACTTGTATCATTCTAAACAATGAAAATTCAATATAACTTTCAAAAGAAATTAAAAACCCACAAACCAATTATCATTTTAGATACCCTTTTCCAAGTTTCTAAACATATCAAAAGTGTAGGGGTGGTTTCTTTTAACAAACCCTTCAAATACTTGTTGCTATGTTTAACAATAAGCTTAAAAGAGCAAAAAATCATCGTAATTTGACCATAACTTTTAGAAACTAACTCCTACCCACAAACCAAAACTAGTTTTAGATACCCATTACACCCTTTTGAAATATATCTCAAAGGGTTTCTTTGGAATAGGACATACAAATCTCTACTGCTACGTTTGTAGAAATACCTAATTAAGCTTATTTCACCAAAGATTTTTTTGTTCTATGACTCTGAAGCCTAAAATCACTTCACCAACACTTTGAACATGTTTAATATGGTCTACACAAACTCTCCAAACTGATTTCCAACCTTTTCCAATGATCTTTCATCAAACCCTACCTTCTAAGTATTAATCTTGCCCAAAACAATGAGGTTTTCCAACTAGGGCATCATCAAAACTTCACCAAAACTTGCACCCTACTCCTGAAAATATCATACACTCAAAATATACCCTATCTACCTCCATTCCATTGAGTTTTACAAGATTTCAATAGTGGAATGGAGAGTTCTACATTTTTCTTCCTTTCAACCTTGTTGAACTAGGGTTTCAAACCTATCTTGAGTAAAATGGCGATAAAACTCTCAAAACTCAATGAAATTAAATGATACCAAAACCAACAGAAAGATAATTCAATTCTTCATCTAGTAAAATCAACTAAAAATCATAAAAATTATGTATAGAAATGTACAATACTCTGAAACAACAAAAAATGTTGAAATTTTTAGAAAAAAAACAAGGGTTTTGTATTGAGTTCTCTTCAAAATACAAGCCACCCAAATTGGTCTCACCTTCTCAAGACCAATTTAAACATATGACTCATTTTTGCAATTTTGTAATTTGACAATTTTTTTTAAAGTTGACAACATTTTGCAAGATTTTATAACTTGACCCCACAAACCTCTTAGCAACCTAAAAATGACTCAAAACATGTGAAATGGTCAACAAAGACCTTATTACAAAAAAACACACCCAAAACTCAAAAAATACAAAAAATGCCTTATGGAGGCATGAAATCCACTAAGTTCCCTACACCATACTCCTGGAGAAAGAAGAATTGAAGTCCTTTTTGAATTGAAGCTAGGAATTCTCTTGCTTTATGTATTATATCTTCTGTCTTTTGGCTTCCTTCAAACATTTCCACGTTGTCTTCATCCTTACCTTGGGTTTCATCTTGTCATTGCAAACTTGTCCTCTTATTTTGCTACCTTGTAATGGATCTCTTTTGCCTTGATGGACTACACACTCTGCCCCAACACCTTGTTCTTCTTCCAAGATCTACTTCATTTTAAATTTTGGTTTATCTCTTCTTAAGGCTGCAATAACACAACTCTTCTCACCCATCCTTGCAATACTAGATGATGCTTGCTTCTTATTGTCTATACAATCAACAACCTTTCCTTCATCCTTGTCAATTTGGAAAAAAATGTATGGATCCTTTGTCTTCAAATTATGCCACTCAACTTCATCTTCACCAATTTGTTTGATCAATGCAAACATAAAGTAGGCTACACCCTCATACTCCAACTACAGATTTAGAGTGTCTTCAATCACCTTGAAGGTTTTGTCTTCATTCTTTACATGAGAACTCCTTGCCTTGTACTATCATCTATTAACACATCGACATGCTATTGCATCAAGTATTGAACATCTAATGAAAATTGATCAATTCTAACTGCTGTTATAATAGTCATATTTTTACTTACCATTTTATTAGCTCTCTTCCTCTTTTCTTGGCTTTTGTTCTTTAATCAACAACTCCTTAATGTCTTATTTTTCTACTCCCACTTGTCTTCTTCTCTGAATAATCTTCTTGATAGGCCACATAACCTTCTTCTTGATTGGTAAATGCCAACTTTGCATCTTAAGTTTCATTTTTTTTCAAATTTCCCTCGTTAGTTCTAAAGTATGTCTCAACTCTTTTAATTTATCTCTTGATCCAAATCTATTTGTTTTGCCTTCTCCTTTTTCTTCTCCATCTCTTTTTCCTCTCTTTTCATCACACATTTTTTTTGTAAACCATCATTCTATAAGTATCTCTTCCACACATCCATTTTTCACACACACAACTATCCTCTACCCAATAGGATTATGGAAGATGCATGCTCCAAGACCTCTTCTGCCCACTTCCTCTCAGTGGAAGAAATATGCACACCTTCTACCCAACTTCATCACTATTGGAGGATACAACAAACCTTCTCTCACAACTTCCTCTCAAGGTCTTCTAGCTTTGATACCAATTGATGCAGATCATGGAGGGAGATCATTAACCAACCACAAATAAATTAGCTTTGGACAATCCTTTAACTTTAAAAATTCCAAATTGGTACTTTCTCACAGTTTCATCAATTTTGCTTGTAGCATTCCAAAAGATGAAAATTCAACATAAATTTCAAAAGAAATAAAAAAACCACAAACCAATTACCATTATAGATACCCTTTTCCAAGTTTTAAAACATATTAAAAGTGTAGTGGTGGTTTTTTTGTAAAAAAAACCCTTCAAATACTTGCTGCTACGTTTGACAATAGGCTTAAAAGAGCATAAATTCACCATAATTTGACCATAACTTTTAGAAAATAACTCCCACCCACAAAAAAACTAGTTTTAGATACCTATTACACATTTTTGAAACATATCTCAAAATCTCCTAGGGTTTCTTTGGAATAAGGCTCACAAATCTCTACTATGTTTGCACAAAGGCTTAATTAAGCTTATTTCACCAAAGATTTATTGGTTCTATGACTCTCAAGCCTAAAATCACTTCACCAACACCTTGACCATGTCTAATATAGTTTGCAAAAATTCTCCAAACCAATTTCCAACCTTTTCCTATGATCTTTCATCAAACCCTACCTTCTAAGTATCAATTTTGCCCAAAATAATGAGGTTTTCCAACTAGGCATCATTAAATATTCACAAAAACTTGCACCTTACTCCTACAAACATCACACACTCAAAATATACCCTACCTACCTCTATTCCACTAAGTTTGACAAGATTTCAACACTGGAATAGAGAGTTCTACATTTTTCTTCCTTTCAACCCTGTTGAACTAGGGTTTTAAACTTGTCTTCAGTAAAATGGATGTAAAACTCTCAAAACTCAATGAAATTCAATAGACCAAAAAAAAAGGAAGATAATTCAATTCTCCATCTATTACAATCAACTAGAAACCATAAAAATTATATACATAAATGTACAATACTATGAAACAACAAAAAACGTTGGAATTTTTAGAAAAAACAAGGGTTTTGTATTGATTTCTCTTCAAAATACAAGCCACCCAACTTGGTCTCACCTTCTCAATGCCAAATTAAACATATGACATTAGTTTCCCAACTTCCCTTTGAGTTTCAATGACCCTACATATTCCTTATTTTTGAGATTTTGCAATTTGATCATTTTTTTCAAAGTTGACAACATTTTGCAAGATTTTACAACTTGACCCAACAAACCTCCTAGAAACCTAAAAATGGCTGAAAAACATGTGAAATGGTCAACAAAGACCTTATTACAAAATAAACACACCCAAAACTCAAAAATTACAAAAGTTGCCTCATGAAGGCATGAAATCCACTAAGTGCCCTACACCATACTCCGAGAGAAAGAAGAATTGAAGTCCCTTTTGAATTGAAGGTAGGAATTCTCTTACTTTATTTCTTCTATCTCCTACTTTTTGGTTTCCTTGAAACATTTCCATGATGTCTTCATCTTTACCTTGGGTTTCATCTTGTCAATGCAAACTTGTTTTCCTCTTATTTTGCTACCTTGTAACTGATCTCTTTTGCTCTGATGGACTATACACTTTTCCCCAACACCTTGTTCTCCTTCCAAGATCTGCTTCATCTTAAATTTTGGTCTATCTTTCCTTAAGGCTGAAATAACACAACTCTTCTTACCCATCCTTACAATACTAGACAATGTTGGCTTCTTATTGTCTATACAATCAACAACCTTTCCTTCATCCTTGTAAATTTGGAAAAAAAGGTATTAACCCTTTGTATTGAAATTATTCCACTCAACTTCATCTTCACCAATCTGTCTGATCAATGTAAACATAAAGTAGGCTACACTCTCATACTCCAACTACAGATGTGGAGTGGCTTCAATCACCTTGAAGGTTTTCTCTTCCTACTTTACATGAGAACTAACTCCTTGCCTTGTATTGTCATCTATTAATACATCAACATGCTCGTGCAACAAGTATTGATAGAGTTTATTATCCATTTGTTATAGTTGTCATAGAATTTGATACTTGGATGCTGACATTTTCATGCTATTTCCTCAAAACCATAGACATTGGGCATAAGCTTATTTTTGTAACCTTTAAATGACATTGACAAGCTATATGAACTATCTATGTTAATTTTAGATGTGGATTATTGTTACTTTAAGATAGTTATAGATATGAAATTGTTGTGCGTACTAATGTTGTCATGCAGATATAATTAGAACCTACAAAACTGAGGAAGCTTCTGCCAGCTGGTCATTTTCCATAAAGGTCAACAAGGTGATCATCGAAAAGGTCAATGGAGGGAAGACTCTCAATGGAGGGAGATTCCTAGTTCAAATCAAAGATTGTAATTGCCTTGTAAATGGTCATAATAGTTTGTTGAATGAATATAGGAGCTATTGTTATGCTATATCTACATTAAGGAAAACTTGCTTGACCAGATTCCATGCATGGATAACCTCCTTTCCACTTTTTATGCTTTCCCTAAAGTGGCATCCTCTTAATTTGTTGGAGTTGACTACCTTGCTAGGTAGTTAGTAGTTTTTCTCCTTATAAATAAGACTCAAATGCTCATTCTTAGAAGGTTGATTAATTTGATGTTGTACTTGCATTCCTAGTTTTTCAGTAATATAGTTATGCTGCTCTATTGTACTCATGCTTTCCAATGAATAAAATGAAGTTATAAGTTCGTGCATCTAAGTTTACATTTTTTTTAAGGGATACTCATCTAAGGGGGCCCACTTGGTGAGCATTCCATCCTTTAGTTTAGTTATTACTCTCTGTTCAGCAATTAGTTAAGAATCTAGCAACTGTCTATTCCTGCAACCACTAGAATTCTATTTTGTGACTGTTCCTACAACCAAGTAGACATAGTAGTTTCCTATTTGTTTGCTTAGATTTTAATTTATGTCAAGCACTTTAGCTTAGTATAGTTGATGGTTGATGTTCAACACTTATATTACTTCTTTCCAAGCAATTTATTTTCAACATTGTGTCTTTCTTAGCTGTAGAATGAAGATAGCTACTATGGATTCCTAATGCACATACTGTGCTGACCCATTTCAAGTCTATGTCCTTGGGTTGACAAGTTAAATTCACCTTCATGATGATTGAGATAGCTATTCAGATTAAATTTCCAATCTCTAAATCACAACTTTAAGGGCTTAGTTGTTAAATCATTGTAGGAGGCCAACATTTTTGGTGTTGTTGTCGGGGATGGTTTCAAACTAGGGAGTTCTTTGGAGTCATTGGTAGTTTATTTCCTACTGTAGTATTTCTACAAGTTTGTTCTTAGTATACCCCTCATTTAGGAAAGTAATGATCTGCTATTATTTTGTCAATTCTTTGTGTGAGCTGACTGGTATTGAGTTTATACTGTATGCATAGAGGAAGGAGGAGAGATGCTCATGGGAGATTCCTTCCTAATAACCCTGATCCACTCCAGCTAGTTGAGCATCATAATTTTCCAAGAGATGAAGAAGAAGAAGAGCCACACCCCTTTGTTGATGTATTTCCTTATCTGACCAGCTCTGAAATTTCCTCTAAAGACCAAAATCAGATTGAGAAACCCTTTGCTTTGGAACTCTATCAAGCAGGCATGGGTGATGCAAATAGAAACAAACCTAACCAACCAACTTTTCCTTTCACCATTGCTCATCAGAATGAAGTTGACAACTTCAAAAATATCCCTGCTTTAGTCCTTCCTAAGTTCTAGCGACTTGTCACATAATATCTTGATACTTTCTTGTTTGAGTTTGATATACTCTGTAGGAGCTATGACTATACCATTGATGCATATAGGCTTAAGTTATTCCCTACCACCTTGAAAGAAGTTGCATTAAGATGGTTTATGAGCCTATGCAGAAACATTGTGGAGACTTGGGATGACATGAAGACAAAGTTCCTTGAAAAGTACAAGGAATATTATAGAGGAAGTGACATGAGGGGAGATGACATTTTTAGGAGGAAACAAAAGGAAGATGAGAGCCTGGAGGATTACATTTCAAGGTTCCTATTTTTCCTATAGAAATCTCCACACCATACACTCAATGAAGAATCACAAAAGTTGATTTCTCTAAGACAATTTAATGACAACTACACTGATGCCTTGGACCTGATGGGAGGAAATATCACCCAAGTTCCTTGGGAGGATATCAAGAAGATATGTCAGAACTATTCTAGGGAAGCCTCAAAGAAAGGGAGATCTTACCAATCCTTTATGGGTAAGTCATCTACCAATGGAGTTTCAAGGATGGAGATTACTCGCTGGTAGAAGCAAGACATCATAAACAATTTGGCTACTCAGTTGGATACACTTCAAGCAAAGAAGAAAAAAGAGGAGGCAAAGGCAATGTTGGCAGAATATTGCCCTCATTATAGACAAAAGAAGAAGGACTGCAGATGAAAAATGGTAGCTAACATTGACAGTAAGCATATCCGACCTATGTTCAAGCCAATCCAAGGCGATGATGATTAAGTCTACTACATTGCACAAAGAAGGCCATGGGCTCCAAGATAAGGTACTCCACCAGATCCATTATCCTTTTCTAGGCCTTATTTTAATTCTTATGCATCTAGTAACCAATGGAAACCTCCATATCCATCCAACTATGGAGGATATCCACCACAACCTTGGAATAACCCTCCAAATACCTGGCCCAATCACCAAAACTCTCCACCCTAGTGACAACAATTTCAAGGGAATTGGCAATATTTCTAAGGAAATTGGCAACCACCTTTAGGAAATTGGCAACAAACATCTTAATGGAGGGGAGGAAAACAATGGCCAAACCAAACAACCAGTTACATGCAACCACCTTCTCAGCCCCAACAACATGCTATAATACCTCCTCCTGCTAGTTCAAGTTCAATCACACCCAGACCTACTCAACTATTGGCTCATCCCAGACCTAACCCAAATAACAAACCACAACAGCCGCAACCAGTATACTCTGTTGATCCAAATCAATTTCCTGCATATGTTGTTAGTGTAAGTGATATCCACTTGCGTTCAGGAACTACTCTGTCAGCTCCTTCCACACCCATTATTACTGAACTTTTTGTGGAAGAGGAGGAGCATCTGAATGTCCCCATTCAGCCAAGTGCAACTAAAAATATTGAACCAGTCCCAGTCCAGCAGACTGAACAAGAACCACCATTTCCTCAGAGGTTGGAAATTGCTAAACAAAAGGAAGAGGAGGAAACAACCTTTGACATCCTAGATCAGTTGAAGCATATATGTGTCAAGATACCTCTATTTCAGGCCATAAAAGATGTTCCCATATATGGAAAAGCAATTAAGGAAACGTGCCTCAAGAAGCCATGCAGGAAAAATAAAGACCCCACCATGGTTCATGTGGTGGGACATCTGGTTGACATCATACTTGGAAAAGTGACTGTTCCCAAACATGATGACCCAGGTAGTCCTATGGTAGGAGTTTTCATAAATAGGATCCAAATAAGTAAAGAATGCTCTAATTAATTTGGGACCAACAATAAATGTAATGACCAAGGATATATTGCAACAACTAAATGTTGCAAGCATGAGACCTACTCCTACTGTCCTGCAACTTGCTGATACTTCCACTGTTAAATTTGATGGTATAGTGGAGGATCTTGTGGTAACTCTAGACTCTTGGGAGTACCCAACAGATTTCATTATTCTTTCTTCTAAAGCTACACTAGGTGGGTACCCCATTATTCTAGGAGACCATGGTTCACAATAAAAAATGCCTATATTGCATGCCAAACATGAGACATGACCATTTCTGATGGAAAGAGCACTAAAAAGCTTGTTCTCTACCCTCCTGCTCAGCCATCCCATGATATGGATAACCCCATATGGCCATATGTTGGTGAAGAGGCTGAGGAAGTCAATTTTGTGGCACAACTTATGATGTTAGGAAGAAGTTATTTCATCCAGCTTCAGGAAGAAGATGAAGTATTGTCTAACATAATTTAGAACCACTATGAGGTGTAGGAAGATTCATCCTCTCATGCATCTGGTTCTGTTGATCCAGTAAAAACACTTTTCCCTACTCTTCCTGCAACACAACTTCTTGAAACATGTATGTCTCATACATTGCTCCTACATGAACTCAAGGTACCAAGCATTAGTGAAGCATCCATGAGAGAGTTAACTACACAAGTGCAAGTGTCAAAAGGGAGATATCTAAATATTAACAACAAACTGAATGAAGATCAACAACTGTCATTGAAAAACTTACTAAAGACCCACCAACATGCATTTGCATGGGACTATC
Source organism: Sequoia sempervirens (assembly GCA_007258455.2). Lineage (NCBI taxonomy): Eukaryota > Viridiplantae > Streptophyta > Pinopsida > Cupressales > Cupressaceae > Sequoia > Sequoia sempervirens. The sequence goes on from VDFB02072274.1 coordinate 67,575,270, forward strand.
ATGATATGAAGGGATTGGAACCTAAGATCTACACCCATAAGATATACATCATAGACGATTGTACACCAGTGAGGAAACCACAAAGAAGAATTAGCCCTGCATTGAGAGAAATTGTGAAAGGGGAGCTAAATAAATTGCTAAATGTAGGATTTATCTACCCCATTTCAAATATCCAATGGGTGTCTCCATTGGTGATTGTGCCCAAAAAAGGAGGGAAGTGGTGAGTTTGTGTTGATTATAGATAACTCAATGTTGCCACCAAAAAGGACCATTTTCCCCTTCCTTTCATAGATCAAGTGTTGGATTCCCTTGAAGGAAAGCATTATTTCTCTTTTTTCTAGATGGTTTCAATGGCTATAATCAGATCCAAATTACACCCAAGGACTAGGAAAAGACCACCTTTACCTATCCATGGGGGACCTATGCCTACTCAGTACTTCCATTCAGCTTATGCAATGCACCTGCAACTTTTCAGAGGGTAGTCATTAGCATATTTTCAGATATCTCTCATGATTGCATGGAAATTGATATGGAATGGATGATTTTACTACCTATGGTGCTGATTTCAATGAAGCATTGGAAAATATCAAGAGAGTCTTATAGAGATGTGAAGACCATAATATATCTTTAAATAGGAAAAAATGCTTCATGCTGATGCATGAAGGTGTAGTCCTTGGCCACTACATCTCTCACCAAGGAATTCAAGTAGATCCTGCCAAGATTGAGGTGATCTCCAATCTTCCTATACTTGCAAAACAAAAAGATGTTAGGAGTTTCTTGGGACATGTAGGTTATTATAGACGTTTCATCAAAGATTTTAGAAAAATGGTAGCACCATTGTACACTCTTCTAACTAAAGATGTTGAATTCCAATGGGCAGAAGACTATGACAAGGAATTTTTTGACTTGAAAGTAGTTTTAACTCATGCTCCTATACTCAACGGTCCTAATTGGGAGCTTCCTTTTCACATTCATACAGATGCATCAAACTATGCTATAGGAGTAGTCTTAGGATAGAAAGAAGGAGATAGTGAGAATACTATTTATTTTGTCAGCAAAAATTTGCAGGGAGCTGAATTCAACTATACAGTGACAGAAAAAGAAATGTTGGCAGTGGTTTATGCCCTTAACAAATTCAAGCACTATATAATAGGCTATGAGATCTTTGTGCACATAGACCATGCAGCCATTAGGCACCTCATGAATAAGCCCCTGATCTCAGGTAGACTAGCAAGATGGTTGTTGCTAATGCAGGAGTTTGACACAACCATTATTGATAAACTAGGGAAAGCTAATGTTGTTGCAGACTTTCTTTCAAGGCTGACTACATTAGAGGACACTCAAGTCGTTGATGACTCTTTCCCTAATGAACATTTATTTTCTATCAGTGTGCATACACCTTGGTATGCTGACATAGCTAATTATTTGGTCATAGGGAGAGTTCCTCCTCATTCCTCTTCAAAAGAGAGGAGGATGCTCATTGAGAAAACTTATCCTTTCTCATGGATTGCATGATGCTTGTTCTACATTAGATCAAACCATGTCATGAGAAGATGTGTGAGAGAAGATGAGACATATGGTATATTACATGCATGTCACAATGAACCCTATGGAGGGAATTTTTCAGCCAAGAGGACAATAATAAAGATTATGAACACGAGATATTACTGGCCCACACTACACAAGGATGTAGGGAAATATACAAGGAAGTGTGATAGATGCTAGAGGATGGGTCAGCCAACCAAATCTAATGAGATACCCCTTTACCCCCAGGTAGTAATCACTCCATTTGATAAATAGGGATTGGATTTGTAGGACCCATTCATCCTCCATCAAATGGTAAATCCTATATCCTAGTTTGCATTGATTATGTAACCAAGTGGGTAGAAGTTAAAGCCATGAAGCATCCAAGAGACAATAAGGTTGCAAAAAAAAATTATGAGGAAATTTTCACATGGTATGGGGTTCCAAGAGAGATAGTGATTGATCAACGGTCTCAATTCACCTCAATCCTTGTTACAACACTAGTCAATGAATACAACATAAGGCATAAGAAGTCTACTCCTTATCACCCTCAAGCCAATGGCCAAGTTAAGTTGACCAATAGGGAAATTGAAGCCATTTTGACTAAAACAGTGGCTATCCATAGAAATGATTGGGAAAATAGGCTACCAGAAGCTGTTTGGTTCTATAGGACTACCTAGAAAACCATCACAAGATTCACTCCTTTTGAGTTGTTGTATGGAAAGATAGCTATGATGCCCATTGAGTTTGAGAATAAGACTCTTAGGACTGCACTAGACTTAGGGATGGATATCTTTGAGGCACAAAAAGATGGAATTATGCAGTTGAATAATTTAGATGAAATGAGAAAGAAATCCTTGCATCACATAGAGGTAGTGCAAAATCAAAGAATAAAGTGGCATGACAAATTCATAAAGGACAAAAAATTCCAGCTAGGTGACTGGGCACTCCTTTATGACTCCAGATATCAGGATAATGCTGGTAAGCTGCAAACAAGGTGGCTAGGACCATATGAGGTTGCTGAAGTCTTTCCCAATGGAGTTGTTCAGCTCACTACCATTGACCCTATGAGATTAAGCTGCTTGTCAACGGTCATCACCTCAAGTTGTATCACAAGCCAACTTCCAAGGAGGAATTCCTACAACAATTCACTTAACATGCAACACCCAAACTTCTTGCAGCCGAAGGAAGCAAACCTAGTGTCCCTCCTTCTGGCTAACCAAGGTAAGTAAATTTTCATAATAAAGACTTCCACTTTTGTGGGAGTCCACTTCTTCATTCATTCATCCATCCGCCTATCCATCTCCACCTTTCTTTCTCTTCCATCATGTCGCCATAACTTCAATTCATTCCACTTCACTTTCATTAATTGCTCAACTTACTTCTTAAAAGGTGACCAGTACTTCCTCAATATTCTTTGCAACAAATATTCCACGAATTCAGGTACATGAGCATCAATTTGTTACATCTTAATTATCTTTTAGAACATTTAATTAATTATTGTACATTAATGTAGATGTTCTCCATAGAATGTAATTATCCCCTTCCCTGTCAAATCATCATTACCACTCGCATATGAGGGAAAATGCTCAAATTTAAGTTGGGTGGAGTGTGTATAACATGTCCAAATGTCAGTCCATGTTGGTCCATGTCAACAAAATTTAAATTGAGCCAATTTGAATTTTGAGTGAGGTGACAGCTCACATGTGTGAGATGACATCAACCGCCACCATTTTTCTTGATTGTATCCTTCATTTATTACTCCTTACTTCCTTTATTGCCTCTATCATAATCCTAAGCCACCAAAAAGGTAAAATTCAAATGACATTGGCATTGGGAATTTAGTAGCGTTGCAAGAAGGAGAAATTTGGCTTTCAGATGAAGATTGCAGGAAGGGAAACCTTGTAGAGTGCTTGTTTAATTACAGACAGCTGAAACAATGGGAGGTGGGTTGATTCAAAATGAACCCATGGTTCATGATTTTGTGCTATAGGATGCACCTTCCTAGTCCGAGTTCAAAAATTGCGGGTGGTTAGATTATTTCTTGAAGTTGAATGACTATAATGGAGATGTTGCATTGGAATTTGTGCAGACATTGTCTAAAGGAAAGACCATGGTAAAAGGGTTGGAGGTAATAGCTACTGAAGAGAGGATTGCATATGTTACAGGGTTGTTTGCCAATGGTGAACATTACCCTGCTACAAGGTCAACTAGGGCTGAATTTACAGAACCTAGTGACCCTCCATTGCATGTGGAAAAGCAAGGTGCGAAGAGAACCTCTCTGCCTGAACCGTGGAAGCAAATAGTTGTCCACATTATGAAGTAAATCACTAGTGAAGGCCACTAGTTGAACCTACATTCTATGCACTTCAAACTCCTGAATCATATGAGGCATGGGAGAAGAATGAATGTTCCAAACGTGTTATATCATCTCCTTTCAATTATGGTGGGTAAAACTCAAAAATGTAGGGATAATTTTGTCTCCCACCATTGTTTGATCAAATTATTAGTAGAGAAGTCTATGCATGATGTATCTTATATGACTTGGGAAGAATTCTTAAATATTGATCAATTTGGACCAGAGTATTTGTGACTTAGGGTTTTTCCTCAACCTCGTAGGGCTAGTAGGAGAGTGAGTTTTGTTGAAGCCACTCTTGGAGCCTCAACTTCTGGTGCAAGCCCTAGTGTAAACCCTCCTATAGCTGAGAAAACTATAGAGATTAGTTCTTCTGAGACAGAACACTTAGAAAAAGCTAGTTCTTCTTCAGACTTTGATGATGATGTCCCTCTTTAAACCTTAATTCGAACTAGGGCACAAAAGAAAGAAGCAAAAATGAGGAGGGGAAAAGCTAAAAAGAAAATGACAGAAAAAGAAGCTCCAAGCTCTAAGAAATAGAAGATTGACATTGTTCTTCCTACAGTCGAGGAAAAACATGAAACCCCTCCTAGAAAATTAAGACCAGCTGGGCCAACCACTGGTGTATCTCCAAAGAGAATCTCTAGCCCTCAAGAAACATCACAAGAGGACACATAAGTCCCAATGGGGTAGGTGAACATTGAGGAAAAAGGACATTTTTGAGGAGCAGGAAAATATAAGGTTGGTAGAGCTTGTTGCCATCACATAATAGGTTGAGAGTCAATAGTATGAGAAGAATTAGGAGCTCCTACAGTATGAGAAAAAACAAGAGTTCCCGCAACATGAGCAAGAGCAAGAACTCCTGTAGCTAAAATTGGATGAACAGTCAGAACCCTTGCAACCAGAATTGGGTGAGCAATCAGAACCCCTGCAACTGGGGCCACATGAAGAGCAAGAATCAATACCAGGAATTTTTTTGGTAGGAATACATAAGCCCTCTATTTTTTTAATGCACATGGTAGCTATGCACTTATGGAATGAGATGCAAAGGATGGAAGAGTAATGGAAAAAAGAGAAACGCAGGCTAAAGGAGGAAATTAAAAAGAGAGATGAAGAGATTGAAGATAAAAATATGGAAATTGTTGCTTTAAAGGAAAAGGTGGACAATGTAGTAGCCTTAGTACCTTAGATGTTAGAGTGCAGGACTCCTCCAAGGGTCTATGCTCTATATTTGAAGGAGAGGAATATTTCTTTTAAATTAGCAAGGATCATTTCAGGTTTGAATCTTTCCATTGAGACTCCTCTTGAATTTTTCTAGGCTTATCAGATTGCTCCTCTTGAAAAGAAAAAATTGTTGTGTGAATTCTATTTGCATAATTATGTTGTGTCCCAAGATCATCATTGGAATCCATTGTTGTATGTTGGGGATCTCCAATTAAGAGCATTCATGTCTTGGATACAAAATGAAATTAGTTGGGGACAACAGTTTAGGACTTATAGGAAAATAGAATCGAACACTTCCCTACCCATCAAGGCTGAATCTAGAAACCTAGGAGACATTTTCAGGGAATGACACAAAATTATTTATTGACCAAGCTATAGAAGTAGGATCTTGCCTGTGAGAGAAGCAGTTTACAAAGAATATGGGAAGGTAGCAGAAACCACAGGGAAATATGTAATGGGATATTTGGCACAGAGGTGGAATAGTCTAACTGATGAGTTAAAACAAGTTGAGCCTCACTCTCTACAAAAATATTCTCCAGCATGCAAAAGAGTTGCTAGATATATACAGATTGGAAGGATGAAGGGACAATTTTGGCTTCCATTAACTTTTCAGCCACCTATCTTATTATGGCCTGTGCCAAATTTTAGGTATTATTAGTATGATATAGCTACATAAAGGAAAAGATGGAACAAGTTGGACAAAAAGCAAGGGTTTTATTGGGACCCTAATTCATACAGTACAAGAACTGATGTAGGACAGCTAGAAGTTGCAGATTTCAAAGTGCTGACCAAGCAAAAGAACAACCCTTCCTCTGTTGGAGGACCAACAAAAGCTTAGGTTGAGGGGAGTGATGAGTCCAGTTTATGGCTCAATTTTGATAGAGTTTATTATCCATTTGTTGTAGTTGTCATAGACTTTGATACTTGGATGTTGACATTTTCATGATATTTCCTCAAAACCATAGACATTGGACATAAGCTTATTTTTGTAACCTTTAGATGACATTAACATGATATATGAACTATCTATGTTAATTTTACATGTGGATTAATGAATGTTACTTTAAGATAGTTATAGATATGAAATTTATGTGTGTACTAATGTTGTCATGCATATATAATTAGAACCTACAAAACTGAGAAAGATTCCACCAATTGGTCGTTTTCCGTAAAGGTTAACAAGGTGATCATTCAAAAGGTCAATGGAGGGAAATTCCTAGTTCAAATCGAAGATTGTAACTGCCTTGTAAATGGTCATAATAGTTTGTTGAACGAATATAGGAGCTATTGTTATGCTAGATCTACATTAAGGAAAACTTGCTTGACCAAATTCCACACATGCATAAGCTCCTTTCCACTTTTTATGCTTTCCCTAAAGTGGCATCCTCCTAATTTGTTGGAGTTGACTACCTTGCTAGGTAGTTAGTTAGTAGTTTTTCTCCTTATAAATAAGACTCGAATGCTCCTTCTCAGAAGGTTGATTAATCTGATGTTGTACTTGCATTCTTAGTTTTTCAGTAATATAGTTATGCTGATCTATTGTACTCATGCTTTCCAATGAATAAAATGAAGTTATAAGTTTGTGCATCCAAGTTTACATTTGTCTTAAGGGATACTCATCCAAGGGGGCCCACTTTGTGAGCATTCCATCCTTTAGTTTAGTTATTACTTTTTGTTCAGCAATTAGTTAAGAATATGGCAATTGTCTATTCTTGTAGCCACTAGAATTCCATTCTATGATTGTTCTTGTAGCTAAAGTAGAAAAAGTAGTTTCCTGTTTGTTTGCTCAGATTTTCATTTTTGTCATGCACTTTAGCTTAGTATAGTTGATGGTTGATTTTCAGCACTTATATTACTTCTTTCCAAGCAATCTACTTTCAGCATTATGTCTTTCTTATCTGTAGAATGAAGATGGCTACTATGGATTCTTAGTGCACATACTGTGCTAACCCATTTCAAGTCTATGTCCCTGGGTTGAAAAGTTAAATGCACTTTCATGATGATTGAGATAACTATTTAGATTATATTTCCAATCTCTGAATCATAGCTTTAAGGGCTTAGTTGTTAAATCATTGTAGGAGGCCAACATGGAGACCATTCAAATTAAATAGAGATCATAGAGGACTCCAATATTTATTCACCCAACCCAACCTTAATGCTCACCAAAGAAAATGGGTGGAGTTCTTGAGCATTTATGATTATGACATATCTTATGTAAAGGGAAAGGAAAATTGTGTAGCAGCTGCCTTGAGTCATAGGGCTAGTTTTAGATTTATCACACAAGTAAAAATCAACCTCATTGATACCCTCAAGCAAATGCAAGAAAATGATCCTCTTTTCTAGCAAATGAAACTAGATATGGTGTAGCCAATGAACTCGATAGAATACTCTATGGGAAAAGATGGTATCCTTAGATACCAAGGTCGAATTGTGGTACCCAAAAAAGGGGGATTGAGAACAAGAATCTTGCAAGAAATTCATAATGAATAGACCAGGGACATCTAGGAGTGACCAAGATGTATACGGATCTTAAACCTATCCATTTTTTGTCATGAATGAAAAAGGATGTGGCAAATTTTGTAGCTAAGTGCCTAGAATTCCAAAGAGTTAAAGTTGATCATTTCTATCCTACAAGGATGCTATATCCACATGAGGTACTGCAATACAAATAGTCAGTAATTTCAATGGACTTCATGGTAGGTTTTCCAAAAACTCATCTTAAACATGATAGTATCCTAGTGGTGGTTGATTGACTGATCAAGGTGGCACATTTTATACCTATTAATGTTAAGGATGATGCTCAAACCATAGCAAGAAAATTTCTTAAAGATGTTGTTAGATTGCATGGGGTTCCAGAAGTAATCATCTCAGATAGAGATAAATTATTCACCTCTCTATTTTGGACTACCTTAATGACAACCTTGGGGACTCAACTCAACTTCAGCATAGCCTACCACCCAGAAATAGATGGCCAAACACAGAGAGTCAACCTAGTTATGGAATATATGTTGCGAATGTATGTCATGGACCAACCAAGTAAGTGGGAAGAATACTTTCCATTGGTGGAATTTTCTTATAATAACACCTACCAAGCTTCCATCTGAATGACACCTTTTGAGGCACTTTATGGCAGGAAATGTAGAACACTAATTGGATGGGATGGAATGGACAACATAGTCCATATAGGACCTAAGATACTTGAGGAATATGATCGACAGGTAAAGGTTATCAAGGAAAGATTAATGTGTTTCATGTGTCTTTGCTCAAGAAATATGTACCTAACCCAACACATATAATTGATTGGCATGCACTACAAGTAGTAGAGGTTGGAGAAATCCATGTAAGTCCACTCACAATTATGAACAGACGCAATACCACACTGCGCAACCACAACATACAATAGGTTAGGTCCTTTGGGACCAATACGGGGATCATGGAGCCACTTGGGAAGATGAAAAAATTATCAAACAAGAATATGCCCACCTCTTTAACTAATTCAAGATGACTTATCCTAAGGGGGAAGGAATGTCACATCGCCCATAGACACTAGACTTTATTTTGTGTTAATCGCCTATCATCCCAATGTAATTTGGATGAAGGTGAAACTTTGAACTTATAACTATGTTTGTACCCCTTATTTTGGATGACCCTAAGAACTTAAATATTAATATAGTAGACTTAAAAACTTTAAATGGTCATTTGTACCAATTATTAAATAATTGATATTTATGAATTTAATGATGTTATTTGATTTTGGGTATGGATATATCTATTTGTTTATCAGACTAACCATGTACTAATGATTTTGTGAGAATGTGGATGAGTTTTACAACAAAATGTGGACTTGGCAACCTATTCTGGGAAAGAACCTTAAAATTATTAACTTAGCTTGATTAGTGGGAAGTCGAGTCAAATACTCCACCCTTAAGAGTCCATCTACCACCAATAGTAAGGCTTGATTTGTATATGTTTCTTTTCTTCATTAATAGGTTAAATAATAATTTTATTCCCTTGAAAACATTTTCAAATTTAGCCATTAGGAGTATTAAGGGGAAATAAATAAATTAATAAATAAGTTAATATTGGACAATTTAAACCCATAACTGACTATTTGAAAATAAAACAAATCAAGTAAAATATAAGATAAGAATTTACAAGAAAATATAAATTAAAAATAAAATAAAACAAGGAAATTAAGAACAAAGGAAAGAGAAAGCAAATAATAAAGCATGGAACCAAACATTAAATAAATAATAGAAAAATAAAATAAAGAGAGGAGACATGAGTTTTTTTGGAGGAAGGGCAAATATTTCAATTTGCACGCCACATACAGGATGCATTTATGAGGAGAGGGCAACAAGATGGAGAGGTAGTCATGCCATTAAAATAGCATGGAAGCCATGCCCATAGAAGACTGTGGAGTCAAGAGAATGTGCAAAAAAAATCAAGGTCCTAGTTGCTTTAAAAACCTCACAAACCTCCCTTTGGAATGCTATGACTACATAAGTGAAAAGGGAGCTGTGAGAGTAGAAGAGAGAAGAAAACGTGGGAGAAACAATGGAGTGAAGGAGATTATTGCACCCATTTCAGCAAGGATTCCTTCATAGTTTTCATTTTGACTTGTTAAATTGTTAAAACTTTGTGTTGTATGATCATTTACATCCATTTTTGTTGGCAGCCATCTAGGGCTCAAAAGAAAATAATAATATGGGCTAGTTAATAAGCTGGGTTTTATCTAATATTCTAATGCTTGCATATTGTTGCACAAGAATTTTGCTTCATTTTATGCTGCTCATTTTGTCTATGCTTAGAAAATTTTACTTCACCTTTCATTATATAAACTCCATTTAAGTTTTGGGTTAGAAAAAATATAAACTATGTGTATATATTTGGGACTAGGGTTGCATAGATGAAAATAAGAACATTAAAAACAAAACAAAAAAGAAAGCCAAATCCTCAGCCAAACTACTGTATAAGAAATATCATACCTGAAGTATATAAATAAGGCTCTATGAAGGCATGAATGCTTAAAACCCTCTTGCTTCTTTGGGTAGAAATCATGTAGCCTTGAGCATATAGTTTCCAACAGTATCATTAAATTTAAAAGAGGATTATCATATTTTGCCTTGTTTTATTTCACTATTTGGAATTGTTCATATTGGGGATTCTGGTTAACTAAAATATTCCCATCACTGCCTTATCACTCCATTAACAACAACAAATAAATATTTTCATTGACTACCTTATATCACCAAACAACCATAGATTTGTAAAGTAATTAACTACAACAAAATTCCTTCATTTCAGACCCTAGTGCATAAATCAACCTACTATTCAATTTGATCTGCTAAGCCTAGACCATAAGGCTACTAAAACAAGAGAGAGAGGTAGAAAAAACTTCAAATCAGACTTGATCCTTAGTAAGGTAAAATAAAAAAGAAAATAAAATAAAATAAAATAAAATGATAAACATAAATCTGCCACTGATAGAAAGGGTGATATGATGAATTTAACATTTAATGGAAACACTACTGCCCCAAAAAGATGATTGTTAGAAAATATGAAGAAAGTAGAAATTACGGATTTAGTTGGGAAATCAGACATATAATTAATAAATGCAACCTTGGATTCCCATAAATGATAAGTCTCAATCCAAGAAGGATCTAAGGGTAGCAAATGTAGGCCTTCATGTGACTATATTATTTAATCACCTAAAACCATTCCTTGATTCCATAGGAATGAAAAGAGAACTGTTAGAACACCCATAGGACCAAGCCAGAGAAGACCCAAGTGTGAACCTCTAGGATTTTGGAATAGTGACAAGCAGTCATTGGACCATGATAATGACCGATGTTTGGGCTACTGCTAGGGATTGGCCGGCCCTCACCTAGTTCATGAAGGTGAAGGTTTCTATGGGCAACCCTAGATATAAATGATACGGGAACAGTTACATGGGTAGGGATCCATCCATGCGAGTAACAGTAATCTGGGGTAACCGTTGTATTGAGGGGGATCACTGGCAGTCACTAAGTGCATGGAAGTGACCGATGCTAGTACTACCCAAGATTGTGAACAAGTTAGTTGAAATTATCACTAAGGTCACAAGGTGGTAATTGTCGGAGGCTACTTCTTCCTAGGTGGACAGACTCATCGTCGGTGGCCTATAGGCGATTGAGGTTGGAATCCACCATGTTTGGTAGGCTCACTACTCAAGAATTCTCTAAGACCCTTGGGATGGAGGATGGACCCATGGTGTAGTATGGGATGCACTGAATCCTCTACCCAGTTGACTAATAACCCTGACCCATACCTCTATCCCACATAGCACAGAAGACCAAGGAACGAATGGGACCCCCGGTGTAGTGTGTAATGCACCATCATTCCTTTCTATGGGATGCTCTAGATGGGAAAGTGGTGAGTCTCCCTCTTATTTCCTACTTGTCTTTCCCACACCTTTGATGATCCTATTGTGAAGAGGTTGGACCCACAATGTAGTTTGAGATGCAATAAAGCCTCTTCATAGTTGAGCTTTGACCTTGTTTGTCACCCTTCATGCCTTGACCAAAACATTTGTAGGTTTGTCCCGGAATAGCTTGTTGGGTCCACTTGGTTGGGGTGGATTGGGTTGTGGTTCAGATGGTTAGGTGTGTTGCACCCCACAAGGAAGCCAAAGCCAAGACAATTATGCATTTTGGCATTTGTTTATGCTAGGTAATCTAAATCAAGTTTCTTCCTTTGATAATTGGTTTATGGACATCTTAAATGTGTAATCTTATTTTGATTTGCTGCTAATGATGTTTATATGTGAAATTATATGGTATCAAAAAAAAAGATGCTCTCATGGCTAGGTTTCTACACAAGGTAAGTTACACAAGCCTCGGGACCTCCCATATGTAAACTTACATTTTTCATTAGAAAACTCTTTGATTAGGGATCTTTGCAGTGTTCTACCCTTCCATTAGATCAAAAAATTTCACAACATCCTCTACTTCCATCTCATCATCATCACTATAGCAATCAAAAACTACCAATGCATTCATCTTTTTTATCCATGATCATTCTTGATCTCAAAGTTGTAAAGCTAGTCCACTAGGGGTTTGATAAGGGGAGCTTGATCCTCACAATTTGGTAAATTCTCCAAAGATATTTGTAAACACCAATTTTCCTTATTCACATTAAAATAGAAAAAATGAAGGAAATAAAATTTCAATAGTCCATATAATGCAAGATCAAATCCACAAGTTATAGATAAATTCCAAATGCAAGATTAGATCCACACTTGTGGAGACTATCTTTGCACTTTTTAAGGTGATCCAATGTGAAAATAATCAATTTATAAAAGTTGATATCTCTATTTAAATCAACCCTAATATTTCAGGGCATCAATAAATTATCTTTAGACATATGTCATGACATGTCTTCAACATTATATTTTAAGTTCTCACATTTAATTTATTACAATTTTACATGTAATTTATTATTTATTTTAGTTATGGGTTTCAAGTCATTACTCTAAGACAAATTTATTTATCACTATGATTTAACTAATGGTCCTAGGCTCATTTGTGTATAGAGGTGTGTTTATCCCTATACAAAAATGTATAATTGAGTGATAAGATAGGGGTATGCACATGAAAATGGGGGGCCAAAAGGAGGTCAAAAGTGGCCATTTTTCCTCTCAAATAAGTAAAAAACTAATCTTCAATGAATAATTCATGATACCCATGCTCAGAATATCAATATGTGACAAGAACATGTTAGTTTGTGGAGCTTGATCATACTCTGATGTTAAATTTTAGTGACTTTGGCATTCATGATTTTCCCCCAAAATAATTAACGAGGGAGTGCAAGGGATTGTTAAATTTAATTAAGAAAAAATTTCAAAGCATTTCACTAAAAAATAGCTTTATAACTACTCAAAATTAATATTTTCTTCTTGTTGTGACATGGGATGTAAAGCAATATGGTCGTGCGGTTGGAAATTGAACAGTCACATGTGAAAAGAATGAAACAACATGTAGAAGCATGCAAAATTAGTATTGTAGGTCATGTGGTTTTGTTTGTGCAACACACAACAATGTGTGCAAGTGTTGAGCAATTATTTTTTTATTTGGAGCATGCAACAAATTGTTGCGGGTTTATGTAATAGTATAATCTATATTCTTTCATTGGAGATTTAATAAAATACTTGAATGTTGTTTGTGTACATAGCCCAAAGGGTGAACCACATTAATTTTTTTTGTCTTTGTGTGAATTCACTTCTGTCATTTAAATTATGTATCCGCATTTACACTAGAAAATCCCAACACAATATTACTAGTGCTCATAATATAGTTTCTAAACTAATTTTCCTTCAATTATGGAGAATAAGAGGTTCAAAGAGTGTGAGAATATAAATTGGTTTTAGTTTTGTTAGAAAATATAAAATAGTATTAAAGTGTGCTCACACTAAAATGTTGACCTTTTAAAAGTATTTCACAAATTCTTTTAGTGGAAGGATAGATAACATCATATAGTTTATGTCAAAATTTTATGATAATTTTTAATGAGTATATATTTTTTACTAATTTTGTAGAGACATCCAAAAAAGTGGGATATTGAGCATGTTGACCCCTTAATTTTGATATTTTTTGAATGTCTATAAAAATGGAGTCTAGAATATAAGAATAAAATTTATTTCAAATTTTGATGTGTAAATAAAAAATGACACAAAAGAAATTATTCATAGGTTTTTGGTAAAAATTAAAGACACTAGCAAAAGTGTGTGAAGATCAAAGTCTTAATGTACTCAAATTATAGGAAACATTACATGGTTAAAAAGGTAAGAGCTTGATTTTATTGTCATTTTTTTGCATTAATATCTTAAAACATGCAAACATAATTGAAAGCACACTCAAAATTTTCTCCTTTTTATGTTTTATGCAAAACACATCTTTGGGGACCTTACATAAAAAATTTATAAGGAAATTTTGATCCCAAGACTGGTACTCTAAAGAAACTTCAAATGAAATGCATGCATTATAAATTCAAAATCTATAGAGTGCACCAAGTATTTTTCTTGCTTTTAAGGCATTTATAATGTGAGAATGTTATAAAGCACTAGTGTTATGCCATATTTTATTTTTAAACTTTTTAAGCCCCTTGTTGGCCTCCCAACCTTGTGCACATATGCTTAGTCTAACAACCCCAGAAATGCACGCCATAATTTTTTCTACTTTTAAAAGATTAAATAGCACATACAATCCATAATAGATATAATGACAAACTCATGATAAATATATTCCAAAATTCATCCACTACAAAAAAGTGCAATTAGCACACCTTAGAACTTTACAAAGAAGTACAACATTGATGAAATCACAGTACAATTAATTATAATATCATATTTATTGCATAAGATACAACTTGATGGTCAACATGCTTGAATACCCCAAATATATGAATCTAAAATATAGTATTTATGTACAACATAACACTTGATGAGAAATATCCATCTCCCTTCCAAATTTAATTGAATATGGAAAAGGTGGTATGAACCCACACATCAAAGGAATCCCTTGTCTCACTAAACATCATCTTGGTCTAAAGAAAATAAATAATTAGCTAGTCGACCATGAAGCAATCAATAACAATGTAACATGTTTATCTTTATATATTATTTCCATGTTTATTTATATATATATAAACACATAAGCCGTATAAATCAACCAATAGATATAAATTCCAAAACATGTTATGAAACCATACAAGACATCTCAATATGTTATAATATTTCACATAATTCATTAAAACTCCTTACAACACATATCTAATATAAATATCATTCACTTGGAATAAATAAAGAATATTCAAGTACAATTAGACAAAGACAGTTTAATTTTATCAATATGACAATGTGTGAATATTAGAAACTTACAAGGTAGTTATTTTTAGTTAGTATTGCATTTCTTGCAGTTTCAATTTTTGTGTCACCTTGAGCTCAACATAGAGCATGTTAAAAGTTGACCAAAGATATATATGTGGTTCCAAGTCATTTGACTATAAGAGGAGGAAAGGATGAAACAAAGGCATAGAAGGCAAGGGAAATAACAAGTGAGAACTGGGAAGTAGAGAGAGATAATAAGAGTAAGATGTGAGGTATTATGTGAAAAATAAAAGCATGTAGAAATTAGGCTTAATAGTGAGAATTAAAATCAATTTTACTTAGGTTGTGGTGTAATCCATGTATTAAGTCCATATGTTCGATCTATGTTTGTGTTAAAAATCATGATTCTGCTACTTTATAATAAATTGTAATGTGTTTGATAATTTAATAGAAGTGGAAGGATATTTTGGAGGATAGTTTTTTCCCTCTTTATGGTTTTTCAAGGATAAGTATATTTTTTATAACAATTATTTTTATTTGTGTTTCTATTGTGTGAGTTGTATAGTTGGATCTGTCCTTTGGGACATCCTACTATAATTGCATAAATTGGTATTACAAAGAGTTACATTGTGGGAGTCAGAGTGTTGATGAGTCCACTTAGTTGATGCAATTTTATATATTTAGTTAAATGAGATCAAGTACCTTCCTGTAAAGGAGTGTTGGGTAGAGGATCCTAAAATTTTATTGCTAATAGTTGTAGTCAATAAAAGGCATGTAGAAATACCTTTGATTGTGAGGTAGTTAATAAGGAGTGATAGTGGAAAAAGTGTCGACCAAGAAAATTTGTCAAGATGTTGCCAAAGAAAAGATGAGGAACACTTAATGTTGTAGGAAAAATAGAAGATATATGACATGTTGAAGATGATACAAAACTGGATGAATGTAAAATAAAAATTCACTAGAGAAACACTAACCCTAGGGCTAATGAGAATGATGAGGAAGAAAAGAGAGTTCATCTTATGGAATTAACTTCAAAAGAAAAGAAGAAGATAAGGAGGATAGAATATTAAAGGTCCTTTTATGAATTATTAAGATGACCGAAGTGATCCTAAAAAACCATTTTAGGAACTTGGATCCTAAGGATTTTATTGATTGGAGAATTTTTTATAGAAAATATTTTTGTATGAGGTCATTACAAACCCAAAAAGGGTAAAATTTCCAAGACTCAACTTAAGGGACATGTAGAAATCTTGTGGATGGAAGTCTAAATAGATAAAAATAGGAATAGGAATCCTTGTATTGTGAGGTAATATCATATTATGAAGAAGATAAAATCCAAATTTATTCCAATCAATTACCAATTGGAACTATTGAAGGAGTTCCACAATTTACAGTAAGGGGAGATGACTATGAAGGAATATACAAAGGAATATTATTAACTAACAATTAGCTCAAGAAATCACAATTAATAGGCTAAGAAAGTGGTTGGAATTATTTAAAATTATTGAGGGGATCCATTGAAAATGATTTGGGTATGTGGAATATCCATACAATAGAGGAGGTCTAATAGTTCTCTATCACAATAGAGAAGAAGTTGAACTAGAAGTTGAAGAATAAAACAAACTATCAAAGAGGAAGAGAGGAGAAGAACCAAGGTAGAAATACAACATGTGGTAATATAGGATCAATATTGAGAGGCCAAGAAAGAGGTAACCAATACCATAAAAAAAGAGAAGGAAAAATTCCCTACCATAAAGAGAAAGGAGATGATATGAAACATCATGGAAACAAGGGAGATGACTATAAGAACTATTGTAAAGGTGGAGAGGGTGATTGAATTTACTAAAAATATTAAAGAGTAAATGATACTAATAATAGAGCTCATCTTAGGAGGGTTATGGATGATATTATTAGCAAGGTGGAAGAGGATATGAGAGGAAAATGAAGAAGTACTTTTGAGGAACCTCTTTTAGGTGTTTCAAGAAAGGATAGAGTATTTGAGTGTTTAGGAAGATGAAAAGAGATAGCACAAGACTTGAATTTGGTAGCGGAATGTCACCTAATTTAGAGAGGTATCTTGAGTGTATAAAATCATTACCTTCATGGAGAGCTATAAGATGCAACGGGAAGGGTGAGCTAACACAGAGAAATATTTTGTTTAGGACCTAGTGCAAGGTTGTAGGTAAATGCCATAATGTGGTGATTAATAATAGTAACATGGACAATTTAGTTTCTATGGAGATGATTAACAAGTTGTGGTTAAGGAGGATGAGATATCCACACCCATACTAGATTAGTTGGATGTAGCATGGGGATTGGATCTTTGTGGAGGAATGATGTTGGGTAAGATTTAATATAAGATAATACCATGTGAGGATGTGTTGTGTGAAATTATTCCAATGGATGTGTGACATTTACACTTAGCAAGACCATGGTAATTTGATAGAGAAGGAGTGTATTATGAAAAGGATAACACCTATTTGATCTTGAAGGATGGATAAAATCACAAGTTAAAGCCACTAAGAGAAAGTGATGGATCATACAATAATAATTTGTGTGTTATTAATAGGTTGTGGTGGTGAAAGATAGAAAATTTCACCATATCAAAGAATTAGATATTTTTGTGGTAAGATTTATGTATATGGATTTTAAATCTTTAGTTAATATTTTAGTTCCACTAGATAAGTGTAAGTTAATAATTTGGTTCACATAATAATTATGGGTTTGTAACATGTGTTGTGGGAATTGTTTCTATTTTATAAAACGTCTAATTTGGGGTTTGTGACAAAGATGAATGTTTGAAAAGTTTTTGATAACCATTGGAAAGGTCTACTACGTGTCAAAAAGAGATTCTCCATTGTGCAACTTTTGCAAATTTTAAGTTAGTTATTTGTATTTGGTGATGTGTTTCATGTGGTTTTGAGTTTTGTGTCACCTTGAGGAAAACACATACCATGTTGAAATTTGAGGTACATGTGTGTGTGTGTGTGTGTGTTTGTAAATGTGTGTACATGTGTATGTTTTCAATTCATTTGAAAGCAAGAAAGAGGAGGTGAGGTTGGAATATAGGCATAGAAGGTAAGTGAAAAAATAAGGATTCAATAATTGGGAAGCAATTTTACTAATAAGAGTATGATATGATGTGCCATTTGAGAAATTAAAAATGTAGGAATGCAGTTTTATAGTGATAATAAAAATAAATTATACTTGGGATTTTGTGCAACCCATGCATTGGGTCCATGTGATTGATATGTGTTTTTTGTGCTAGAAAACATGATGTGACTACATTGTGGCATATTGTAATTTCTATGAGAATTTAATATAAGTTGAAGGATCTTTTGGAGGCTATGTTTTTTAACTCTCAAGTGTTTTCCCAAGATATTTTTGGTAGTATTTTTAGTGTTTGTTTCTATTTGTTCTTTCTTATTGTGGGGTTTTCATAGTTAGAAAATCCTTCTTTAGACCTTCATATTGTGGTTGCATCATTAGTGATGGTTGAACCATCATAAAACTATGCCCAATATGTTCAAAATTTAGTCAAATAATTTAAACTATTTACCCTTGATAATATAACAATTGATTTTCCTATTAAACACGTCATTTGTACAACTTATCCATGACACTAAAATTTCAAGGTTTTTCTCTATATATGCATTTCCTTATATTTTGTATTTCTTTCTTTTTAGTAACATTTAAGCATTTTGTTTCAATAAACTCTTTTTGGGATTAAAAAATTATTATTTTAAAGTCTCAAATATTAGGTATTTATATCCTATAAATAATTTCTTTGAGCACATAAAATAGGATTGGTGGTTGATATTATGCTTATGTTGCATAAGCTATTGTTAAACCCATAATTGTAATATTGTAGATTAGATTAAATATGAATATTAAGTGTCAAGATTTGTATTGATATCATTTTATTCATATGGTTTGTTTGCATGTACAATGGATCACTAGAATCATCATCCATATACTTTATTGTAATTTCATCTATGAGTAAGGTAGCAACAAGATTGTCCATTATAGGATCTCTCATAGAAATAATTAGAGCAAATATTATACTATCCCAAGATTCAAGAAATGAACATAATAACAAAAATACACTTATCCTCTTCCTCTTTCTTCACATGTATTGATTATAATCTACCCAAGATTAGATTAAATTCATTCAAATATTCTACAATCAAGTCTCCATATCTCAATTTTAAATAAAACAAATTATTTTGATTAAAGAATAATTTATTCATAGAACACTTAGTTTAGTAAATCTCTCTTATTATTTTCCACAAATTATATGCATTAGATTTTTTATAAACATTCAAAATAATATAATTAGAAAAACATAATTATATAGTGTCGTAGGCATTTTTTCAAGTTTATCTCATTTTTAAGATAATTTTTCTATTTATTTTCACTTATCATAGAAATGTTTTTATTTCTTTCTTCCAAGAGATCCTCCATAATTATCTTCAAAATTTGAATAACTAAGCCATTGAACTTTTCAATTTCCAATCAGGATGAGTTAGCTCCATAATTTCTATAACTGAAAATATGAATATATATATGAAAATACAACAAAGTACCTCTATACTGTTACTTTTTGTTTTTGATGATGTGCTGTGAGTGATGGCTTTCTCTCTGCTGTTACTGTGTTGTTAGTGTGCTTTTGATGGATGGCCTTTGGTGCCTTGTTCTTATGGGTCAGCACCCTTGTTTTGTTGCTTTATATTTCAAAAACAAAGTACCTCTATAGTTGTAGCATTGTAAATTGTCACCATTGACAATTTCACACTATGTTAATTGCTCTCCCTAAGTGCATGGACGTAATTGAACATTTAATTTCCTAAATTATGCATTATGTGGTCCATTTCATCTATTTCTGATAATTTGTAAGTACAAACCAAATGCATTTATTTAATACTTTGTCCCCAACTCCTTAATTTATAGAAAATAGGTTTGGGACATTAGTGCCTAGGGCACATATGTCCCCCTATTTTGGCTCCAAATTCAAATATGTTGGTGTCAAAATTTTACTATTTAAAATTCAAATGTCTAAAGTTGGCTATTGGATTTAATTTTTAAGAAATTGGAATAATTGCATATCAATACCTATTTATTACATCATTTGAAAGACATCCAAAAATTATTGGCAAAATTTATGATCAAGCATTATCAAGAGCAACCATTAGAGGATTTATTGTAGCAATTCAAGATCAAAACATCATGTCAAAGTGTGTGTGAGTGTGTATTCATGTTTATGTTCTTAGATTGTTTGTGAGATCTAACCCTTGTAGGACTTCAAGAAATTCAAGCAAGCAAGATTCAAGCCTTGAGGAGATGTGTATGATTTCAGTCTTCCAAGGAAGCCATTAAAGGGTGGTGACTTAAAAAATTTTATGGATTCATCATTCATTTCTATTAGTTATCCATTTATCATTGGTATTGTCATTGTGGAAGTGGAAACAGTAACATAGGGTTTGATTGAGGCAAGCCCATAAATAGCAAAACCATTCTTCTCTCTTTGAATGTGCAGGTTTCAGGTCTAAAGAAGAGTGGAAGAAGTTTGAAGTTCAATTATCCACTATTGTAATCAAAACCTTACACATTGACAACTCACAAAAAATCAGTTATAGAAACATCTGACAGTGTGAAAAGTGGAGAACAAAAGCCATTATTTGGCACCAGAGGACTATGAAATCAGATCTAAATTATCCCTACAAGGATAGTGGTGCTTGGGGCACCTATGTCCAACATTTTCAACTCAAAATTTATATCACAACTGCACATTGTCCTAATTAGTCCATTTATATAGTATTTTTTTTGTCTATGACTTCTCAGATATGTCGTATTTGTATTAGAACATTAATTTGCATCATTAAGTCAATTGAACTACTACATTTCATCCTTAGGTCCATTCTAGATTTGGTAAAGGGCATATTGACTCACCTATCATGTTGTTAATTAAGTTAGTCTTATATCTTTTCCAAACCCATCAAACCTTCACTACCTCAAATCTCTAATGAAATATTTAGGAAAAGTGCCTAAACCCTAAAGTGGAATTTCTAGGGTCTCACCATTTTCTATGTTTTAACAAAAAAATAAACCAATAAGATAGTATAAAAGAGGTTTCCCTCTCTCTAAGCAATCCAATTATAACTATAATTTACCAAATATTACAAATGGGGTCAAACAATCAATAATCAGTGGTGTTCTTAGCACACATGTAACTTAATTAATCATCATAGACCATAATACTAAATGGAAACTAGAAATGAAATAAAATAAAAACCATAACAAAGTATTTACATGGAGAAGTACCCTTGTGGGTAAAATATCCACACCTAAAGAGACCCAAGCCTGTATTAATCCTTAAAATAGTTACATTGAAAGTATTCTAATCTCTCTAAATTTTGGTAACATAATAGTGCTTGAATGACTTGAAAAATAATATCATAATACTACCATCTCATATGAATCATTTTTTGTTATTGTTGTTGTAGTGTAGGAAAAAGTATCCCTTTTTCACAGTTAATTTGGGAATGATTAATATCAAATGGAGCCTTATGTTGCCTTAATTTAGTGTTGTAATGTGTTTTACACATTCACATTAAGTTTAGGGCCCTCTTAAACTAAATGGGCCTAATTGTGCCTTATTTAGGGTGTTGTAAAGTGTATCTTTACATTTTCACTCTAATCTAGGGATTTATTAATTAATTTGGATTCTTTATGCTCTAATCAATCCCATTTTACATCCACAAGCCTTATTAATTGCATCTTTCTATGGATAATCCCAAAAATCAGCAAATAACCAATCATAATTCAATGTTTTGGGTCATGTGTTCTAGATTTGGTGATTTGGGACACATACACCACCTTTGGGCATATGAGTCCCACCTAGGTCTTGGGACTAGATTTCAATTTGCACATTGAACAAGACAATCCTAGAAATTTGTGTCTCGAGTTTTAGCTATTGGGACTCATATGCCACAACTGGCGTATAAGTCCCGCTTTAACCAGGACCTATTTTGAATCAAATTCTTAGCAGGATTTTATTATCCTAGATCTAATGTCGGCTTCTAGTGTTGCAATTTCGGGAAATTTGGCATAAACAAGTATAAATACAAGGTTATTTCATCATTTCAACATCTAACAAGATAAAATTTCATAAGAAATCAAGAGCACTTTCATAAGAGTTCACAAGAGCATTCAAGAATATTCAAGAGCATTTCAAGAGCATTCAAAGGTAGATTTGAAGAAGATTATTGTAGTAATTCAAGATCCATCATCATATCAAAGGAATAATGCATCAAGCATTTTGTTGAGCTAATTTTGTGATGTAGCATTCAAGATCCAGGTTAAGCATTGTTCCAAATCTAATTAATCAGTGTAAAAAGGGCCTCACAAGAGGCCATGAGTGACTTCAATACCAAGATCCACAAAATCTAGCAAAGAATTATTGTCACCGCTAGGCCTCCAACTGTGATGGCATTTATGTTTTACCTAAAAGCTTTCAATTTGGATATCGTGGTTATGATAACCTAGATATTATGTGTGACACATATAGTTTGGCTATGCACTCAAAGAATAGTATGATCGACACTAGGAAGCTTCCACCACACCTGCCGATGGTCATGTTTACAAAAATCTCTTATGGCCCCCGAGAAGAAATCACTCTTAGTAGTTCCACTCCACAAGCAACCACATCAGCTATACCACCATCCATGTACATATATCTCGCTACGCAACCAAGCATCTTAGGCTCCTCTTCACTAGCGGCGGACATAAATGATATGAAGAGTCTCATGCAGTCCTATGCTAATGAGCTAGTCCTCATCTGACGAAAACAAGCAACACCTCCGAAGCAAGCCACACAGACCTATCAAGGAGGAAGGCCATCTTATGAACATAACACATACCAGGGAGCCTCAAAAGGAGGAGGTAAGCAACTGGCATCCACAAAACAAATAGTCTCGATTACCATGCAACTTCAAGTTGTCAAGAGCAGTCCAAGTAAAGATTAGTCCCAAGCTAGAAAAAAATTTTGGAAGATAAGAATGCATGGTGCTTCCCATGTAATGATAGTCATATGCCCCAAAAATATCTAAGGGGAAATCTCCAATAGAAAATAGTGCAGCAGAGAAGCTAGGGCATTTTCTCAAGCACAAAAGAGTATTAGTCTCCCGAAATGGAGAATGCCTGCTTTAGAGCACAAACACAAGGAATATCTTTAGAACAAGAACTAGATATCACACCAAACCAAGCGCTTTTCTCATGGATGGAGGAAGAGGACACACTATTTGAAAATGATGCTCTGACGACTAGTGCCCCACAAGTATAGTCAAACTACAACATGAGGTCTAAAAGAAGGCCCACTGGAGAATACATACAACAAGCTCCACCGCATTTGCAACTACATCAACCATAGCCACAAGAAAAGAAAGCTCCGCAAGTCATTTCCCAACATACTCAACAATCACAAGCTTTTCCATTACCAGTCCTAGAGATGAACAAAGCTCTGAGTCCACTCACATCGAATCGACTCCTCCCGAAGATGAGAGAGATACCATTGTTCAAACCCAAGACCCCGCTAGTCAGAACGCTCAATGTGGTCCAACAATTAAAGATGAGGCTTGCTAATGTATCTTTGTGGGACATAATATCCATTCCTAAACAAAAGACGTTGCTCCAGGAAGCGTTAAAGAAGGAAGAACAAATACCGTGGATGGATACGACTCTGTTGTGTGATCAAGTTAAAGACAAAGGGTTCACACTGGAACCCCAACCTTCAAGAGACGTGGCTTATGTGAATGTCATGGACAATGCGAAGGAGAAATAGGTAAGCAAGCTAAATCCCACACCTTTCTTTTTAACACTTATTGTGGGAGATAAGATTTTGCATAATAACATGATTGATTCGGGAGCTAGTACAACGGTCATGCCTAAACAAGTGGTTGATACCCTAAAACTCAAGTATGAGCCTCTTGAGAAAGGAATCATGCAATTAGATGGGAAGAAAGTTTTGACTGTTAGTTGCATCAAGGATCTATCTATGACCCTCTTCTCATGTCCAATCCAAATGATCACATAAGAAGTAGTTGTGATAGACATCCCCCTAGTATTCAGGATGTTCCTTTCAAGGGACTTTACAACAAATCTTGGTGGATATTTAGTGCTCAATTGGTCTCACCTAATATTGCAAACAAAGCATGGGGAAAAGATGAAGATCCTGTTAGAATCCTTGCATCCAAAACACATAGCAGATAATGCAGTCCTATGCTTTGAAGCAATGCATACCTCCTTCTCAAAAAGGGAGAGGTATTGTGTAGAAATGTTAGAAGATGAGGAAGAAATGAGCAATCAGACCCCTAAAGAAGACGTCCTCCTCAACCAATTTATTAACTCCAACCCTTTTGAAAACTTTCATCCGACTGGGTTAGGCACCTATGTGATCTTTGACAATGACCAACTCTTCCCAAAATTGGTAAAGGAACTAGAAGAGCATAATTGTCTGGGTGACAACAATCTATGGACATTATATTTTGATGGTGCCAAATGCAAAGCTGATTCTAGAGTAGGTGTCTAACTAGTATCCCCGACACGTTCAAAGACCCTCAAAGATTTTCATTTCCAGTTCCCATGCTTGAATAATGATGCAAAATATGAAGCCTTGGTCCATGGTTTGTTCCTCATAGAACAGATGGGCATAAGGAGAATACAAGCAGTCAAAGATTCAGAGTTGGTTGTAATTCAAGTTCATGGACAGCTGGCTGCCAAAATATAAGAATGAAGTACAGATACAAAATATGGGATCTGATTGAGAATTTTGAGGATTTTAACATTCAAGTTATCCCACGTTCCTAGAATGATGTTATTGATTGGATGGCTTTAATTGGTTTGCAATTTGAGCCAATTTTTGATTTAGCAATGAAGTAGAATGCAGTACAGATCATCGTCTGACTGGAAATTCCTAAAAATGATAAGAACTTGTAGGTGTTTGAGGATGATGTTCAAATCACCATTTGTTTACAAAAATCAGCAAAAGCTCCCAACCACTCACAGTCTGAAGCAGTACTCTTTGAAGGGAAAGTGATCCAGTTAAAAGGGAATAAGATCCCTCGAGATTTAATCTCTCTTGAAAATATTTTTCGATTGTGAGGATGTGATAAATAGCAAATAAAGGTTCACTGCTGACAAGAAAGACTATGAAGATCTCAATGTCGAAAACAATAGAAAATTAAAGGTTGAAAGGGGTGTTCCACAAAAGGAAAAAGAGAGATTAAAAGGGCTATGTTCTAGATACGATGGGGTCGTAGCTTGGACCTATGATGATCTCAGAGGATACAATCTCAACATAATTCAACATGTTATTGACTTAGTTGAAGGCTCGAAGCCCATCTAAAAAAAGTAAAGGCCAGTCAATCCAAAGGTCAAAGCATTGATGGCACAAGAGCTCACCAAATTAATCAAATCAAGAATCATATATCTAATTAAGCATTCTACTTTGGTGTCTAATCTTGTGCCAATTCAAAAAAAGAATGGTGATATTCAACTCTGTGTGGATTTTAGGGATTTAAACAAAGCCTCGCTAAAAGATCACTACCATTTGCCATCAATGGAGTAGATCCTGCAGATTGTGGCCGGATTAGAAACGCTTTCATTACTCGATGGTTTTTTGGGTTATAACCAAGTCTATGTCAACAAAGGAGATCAACATAAAACAATGTTCACTACAAAGTGGGGAACATTCGTATATTGAAAAATGCCCTTCAGACTCTCTAATGCTGGTGCAACTTTTCAGCGAGAAATTGATATCGCTTTCAAAGGTTTAATTAATTAGATTATTCTAATATATTTGAATTACCTAATAGTTTTTTCAAAATCAAAGGATGATCACTTTGATGATCTGGAAAAGGTTTTCTAGAAATGTCAATAGTTTGGGATTTCCTTAAATCCCAAAAAATGTTTTTTTGGGGTGCCTCAAGGCAAGCTACTTGGTTTTATGGTATCAAAGGAAGGAATAGTGATAGATCCCGAAAGGGTGAAATCTATACTGGAGCTACCTCTTCCAGTCAACCAAAAGGGGCTGCAGTCTTTTTTGGGGAAGATTAATTTTGTTAGCCGGTTCATTTCAGATTTTGCGGGCATCACAAGACCTATCATGTTGATGTTAAAAAAGAATCTAATGTTCAAATAGACCTTCGAAGGTAAGACAACTTTCAAATGAATAAAGTCAACCATCTCTGCGGCCCCAGTATTAGCTAACCTTAACTTCTCCAAGGATTTCTTTCTCTACATCTACAATGGCCAACACAACATAGCTTCGGTTCTCACTCAGAAGGATGAAGACAATAGCAAAGAGCATCCCATCGCATTCCATTCTAGGACTCTCAACGGATATGAGGCCAGGTACAACTTTGTTGAGAAACAGTATTTTTCTATTGTTAAAATCCTAAAGAAATTTTGACACCTGGTGTCGGCCAACAAAATCACCATTCTCATCACCCATCCTAGTGTTCAGGAGTATATCACTAAGGGCGAAATAATTGAAAAGAGGTCCAACTAGATCACCGAGATCCTAGAATATGATGTAGATATTAGACCAACCAAGTTGGTTTAGGGAAGAGGTTTGTGCGAATACATTGTGCAAGAGCTAAGCTCTTTGGAGAGGGAAGAGACCGAGGAAGCTTACACAAACCAATTGGAGTCCGACAAGTCGTGGGTGGCTAATCGGACACAATGTATGCAAAAAGGGTAGTACTCGGTCAACATCTCACCTCACAAGAGGCGATACTACTGACTGCAAGGCACCAGGTATGTACTAATTGAGGGTATTTTGTTCAAAATAAATTATGATGGCATCCTGCTTTGATGCTTATGTAAGCCATAGGTGGAAAGAGTTTTAAATGAATTTCATAGCAGTCCTAAGGGTGGAAATTTCTTTGCCAAGACTATTGCTTTGAAGATAATGTGGGCAAGATATTACTGGCCTTCCATGTTCTCTAAGGCACACCATCTAGTGTGAAGATGTACTCAGTGCCAATATTTTGTCGACAAGCAGAATAATTCCACCATGCCCCCAAGCCTGATTATAACTAAAGAACCCTTTGTTGAATGGGGTTTGAATTTCATAATACTAATAAATCCTATTTCTAGTGCAGGCCATAAGTGGATACTTAAGGCAATCGACTATTTCACAAGATGGACGGAGGGAGTTGCTTTGAAAAATGCTATAGAAATTGAAATTGTCAATTTTCTTGAGGAGCTGGTAGCAAGGTTTGGTTCACCAAAAACTATCATATTCGATAACACGCAAGATTTTGTGGGTTCTAGATGTCATATTTCTCTCTCAAGCATGGGTTCTACCTCAAGAATTCATTAAATTACTACTTGCATGGAAATGGGCTAGCAAAATCGAGCAACTAAAACATAATTAGGTTAATCAAATGCATTGGGTTAGAAAGACAAAGGGAGTGGCACAACACCTACGAGCTGCTCTATGGGCTGAAAAAATTATTCCCAAACAAATCTTAAAGGCCTCTCCTTATGAGCTAGTATATGGAAAGGAGGTGGTTTTACTTGTTTATATAGATATTCCAACATTACAATTGTTAAAGGCTTTGGAAGTCAAACAAAGTAGTAGAATGGAAGTAAGGTTGGCAGAACTCCTAAACCTTGAAGAAAAAAGGGAAAAGTCCAATAAAGCCATGATCAATTGCCAACAGATAGTAAAACAATGGTTCGACAAAAGGGCCTTTGACCTAGATTTCTGGGAGGGGAGCTTGGTGCTAAAGTACAATGAGTATGCTACAAAACCAAGGCAACATGCAAAATTTGAAGCCCTATGGAAGGGTCCCTTCTGCATTCACACGTGCAAAGAAAATAATGTGTATGAGATAGAAGACATGGATGGCAACATTTTGGATATACTGGTAAATGGTATTCATCTAAAATTGTTCCATCGCAGGTTCTTTTAAAAAAAAAAATCATAGTTTTGTACCATATGTAATTTTTTTGTAAACTAAGATTAGTTTTTGTGAATAAAGCCAGGAGAATAACATAGGAAAAAGAAGCATATTATATATTATGTTCATTAAAAATTTACAATGTAATATGAGCCTGAGGCTCTGAGAAGCTTTCTCGAGCAAACCTAAAAAAGTAGAGTGTAGAAAGGAAAAAGAAGGATACACACTCAAAAAAGATAGTGAATTTAAAGCATCCAGGACGTTGCTAGGTAGTCAAAATGGCACTTCATCGGGTTCTTCTTCTTCTTCAGCAGGACGAAAAAGGGGGGTCAACACACAACACACGTAGGCTCATTACACCAAGGACCTCAGTCCTCGTTCCCATGACGATATAAACCAAAAATTCAAAATTCTTTTTCTATTCAAGCCCTGGAACATGCTCCACACCAAATTCCCTCAAAAGGAAGGAAGTCATAGGATGAGATAGCGAGTGATGCCTCTTGATATCCATGGTTTAAAAATCAGTAAGGAGAGGCAGCCACACGATGTATTCCCCATAGTCAATGTGCCTATGGAGGTCAATGGTGTTCAAAATACCACCACCAGGGATGGCCACTTGCACAATTTCCCTGAGCCCATCCAAATACAGAGAGTCAAACATGGCATGGCATAGCTCAATTATCCAAGGCTTGGATATATCCAAGTTGAGAAGAGAGGCCACAAAGTTACATCACAGTTGGTTCTCGTCCTTCACATAGTCCTTGCTGAGCACCCATTTGAACGCCACCATAGTAAGGCGATCGTTCTTCCTCACCAGGTGTTTAATTCAGTCGTTGGTAATTTCTCCCATGAAGGAGTATTGTGGCCTTCATTCCAGGAGCTGATTGGGAGTGCCTAAGCCAAACAACATGATAGCAAATAGGATAAAGCTAGCAGAATGGGATACAATGAGGAAATCTTGCTAACTAAAAGACCTTTTAAAGTGAATATTTCACTAAGGTGGCATAGCTATTTATAGAAAAAGGAATGTTGGTGAAATTGACCAATGGAAAATCCATCGCTCACTGGACAACAACGAAAAATATCAAAGCAAAAAAAAGGAAAGAGACAAATTATATAGAAAATCTGTCATCAAGCCTAGACAAATAAATTTGGGAATTGGGAGTAAATGCTCATGTATGTTGATCACTAACATGTCCATTATCATCGTCAACGCCAAGTTGCTTGTTTATGCAAAAATACATTGATTAATGCACTAAGTCCTAA
The DNA here is from genome assembly GCA_007258455.2 of Sequoia sempervirens. Classification (NCBI taxonomy): domain Eukaryota; kingdom Viridiplantae; phylum Streptophyta; class Pinopsida; order Cupressales; family Cupressaceae; genus Sequoia; species Sequoia sempervirens. The sequence continues at coordinate 67,604,470 of VDFB02072274.1, forward strand.
CAAATTAAAAATGCACATCTTTTTGGAGTACTTTACACTGCTTAAGCACACTTCCCATGGCTAAGAGCATGCTTTCCCAAAAACATAAAGCTTATTTTTGAAAAGGGTAGCGAGGAGAATATACTGATTACATTCTCACAGTGAATTTGGCATTCTCGAGGGATACGAATCCCAAATCCACATGTATTATCTTGGTGGCAATATTTAGTAAGCCAAAGGTAATGATAGTGCCTTAATGCATGTACATGCAAGAATAATTGAATGCACCCAAAATAAATTGTTGTTGAGTAACAAAACACAAGTAATCATTTCTCTGAGGAAGATCTTTGCAAATTTTTAGTACAAAAATGGTGAAAACATTGAATTCGGGTAGAAAGGTTGGACCCTCATCTAAAAAACTAGGTTATGTCAACATTTTTGGGAGAGAATCGTTTGCCAATGCTCTAGCACCAGAAGAATGGTGTTTTTCCCATACCAAACTGGTATAGGTAGGCGACCATGTTAAGAAAGAGGTCGTGCTAGATTTTGTAGACAACATTTTTGACCCAAAGGTGGTGGAAAACCCTAAAAGCCATAGGGAAGGGGCATTTCAAATAATGATCAAACATGGGGCAGTTGAAGGTTTTGCATCACGACTCTGGAATTGTGGTTTGCCACAATTCATGTTTCTTGTTGTACACCCATTCTTAGAGCTAATAGATACATGTTCTAGGAGGTTTGACAAGGAAATAGGGGTTATAGTCGGTGGTAGAATAAGGGTTACAATCAATGCAACAACCATATGGGATATGTTATGTATCCTTGCAAACTAGGGCGCTCAGACTTTTGACAAGGAAGCAATGGAAGATTTCTAGAACACTAGAACTAAACAATTGGATTTTTATGAAGATGAAACAGAGGAGAAGTTGGAAGGAGGTCAACTCCCCTTCCCTATACCACGTGAGAAATTCAAAACAAATCTTCAAACTATTTTTGCAATGTTGGCCTATATCTACGACTACGATGATGATAAAAAGGTTTATCCTTTTTAGATGGGCATGGCCTTTATGCTCAAGAGGGAAAAGAGCTAGAAATATTATGATTTCATATAAATAATAGCTGAAAAGATGTTGGAACAGTTGAGGAATTATGGCACTAAATGCAAGTTCAAGGACTCTTCTTTTCTGGTGCATTTGATATTACACCAAAACTCTCAGTTCCTCAAAAGGTACTTGTCACTGTTTAGGTTTGATGTAAAGGGTTCATACCAACCGATTTTGGTTTGGACCCATGTGCTTTCAAAGACATGGGATTATTACTTGTTTATGAATTATTTTATGAAGCCAGTGCTTGTAAACTTGTCCCCACGCCCTCCAGGGTGTTTCTCTCCTAAATTCTTGCAATGGATAAAAATATTGTAGACCCTAGTGGATTATTTTCTGGGAGATGAATTCACATTCATCAAATCTCATGGTTTCATTAAGGAGCCTTTTAGGCTCCCTGAATTTGTAACAGATAGAGTTTTTGCTTTAGAGGCATGTCATCAAGTAACTATTGCCGACAATGCCTATGGCATTGAAAGGCACAAGACAGGGCTTTATCTGCCTCCCCTCGCCATTGCCAATAGTCAGGTGATACTAATAAAAAGGAAGGTGCAAAAGGTGCTTATGAAAAAATTGGTGCACTTGGGCCTAGTTCTCATTTGTAATGCATGGAACTACAACCTGATAAAAACACCTCCCAACTATGAGGCATGAGAGTCAGGAGTATTTTGAATCAAGAAAGAACCCTACCGAAGAAAGGTCAGAATTGTACATTGACTTAGCCTACATACCATTTGACTGACCATCATGGATTGAATTTTATGTCAAGACGATGGAGTATCAGCCAAGCCTTCTGATGGGCAAGTCTCTTAGTACACAATTGAAGTGGCTACGGTGGTTGGAGAGAAAGAGGGCATATTTTTGGAGGTTCCGATAGGAAATGAACAGCCTCAATGCCATGTATGGGGATCTCTAGCCACATGATAAAAATTTTGATGAAATTTTAGATAAAGAGGCTGACACTAAGGATAGTAATCCTGAGACCAATCAAGAGATTGAATAGGGAGAGCTTACACTATACACTTCCCAGGCTCAGGAGCCTGACAAAGGAAAGGGGTCAAAATAGAAGGACTCACAGGTCACATCCTCCATCAACTCTCAACGAAAGCAAAAGAAGACTTGAAGGTCCCCAAAGAGGTCCATCATGGCTATAGAAGGACAAGTTTTAGCGGGATTGGTTGCCAGGGGATCTGAATCTATCAATTCCACTCATACAAAGAGGAGATGAGTCCAGGACCTAGGTGGACTCGGTGCACTAGCCAGAGGAGAGGAAGAAGTGGAGTTCGCTCCATCAAGATATTCATCTTCAGCAGCCTAGGTAAGTTTTGCTTCCCCTCTTCTTTCTACCTCTGCATCTTTGGTCGTTCCTTCGTCCCCGTCTGTGGAAAATAGTCCTCCATCCACATATTTTAATATTTTCATTCTAAATGAACCTCCTTCCATATTCAACAATGAACCTTGTGAGGAAACCCCACATGTCGAGCAAGCATCATCCACGTCAACCATGATTGATTCTTTAATTGCCTTGTCAAGGGGCCCCATTGAAAAAGCTAAAGAGTCCATGTTGCCAATTTAATTGAATCTATCTACTTTTGGGAAAATGAAAACTTTTCTACCCACTTCCCCTTTCACTCTGATGGGTGTTCCCCCTCTATAGTCTCCATATAGTATCCCACCATTTTCTATGATAATGCTCCCCTTTTCCTCTCCACAATCCCACACAGCCGAGGCTTCTCCTTTCATCACCCTATTCAGTCTCCCTCTAGGTGCTTCTATTGCTGCAAAAAGCATCGACACCCCACAGAGTCTCTAAGGTCATTTCGATATAACAAATATAGCTTGATAGGCTAGAAAATAGAAAATACAGATAAAAGTCACAGCACAACCAACTACTAAGAAGATTGAGGCTTGTTTCAATGAAGAACAAAATTCCCTATTGATTGCTACCATGAAGCCACTAATATCCAAGCTAGAGGGAGAAATGCAGATGGAAGATTATGACATTAGAGCTATGGGCCTAGATTTAAGTGAAACTCGCCCGCATGAAAAAGTGGTTCTAGTTAAGGCCACCCAAAAAGTGGTCTATACTAATTATGAGAAGTTGGACAAGAAATTAAAGAAGCGTGAGGCAGAGTTGGTAAATGTAAAAGACACAGTAAGCATATTGCAGGCAAAAATCAAGGGAAGGGAGGTGGAAATGACTCACATAAGTCAAATACAAGATCAATAGGGGGAAGCAACTAAGTTGCTCAAGGAGGCCTAAAATGAACAGAGTTGGCTTCGTGCCAAAATAGAAAGGTTAAGGGTTGAGCTTGTTGCTGAACGATAGACAAATGCAAAATACCAATGTATTCAAGAGAACATGCAAGAAGAATTGGATAGTGTCCAATCTTAGGCTTCTGACAATCTATGAAAGGCCGAGGCAAAAATAGGGAGGGAAAAGCAAGAGAAACATGAGATCGAGTCCATCTTGCAAGCTCGTGATTAAGAGGTCAAAAGGTTGAGCTACAAACTAACAAACACCCTCTAGGAGAAGAACAAGATGGAGGAGAATATGAAGGCAAGGGGATCCCAATTCCATCAGGAATTGGCTGTAGTGCAAGGATCCGGGATCCTCTCGATATTGAAAAGACTGATATCTATGCATTGGGAAATTATCATAGTTACAGTTGTTGCTCTAAAACTAGTCTTGTAGTTTCTAAGGGATGCTCGATAATTAGATGAGAAGGTTGGCCGGATGGCCAACCAAATTCTACAAATATATACTCCCCAGGCTATAGAATCAAAAAACTTGATTTCCAGGTTATGCAAAGTCATTGAAGAAGCTTTAAGATGCGTAGGAATTGCTAATCAGAGGGCTGCCTTAAAGAAAGCAAGTGAATTTTTCAATTGCTATAAGGTTGTGGAAAAAATCAAAGAACACCAGGCAGTGTTGAATAGAAAGGTCAATTAGATAAAAAAGGATTTCAATGTTCTACTTGATTTCAGATTGCCCGCCCTTTTCTCACCAAATGGAGGAGTGCTATCAATTGAACAGATCATGGATGCAATCAGGAACAAGGTCTATACTTCTACAAAACTCCCAGGTACAAGCTCATCACCCACTGTTGATGAAATTGAGAAAGAGATCCTTCCCCTTTCTCAACTCTATTACCACATTGGGGTTGTTTCATCAAGGTGGGGATGTGTTTCTTTTAAAGAAGTTTTTGAGTTGGATCAAGCATACGAGATTCTCCACACCGTCATCCAGCCCACTTATTTGGATTGGAAAGTACAACACTCTGCCTTCCTCAAACTCCAAGAGTTTCCAGAGCTCTCGGTTCACACATCCGCAAGTGAAGGCCCCCTATGAGTCGCCAGAACTATAAAGAAAATATTGCTTTTTGATCTTTTTTTCTACCTTTTTTAGCTTCGGGAGAAGTCCACACTTAATGAAGAGAAGACTACTCTAAAATACACGCAAGGCACCACATGGTGATTGCGTGGCTTTTTTATATCGCTTTCCTTTCGTGCACAAGCCGAGACACGTGTCTACTTGGTGGATATTTTCTTCAAATCCATTATCATAAATCTGAGATTGCACGCCTACTCGACACATCATCTATTCGTTCGAGCAAATTTTATTTTGCAAAATTATCTTTTCGGGCAGAGTTTGTCAGAATAGTAGTGGGTGTCTTGTCTTTAGGGTAGAACCTTCTAGTCAACGCCATCAATCTATATGATTGATCGATCAGATTTTTTCTAGGATGTGTTAGATCTGATTGCCTTTTGACTACAATCTTTGCTAAATATATAAAATCCATTAATAAAGTAGTTGGGACTTCATGAGAAAAGACTTTTGCGATCTAATCAAGATCTAAGATCGGATCATGGACTATCAGGTGCAAGCACCTAGCAATTTCTACTTTTGGAATGTTGGTGGTGGTGTTCTCTTCTTTAGGTTATAAATAGGGGTTGGCAACATAAGCAAAAAAGTTAGAAAAAGGTTACTTTGAAAACCTTTTCAAAGTAGATAGATCTAGTAGGGAGTTTATATGTTTTCTGAAGTAGAAAGTTTTATAGAACACTGCTATTCTCTGGAATGTTATATTTTAACTCAAACAATCATCATATTGGAATCCGACCTTTGTTTTTTAGTTCATTTGATATTGAAGTTTGATCTGTTTAGAAGAAATCTTTGAAATTGTGCATGTTATGGCCTTTGTCAAATTCCTTCTTTATGTTTTCGTTCATGTTAAAAACATTGTGTTAAGCTTATTTTGATAGTTCGAGTAGCTAATTTCCATGTTGTTAAGCTTCTATGTTGAATGATAGCTTTCAAAAATTAGATTATGTCTATTGAAATTTTTCATTTTTTGTAAAGGTCGTTATTTTTCATATTATGTTGTAAAGGGAGAAAGGGTTTCTATAATTTTTTGGATATTTCTGTTAACTTGAAGAGTTTTCCTATGTTTGATTGGACCTTAATGGGTGCTTCCCATAGGGAGATTTGAAAGACTACACTATGCTTGTACTAAGCCTTTGTTGCTCGTTCTCTTCCCAACAATGAAGGGTCTGTGGCATTCCATGTCTACTATATCATTCATAGGAAATAAGTTGAGGTTTGAAATGTTGTAAAAGCTTTGGGGCATCACCATTTTCATGTTTTATTTGCATTTTCTTCTACCTTTTCCCCCAACACAAAGAAGATCTGACTTTCTATAAAAATAGCAGAGGTTATTTAGTGAGGCGCAAATTGATCCCTCACTCGCTAAATTTCCCATAAGGTTGTTGGAGAGGTGCAAGCTTTGATGATCAACACTAGTGATAATTATAACATGGATCAAACTAAGAGATCAAGTTATAAATGTTGGCATTAGATTGTAGATTGTTGGAATTGAGTTTTTGTTGGTTGGCATAAGATTTCCATTGATGTCAACTCATGGTATACAATGGTGTGTATGCATAGCTACAAAAACCTCATGGTTTGCAACTACAATAGTATGAAGTTCATGCGACAGGAGCTTCACGGCGACAAAGACTTAACAACTTAAATCAAATTCAATGCTAGTCAACATTTAAATATGCAAAAAGATAGCTTTAGAGAATATTGACATGGCATACACATGGCAAATAGTCTATGGACTAATGACTACTTAGTGTTTATATGGAGATTTGGCTGATTAACTTTTTTTTTTTTCTAGGGTTTATGAATGTCCAGAGTGTTGTTTGGCGTGGCTGAAGGTGATTGGTTCAGTTATGCCATTGTCAGCTATAGGATAATATGTAGTTGACTTAACCCTAAGTCAAAGCCTTTGTTCAAACACAAGGAAGGGCGGTTTAAACCCTAAGTCAACACCTCACTTGGCAAGGCGGTTATATCATATTTTCACTAGATTTTATAATGTTTTCCCTTGTCTTCAAATATTATGGTTCAAATGAAATCTAATTTTATTCCTTACTTGGCGGAAAATCTTTTGTAGCAGCGATTGAATGAAAATATTTTTAAATCCTTTTGTTTGGATTTCATACCTCTTGCAGATGCCCTAGATTAGGTTTTCCATTTATTATAGATTTGATATTATATTTGTCTGGGCAAAGCAAACCTTTGATGCATATCAAATTTTATTCATTCTTTGCTTAGCAATAAAGTTTCCTTTTGTAGCAGTGTTGTATATTCAAATCTTTTTGGTTTCAAGGGATGCCCTAGATAAAACTATTTATTATAGATGGAAGAATAGAGGAAAGATAAGATTTAGGTTTTTTATCTTTTGCAATCATTGCAGATTCATAAAGAATGTTAGGGAAGATTCCAAAGTTGTGATGACTGAGATATGATGTCTTGAATCAACAGGCATATTGCTATAGGAATATATTAGATATTTGTAGAAAACTGCTACAGAAAATTTAGAAAGTTATTGATAAAAACTTGCAAAAATATTTGGATATTTGTTTAGGGCTACAAAATTTTGTGGTTCTACAAGAGTGGTTTATAGCAAAGGTTGTTATTCATTTGTTGGACTGCTTGTGTGTGTGTGTGTGAGTGGAGAGTAGAGTGGTGTGAAAAGAGATTAGATGACTCTGTAAAAATAGAGTATGCATATTTCTGAGTGTAGAATGTTTTCATTTGTTGCAAAAGTGTGAGAAGGATTATGTTAGTTTTGCAGAGACTTGTTGTGTAGATGTAGATTATAGAGTCTTGCAGAGTGAGTGCAAGAATACTTGCAAGATTTGGTTGGTGATAGAAGACTAAAAGCTGTTTGAGGACAACAAGTTAACATATGTGTAGAAATCTATTTGAGTTACAAAACTTCATTTGCAACATGATACTAAATTTTTAATAAAAAATATCTCATTGTATAATCATCTGAGTGGGTACTCAGATTAGGGGTAGAATTTCCTTTGAGTTGGTGCTCATAAAATTGGAATTGGTGTTCCATTGGGTTGGTGCCCATACTTTGTAACCAAAAACATTTTCATTGTGAGGCTGGATTGGAGCAGTAGTCTCCAGTAGCTATTCTCACCAAGGTTTTTTCCCATCTTGGGTTTTCCCTTGTACATCTTGTGTTGTGGGATGCATTTTGTGTGTTTGGTTGTGTTGCCTCTCTTTTTCTCCTGGTTTATGC
>VDFB02072274.1:67612256-67623293 GCA_007258455.2 Sequoia sempervirens
GTTATGTTATAACACACTCACGTTTTAACTTGGTAATGACCGAGCCTAGGCTTGGTCACTGCCAACACATAACGTGAGCATGCTTTGTTATACCACGCTCACGTTTTCTCTATTTCGAGACCAAAAAGTGGAGTGACCACTTTTACCTCCCCCATCTTTGTGTACTTACCCAAGTATTAAATTAATATATATTAAATTAATTTTATTTAGCAAGTGATAAAATATTTTTTTCAAACCATATATACTCTAGTCCATACTATTAAAATTATTTTATTAGATGTTAATTGTTAAAATATTTGATTTATTAAATGTAGAAAAATATATATTTGTAGTGCATAGTGAAATAATTAATATAATAATTTTAATATTTAATTTCAACATTTTAGTCAAAGTTGCAACATTTCAAATATTATTCCATGACATTTATTTTTGAAGAATAACATGATATTATTAATGACATATTCTATAATAAGAATATGACATGTAAATATTGAATTACAAAATTGATTTTAGAACAAACAAAGAGAAGTAAAACTATTTCTAAAAGAAATCTCTAAAAAATTTAATATTCCATTTATTTAATTTTATTATAAAGAAAAAAAACACTTTAACGAAAGAGAGAATTGTGGGGAGGATACCTTTGAGATTTTTCAGAAAACTTAGGGGTTGTAATGGATCCAACAATTTTTTTTAGAAAGCCTCTTTAAAAATAAGATATAAACCCTCTTTTGTAGGATAGTATGCTTGACTTAGTTTTGTCATACATTCAACAATAGTTTTTATCTTCACCTAATATTAAGATCTACTGCAAGCTTGTCTTAACACAAAGCAATCAATTTTATTATTTGGACAGGAAATTGTAGCAAGTACATTTTTTTTTTTTAATGTATTTAGACTAGTTCTAGACTGTTGAGTTTATCTTTTCTATTTATAAGGGTTGGTATACTAACAATGTGATGGAGACTCTTGCCATTTTATGTGCTCTGGAGCATGGTTGTACTCTCAAGTGAAGACGGATCATTTGTGAATCAGATTCTCAGGTGGTAGTGACTTTGCTGAATAGGCAACACTTAGAGGATGTTAGTTGGCATTTGGTTGTTATTATAAAACAGATTCTTAATCTATGTGCTTCCTTTGATTTTGTTTCTTTCTGTCATATTCTGCGTATATGGAATGGGGTTGCAGATTGTTTGGCTAAATGGGCTTATGATCATTTGCATGATTGAAATATTGTGGATAGGGGCAATTACTCCTGGATTTGTCACAAAAGTTGGACCAATTACTGGAGATTGATAGGGATGTGTAATTCCCTTGCTTTGTACTGCTCTTTTTTGGTTTGTATAACTTTTTACCCCTCTTTTAGTTCAATTTTTTTAATGTATTTTTATGCAAAATGGCTAATAGATTCTTCCTCATGTAGTGCAGATAGATTTGCTTTTACTTGATGATAAAATTAACTAAATATGCAGTTTGTAGTTTCATTAAATATTAAATTCTTATTTTGTGAGTTCATTTGTCTCTATTTTATTAATATTTTTTGCATCATTCAATAGTTTGTGATTATGATCTTTTATGATCTATCTAAAATTAAATATTAAGATAATTTATCTTCTATTTCATATGTAAATTAAAAATATAACAGCAGCAAAAACATAATGAACAAATACAATTTTATAAATGTAACAGATCCAACAATTTTCTTATAATCATGTTAAACAGATTGATAACTAATTGTAGCTGTTTGACAACAAACTCAATCTAATGACAATGAAATGTGACTCTCAATAGCTGTTATTGACATCTATTCAATGCTGATTGACACATTAACATTATTTATTGACACGTACACAATACTTTATTGACACGTACACATTAACTATTTTGTGATTGAATTGCCATGCATATGAGGTTCTATATAAAAAGGAGAAATAATGGGTGCAGGGAAATCTTTCTCTTTGGAATTGCTCCTATGAATTGAGAATTGAATTTTAAAATGCACATTATACACCATTCTCTCCACATATTACATAGCAGGCTGTTTTTTAGTTTCAATGTTCAGAAGAAGTTTAGTTTACATCCCCAAATAAATATGGGAGCTGGCTCCGCTTTAGAAAGTAAAGTAATGTTACTTCCTTTGCAACTACTGCATTAAAGAATAAAATGTTCTGAGGACTTAAAATAGATTGGTGAAGAATAGCTCAATTCTGAGCTTGACATAAAATGTAACATGAAGTTTTGCATCAGTGGAATGCCCCTCCTTTTCCTGTTTCAAAGTACAATCCTTCATGTGGATGTCTCTGTAAGTTCGCATTTTGTCAAACGGTTCGCATGCCTTGTCTATGCTTCCACTTTTTGCATGCATGTCTACCAGGGCAGCTGCATCTTCAACATCTAGAAAAATTTCTCTATCCATTATGTTTTTATGGATGTCTTTACCCTTTTCGAAGCTCCCATAAGAGTTTTGAGATCTTATGTTTTCTTGTAGATTAATGTAGAAGTTTATGAACTAACTTAGGATTTTATTATAATCTTTCCATTACAAATTGTAGCATAAACCTTTAGCATATTTTGTTGAAGTTAATTGACACCAACCTATAAGTTAATCGAAGTCTTTGTAAAGAAACCACATTCAGGAAGATGCGTTCAATAATTTATAGATAGAGTTTCAACTCTTTATTATCAGTAAAATGATTTGTTTTCACATGTAAACCTAGACCTTCCTTCTTGTAGCTCTATAATAATTATTGTGGATCAGATCCACGTTTCTGAGATGTGTATCTTGGCATCTCATTGGACATGGCTGCAAGCCAGGTGTCCAACTTCAGCCTTATCTTTTACTTCGCAGCCTTGGCAGAATTCACTTTATGTATAGGCTTCCTGTTGGAGACATGTGGCACCACTACGTTCGCCTATTACAAACAATGCTCAGTTATCTTTTGAGACAACACCAAGTGGTGGCACCAGCGTTGTCGGTTCACTAAATACAGGCGGATTCAAGGGATGGATATCAGCCTCCAAAAGAATCCATACTCCATCTATTATTTAGCAATAAAACAATACATGCACTTATAAAGTTAAAATGAATACTTCTTAAACATCAAGTCTCTCCAATGCATCCTCCATGTGTCCAAGCATGAATCTACACATCCCATACCATGCTTCACATATGCACTCCTAAGAAAGGCTCGATGACAACTCACTCACTCAGCCAACCTTAACCACTAAACATGTGTTTGCTTTTATAGACACAAGCTCACACAAATACAACTAAATGGTAAGATAAAATCATGTGCCACAAAACCATTGACAATTAAATGAGGGGTCTTTGATGATCATCTTGAAAGTTGCTTGCTTTTGTACTACTATACACTTCATGTCCTTGATCTAGAAGTAGTTACAAACCATGCTAATAAATCAGTTTGCATCTATAGACACCTAAATATTTACCTAGTATACCTAGTCCTAATTGATCAAATGCATCACCTAGACAAGTTCCCTTTACCTAAGGTCCCTCATTGAATTAAATAATATTTTATTTAATTAATCCATTTTTTTATTTGATCTCATATAAATAATTAAATAAATACCATTTTACACCTATTTTCCACCTCACACATGACTAAAATAATTAACTAGTATTATTATTTAATTATGACTCTATTCCCCCAACCTATCCCAAGAATAAAGGACGCCTAAGAACACTTTTCCTTATGGTTCCAATATTGTCTCCACCAAACACAATCTAGACCTCCTAGATGCATATCTCCCTCATTTCCCTCATGGTTACAACCACTTACTAAATTTAGTATCATCCTAACCGTTCACAATCCAACAACCTCTATCTCAAACCTCCATTCTCACCTTGATCCTAAGGAAATGCTCTTAAGCATCCTCCATCATTGATCTCACCATCAAATCTCAACCATCCATTGTCTCTTCCAAAAATATATAAATTGAGGCACATTCTCACTCATTCATATCCATCAACCTTGAGCTAAGTATATGATGTCAAAATTGGTATCTTCAAGCGAAGGAGAATCCACATATCAACAATCAAATTAAAGAAAATAATTCAACAATGGAGTCATTTGGTAACATTTGAATTGGCTTTTGTTGTTATTGTGTTTGTTTTCACTCTTTTATTGAGCTCTATCTAGAGGTTTGTAGTAGTTTGAAATACATAGATCTCTTGATTTGTATTAGTTTCCATTGCAACTTCAGATTATTACTTACAACATCTATAAAGAAACATCCCATTTTTTTTTGGAAATTTGTATTTTTTATTGTTTCTATTTTTGTCAAAAATGATACACTTTCCATTTTCCATAAGCACTTTGTAGCCTCTTTGAACTAGTCTTCCAACACTCAAGAGATAATGTTTATCCTTGGAACATAACAAATACTATTTATTTATTTATTGCCACCATGCTTGGCATGGATCGTGATAGACTCCTTTCCCACTACTAGAACTATTTTATTGTTCCCCATTTTTATTTTGAGCATTCTTGTCAATGAATAAAAATAGCTTTTATTTCCACTCACCAAGAAAAAAAACATTAGAGTTTTCCCACCATATCATACACGAAGCTATTACATATGTACAATAGAAATAGAAAGTAATGTTGGTATACTCCAACATAATTTCCTTCTTTGCCTCTACACAATCTCTCCACCCACTTCTATGGAGCTACTATGGTTTCTTAATTTAGTGGTATCTAAGTCTAGCTATAGCTTTTTTGTACACTCTTCAATATTTATAGGGCTCCTATTTGCATGGAAATAAATGCCAATGGGTGGCATGCAAGGAGCCCTAGACACATGTTGTATAGCTTGCTAGTTGAGGCCTCAAAAGAAGGTTTGCCTTATAATGGCACCACTAACATTGTTGTGGGAGTTGATCCTACAACATGGCTCCTTATTAAGAAGCCTATGAATGAGGTCACTCAAGGAAGTGGAAGGACCCATCAATTGGGGCTCTTATATGAGTATTTTGGTAAATGTTTCCTTATGGTTGGAGTTCTTGAAGGGCGTTCTATCATAGCTCATCTTGGTAGAGTAGGATGCCCAATTCCCACCATTCCATATTGAACTCATGGATCATGCCTCTCACTACCTTAGGTGATGTGTATTCTTCTATGCCTACAAAGGAGCTGAGTCATCTTGGCATTGATACTTCCCCCTTGTTGGGTGGGGTTTCCACCTTCTTGACTATGATGACATGTGGGTGGAGTTGGACCTCACGGCCTGCCTTGCTAATACCTAAGACTAGATTCTACCTTCTTAGGTAGCTCATGAATGAGTCTATCTACCCATATGTCAATTGCTTACTGGCTATATTTTTTTTATCCTTTTTCTTATCATCTTGTTGCTACTATGGCCTTCTTGAGAGATTAGTTGAGAGGTCGAAATTGGCGAGCATATGTGCCCATTTGCTTGTATCAACACATTCACTAGCTCTATATATCTATAAACTATCCCCAACTTATGTAGATGCTCCAATGCCAATATGATTTCTATTGCATAAATACTAATGATGGACTCAAAGAATATTTTTTCCATCCAGCTATGTCTGGGAGAGTTTAGATCACTTCCAAGGCAATAATCCACATGACCAAATAAAGTAGGTAGAAAGGGATGGTTCAACCTAGATAGAAAATCTTTCTTTATCTATTCCCTTCTCAAATTATCCCCCTTCTTAGTCATTACAAACTTACTCATGGTCTTCAAGACCAAAATATTCTCACATGCTTCTTTCTTCACCAAAAACAGAGTCCCCATAGTCCTTCTCCCCACTACCTTCACCGTCTTCAACTCCTCCATCTCCATCTTGCTTCTCTCTTATGCTCTGCCATAGCTTCACCATTAATCTTTAACTGATTTGTCATGGCGGGAACACTTGTATGGAAGTCAGAGATAGAATCTACATCCTTCATTTGAAGAGTTTCAAAATTTCTTAAGAGTATTTGGAGTTTAACTACCCTTACCTTATTAGTACCCTTGAAACTAGTTTAGAGTATTTCCAAATTAGCTACTACTATTTTGGGGAATATCGCTTCTCTCAAGACCACCTCTATCAAACTTGAGGCTTTTACATCTTTCCTTTTAGTCTCCTTCGGTTCTAGTTCTTTTGGACATTTGTCAATGTTATGTAAGTTGTTGGGTCAGTCATATCTATGAAATCATTAGTCACTAACTCTCACAAATCACTTGTTACCATTATATTCTTTATCTTCTTTGTCTATTCATTGTAGTTTTTTCCATGGTGGCTGCACCCATCTCGTACTATCACTTCTAGACGTACATGAAATTCAAACAACCTCTAATACTCATAGATCTAATGCCTGCTACAAACTAAAACCTAGGACTCTGATACCATTTTGTTAAATAAAATAAAATAAACAAAGGATTACAGCTCTGATACCAATTTGTTGGCAAAGAATATGAACAGTGGAAACCAAGAAACGAGAATACTCTTTAAAAGAGATAATGCAATTTCTATTCATACTAAAAATTTCTTTTACAAAATATTTGTAAATTGATTAAAAAATGTTTACAAACAGTTGTCTTGTGTGCTATTTCTTGAGCTGCTAGGTGTGTGCTCACTGTTCTGAGCTACTGTTAGTTTGCATACAAATTCTAGAATAATTACTGTTGTTTTTTTTTCCTCTATTATGTTTTCATCTTCCTACCTTTTTTGTTCTTGCTGTGCTCTTTTAAATTTCACCAAGCAGCAATAAATTCCTCCCCAAACCAAACTGCAGTTAAAAAATCTCAAATCTAAGCGTCAGAAGTTTGGTCCAAAAATAATGATGTTAATTGATTGCAAGGACAGTGAATATTTTTCTGATCGAGAAAATGTAAGTCAGGAGCAAAGTACATATAGAAAATTTAATATTCTGACTCAGGTTAAACATTCTTAATAGTTTCTAAATTACAAGCTGTAGGTATAACACAACACTGAACTTATTTTAAAAAACTGCATAAAAAACTGCGCAGGGTCGTTCTTGACTTATAAGATCTCATTAAATACATTAATCATATTGCAACCTTTTTTTAATTCTGTTCTCTAGATAACATGAAATGGCTGAGAGCAACCACATAAACGTGAAATAGGTTCATTTTCACAGCGGAGATTTGAACCCACGTTTATGTCTCGGCTATTTCACGTTATCCAGAGAACAGATTAAAAAAAGGCATCAAATGGAGATATGATCATTGTAACTAATGCCATTGCCACACTGGATTTAGAGCTAGGGTCACTTGCGATATCTAATTTGTACTTGTAGATAAAATGGTGAACAGTATCAGGCAAATTCATCGTCAGCAATTCATCACAGGAAAATTCACCACAAGAAAATTCACTATCATGACAAATTCATCTAAAAGAAAATTCACCCCCAGTAATTTGCAGTGATGGAAAATTAATTGCAAACTTTTAATGCGGTGAATTTTCCACGGCGGTGAATTGTTGGGGGTGAATTTTCCTCGAGGTGAATTTGTCATGGCGGTGAATTTTTCTGCGGTGAATTTTCCAACGGTAAATTATTGGCAGTGAATTTTCCTAGAGCCATGGTGAACAAGTGCAAAATGTTGACAAATTCTTCCAAAAAGATATCAATTCAGCTGCGCTGAGTGTTTTAGCCACTTCTGAGAAGGGAAGGAAGACATGGGCAATTTAGGCCTAATCAAGGTTGGTATGATTGAGAGCAGTTTAAAGAAAAGGCATCAGCATCTTGGTTGATCATAACTATTGATTTAGATCTAAAGGTCTGTTTTAGAGACTAATGTGCATACAAGAGACTGAGAAATATGGAAAGCTTTGTAGGCAATAATGTAGGTCTTCAATAAGAGCGATCATTGCAAGATAATATTTAGGATTGAAAGGCTGGCCTATCTATATAATGATTAATCTTAAGTTGTTTGTGTTGAGGGCGTGAAAGAGAGAGAAGTTTATCGAAGAAAATTAAACTTAGAGATATAAACTACCTTTACTATTAAAGTAGAGATTAATAGCACATAATACAAAGATGCAAATATAATAATAGAAGGTAAACAAAAACAATATAGAGAGTGACAAAAGTTTACTGTTTATTAAACCCATTTATCAAACAATTATTACATAATTACATGTCCACTAGAAACATACATAGAAGCTCCCCTATATAGGGGAAAAGAGAGGCTAGAATCAAACAGGGACATCATAATCAAAAGTTTAGCTATACAAGTATGATTATATAGGAGTTAGCTAGTATGATTCCCTAAGAGTTAAGGAATACATTGGGCTTTATAGGTTAGTTGTAGAGAGCATCATCTAGTCTCAAATGGGCACATAGGTTGTTATTTAAAACTATACTACCTGTTCTACAATGAGTTTCCCACCCAAATTATATTTAAAATTTGAAATTATAAAGAGAAGGTATTTCTACAATTTTGGCACCCTAATTACTCTTGTCAATAGTTGGACATGGATACGCGATCTTCAATAACTAGTTCACAAAGTCCACCACCTAGTACTCCACTATAGTGGCATTAGTAGGTGAAACTTCTTATATCTACATTGTACAAACTACAATCATTGGCCATGAATTATCAACCTTCATGCTTTAAAAAATTTCAATTATATATGTGACTAAGCCTACCTCTACTACTGTAGTGCTCTAGACCTTCTTGGGAAGATACAAAAAAGTCACAGGTGCCAAAACTACACTATCAGAATGCAAGGAGGATCCTTTCTATGTTGCAATGGTTGCACAACCTTCAAGCCATTAGATGAAGCTATTTATTGGAAGATCAAAATGCTCATGCTACTTTATGATATATTCCTTCTTCACTTTTCTGGGAGTCTCTATGAGCATGCCATGTGGCTTTGATTAAGTTATAAATTAATTTAAAACCATAAAACAATTAGGGCCAGCCAATAGTTATTTAGAGAAAATTTTACCTTTAGAACACTATTACACACCATGTGCCACAATGTTGAGGCTTTTCATTGTATTGTTTAATCTTTTAACAAAGTATTGTGAACCATTATATGATAATTGCTTTGGAGCATTGATTTTTGCATGTTTTTGAAACTTAGAAAACTACCAAAACTACACAGTAACACCAAAATACTTAATGGAAGAAATCATAAAGGACCATGGATGTCATAGATATTCTTGTTGATCACACATCAAGGTAGGATGAATATATATTCAATACAACATTCGTGACTCTTGGAGGTAATTTTTATTTTAGAAGGAAAGAAACCTAGAAATATATATATTAGGTGTAGAGTTACAAAATAAAAATTTAAAACTTCAAAATTTTCATTTGAAGCTTATGAACATGCATGTCCACATCATTATTTCTTAGAGAAACCATGATTTTCCACCATTATTCATATTTGGGCAAGTTAATCTTTAACTAAATTTTTTTCCTATACTTTAGGTCCAATGTATGTTCATATGATGTACCTATTTTGATTATAGGTTTCTAGTTTGTACCAAAGTTCCAAAGTTGATAGTTGGCTTAATTGCTACCAACATTTCATCAATTTTTGATATTAGGGATAGTGTGTCTAATTCTAACTCATCCAACCCTTTATTCTTGATCCTCTCTTGAAACATTCTTAAAGAGTTTTCATTTGGATCCATTTGACAAGGGGGTAAGTGAACAAAGTTGAGTCCACGAAATGTGGAAGTTTTTGCCTTAGCCAAAAAATTGAAATCGGCTTTGATAAAATGGGATCCCGTTTAGCTTCGGGATCCGGAGCCTGAACACAAAATCGGATCCCGATTTGTAGAAATCGGGATCCCATTTTGTAGAGATCGAGATCTCGTTTTATATTGCTATTTATTTATTAAAAAAAAAATAGAGTTCATTACATAGTGGACGGGATCCTGAGTACAGGTGACAATGACCCCCACAAACAGCTACAGGTACCCGCCCACGCGGCCCCGTTTTTTTGCATTTTTCTATTTTTTATTGAAATTGTGAAGAAAATAAGTGAATTTGGCATATTTTTTTTTAATTTATTTCATGTTTTGAGCATTTTTTTCCTGTTATAGTAGAAATGAGTAATTGTAAAAATAGACAAAAAAATGCAATGAAACCTGAATATTTTTTAATAGAAATGAAAAATTGAACCTTGAATTGTGTTTTACAAACAAAATTTAACTTTTGAAACCTAAATTGTTCAATTAAACCAAAAAAAATTGAATTTGAAAACCCTAATTGAAACGAAACAAAAAAAATTACATTTCAAAACCCTAGAAATTTAGTAGAATTAAAAATTGCATTTAAAACCTAATCCAAAACTTTTGAAACCCTAAATTCCAAATCAAGAGTTGAAAAAAATTGAATTTGAAACCCTAGTTTGAATTGAAACGAAAAATTGCATTAAAACCTTAATTGTAGAAATTGAAACCCTAAATTGAATTGGAACAATTTTTTTTGTTAAAACCCTAAATTGAAATCGAGCAAATCATTTTGATTTTGAAAACTAGGTAATTTCAAGCTCAAAAAAATTCATTTGCATTGCTTAAAAGTTTTAAATTTTATTTGCATTGTATGGAAAAAACGATATGTTAAACTTTAGTTTCAATGTTAAATTATAATTAGATTAGAAAACAATATGTTAAAGAATAGTTGAAATTCATAAAGTTTATCTTGATGTTTGTTTCCAAATTTAGTTAGCAAATTCGTAAATCTAAGCATGTACAATCGATTCCAATTGGCACTAACTTGCAAGTCTAAATTATTCCAAGGGCCACCCAAACTTCACCCTAAGTTTGCTAAACCCTAGACCCTGAACTGTAAAATCTAAACCCTCAACACTAAAGCATTTGAATTTTGTCTTAGGACCTTAAAATGAAATTTGGTTGCCTTAAAAAATCTTCTTTTGTCACCATTCAATAGAGCTTTTGTAATGTTTTCACTTATTTGAACACATAATATAAAACCTTTTGGTTTCTACAAGTTTATGAAGAGTGGATGATCACTCTCTATGACACTTAGACATGATCATTAGGGATCTAAATCATTGGAAGAAAACTT
>VDFB02072274.1:67623393-67666196 GCA_007258455.2 Sequoia sempervirens
TTTTTATGTGTTTCATAGTCTTCGAATGCAGGTAGACCATTCTTTCTTCTCAAGTATTTTTGTAGCCAAGTGCCAACAACCACCACCGATCCTATTGGAAAACATGTTCAAAAACAATCATCAAATAAGTTCTCAAAATTTTCTTAAGGGGATCAAAGACTTGTTCTAAAAAATTGCTTAAGGGGATCTAAAACTTGTTATCAAAATTTGCTTAAGGGGGTGTCTTAAGGGGATCACTGTACCTGTTGGATAATGAAAGCCATCATCATCTTCTCGAGGTGTTATTAACTTATGTTTAGTTTCCACACAATGAGCCAACCAATATTTTGTTTACTTTTCATTCCCCTCAGGTGCAATAACAACATACACATGTCCTGCCAACAAAATTCGATTTAATAACTTGTGCATATTAATATAAATAATTTAGTATTACAAAATAAATTAATAAAGTGAAATAAAATGAAATAAATTGAACTAAAATTACCTTCTTGTACAAGTTCTGAAACACGGTCATAATCTTTAGATGCAAACGGTTAATCATTTTCTTCAATAGTTCTTTCATATTGATTATGTGCTTCTGCAGGTGTCAACGATCTTTGCTCCCACTGTTCAACCCATTCTATATTTTCACATGCTTCCCAATCTGTTGAGATAAAAAGTTAGCAAAAAGATGCAAGCTCCCTTGTCCAAATAGTCCATGTGCTTGTTGTCACACTCTTAAATGAATGCCATTTAGTAGATCCACTGATTGTCTCACAATCAAATCTAGGCACAATGTTCTCTTCTTCCACCAACCAAAAAAATCGATGAACTGTAGAGTAATCACTCGAACCAGGTGCAAATAATCTTCTATTACACCAATCCACAATCTCACGTGCATCTTTAAATTTTACCGAATCCTTGAATTTTAATTGTTCTCTAGCAAGAATTCTTTTGACACACGCACCAGCTCCATCATGTTCTCCTTTACCATGCCCAACTTAAAAAACCCATATGTTGACATTGTTCCCAGAACCCTACTTAACCAATAGAAATATCTGTTATTCTTAACCATTTCGCATAAATTATCCGACCATATGAGGTGTTCTTTCATCTGATTCCTTTCTTAAATTTATAAATATACTAAAACAATATTGAACAAATTTAACGAGTGTAAATCCTATTGTCACCAAATAAAAATGATACCCCTCAAAAAATTTCTATCATCCTCACGCTATCATCCGTGATGTCTATAAAATAATATGGACAAAACATAGTTACTTGCATCAATTATACGATTGAATTTCCCCTTGCATAACAAGAGTATAATTCTCCACAAAGTCAACCACTGAAAGTATAGTACCAATTGGAAATGTGTTTCTATATGTGCGAAATTGGCCATGAAGCCATCAAGCATGTTCAGAGTGCATGGCATATTTTGGCACAATTTTATTCTTAAATTCACTCATAAATGCATGCACACTAATCCTTTTTCTCTAACTAAATCACAACGCTTTCCCATTTTTTTTCACCTTTTAAAGAATAAGAACATCTAAATCTTTTGACATCTACTAATTGTTGTCCAAAATCATGATCAATATCATGCAAACAAATTTAAAATGAAAGATTTCGTTGTGCTAATGCATTGTCTAGAAATACAAGAACTTAAATAAAATAATTTATTAGATTTTCAAACAAACTCCTAAAATAAATTCTCTATTGCTTCGTGGCATATCAATACCACAATCCTGTGATAATCATGTTAGCATGCAAGGTACAACATATATATCGAAAACATCATAAAAATAATGAAATTGAACATGTATTTTACAACAACAAGATATTTGTTGCTTATTAATTTTTACATACTAGGGTTTACATTTTTCAAAAGACCTTTGACTTATTTTAATATTACCAGGTAACACTGAATCGCTACAAAATTTTCTATAAAATTCAGTTTGTATTGTATCTAATAGGTGTTTTGGGTGAGGATTGCAAACTTTGGACCCCACCCTTAATTTTAAAACATCTACAACATTAGATGAAACCCTAGTATTATCATGCCAATATTTTTTGATCAAAGATTTAATTTCAATATTCAATTTTATATTAGACCTCGGTAGTCGTCCACTGAAACTCCAACATTGATTGATAGGATCATTTTCTATACTTTCTCTTATTTTTTCCGCTCTTAGTAATGTTTTAGGATGTATTTTTAAAACTTCACTAATATTGCTTACCATTCTTTTATTCAAAGTTGCTTTATTAACTATAACAGTAGTTATAGCTCTTCTTGCTGCATTTTTATCTTTAGATCGACTATTTTTCCCAATAGATTGAATGGCACTAGCAACAGTAGACATAACATGCTTTAATGATTGATCTTTTCTTTTTGGTTTAACATAAAAGCCTAACCTTTTCATTACTTTCCTCATTTTTGCATTCTCATCAATTGCATCATTCGTTGACATTCAAATGCAATTTTTTTATGATAAAAGAATTTGGTGTATATTCTATTCACATGTGTTCTTATTTGCCTCCAAGAAATTTGACCTAGAAGATTATCAAAAACACCACTTCCAATTTTTAAAAAGTATTTTCATTAAATTCAACATCACATTCTAGATTTTTCATCGCCATTTTCATCTTCATCTTCATTTTCATTTACATTTTCATCTTCATTTTCATCAACAAAAATTTCTTTCATTTTCATTTTCATCAAAATATGTGTTTTGTTTTCATTTTCAAGAAAATGATCATTTTGATTTTCATTTGCAACAGAAATTTCTTTTGTTTTCAACAAATTCTATAAAAGTTTCATCTCTCTGAATATCGTCAATGTCAACATCATTAAGTCCAACATCTTGTAAAACTTCTACATACAAATTTACCATTTCACTAACATGTGGATTTGAAGACATACCTGGATTTGTGCATATTGAAACATTCTCCATAGCATTCAAAGATGGATTTGAAGACATAGTAGGACTTGTTTGTATAGTCATATTCTTCTCCAAATTGACTCCTTGCAAATTAGCTTCATCTACAACCATGGTATCCTCAATGTTTTCATCTTCAATAGTTGTGGAATTGGTTGCTCCACTATCATTCATTGATTTCATTCTCATTCTTCTTTCTCTTTGTCTTTGTCTCTCCTCTCTATTTGCTTCAACTTCTTGAGGAGTCAATGTCTTCCTTCTTTTATTATGAGCTTTATCTGCCATAATTATAAAATTCTCAAGCACAAATGAATGTTAATAGTGAAATACTTCAAAATATTCAATCCAAATTGGAAGTTGAATACCTATTAGGACAAAATTCTTCCTCTTGTGTTCCTCAAAACAAGTAGAAAACTAGCACAATTCCACTTTAAAAATTGTTTTCTTCATGCTTCCTTTAAAAAATTCAATCCATATTGCAAATTGAAAACCTTTTGTTCCTCCAAACAAGCACAAAAATAACACAATTCCACTTCAAAAATGGTGTAGATGATGCCCCGTTTGATAAAATCAACTAAAAATCAAGTTCACCACTTGTAAATACAATAGCTCATGAAAAATAGTTTACTTTTACTGCTCTCGGTCATACATGTGAAGTTGCAGACTTCACAGTATTTTTTTGCATTATATTTAAATAAAAGAAACAAGATCTCATTTATAAAATGGGATCCTGTTTATAAAAATTGGGATCTCGTTCTATAATCAGGATCTCGTTCTCCGACATTGAATGTGGGGACTGTTGGAAGGGAAACAAGATCTCGTTTCCTTCCCAACGGTTTGAATATTATAGAATAAGGAACGAGGTCCCAATTATAAAATGGGATCTCGTTTATTAATAAACAGGATCCCGTTTTATAATCGGGATCCCGTTTCTTAAAATTTGAATTTTTATTTGTTTTGTAGTCGGGTTTTTTCCTAGGATTTTGGTTCGGGAAAAGCATTGGAAATCCGAACCTAGGCCATCAACCTGGTTTGACTTGCAAGTTGAAGGTCCTAAGAATGTCAAAGAAAAATATCGACTTTGGACATATGGCTGACAACTTTTTTTGTAGAATTTTTTGATGAAATTAAAACCCATTTTAGATGAGACAATGCAGATTCTAAATATGTAATTTTTTTTGTAATTGGATATTTTTTCTATTTTTCAATTAATTTCTAACAAAATTGGTCCATAAACTTTAAATATCAGGATTTTTTACTATTTTAATAACTTTTGATCAACATAACATTTTGACAAACGGATTGCACGAGAACAAACTTTAGACAATTATTTTCAATTTTTTAAAAAATAAAAAAATGATAAGTTTAGGTCATCTTATGCATGTCGTACATGATGATTTTTCAAAACGACAAATCTTCCTAATAAAAATTTAACAAAAAAAAAAAATTCAATAAAAAATTACAAAAAAAATCAAGAACAAGCTTCAATGAGTCACAAATCTTTTCCCAAAAGGAATTAGAAAAATATGATAATTTAAGTCAAAATATGGATGTCGTACACGTGCATGGTATGGTAAAAAAAAAGTGACTTTTAAATAGTGGTTTTTAGAAACACCTATTGAAACTCAATTTGTACAATCTGGGTATTGAAATAAATTACATATTTGGAAACTACACTTTGAGCACTACATTTTATGATTAGTGACTTTTTTAAAGATTTCATCTCTAAGTGCTTCAAATTTTAAGGTCAAATGTGTCAAATTTTGAAAATCAGGAAAAACACCCACTTTTTTGCCAAAAAGTGGACTCAACTTCTTGCACACACCCAAGGGGCCCATATTTGATAAGCCTCTTGATGAAGGCTTGAATTTTTAGGACTACTTGAGATATAAATCCCAATTACACCTTGCACTTTTATACCATCCTATCCTTATCCAAGACAATGATTTGGTGGACAACAATAAACTTATTTTGGATGCCTACAATACCTAGTTTGGGTGAAGAGGCACCATATAGTTGTTTGATGGTAGTATAAGCATGATTGATCATTGTTGCAAGGGTAGAATCTACAATATCAATATCACTTCATGTCATTGAGTGGAGGACCTAGGCATACTTAACAAATTAAGAACTACTATGAATGTAGGCATAGCTTGCTCTATTTCCTTATAGTAAGTTTAGTGATGTGTAGCGATGAGTTTTAGGGATCCCATAAATAGCTTAAACTCCTTTATTTGGGATTATAGTTGTTTAATTTCTTCCTTTACAATATCCAATATTTGCTCCAAGTCATTTGTATTCTCCATGACACTCCAAATGAATAAACTACTTCTACCCATGACACTCTTCTTCCATAGGAAGAGGGTAATCAACCAAATTCTCTCATCTTGGCTATATTTTCTTAGAGTGGGAGAGATCTAGCAAACACCTTATTAAGGGTGGAGCACATATGTCATTTAGATTTTTATTCACTTGTGTTGTACTTGGGTCAAATCTAGGTACCACAATTTAACACGTCTACAACTTCTATTGCCAACACTTATTCAACCTATGTTGAATTCACTTATTCATTATTCTAACAAATATAAGCCTTTAATGGTTTGTAACAATGAAAACTAGTTTGTATTCATTGGAAAGATGGAAACCCTAGTCAAAGATGGAGGTGGAAAAGATTTTGATGGTGAAGACAATGATGATAGTGATGATTTCTTTGGTCTTCCCTCTATTTCATATTCCTTGGCAATGGAGGCGACTTGTTGTGGTGACATTGAGACAAGGGATGAGGTTGGGGTTGGTTTTGGCATGGATTTGAAAAGAGGAATTTATGGGCACATCAGAGTTCACTTGGAGCACAGATGGGGAAGAAACCCTCTTAGACATTCTTCTAGAGGCTTGACTGAATGCTAAAAATAGTGAGGATTTGATGCAAGGGCATTTGGATCTATAGGCAATTAACATCAACCAAAAAAATTATAGTTTGGTTTTTTGTTTCAATTTTCATCTAGACGTGCAATTTTGATGATTTGTAGACTATTGTTTAGAATTCATTGTTTCCATTAAAATAAAAAATGCTAATATATATTTGTTGTGGGATCAATTTCATTAATTGGTGAATTTGTTTGCCAAATTATAAAAGGCAGAGTAAAGTGCAAATGCATTTCCCATATCTTAATTATTTTGTTGAGCTTTGTGGAAGAATGGCAAAGGGTGTTTACGCTAGAGAAAATAAAATGCAAAATCAAAATAAATTTAATTCTTTTGAGATTTCTTGGGTTTAGTTGTTGGATGCCAAACTAGGGAGAGGAAGGTGAAGAAATAAGGGGAAAAAGAGAAAAGTCCCTTTGTTGTTACATAGTCATTTTGGGGGGCACCAGATTGAGGAGTGGAGAAAAGGTTATGAGTTGTTGATGAAGTTTGCAACATAGCCCCAATGCTCAGAAATGGGTTTTTTGGAGTTTTGGGGTTGAATTTAAGCATAGTGTTTATGGTAGAAAAATATAGTGAGCATGTATTCATATAGATGAACATGGAGGCTTTCTTTATACACATTTTTAGAAGAAAATATTTTCATCTACAAGTTCAAATTTAATTTCAAAAAGTGGTATGTCACAAGGTTGTTTGCAACATAGTTCCAGCTTTCTGAAATGATTTTTTTTGGGATTTCAGCTTGATTTTTAGTATGATATTATGGGTAGATAATTTTTTATTCGTCTCTTATTTTTTAGATGAAGGTAGGAACCTCAAATGCATAAATTTTTAAAGTAATTGGAAGATGTTTGCATATTCAAAATAAATTTCAAAAAGTGGTCTATCAAAAGGTTCTATGTATAGTTTTAAAAGTTTGGTAGAACTAAATAATCATTCTAAGTTCATTCTATTTATTGTAAATGTTTAATTTATTTGAAAAAGGTGAAGGATTTGTTTAGTGACTGTGAAGATCAACACTTTGATTCAAAGTCTTGATTTTTAGTCTGCATTAGGATCCTAGTTTTTTTTAAGGAAGGAGTGTTCAGTTGAATCACGAGGAAGATGTTCCTCTTATGGCTCTATGGTTGGACACCCAACATTCAATCCAAAATTTTTTGGTTTTAGAGATGTTTGGAAGGATTTTGGTAGACTATCTTAGAATGAGTTGAGTGAAGTTCTCAAGAGGGGCTTCCAATCACCTTCTTCTCCTTAACCTCTGGCTACTCAACTAAATATCCCTCCTAATTTGTTCCCTATTGTCGATGGGATTGTGAAGGTTTTTGTGCCTTCCCTTATTCCTGGGGTTGGCTATAATTTGGGGTCTCCTTCCTTGGAGGTAACCCCCATTCTAGCTGGTATTGGTCCTCTTTATAATGGATTGTTACAATATTATGTGTTTGGTTTTCTCAGGAGCCCCAACCCCCTTTTTTGAAAATTGATCACCCTTATGGTGTTGGGACCCCTTAGGCTAGTGCTTCTTTTGTTGCTTCTATAGAAACGTCTCTGCGTGTTGGCAACAATGTTACTGAGATTGTGACCCCTACTCTTTCTATTTCTAATGCTTGTGTGGAAAGAGCCTTGGTTGGCTTGCAACATGCCCTTATTGGTAGATTTTTGGTTCATAAACCCAATATTGATGTTCATAGTTGGGCTTCTTATTGCTAGTTTTCCTTTGGGTTGGTATCTGTAAAGGCTATGATGAATGGTTTTCTTCTATTCTCCTTCAATGATATTGTAGGTTGCTCTTGGGTTCTTTCAGGTGGCCCTTAGTTTTTGGGTAAGGGTTTCTTTTACTTAGAAAGTTGGTCTACTAGGTTTTGATTCTAAAAAGATAAATTCTACTTTGATTTGGGTTCACCTTCCATAATTCCCACTAGAATTCTAGGATGTGTGTATCGAGGCATTTGGCCAGTTCATTTCCATGGACAATGTCACAAATAATAAATTATGCTTCCTGTTTGCTAAATTTTATGTTTGTATAGAGGTCAGAATGGAGATATCCAACAATGTTAAACTACAATCCAAGAGCTTGATGTTTGGGATAAAAATTGCATTATGAGTTCTCACAACTGAACCACTTCCATAATGCTAGTTTTTTCTCTTTGTTATGCCATGATGTTCATGCTTTGGTGTAGTCCAAAGTGCAAGTTCATCCCTCTATTGTTAGGGAGAATGAAAAGAATCTTGTTGAACTCTTCAGTAAGGATGGTGTTTCTTGCAAGATCAAGTGAAATTGTGTTGATGTGATTGGAAGCTCGCCAGTTCTAGAATTACTAATTGGTGTCTTCAATCTCATTGTGCCCCTTCTTTGAGGCCATTATTGGAGTTTGGCTTTAAACCCCCTTGATTGTTTGTTGTTAGTTTTGGGTCCTTCCAAAACTTGTTTCTGGTTCTTCACTCCGACCAAAAGCCTTGTTGGTCTTGTTGCTCTCCTTGATGTTTTTTGCTATCTCACCGGTGGTGAGATTTTTTTTCATTTTCCTTTATGGCTGATCTATAATGGGTACAAGCCCTTCTCATCTTTATCTTAATCAAAACAATGAAAACTAGTTTATAAATCATTTTGAAGGACATTAGAGACCTATAGGTTATTTTTTGAGAATAGCAATGTTCAAAAATGTATCTTAAGATATGTCATGTTTATGATTACATTTATTGGGATATTGATCTATATGTATATGTTTCCTTTTAATGTTCTAACCATTTGGGTTGATAATTTAATAATAATTATTGTTTTATCTTTGTTTTTGGAAAAATATGTATATTTCTAACCTACTCCAATACCAATGTAATAATGGGAAATTAATAGTAACTAAACTTGGGAAATCTTATTTTTAACTAGAAATAAATATTTATAATGACCCAATTTTAAATATGAAACATCTATTAATTAAAGGGTTATTTGTAAACTTTATATTTGAGACAAATAATTTAGGGTTTTAATATATTACAACATTTATAAACATATAATTTTATCTTGTATTCCCATGATATCTCTAACACTAAAATTACCATTTGGGATAGTAAGATAAATAAAATATAGATTCACAACTCAAAAGATTGATAAAATCTAACAAACCTAGATTGTAAATATTAATTTTCATTCATTAATACCTATTTTGAATCAATTTAAAAGCACAAACAATTTACAATGCTTTTCTTACATTAAAAAAATTGAAATATTACAAATGCTACTACAATAGAGTTTATGGACTATGGGCTCTTTGTTGGTGTTCATGACCCTCTATGAATTGATCAAGCTTGACCCAATTGGTAGTCTCCACCAGGGAAGCTTCTAAAATTATCTTTGATGATATATTCCTCTAGGAAAATGGGTTTCATCCTCTAATCATTAATAGATTCACAAGTTTTCATCCTCAAATTTGAGCATTTGAGCATGTGTGCTCAAAATAGTTTACTAGTTAGATTTTTTGAATATTTTGTAGTTTTTATTTGTTTGGCTCAAAATCCTTAATACCTCCTATAAGATGGTCAAACCTAGCATTGAAATCTATAAATAGTAGATAGGTACATCGATGGGCATGCCCATACCTATCAAGCACCATTTTCCTTTAGAGCTTACATACAAATTAATTGTGCGAGGACCCATAGAATCAAACCCTAACCATCACATTAATTATCACTAAGGATGTTTACTAAATTTTTATAATGGGAAGTACATGTAGATCCATACTCATCATATTAATTTTTTTTGGGGAAAAGGAACCCCTTTTTAGAAGCCATGGTCTTAAAATTGACTTCCTTCTTAGTATTACCTATCTACTATTCAGGTCTTGTTTAGTAGAGAGAAAATAGGCACAATTATAGGTAAAAATAGGAAGGAATCACAACACTAAGCATTTGAAGATTCTCTTAGATATATGATCAATATATGTCACAACTTATCATGGTTGAAGCTAGATTTGGATGCGAGTAGAAAAAATCTAGTTTTCACCAGTGGGGTGAGGGTGAGGGCTTAAGAGAAGCTTGCATCTCTATAGGATTTGTTGGTATGACTAAACAAGATGGTATTGTTATTGTAAGTATGTCATGACCTAGAGGATTTAATATTATTCCTAATATCCTTATAGGTAAAAACACTAAATCAACAACTAAAAATCATTTTGGTGACATAAATATATGTTGGAATTAAAAAATGGGATACAACTACAAACAAAGGATTGAATGCATCTATAATGGAGATTGCTCCAAATTCCAATAGAATAAAGGACATCTTCATAATTATGTACTAAAGGAATGTGTTCAAAAATAGGTTCCATACACCCCTAGAATCATCCCGCTTACCATTGCAAGATATAATAAATTGCAAATAGAAAATACAAGAGTAATTTATGAAGAGTCAATCCAATAAAGACAATGAGATCAAAAAATTTGTCCACCAAATGAAATTTAAATTCTCCTTGATTACAAAAAAAATAGGTCTAAAGTATGAAGAAACAATCTACTCAAAGACAATAATTTCCTCCACTAAATTGACTTTCAAATCCTCCTTATCCAATCTTACATTTATAAAAATAAATAAGTTGAAAGTTTGTTATATTAATTGCTAGATTATGTTATTTATTCCTTCTTCCACAAAATAGAGGTTATCATTATTCAAGATGAATTCACATTAAAGAGTGTTTGTATCAAAAGCATTTTCCATAGAAGAATTAGCCTATGCAATAGAATTAAAATAGAAAACCTATTAAACAAGAGATTGTGGGTTCAAGCCCACCGTGATCATTATAATGTGAACACAATTTAAACTAAGTTAAAAATATAAAAATCAATAGCTAAACTGATACAAAAACAAGTTAAAATCATAATCTAATGTTCACCTCAAATTAAGCACAGTGAAAATTTGAAATAATAAATAATCTACAATGTTACCAAATTTCATTATTGTAAGTAGATTTTTTCATTGGATGGGATGCAATTGCTCAAAAAATTGCAACGCGTACCTATTAGAGGTGATTCATTATTGTATAGGATAATTTGTTAATTTATAGATTTTTGGCAATGAGGATCTAGATTGTTAGGATTCAACAACAAGATGTACAATGGAGATTGAATGATAATACTTTTCAAAGATTAAAGAAAAATGAAGAGTTTGATTTTAATTTGTTTAAGATGAATGGTTAAGATGCATTTAAGTTAAAACTAATATTTTCTTGCAATCATAAAAGTTTATTTAAAAACTAGGAGGGAAATGCATTTATTTTATGATGGTGTGGAATGGTAAGATAATTAAACAATAAATTTATTTAATTAGTTGGTAATTATGATGTGGCAATTAAATTAATTAACTAAGAAAAATATTTAATTATTTAACTAATTAATAATACATGGTATAGAAATAAAACTAATTAAATAATACATTAGTTATAGATATGAGATGAGAATTATACTAATTAATTAATGGAATGATTTTGATCAACTTAGTGACAATTTAATTAATTAGGGACACGAGACAAGAATTATGGTAATTAAATAATAAAATTATTTTAATCAACTTATTGATGATGTAGTGAATATATTAAATTAATTAAATATTATATATAATTTATTTAATTCGTTTGAGGATGAGGACAATATGGATAATATTGAATATGATATTTGAAATTGAGATTAGACATAAGATTGAAAGGGGCGGTGAATAGGTAAATTTTAGGTGTTTATAGTAGTATATGTGATACCACTATTAATTTTGAAAGGTGCCAATGCTAGAAATGAGTGATTTTGGATGACAATGACTGATAATGTATGATAATGAGTGGTTCTTCATGATGGATAATGACCTAGGAGTAATGTCCACTTATACTCAACCTAGGTACACAATTTGAAAGTTTTGGTGCTAGAGTTTGGATATAATGTCCAATTTAAACTTTAAACTAGGTCAACTTGACCCAAGGTAAATATTAAAATGTGAGCATGAGGATCAAATCTATGATATGAAACCAACCTTGGTTATTTATTTTTGCAATTTGACTCAAGAATAAAAAATCAATAATCTAAACATTAAAATTATTTGAATAAGAGTTAAGTTTTGTTCCTAAAAATCAGAACTCATAAAAATATCAAATCTATAAAAATCATATACATATACTTGAGACACTTGAATAAAAAAAATATAAAACAAAAAATACAAAATAATGGCATAATTGGTTAAGGGGTTTGGGATCGTCCCATATAGGTCTCAAGATCAATTCTCTCTGCCCAAATTTACCTAGTTATAGGCCTGTTTGAGCCCAGTATGCAGCCTCCAAGAGTTATAGGGATGACTTGCCCTATCAAGAAGCTAAGCTCCAACTCACCCTATCAAAGAACTAACTTGCCAATCCCCCTCGATTAAAAAAAACAAACATAAAATACAAAATATATCCTTTCAACCCTTTTAAATATAAACATGTATCTCATTACGTCAAGAGGCATATTACAATGGCATCCACCAAAAAGCTAGAAATTGACGTTCAAATGACAGCCAACTGCAGCCCTCCGATCTCTTCCTCAAACCCCTCCCAAAAGTTTTCCCACACCGTTGTGAAGGAAGAAAGCAATAATCAATGAATGCATGATCAACGAGCAGTTTTTTGCTTTAATTCTATTGTTTTTTCTTAGCCTGTTCGATGCTTTTCCATCTTTTTTAGCTTTGTTTTTTAGACAGCCTGTTCGCATGTCTCAAAACTCTTTTATATAGAGATCATTGTAGCAGAAAAGTATTGATAGAGAACTTGAGGACATTCAGAGGCGCTTCGCATTGACAGAGCACAGACCTCAGCAGATGATGTCGTTCCTCCAAACAGTCACTCACAATCCAAATTTCACTGTTGAGACGCTTCAAAACAGGCAACTTGATATTGGTAAAAAGAGGAGATTGTTGCCAATGCCGCATAAGGAGGAGCAGAAAAAAACAAGGCCTGAATTGAGTTTGGATTGTTCTAGAACAAATGGGTTTGTGGATCCTGGGATGAGTAACAATTCATTGTTTGTGGATGGGTTTGAAGATTTTGTGCCTTTTATATATTCTGAGACCAGGGTTTAACTGTTGTCTAAGGAATTGATGACTACTTGTTCACTTGGAAATCAGAGCTCAGAGAACTGTATTGACAAGGTTGATTTTGAGATGGGTGTGGGCTTCGAAAAGGATTTTGTGGGTTTGAGTAATGTGGATGACATGTTTTGCTGGGATCAAGTATTCGCTGAGGAAGCCCAATTCACAAAATACAAAGTCCTTTCAGAAAATTTGGACGCTCAGATCAACAAATCACCAGATTCGAAGTGAAGAAGTAGTTATGATGGATCTCCTTTCAGACTATTCAATGCCTTAGCAAAGCTGCCATGAATAATTTTTGGAGAATCTTTTCTGTCCGTTTGAAGAACAGTCTAATCCATTACAGTGCGAGTTCCCTCAACTGCTTGGGCACTGGTTATTTAAGTTTGGTCATGTCGGTAGTGCAATTCCTAAATGTTTCTTTGAGTCTATGTTGATATGGGTTATATCAAGTACTATCTTATTGTTGAGAGTTTATTTTGACAGTAATTTTCTGTCCAAATACTAGTGGCTTACAAGTTGTTTTTGTCCAATACAGGAGGACCATTGTTGCTCCCATGGAGTATAACAGTTCAATTAAGTTGAACAACTATTTTTTAATATTTTTCAGGTCAGCGACCAGTCATGGCATTGAAGCAAGTTTTACACAGTTAAAAATTTAGCTGTTTATATTGTATTGATTCTTCAGCTATTGATGTGGTCTACATTCTGTTGCAGTTTTGGTTTAGTTTGCATGACTTTATTTATCCTATACATAAAAATTATTATTATATAAAATTTAATTAAATTAAATAACAAAAGACATAAAAAAATATTTTAAAATTAGAAAATAACATTAAATTATATTGTATAGACAATTATAAAACTATATTAAATTATATACATATTTGATATTATCATTATATTATATAAATATTAAATCTATATTATTGTAAATTTATAAATTAATTGTAGATTATATTATATAGTAAATTATACAAAACATTACTAACTCTGAACCAAGCTCTAACACTATTTTCATTTTTTTTAATGATAACTCTGGACGTTATATATATATATATTATAGTTTTTAAATAATTCTATCATAGTAACCTCTCATCCTATACCATCTCAAAAGTATCCTGTCTTTTTCCACCAATTGACTGTAAAAGTGACTAGCACTAAGCTGAGGATGGCTTTATCCTGCTCTGAGAAAACCCAACCTCTAATAGAAGAGGCAGTGGACCAATCAGTAAAGCAACCATGGTTGCCACATACCCTTGGGGTCTTCAACCATACCATTGCCTCCCATTAGATTAGGACTTTTTTCTGTGTAACAGAAGAATTCAATTAGATCTGAAACACAGCAAATCCTCGGCCACTTCTTTTGTTGTACGTAACTTTAAGAATCTTACCAACGCATGAGCATCTCAGGGACCGATAATAGAAACAATTTTGGCTTAATCTGTCTATTCAAACGTGACAATGACATGACTCATTGTTTAGGTTGATCACGGATACAATATAGACGTGGTTGTCATGACAGCATGCTGCAACAGTCCACAGAAAGATTGAACTGATTTAAGATTTCGATTTTGGCATATAAATCGACCTAGGTTCATAAAAGAGAATTGCAAATACCCACAACCCAATATTTATTTCTGTTTTGTGTTTCTCGCCTTGAAGAAAATGGCAGATTGTGAGCTTTCAATGAGGTTGGATCGTGCAAGGCCATTCCTGAGAGGGCAATATGATCAGATCGATCCATTACTGCCTAAATTTAGGTCTGTATTACTAGAAGTAGGAGCTTCAGAATGCTGGCACAAGCATGGCAATTTCTTTGAACATCTCATGGATGTTTATAGAATTCTGAAGCTATGGAACGCTCCTGATTCTATTGCCAGGTGTGGTCTACTTCATTCTGCTTATTCCAATTCTTATGTTAATCTTGCAATTTTTGAGCCCAATGTTGACAGGCAGAAAGTGAAAGACCTTATTGGTGATGAAGCAGAAGAGCTTGTGCACATGTTCTGTATTGTTCCCAGGCAGCCTCTTATTCACGACAATCTGCTATTTCAATTTTCTGATGAGGACTTAGTTTCTGCACTGAAGGAATCAGAGAAAACAATTCAAGGGGCTGAGGCGGAGGATCTGAAGCTGGAGAAATTGGAATTGGAGGAAAGAAATGAGAATTGGATTGATGAAATCCATGACAAATATGAGATTCTCAAGACTCAATTGGAGGAACAGTTGAATGGGATTTTTCTTCCTGAATGGAGAAGGAAAATTCAGAAAATATTGCCACCTGAGGGAGTTGCAGTGAAACATATTAGAACAGGGGAGGATATTCAGGTGCCCAGGAGATTGGTTGCAATCTTTTTATTCATGACCATGGCAGATTTTATAGACCAGCTGTTTAGTTTCCAGGATAATTTGTTTGATAACAGTAACGGGAAGCTTGAGTGGTCAGGAAACAATTGGACTGCTCTATGGCCAGGAGATGGCAAGCCAGGGCTATGGATGAATTCTATTTCCAGAATGGGTGCTCTTTATAATTTGATTGTAAGGGAGGAGAAACTCTTTCAAAGAGAAGAGCAGAGAAAGAAGGGAAAGGTCAATGGAGAGAAGCTTAGCAAGAGGGGTTTTGAAGAAATAGAGCTTGTGATCCCCCCTGTGTTTAATCACTGCAGGGCTGTGTTATCTCCAACAGATCATATCACTGCAAGAGAATTGTATTGGGATGCTGTTTGTATGGCTCCTGCAGAAAAAGCCCATGAAAAAGCCCAACCACTTCTTGCAAAATCTTGTAAGCTCAATCCTTTTGTAGGAGAACCCCATGTTGTTCTGGCTCACACATATCTTTCCCAAGGCAAGTATGAGGAGGCAGAGGAGGAGGCAGAGTGTGCATTGAAGCTCATGTTAGAGTGGGGTACAAATTGGGACAAGAGGATGTCATGGGAAGGTTGGATTGCATGGACAAGAGTCTTGTTCCTGAATGCAAAGGAAAAGTCCTGGCCTCAGACTGCCTGGGGAATTGTCAATTTGGGTCTTGTAAAGTAAAAACTACCTTTCAACTTTTCAGACTCTTGCTGGTTTGGCTAGACCCAATATCTATCGCTACTATTATGAACTGTAATTGTATCTGATGTTTTATGTTCTGTCCTGCTGCCTCTGATTGAGGGATGATGTCTCTACCCTATCTAAGAGCATACTAAGTATATGTTAGATTTCTACTATTCTATGAGGATGTCATCTCTGCTCCACTTAGCATATGCAATTTCTCTATATTTATATTGCAGGAACTCTAACTGTATGTAACCATGCCACTGTATGATTTGCTTGTCTGAATTGGAAGATATAATGAATTTTACTTCTATATAAATGAATTGCAGTAGTTTCCTCTATACTAGTAATTGCAAGGATTGCTGAAAAATCTGTTTTTCTGTTCAATTTAAGATTTGTCAAGACAAAGTTCTGCAAAAAAATTAAGATTTAAACTCGTTGGGTAAAATTCAATCTTCAGTTTGTTCGTCTTGGTATGTTTGGTTAAATTATGTATCTGGTGTTGATTTACAGGCTTTGATCATCCAGGACATGAAACTGTTTATTTATTTTGCTTATATGACTTCAGAATTTCTAGGTTAGATTATGATGCTATGATATTCCTTTTTAAATGGGGAATAAGGTTTATTAAAAACAGATCTCTGTTATCTGTAAATGTTGGAAAATTTTATTTACCATTTAGCGGTAATTAATGATGATATCAAGGTTGCTATGAATTTACCATGATAAACCACGCGAAGCATATTTGGCTTTTAATTTATTGAAAAATAATAAGAAAATGCAATAACTATGATGGTGAATCTTTTATTTTAAAAAATTAATTCTTATGGAAAAGTAGGGGCTTGAGAGTGGAAACTATCAATGGGCCTAAGGGGTAGAATCTATAATATTTAGTTGCCACCATTGATTTAAAATATAATCTAACAACCCTCATTGTATTCCTTGCAGTAAAATATACCCACAATCTATAATGTTGATCAATGATCCAAAAGAAATTTCGGGCCCCATGAGCATTACAAATTGTAGGTACATTTTACCTCGAGAAATACAATGAGGACCACTAGATTATATTTTAAATCAATGGTGGAAACTAAAGATTGAAAATATGACCGTAAAGAAACTAATAATTATGATAGACTATAGGTGAGTTAATTTAATTTCTACTATAACTTATAAAATTTAGGTGAATATGATCTAATCATGTATCAAATAGTGTGGCGAATTTATAAGATATTTTTTTAATAAAATAAATGCTTTGGCTATTTAAATAACACTAGAATAAAATTTTATAAAAATGTGGTGATTCAAGTCATTTTACAGTTTGAACTATTAGCCAAATTTTGTTTCCCAAATTCAACTATTAGCCAATTTGCAAATATTCACCACTAAAAAAATCACTGACAACAAGTTTCCAAATAGGATATAAACAATACAATTGTAGCGAAGCTACCAAGAAAGATCTAACACAATTGCAACCAAGTTACTAAGCACAAAACAATACCCAAGGATCTAACCTAAACAATGCTAGACCTTACCCTATTCAACCTCACACCCTTAGCTCTATTGTGTGATTGGGAGACAAACTTGGGAAGACCTTTTTTCCACCTTTGTACAATTGTATAGGAAATGTTATCTTCCAAGTCCTTAAA
This sequence comes from Sequoia sempervirens, assembly GCA_007258455.2. Taxonomy (NCBI): domain Eukaryota; kingdom Viridiplantae; phylum Streptophyta; class Pinopsida; order Cupressales; family Cupressaceae; genus Sequoia; species Sequoia sempervirens. The sequence goes on from VDFB02072274.1 coordinate 67,641,024, forward strand.
CCTAGGAAAAGGGGTTGAGGAAGGGCTCAAAGGGCACACCACAAACAAAGGAACATCTAGCAATAGATGCCAATCAATGATCAACCACTTCAAGAGCAGAGTCGCTGAAAAATATCACGTTGAAGCTAAGCATATAATGAGAGTAGTGGAAAGGAGAAGTTGAGAAACTAGATCAAGAGTTGGGTGTGACTCACTAATAGAGCTGGATGAGTCGTAGGATCAAGAATCACTAGAGTGTACCAACCACATGATAAACCCCCTTAAAAATGTGACTCATTATAGGGGGAATAGAAAGAGAAGACTCACCATCCTGAGAGGAATCATTAACCACAGAGTTAAACATGTTAATTATCAAGTGATCATTGTGGGAATTCCTCCACCATGTAGTTGTGCCCCTTTGAGAGATCAAACAATATGAATCCAAGTGGCCAATGGCAAAGTATTGTTTACATCTGAAGGGGAAACCCTCATACTCAAGCAATTAAATCCAAGGCCTATCCACCAAAATATGATCAAATATAGCATGATCCATGAAGGAAGTAGTAAAGTTAACCTTTAAAAATCAACCAATTGCATTGCCAATGGCCTTATAGTAGGAATCTTCCTAGAACTAGAGAGTAAGATTCATTAGCCTAACCGGAACTAGTCTCATATTGAGAGGTTTAGAAAAGGGGTTGAGAGAGATAGACCAAGGCTCGATTGAGAGAGACTTCACTCCCCGTACCTATAAGTATCATTAAGCATCAAATTTCTATCCTTTGAAGAGGCAAAATCCACTACAAAGAAGCCCTAGGATAAAAAAAACTCAATCTTTCCATCAATGAGAAGCTTCCAAGATTCTAGAACATAGTTGTGTAAAACTAGGAAGAGAAGGCCATAAGTTGTTAAATCTACATACCAAGCCATTGTGAAGATAAAAATCCTCATTTCAATCATGTTCTATCCACAAACCATGACAAGGGAGGGTTGCAAACAAAGAAGGGATTGAATTTTATCTCACAAAGAAGGATAGGTAGGAACCTGCAAAGTAAAAATGTTCATGTAAGATTGTGGGTAATCAAAACCTAATCTTGAAACACCAAACTAACCCTTTGTGTCACATACAAAATTATGGCTAGGAGAAACTATAATAAACTATACACTTTCTTGCAAGGATCCAACATCATTATCAACCCAAAAAACAAGACCACCACCACTTTGAGAAGACATTCAAAAGTCAAACAAACCAGTGTCATCACTATACTAGAGAACTCGCCATGGACAAAGAGAAATAAAAATGATGTAGGATTCTAGAGAGAAGAGTCAATGACCAGGGAAGACATGACCACAAAGCCTACACCATCATTGTTGGGAAAATATGTCTCAACCTTGCAATTTACACTGATAGGTGTAATATACAATGGCAGCAAGGGGGGAAAGTGGGATGCGTGTAAAGATTTTTTTGTTAACTTTTTCAGGAAACTCCCAAAATAGCCGACATACATTAGATAAATGATACATTGTAAATCTAGACCATTAATCATTAGGTTTTAGATCTAATGATGAATATTTTGTTGGCATGTCTTTCCCTAGAATGTAACCCTATTTTATGAGGGCATTATATTATGATTGCGGTAGAGACGGTGGTGTATTTCGAGAGTTTAATAGCAATCGTGTCGTCTCTTGATCTTTGAGTGGTGATACTCCTGTGAGAAGCTTGCTCTGCAAGTATATTGTAATCTTTGTGATTTATTGAATAATATATTGGGCAGTTTTTGGAGTGTGAGGTTTTTCTCCCAAAAGGGTTTTACCCACATAAATCACCGTGTCATGGTATGCATGATATTTATGCTTATTTCTATTTAAGTTTATGTAACTATTAAAGATATGTAAATGTTTTGCATTATTCTCCTTTCAAGATTAGTGTAGGATGTTGTTCTGCTACCTTAGCTTCCTTACAAGTGGTATCAGAGCTTGATTGATGTATGAGAGGTAAATTAATTAAATTTATCTCACATAAATTCAAAAAATTCTCTCACAAATCCTTCAATTAAGTTCAACTCCAAAAGGCTTACAATTATCTGCAACTTGCACAGTTGAGTTCCAATTTGCAACCAGTCAAACTTCTCATTCAAATTACTGGAAAACCACATCAAAATTACATTTAACCTCTTGGGTTGGGGCTATTACATGCCCATTAAAATGCACACCAAAATTCAGAATATGAAAAGAAATTTCACACACAAAAATCCAAGGTTGCAGTGCAACCTTCACACCTGCAATTCACACAAAGCAATTACAACAACCTCTGAGGGTTGTGGGATTTTCACATGCCTAGGAAATGCAATAAATTTGATAATAAAAACAAATGATTTCCTTTAGCAATCCAAGGTTGCTTCACAACCTTTCTCCTGCAAACAAACCAATCTCACAACAACCCAACTACACACTTCATCTCTACAACTCTAGGAAACTTCAACACATCTGCACACCATCAAAAATCTGCAACACCTTCTACAACCAACCTCTAGTATGCTACGCCCAGGTCTCTCCCTTCTTCTCTTTCTAGAAAGACTTAGTTACAAAATGAATGAAATTTCCTTTTGTCAAACTCTGGATTTTCATTTTCACCCAATTTGCATCAATTTGGGATAAATTTCATTAAGTTTCAGATGACTCTTCCCAATTTCTATGCCATCCCCAACAATTTTTACCAATTTTCCATTAAAAATCAATAAAATATTCATTAAAACAAATAACTTTAACTCCAACACTCCCAGGATGATTTTAGTGCTTTTATTGATATGCTGCTTTCACCAATGAAAGCAAATCTTGATTTTTCTCACTCCTAGGTGCCCACCTCTAGGTTCCTATTTTTTAGGACATCTGGAATGAAGTTTTAAATCAAAAATTCAAAACAAATAACTCCCCAGAAAACCACGCCTTTGTTTTGATTTTCTTTCTTTTTTGGCTTTTTCACATTATTCACCACTATCTCCACATTCAAATTGAGTCAAATTTTGAAAGAAAATTTGAAATTGCATTTACAAAACATGTCATTTCATCTCCGCACACACAAAATTTGAATTTCATAAATATTATGAAATTCCACACCAAAAATGAAACAAAACCAACTCAAAGCTCTTTTTGGTGATGGTAGATTGCATGATGCCATGGATGCTCCCGCATCAAACACCCACGGTAACTAAAAGTGATCATATCACTTCTCCAATGGATATCCAAGAGTAATCTTAGCCTCAAATAACCATGTTGCATCCTCCATTGGTCTCCCAAACCACTTCACAAGATACTCCCAGTACTGCTTCTTCCTAGTGCTCCTTTTTACTCTTCTATCAAGAATTGACTCTATCTTTTCTTGATCATATTTTGGTAAGACTTCTTGTTGTTGTTCCTTTGTTGTATCTTCACCATTTTCACTCTCATAGAACATGGTTAGATCAACAACATTAAAAATTGGAGAAATATTAAGCTCACTAGGCAATTGAACTTCATAGGCATTACTGGAGTCATGTTTTTTTAGCACCTTGCATGGTCCAACCTTCTTCATTTTCAGCTTGTTGTAAGTGCCAACTGGAAATCTCTCCTTCCTCAAGTGCACCATCACATCATCCCCAATCTAAAACTTCTTATGCCTCCTCTTATTATCAGCACTTGCCTTGTATGAAATGTTCATTTTGCTTATATGTTTTCTCACCTCTTTGTGCAAGCCCTTCATGTGTTCTGCAAAGTCCTTTGCATCTACACTCTTCTTCACACTTTTGTAAATCTTATTTAAATCTGAAACACCTATGGGGATGCTTCCATAAACAATCTGGAAATTATATTTACATGTGCTTCTATTGACTGAGTTGTTGTAGGAAAACTCCGCTTGAGGTATGAACAAATCCCATGCCTTCAGTTTGTCTCCAACTAAACACCTTAGAAAATTTCCCAAACTCGTATTTACCACCTCTATTTGACCATCTGTTTGAAGGTGGTAAGCTAAGAAAAACTTCAAATCAGTATTGATATTCTTCCACAAAGTCCTCCAAAAGTAACCCACAAAATTTGTATCCCTGTCAAAAACAATGCTCCTTGGAAGTCCATGAAGTCTCACAACCTCCTTGAAAAATAAATTTGCAACATTCACCGCATCATTAGTTTTATGACAAGGGATAAAGTGTTCCATTTTAGAAAACCTATCAACCACAACAAAGATGGAATCATGCCCTCTTTGTGTCCTTGGAAAACCAAGAACAAAATCCATACCTATGTCCTCCCATGGCCTCTCCGGAATAGGCAGTGGCTGATATAAACCTGTGTTTTGACTCACTCCTTTGGCCACTTGACAAACCCCACAACTTTGCACATACTTTCTCACCTCTTGGTGCATTTGAGGCCAATAATACTTCTCACCTACAAGTTCCAATGTCTTATCCATGCCAAAATTCCTTGCAAGTCCACCACTATGTTTCTCTTTGATTAGATTCAATCTCATTGAACTTCTTGGAATACATAATTGATTACCTCTTAATAACATGCCATCTTGAATGAGATAGTCTAACCACTTTGTCCTATCAGCTGAAATAGGACTTTTACAAACTCTCCATGCCTCTCCAAAATCAGGATCCTCTTCATACAAATATTTTAACTCTTCAAACCCAACCACCTCAACCTGCATCTCAATCAACAAGTTTTTCCTTCTACTCAAAGTATATGCAACCTGATTAGATTTCCCACTTCTATGCTTAAAAAAAAAAGTATAAGATTGCAAGAACTCAACCCATTTCATGTGTCTATGACTAAGCTTACCTTGGTTGCCCAAATATTGTAATGCTTGGTGACCGATATATAAAACAAACTCCTTAGCCAACAAATAGTGTCTCCACTTTTTTAAAGCTTGCACAATAGCATAAAATTCTTGATCATAAACTTAATACTTCTTTTTAGCATTATTTAACTTCTCACTAAAGTAAGCAATGGGTTTACCTTCTTGGCTCAAAACAGATCCAATAGCACTACCACTTGCATCACAATCAACTTGGAATACCTTGTTGAAATCTGGAAGTGCTAAAACCGGTTGCTCAGTGATTTTTGCCTTCAACACATTAAAACTCTTCGCTGCCCCTGAAGTCCATCTGAAATATTTCTTATCTCCTCTCATGGTTTCAGTTAGTGGGGCACATATGCTACTATATCCTCTTATGAACTTTATGTAGAAACTAGCTAAACCATGAAATGATCTCACCTCAGTCACTATTTTTGGTGTAGGCCACTCCAAGATTGCTTTCACCTTCTCTAGGTCCATCTTGATGCCCTCACTTGACACCACAAAACCCAAGTATACTAATTCCTTCTTCGCAAAGCTACACTTCCTAAGATTGATCAACAATTTCTCTTCTCTAAGATTCTCAAAAACACATCTAATATGCTTCAAATGTTCCTCAAGTGTTTTATTGAAAATAAGAATTCCATCTAAATAGACAATCACAAACCTCCCAAGAAACTCCTTCAAAACCTCATTCATAAGTCTCATAAATGTACTGGGTGCATTGGTTAGCCCAAATGGCATGAACAACCACTCATACAAACCTTATTTTGTCTTGAATGTCTTCTTCCATTCATCTCCCTCACGTATCCTTATTTGGTGATACCCACTCTTCAAGTCAATTTTGGTGAAGTACTCTGCTCCACTCAAGCAATCCATGATATCATCCATTCGAGGTAATGGAAATTTGTATTTGATGGTAATCTTGTTTGTTGCCCTTGAATCTGTGCACATCCTCCATTCTCCTCCTTTCTTCGGTGACAAAATAGTAGGCACTGCACATGGGCTTAAACTCTCTCTTATCAAACCTTTCATTAAAAAATCAACAACTTGTCTATTTACCTCCTTAGTCTCTGTAGGTTACATTCTATAGGCTGTCTTATTTGGAAAACTTTCCCCTGGAATCAAATCAATTGATGACTGATTTTTCTCACTGGTGGGAGTCCTTCTGGCACATTATTTGAAACAATCATCTTGAACTCTTGCAGCAAATCAACAACCTCTACAGGAACTTCATCTACAACTTCATTGGTAACTTTAGGAATAATAACAAAAAAAAATTCTCATGCTTTATACCTTAAGGAATCTTCTTGCAACAACCAAAAAAACTTGAGCATTACCACAAACTTGAACATTTTCCTCCTTCAAAGGTTTCAACTTATCTTTCACTCCATCTTTCACAATGGTGTAGCTGTTAGCACACCCATCATGTATGGATTTTAAGTCATATTGCCATGGTCTCCCTAAAAAAATGTGACAAGCATCCATGGGAATGATATCACATAGAATCTCATCACTGTAGTTTCCAATCTTGAACTTCACATTGCACTGCTCATTCACAAGTAACTTTTGAGTGTCTTGCACCCAAGCTATCATGTATGGTTTAGGATGTTTTCTCCTTTCAAGATTCAAATTCTTCACCATCTCGTCAGACAAAAGATTGTCCGTGCTTCCACTATCCACAATTATGTTACATACTCTTCCTTCACATTTGTACCTTGTTTTGAACAATTTTTTCCTTTGTATTGGTTCACTGTCATCATTAAGGAGTGCTCTCCTTGTCATCAAGACTTCTCCTTCTTCTGAATCTTTAGATTATGAGGAAGGTGCCTCTTCCTCTTCATTGACATTTGTGGCCCTTCCTTGATGCTCTTTCCTTCTTCTTGGTTTCTCTTCGGTGTGAGGATAATCATAAGCCCGATGTCTGTCTTCTCCACATTTGAAGCAAGTGCCTCTGAATGGGCCTCCACCAAAGCCATGCCCTCTACCTCTACCTCTAAAAGTTTTCCCTCTTGAACTTTTTCCTTCATCATACCTCGCTACCCTATTGCTTCCCTCTTCATTTTTAGATCCCTTTTGCTTATTTTCTTCACTTTTGTAGGTTCTTCCACCCACCTTGCCTCCACATCGTTTTCCTTTTTGCTTGTTTTCAAACTTCTTGTTTAACCTCTCTTCAATTTTTAAGGTTGTTTGATAGGAATCCTCCATTGTTAGAACTCCAATAAGTTCCATTTCCTCTTGAATGCTTGACCTTAATCAATTGATATACCTTGCAACTTTCTCCTTTGTCACCTCTAAATGTTTGGTTCTTATAAGAATTTTATGGAATTCTTCTATGTACTATTTAACTGTTTTCCTGCCCTATTTCAAACCTTGTATTCTTTTAAGAAAATCTAATTCATAGTCTACCAGAATAAATTTCCTTTTAAGCTTCTCCACCATTTTATCCCATTTGGTAATCTTCTATTTTCCTTTTCTTCCCCTTTCTAATTGAATCTCTCTCCACCATATGGAGGCATGCCCTTTCAACCTTGTTTTTGCATATCTTTGTTTGGATCCTCTATCTCTTCAAATTTGAAATACTCATCCACCTTATTCAACCAATCTATTAATTCTTTTGGGTTTAGGTTTCCATTAAAGATAGGTACATCCATTTTCGGTCTCTTTCCCATTTTTGTTAAAACTTTCAACAGTGAGTCATTTGCAATTGCTGCAATTTCATCTCTTTGCTCAGTATCTAAACTAGCATTCTTTTTACTTTCTTCTTCATCTTCATCATCTTCACTTCTTGGGTCTCGTATTCTTGCAAATCCTCTCCTTATCTCATTTATCAAAGTTTCAACCTTCCCTCTCAAGGCTCTAAAACCATAATTTCTAACAAAGTTATCTCCTCTTCCTCTTCATCTACCTCTTCCTCTTCCTCTAGCAAACATGGTTGTGCACCCACAACACACAGTCATTGGTGCAAGTTGTCTCTCTTCGGTGGTCTACTCACACTCTCATAATCTTCCTTGCTCTGATACCACTGATGTATGAGAGGTAAATTAATTAAATTTATCTCACATAAATTCACAAATTTCTCTCACAAACCCTTCAATTAAGTTCAACTCCAAAAGGCTTACAATTCTCTACAACTTGCATAGTTGAGTTGCAATTTGCAACCATCAAAAATTCTCATTCAAAATACTGGAAGATCACATCAACATTACATTCAACCTCTTGAGTTGGGGCTGTTACATTCCCATTAAAATGCACACCAAAATTCAAAATATGAAAACAAATTTCATACACAAAAATCTAAGGTTGCATTGCAACCTTCACACCTACAATTCACACAAAGAAATTACAACAACCTCTAAGGGTTATGGGATTTTCACATGCTTAGGAAATGCAATAAATATGATGTGAAAAATAAATGATTGCCTTCAGCAATCCAAGGTTGCTTCACAACCTTTCTGCTACAAACAAACCAATCTCACAACAACCCAACTATACACTTCATCTTTGCAACTCCAAGAAACTTCAACACATCTGCACACCATAAAAAATCTACAACAACACCTTCCATAACCAACCTTTGGTATGCTACGCCCAGGTTTCTCCCTTCTTCTCCTTTTGGAAAGACTTAGTTACAAAATGAATGAAATTTTCTTTTGTCAAACTCTGGATTGTCATTTGCACCCAATTGGAATCAATTTGGGATGAATTTCATTATGTTTCAGACCACTCTTCCCAATTGCTATGCCATCCCCAACAATTTTTACCAATTTTTCATTAAAAATCAATAAAATATTCATTAAAACAAATAAATTTAACTCCACCACTCCCAGGATGATTCTAGTGCTTTTATTGATATTCTACTTTCACCAATGAAAAGAAATCTTGATTTTCCCACTCCTAGGCGCCCACCTCTGGGTTCCTATTTTTTAGGACATCTGGAATAAATTTTTAAATAAAAAATTCAAAACAAACAACTCCCCAGAAAGCCACACCTTTGTTTTGATTTTCTTTCTTTTTGGCTTTTTCACATTATTCACCACTATCTCCACATTCAAATTGAGTCAAATTTTGAAAGAAAATTTGAAATTGCATTTACAAGACATGTCATTACATTTCCACATACAAAAAATTTGAATTTCATAAATATTATGAAATTCCACTCCAAAAATGAAACAAACCAACTCAAACCTCTTTTTGGTGATGCAAGATTGCACAAGGACATGGATGCTCCTGCATCACTGATCACCTTTGGTTTCAATTGTGGGTTGTTGGGTTTTTTGGGCTAATCCAAGTTTGAGTGGGAGCTTGTGCAGAAGAGATTTTGTGATCTTTTTACAAGAATTTTTAGATGGAAATTTCATTAGGGAGAATAGAGGTGGATACGTTTTCTGGAAATAATTTTGAAATATGGAAGTTGAAGATTTAGGATCTATTGATAGATCGAGATATGTGGGATGTTGTTGATGAGAATGTTTCAAGGCCTGCAGATCCTACTTAGGCTGATCAATATGATGTTATGGACTGTAAAGCCAAGGGTCTAATCAAATTGTGCTTAGCAGATTTTATTTTAATTAATGTCCATGAGGAGACCTTTGCACAGAAACTATGGAAGAAGCTTGGTGAGATGTATCAGGCCAAATCTTTAGTGAACAATATTTTCTTGAGGAAGAAATTGTATTCCTTGAAAACGAAAGAGGGTGGATGAATCATAGACCACCTGGAAGCATTCAATACGTTGGTGGCTCAATTGGCATCAGTTGGTGTCAAAATGGATGAGGAGGAGAAATGTCAGATCTTGCTTGTTCTATGCCTGATTTGTGGGATTCTCTTGTTATGGCTATTGGGAGTACTTCTATAATTTTGAAGACTAAAGATGTGGTGGGTTCTTTTCTTTCTAAAGAGATGAGGAGGAAGGTATCCATCACTACCAAGGAGGCCCTAAATGTTCATGGAATACCTAAGGAAAAAGGAAAGAAGAATGAGAAGTGTGACAAATCCAAGTCTAGGGGGAGATCTAAATCTCTTGGAAAGTCCAAAGTTATTTTTTGGAACTGCGGTAAGCCTGGACATGTTCGTAAGGAATGCAAAGAAGAAAAATAAGAAATTTGATTATGATTCTAAGTTCAAAAAGGAAGATGGTGACACATTCATTGCAGCTTTGGCAACTCGTGCAGGTAATGATGCATGGTTAATTGACTTAGATGCATCTTTCCATATGACCTTTAATAAATAATGGTTTTCTAAATATGAATAATTTGATGGAGGTAAGGTGTACTTGGGTGATGATTCTAATTTAGACATTATTGGTCATGGTAAAGTTAAAATTAGGTTTCTTGATGGTAGAATAAAAGGATTAATGGTTTGTTGCATATCCTTCGTTTAGCAAAAAAATTTGTTATTTGTAAGCAAACTAATAGATGCGGGTGTGCAGGTAGTATTTTCTGATGTAGGATGCAAGATGGTTAGAGGTGCTATGGTGATTGCTAGAGGTGTTATATATGACACATTGTATAAGCTTGATGCATGCACTGTTGAGTGCAATAGTACTTCTATGAAAAGAAAGTATGTGGAAGAAGTGAGGGTTTCACCTTCAACAGATGGTCATGGCTTTTGGGTACCCGAGGGTGCTCTTTCTTCTGAAACAAAGTTACCTACAGAGAAAACTATGTTATGGCACTAGAGACTTGGCCACATTGGAGAAAAGGGTCTAAGGACCTTGAAAAATAGAAACCTTGTTGAAGGTTTATTTGATTGTAATCTTGAATTCGATTTCTGTGAGCATTGCATTTATGGAAAACAAAACCACATTAAGTTTTACTCAAGTTCTCATAAATATTGTGGTGTATTGGATCTTATTCATTCTGATGTGTTTGGTCCTGTAGATGTTCCTTCAATTGGTAAATCCACATATTATGTTTCATTTATTGAAAATTATAGTAGGACATAGGTATATTTTCTAACTTGAGTAAATCTAAAGTTTTTAGTTGATTTAAAGAATTTAAAGCAATGATTGAGTGGTAGACTGGAAAGAAAATAAAATGTTTGTAGACTGATAATGGCGGCGAATTTTTCTCTAATGATTTTGATAGATTTTTTAAAGATTGTGGTATTCATAGATAGAAGGAAAATTTGTATTCTCCATGTCAAAAAGGAGTTTCAAAAAGAATGAACAGGACACTAATGGAGAGGGCTAGAGTATGTTGAGTGATGTTGGCCTAGAACAAAGGTTTTGGGATGAAGTTGTTGCTACTGCCTATTACTTGATTAAAATGTCTCCTTCATCAGCTCTTGTTGATAAGATGCCTATAGAGGCATGGTTGGTTTGCAATCCTTCATTAAGACATCTTAGAGTTTTTAGTTGTGAGGCATATGCACATGTGTCAAAGGAGAAGCAAAGAAAGTTGGAGAACAAGGCTATGAAATGTATCTTCATCGAATATAACTATGGTGTGAAAGGATACAAGTTTTGGGATCTTGTTGCACAAAAGGTAATATATAGAAGTGTTATTTTTAGAGAATCTAAGCCTTCTTTTGTTACAATGCATCCAAAACAAAGTAAATAGGAAGATGTGATTCAATTTCCTTCTACACCTGAGAAATTTGAATCGAGGCCTAAGGATAGACAAGAAGTTGAGGATAGATCATCTAGCTCTAGATCTTTGACAGAAGAGGAGAAAGAAACTCCAACTCAACTTGTTCGTAGTTCTACAAGGAATAGACAACCACCTGAAAGGTATACACCTGATGATTGGAGGTGTATTTTTTCTTTGAATACTAACATGGATGAACCCAAATATGTAGAAGAGGAATTAGGTATGAATGATGTAGAATCCTAGAAGATTGCTATGGATGAAGAAATGGCATCTTTGAAAAAGAATGATACATGGGATCTTGTACCATTTCCTGAAGGACAAAAACCTATTGGTTGCAAATGGGTGTTCAAGAAAAAGATTGGTTCAGATGGAGGTATTGAGAAGTACAAAGCAAGGTTGGTTGCAAAAGGTTTCTCTCAAGTTGAGGGTGTTGATTGTGGTGAGATATTCTCTCTTGTTACAAAAATCACATCCATTAGATTTTTTCTTGCTATTATCGTTGCTTATGATTTAGAGGTTGGGAAAATGGATGTGAAAACTGCTTTCCTTCATGGTGACTTGGAGGATATTTATATGACACAACAAGAAATCTTTGTATGGCTTAAAACAGAGTCCTAGAATGTGGTACCAGAAATTTGACACATATGTGTTGAGTTTGGGATTTGATCATTCTAAATCAGATCGTCATGTTTATTATAAAATTGATGGTGATCATTTCTTTTTATTGCATTATATGTTGATGATATGTTATTTATTGGCAAAGGGAAAGGTATGATTTCAGAACTGAAATCTCAACTTGCTACTAAATTTGAAATGAAAGATCTTGGTGCAACTAGGCACATTCTTGGGATGAAAATTAAAAGAGATAGAGTGAAAAGAAAGCTATGGCATGGCCAAAGTGAGTATGTCAATTCAATTTTACAAAGATTTAACATGTGGGATTGTAGACCATTGTGTGTTCCTATTTCAGTTGGAACAAAGTTATCTATTTCAGATTGTCCAACATCTCCATCAGAGATGGAAGACATGAGCATAGTGCTTTACCAGAGTGTAGTTGGAAGTTTGATGTATGCTATGGTATGTACTAGACCATACATTTCCCAAGCAGTGGGAGTTCTTTCCAGATATATGTTTAATCCTAGTAGAGTTCATTGGGATGTACTTAAAAGAGTTTTCAAATATTTGTGTGATACCTCATATTATTCCTTCTGTTATCATAGTAATGTGACTGAAGATGAAATTTCCCTTGATATTCATGGCTATGTGGATTCAGACTAGTCAGGTGATATTGATAGCAAACGATCCACCGGTGCTTATATGTTTACTTTATTTGGTGGTGCAATCAATTGGATGAGTAAGCGACAGGATGTGGTTGCTTTGTCCGCTACTGAAGTAGAGTATATGGCAGCTACTCATGCTTGTAAAGAATCCATTTGGATAAAGAGACTATGTTCAGATATTGGAATAAAATAAGGTGCAATGATAATTTATTACAACAATTAGAGTGCAGTATGTCTAGCCAAGAACCTAACATTTCATGCTAGGACCAAGCACATTGATGTACAATATCATTTTGTTCAAGATATGGTCGAAGATGATAGGTTGAAGTTGGTTAAGGTAGAAAATTTGATGAATGTTGTTGATTCTTTAACTAAGCCTATGAGCACAGAGAAGTTCGGATGGTGTTCAAAGATTATGGGCCTTTTGGCCCCTATCAATTAAGAGACAATGTCTACTCCCTCCCATAGCTCTTGCAAGGTGTTTGACAAGTGGGAGATTTGTTGGGAAAATATGTATCAACCTTGCAATTACATAAAGGTTATTGTTGATAGGATATATATATATATCCTAGTTACATCAATAGGTGTAATATAAAATGGAAGCAAGGGGGGAGAGTGGGATGCGTGTAAAAAAAGTTTTGTTAAATTTTTCAAGAAACTCCCAAAATGGCCAACATACATTAGATAAATGATACATTGTAAATCTAGACTGTTAATTATTAGGTTTTAGAGCTAATGGTGGATATTTTGATGGCCTGTCTTGCCTTGGAATGTAACCCTATTTTATGAGGGCATTGTATTATGATAGCGGTAGAGATGGTGACACATTCTAAGAGTCTGATAGTAGTCGTGTTGTATCTTGATCTCTGAGTGGTGATACTCCTATGAGAAGCTTTCTCTACAAGTATATTGTAATCTTTGTGATTTATTGAATAATATATTAGGCAGATTTTAGAGTGCGGGGTTTTTCTCCCGAAAGGGTTTTCCCCATGTAAATCACTGTGTCGTGGTATGCATGATATTTATGTTTATTTCTATTTAAGTTTCTGTAACTATTAAAGATTTGTAAAACTTTTGCATTATTCTCCTCTCAAGATTAGTGTAGGAAGTTGTTTCGCTACCTTAGCTTCCTTACAATCACCAATGCAATCAAAAAAAAAATTGAAATAAGGGCTAGGGCTTTTGGAGGACTGAAGAGAAAGACTTTTTTTATTATAATTGCAAAGTAGTTATAGAATTTATATCTTAAATTTTAAATATATTTTTAATATAATATTGTAAAACAAAAATATATATAATATAGAGTGTATTATATTTATATATTTTAAGTGTTATATTATGTTATAAAATTATATATTTAGACTAATAAGATTATATATATTTTATTTAATTATATTTATTATATATAAATAATTATTTTTCTATTATATTATATTTTATGTAATTTATTAAATATATTTTAAGTATGATATAATATTATAATGGATATTTAATTTTTATGTATAATTTTTTTATTAAATTATAAATTTATATGTATAGAAAATATATATTATAGTTTTTTTGTTATTATATATTATGTTTTATAGAACATATATTTTTATTTTATGAATAAGCCTATTTAATTTTTTAAATTAACTACAATGGTAATAATGGGTAAGTGCATGAAAATGGACAACCAAAATGGGGTCTTACGTAACCAATTGTTTTCTAAAATCATGAAAAAATGATATTCGATGAGACATTGAGGATAATTACACTCAAAATTTGAAGATTGGACAAGAAAAAGAGCCATAATATTTTGAATCTACTTTCTAAAATACTTTTTTTTAAATGGTGGAGATTAAGGGGTTCAAATAGGGGGAGCACACAAAGTGCTCTTATTTTTGTCAGAAAACCTAATGTCTAATGTGGTCCCCTAAAATGTTAACTTTTTTTAATATTTCCAAAATAACTTTAGTGAAAAGTTAGCTAACACCATGTAGTTTATGCCTAATTTTGTAATGAATATATGATTTTTTACTAGTTTTCAAAATGGACACATCCTACAAAATGAGCATGCTTCCCCCTAATTTTTTCAAAAACTAATTGATTTTTTTAATGTATATAGAATATAATATAGTTTGTAAAAATGTAATTCGTTTAAAATTTTGATGAATGGGTAAATAATGAAACCAAAAATACCAGACATTGGTTTTAAAAAAAAATGGATACACTAGAACAAATTATTAACATATTTGAAATGTAGAAAAAATTACATGGTTAGAAAGCTAAGAGAGAGCTCAATGTTATTTTTATATTTTTTAACTTAACATTGAAAGACGTGCAAACCTAATGGAGAGCACACTCAATATTGAGTTATTTTTTGTAATTTACAAAAACCATTCCTTTGGGCATAAACATGCAATCCCAACCCTTTGGCTTGGATGACTAAGAAAAATCCAACATTAAGGGTTGGCAATACCCAAAACAAAAACAAACATGAGTGTGTTATAGCATGCTCACATTATAATGTGCTTGAATTTGTGGTAAGAAAAAGTCCATTTCTCTCCTTCTCCCTATCTCCCTTTATCTTCATCACTACCTCTATCTTCTTATCTCCCTCTCTCTCCCCCTTTCCTTCTTCCTAGACCTCTATACCTATGTCTTTATTTTCCTTTCTAGCTCTCTCTACATATTTATCCTTCTATCTCTCCCTCTCTTTATCTTTATCTCCTTATATTTCTATCTCTCTCTAGCCTTATAGATATTTCTCTCTCTCCCTCTTTAGATATATCTCTACATCCCTCCATCCCTATCTCTACCTCTCTCTCCTATTCCAATTTATTCCCCTCTCTATCTCTACCTCTCCCTCCCTTCCTCCTTTCTCTCCCTCCCTCCCTCCCTCCCTCCATATCTCTCCCTCTCTATCTCTCCCTATCTCTCATTCTCTTCCCATATTTCCCTCTCTCCATCTCTTTATCTATTCCCATATCTACCCCCCTTCTCTTTCTCTTTACCTTTCCCTCCCTCCCTATCTCCCCACTGTCTCTCCCTTCTTTCACTCCCTCCCTATCTTCACTGTCCCCTTCCTTCCTTCCCTCCCTATCTCTACCTCTCTTTCTATTACTCCTCATATTTCCCTATGATCTTTCCATCCTATCTCCATCTCTCTATCACTCCCTCTCTCCATATCAATTTTTATATCTCTAAATCTCTCTCTCTCCCCCTCTCTCCATCTCTACTTGTCAAGATCTCTCTCTTCCAGTATTTCCCTATGATTTCTCCCTCCACTCTCCCTCTCCCTCTCCCTCTCCCTATCTCTCCCTCTTTATTTTCTCCCTCTCTCTCCCACTCTCCATCTCTATTTATCTATCTATAGACCTCTCTCTCTCTCTTCCCATATTTACCTATGATATCTCCCTCCTCCCTCCCTCTCTCCATCTCTAGACCTATCTCTCCCTCTTCTGATCTCTATACCTATCTATCTACCCTCTCTCTTTGTCTTCCCATATTCCCCTCTATCTCTCCCTTAAGATCTCTTCCTCTTTTTATCTTTCTCTCCATCTCTATTTGTCCATCTCACCTCTCTCTCTCTCTATGTATATCTCTCTCCCTTTCTCTACCTCTTTTTCTCTATCTCTCCCCGCTCTCTCTCATTCTATCTTTCCCTATACATCACTCTCACACTATCTTTTCCTCTATTTCTCTCCTTATTCATCTCTACCACCATATCTCCCTATTTATACTTTTCTCTCGCTTTCTCTCCCCCTTCTATCTCTCCCTCTCTCTTTCAATACATTCATGTCCCCCTTCCTCTTTCCATATTGAAATATTCAAAGTAGTTATAATGCTCTTGCATTTATTGGAATTCTGAAAATTTGTAAAAAGACATGTGGATCCCATGAATTTGGACCCACATGCTCCATTTTTCCCTACAATCTGTGCTTTATCACACACAAAGAACACTTTTGATGGTGTTGAAAAATATCAATCATTGGTTGATATTTCCACTAGTTTTTCTTGTTTTTGATTAAGGAAAAAACAGGTTTTAAAGTGGTCTTGAAACCCTTAATAGTCAGATAGCGAAGGATATAACATTAACAGAGCACAAACAAAAACAAGAAGCTGCCCACTAAGAAGAAAACACTAGAAACCAGGGCAACACATCCAAAAAACTGACAAAAAAATGCAAAACGACCAGCCCCTAGGCCAGGTTCCTGAGGATCTATGCTGCTTCCTACTTCAAATTGTTCAGATTAAGTGCAGACTTCTCTATCTCCTGGATGTTTACTAAAGTTTGGCTTGCCTTCCTTTTCAAATTTGCTCTGGTCCTGCTACTTGGCCCCCCACTATCTAGTTTCCCTTCCTCTTTGTCCAAATCAAGAAACACAATAGTCTTTACCTAATGGGATTTTTCCATGTTCTCCACCATGGTATTCATGGTCTATGCAGTAGATTTTAAAATCTTATGGTTCATAATCAACACTTTGTGGAGAGATTTTTTGATGTTCCTCAACTGATCCTCCATATCCGCCTGCTTGCCATCATGATTATTTTTAAAATCTTGTAATTCATCCACCATTTTCTTAAGGCACTCAACCATATAATTCTTCTCTTCCTTAGTCGGTACCACTGCCTCTATTATTGTCATCATCAGCTTTCTCCATTTTTTTGTTCATGGCTCTTTAGTTCAACTTAATCTCCTTAATTTCAAAGAACACCCATCTCATTAACCTAAAGTTATCCATTGCCCCATTGCGGGCTATAGCAAGAATATTAGTGGGAAATTCCTGTTCCTCCTTAAAATAATGATCCCCCGCCTTGACGTCCATAGGGAAATGGTGTCTCTCTTCTCTATCAGTTGCAAGATGGCTAGAATACTCAGACAATGAAACTGACTATGAATCCTCATCATTCACATCATAGGAGGGGTCCTCTGACACCTTTCTCTTACCCTTCTTTTGAGGAGAATCCCTAGATTTTCCTTTTTCCTTGTCAACAACCCTATCCTTAGACAATGGTGTCTGGTATGGAAGAGATGGAATTGCTTTAAAATGATCATAAATAAGGACAAGCATTCCTTCATGAGGAATAGAGTACTTGGTAGGGTTTTGTCTATGGCTTTTCAAACTGGCATTCAGAGAAGACACAAGATAAAAAAGAAAAGAAATCTTGACCTGGTGCCTGAAATGATTAAGAAGGACGAAATGATACCCAAAGACTCTGGTATAATGATCATCCAAAGTGACATACTCCATCAACACATTCAAAACCCTCCTCCAATGCGAGAAAATTTTGTTTGAGTCATAGTAGCTTTTGGAAGTCCTTCGTAACTCCTCCCTCTCAACATCCGACTTAGGAAATTTGTTGACCGCTTCATCAGATTGCTTCTTGTCTCTGTAGAATTTGATACCCTCCATTGAGAGGCCCATAACCTCAACAATTAACCGTTCATTGATGATCACTTTTCTACCAAACAAGTTAATCTCAACATCCTTCCAATCTTTCACAAAAACCCTAGTCACCTCCAGGTCCTAGCCACAGAGTTTCTCAATGAAGACAGTAATGCCACAATTATCCAACTTCTTCCATAGCTTTGGATTAATCCTTAACTGTGCACAACTTATCGGCTCCACCCTGCGACTTTCACCACCCATCATATTGCCGACAGGAATAGAATAGTCCAAAACCTTGCAGAAACAAGCTCCTAAAATGCCCAAAAAGCATGCGAAACTTATCACATGCAAACGGGAGATAAAGTAATTACTCCTCGACCAACTAGGAATAATCAGTAACTCGCAGTCCTAAGACTGCAGGGGAGGACACTCATCCATCATTCAATGGAATGGGAAATTGCACCTTCCCGTGAACACGGTCATATGTCATCAAGACCTTAACATCAACCTCCAACTCATCATTCCCCTGCCACATCATCTTTTTATGAGCTTTGACACCTTTGTTGGCGAAGAAATCCGCCACCGTATTTATTTCTCGATAAGCATGCGAGATATAATTTTTCTCAAAGTTATTAATAATTTCCTTAGAAAGGTCTATCCAATTCTGTATAGACCATGAAGGTTTCTCACGACCCTTTAGGCATTGTATAATATTTTTTGAATCTCCTTCAATCCACACATTCTTAAACTTCAATTGGCTAGCCAACTTCAAGGTATGAAAAACACCAAAGGCTTCGGCAACATGGTTGATCTGAGTGCCTAAAGGGACTGCCACAGTTGCAATAAAGCACCCATTCTAATCCATTATCACGCCTCCACTCCCAACAGGCCCAAGATTTCCCTTGGCTGCACCATCAAAGTTGATTTTAACCCAACCAGGGGGAGGGAGACTCCAGAATATTCCATCTCTAGGATCCTTGGTACTTTTGGACATATTGAACATATCCACATTAATTTTCGAGGCTCCCACCATTCTACAATCATACTCCTGCATTTTGACCTTTCCTTTAACTTTATACCTGTTATTAAGCAAATTAAAGTTTTCAACCACTGCTCTAGTTATCTTTCCATAGACCACTTCCTCCAAGAGAGCCACATCCCTGAAGATTATATTATTGCATTATTTCCAGATACCCCAGGAAAGGTGAGGAAAGATATAGTTCCAAAGCAAATTTAGGGCCCAATTTTTTGAGGGGGCCTTCCATTGATTATAAAAATCCACAATAGTTCCAGGGAAAACCTAGCTAAGATCCCACAAACGCAGAATCCTACACCATATGGCATAAGAAAAAGGACAAAGGAGAAACATATGTGAGGAAGTCTCAACCTTAGCACAACACAAATAACACCTATTAGGAAAAGAGAACCCCCTCTTATAAATATTATCATTGGTCAATGGTTTGTTCTGAAGAAGAATCCAAACAAACAAGTTGACTTTCGGAGTGAGGTTGTGCACCCACACCTTAGCCCAGACAGGGTCATGGAGGCAAGAGTAATAGGAAGCCACAGGAGAAGAGACAAAGTAGATTCCAGAGGAAGACAACTTCCAGACCATAGTGTCCTCCCGCCCTTGCAAACTGAGCCTAACCAAATTAAGAAGGGTCTGCAGAGGTTGGAGATCCTGACTAATTGAAGAAATCTCAACCCACTGATTATTCCTCCAATAATTCCCAACCAAATAGCCAAACCTGGATTTGCAATCCTCCATATGATTTCCATAGGTCAGAATATTGCAAAGACACTCATTACCAATCCACTTATCTTCCCAGAACCAGATTTTCTTACCATCACTCACCTTCCAATAAGCTTTTTTACCAGCTAGGTCCCTGGCTTTAATGGTATTGTTCCATAGAGAAAAACCAATGGGAAGGTTTTGAGAGTTGTGAAAGTCTTGAAAGGATTCAACCTCCCGCAAGTATTTGCTATGCCAAATATTATTTCATTCACGAGTATCCACAAAAGTTCTCCAAACCTGCTTCGCAAGAAGGGATTTATTAAACACTCTGATATTCCTCAAGCCAAGGCCTCCAAACTTCCTGGGTCTGCAAACACTCTCCCAGGCCACCAAAAAAATCCTCTTCTTCTCCTCAACGCCCGACCAAAGAAAATTTTTCTGGATCTTTTCAATAATATCAACAAACTTAGCAGGGATCTTGAACAAACTAAGGGTGTAAACAAGAAAATTTTGAAGAGAAGCCTTAAGTAACAAAACTTTTCTAGCTTGACTCAAGAGGGCCCCTTTCTAGCTAGCCAATTTCCTATTAAACCTATCAACCAAAGAGATCCAAAAAGAATCTGGAGGTTTGGACCCTAAAGGAAGACCTAAGTAAGTTGAAGGGAGGGAATTAACACCACAGCCGAGGATATTTGCAATCTTCCTTTGTCTGTGCTCAGGGGTATTGAAAAAATAGAGGGAACTTTTGGCTCTATTAATTTTTTGTCCTGAGCCTTCCTCATAATGAACAAGACAATTCTTTATAGTTCTAGCTTCACCAACAATAGCACTTCCCATAAGCATCATATCATCCACAAACTGCTGGTGCGAACATGCCATATTTGTTGAAGAAGGTTTTAAGCCTTTAAGGCTACCTTCCACCACTCTTTTATGCATGAGCCTCCCTAGACTTTCTGCCATGAGAGTAAAAAGAATAGGAAGAGACAGGATCCCCTTGTTTGACTCCTCTTGACACCTTAAAAAAATGGGAAGGAGAGTCATTGATGATCACCGAGGTACTGGTGGTAGAGACCATTTCCCATATCAAATGTGAAAATCTTTCAGAAAACCCAAAAGATTTTAAGACTTTAATCAAGAACTTCCAATCCACCCTATCATAGGCCTTAGCCATATCCAACTTGAGCAAGAAACCTTGGTTTTTCGAAACTTCGAGGGAGTGAATATTCTCATGAACCGTAATAATAGAGTCCGGAATTTGACTACCCAAAACAAAACCACTTTGCTGAGGAGAGATCAACATCGGAAGAACCCCTAGAAGCCTAGACATTATCACTTTAGAGATGATCTTGTAAAAAGAATTGCATAGATTGATAGGATAGAAAGAATCAAAAGAATTAGCACCAAGGAATTTAGGTATGAGAACAATAAAGGTAGCATTAAGATCTTTCAGTAGTTTCCTAGCTCCAAAAAACTTTTTAACAACACTAGTAACATCATCAACAACAATTTCCTAGAACACTTGGAAAAAGAACATAGGGAAACCATCTGGGCGAGGGGCCTTATTCCCTTCGAAAGAAAAAACCACCTTCCTAACCTCATCCTATGAAGGGATCGCCGTCAAGAGCTTATTTTGATGATCATCCAAGACATTAGGAATGGCCTCAATAAGAGTATTATGAGCATCCACATTCAACTCCTCTCCAGAAGAGAGAAGGTTAGCAAAAAACTAAATGACCTCACTTCTAATCTCTTCCTTCCTCTCAATTTTGGCCCCATCCTTCCTTATATAGAAAATTTGATTGGAGGCCCTATGTTTCATGGTGGTCAAATGGAAAAACCTGGTGTCAATATAGGCACTAGTTTTTCTTGTTTTTTCAATATACAAGAACCAAATTATTTATTTTTACATTTAATTTGATAGTATGAACTAATATTTTCATGTTTGGAAAATTTGAAATGATAATTATAATTTTTTTAATTTTAATTTGATAACATACAATCATTTTTCATATCTTGTACTAGTCTTACTAGTTTGACATATAATTGATCATAAGAAGGAAGTTGGGAAAAAATTCAAATTTTGGAGGATTGTGAACCAAAAAATGAACCAAATAGCACCATGCAATTAAGAAATCAAATCCTAGAGTTCAAGGTATGTTTTCTTTCCTTTGTCCCTTTTTCATGCCCCCTTCTAATCATAGTTCATGTGTAATGTATCCTAGTGCTAATTCACTTCATTTTTGCTCTACTATTAACCCTTTCATGGTTCATATCCCTTCTCTTTCCAGTAAATTTGATGTTGTCAATAATTTCATTAATTCTCATGGATTTTTCATCATTGTACACTTATCCAAGCTAATATCGATAAGCAACATAAAATTCATATTTTTAGAAAAAAATGGTATTCTCATGCAATTCTTTAATTTTATAAATGACAAGTAGACCTCCAATCCCTACAGCCCTTCTGTAGTGACAAAAATGTATCCCTTTACATTTTCTCACTTGTTTGGGCCCTACTAGTTAAATTGGACTTAATTGTGCCTTAATTTAGTGTTGTAAAGTGTAACCCCTTACAATTTCACACTTATTTAGGGATCCCTTAATTAATTGAGCTTAATTATGCCTCAATTGGCCCTTTAATTCATTTCTAAGCCTATTTAGTTGCATTTTCCAAAGAGGAAACCCGACATTCATTAATTCCTAAACATAACACTTCTCATTGAGCAATGTGTGTCCTAGGTTAGGGACCTGGTACCCATTCGCCCATGGCGAATGGGTCCTCCCTTGACCTAGGACCTAAATTTAAATTATTTTTTTAGCAGTATTTTAACATATTCAAATCCATATATAACAATGTCACTTTTATGATATTTGAATTTCCCAGGAAATTCACATATACACATCTATAAATATAAGGTCATTCTCAACAAAGTTTGATCTAGTAAGGAACTCTTGTAAATTCTAAGGCATCTACATGGCGTAGAAAATTTGATGACTGGTACATAGCCAAGAGAAATGAAACGTAAGAGCTGAGGATTATCGAAGTTTTGTTGCAAGTAACCAAGATCCAATTGTCATATATCAAAGTCTTTATCAAGGGTATTTGAGGGAGCCACATTGTGATGTAGGATTTCTTGGCGATCAAATCGCTTTTTATCTAAAGTAATTATTTCGAAAAAGCAAGGCACTTGAAGTTCAAGACACTACATCCTACTGAAGACATTTCCATGCAAGCTTGTAGATCTACCCAAGGCTTATTTAAGGGCTTGTTGAGGAAGGAATATAGCTTTGTTCATTCTTCATTCCTTTCTATGTTTCATGCAGGCTCAGCCTTGCTGTTCGACAAACAAAACGGGGTTTGACCAAGGCAAACCCCCATTCACCAAAAACAAACAATTTTTCCCTTTCATGTTGTGTTTGCAAATCAAGGTGGAAGAAAACTTGAAGATCTCTTGAAGAGAAAATTTGAATAAGTTGACAAATTTGCAAAAAATTTCTTAAAAGTTGTCATCTCATGGAAACTCATCTACAAAATTTATTTTTGACATTTTGACATTGTCACTTGGAAAATTTGGAAGATTCATATATGTATCAAAGGCTCCCAAAAGTTGCAGAAAAACCTTGACAGTGGACCCATTCGCCCTTGGGCGAATGAGTCCTAGTCATCCTTTAGAAACTCACTTTTGGTGACTGGTAAACACAGTTCTGCTCTTCTCATATCTACAATTTAACTTTTGGTTATGCTTATTTTGAGTTTCATATTGTTGTTTCAATTTTAATTTGGCATAATTGGGATATTTTACACCTTGAGTTGACTCACCTAAGGGTTGTAAGTCAATTATTTGTGTGGATCTCATTTCCTAATGAAATAGTGGAAAATAGGTCCCCCAAGTGGTTCATCAATCCATTTTGGGAAGCCCACCTACATTTTTCACCCTTTCATTTTGATGAACCCGACTCTTGAGCATTGCATCTTTCTAATTTTGGAGTCCATTCCAACCCTAGATCTAGGATTTGCATACATTTGCAAATAATTGCATTGAATTGAATCACATTTAGGGTTGCTTAACTTGCATTAGTTTGCATCTCATTTAGGGTTTTAGGATTGCATTGTTGCATTCTTTAAATTCTAGAAAATATAAAAAAATTAGTCATTTGCAAAGCATTTACATAACATTGCATGATCAAAAAGCTTAAAACACAAAATTGAATCAAAATTGCATATCAAATTAGGTCTCCTAGTTTGTCATTTAGCACTATTTTGCATTTTCATTTAGACTTAAATTTGTAGAAAATTCAAACGGAAACCACTTGTCTCATTCCAAAATCTGAAAACCATAAGAATCAACTCAGAAATCTATAAATTCATTTTTCAAAACCTTGAGCTAGGACCTATTCATGCATGGGTGAATGAGTCCCTGATTAGGGTTTTTTCCTACATTTTTGGGTATCACAATCTCTATTTTTGTATTCTTTTTTATTTTTTTCAGTTTGTTGTTACAGTTTACAATTTTTTTGTTATCTCAAATTGATCATATTAAGCTTCATTTGATAAATTTAGTGCATTATGTGAATTCAAAATTGCATTTACAAGACATCATTTTAATATTTTTTCATAGCATAATCAAAAAATTATCTTGTTATCAATCTGAAAATTTTGAGAATTTCTTTTTCAATTCATTCTTTCATAATGGACATGTTTATTGGTAATCTATGGAAGTCTTTAAAATCTTTAGTTGATGTTTCAAGTTTTGTTTTTGGAAATGATCCTAATGCAATAGAACCTAATCATGATCAATTCACTCCTAATGAATCTCCTAGTAAAGTTGACATCATAGGAGAAGATGATGACAACATGCATGAATTCATAAACACTTGCCTTAACAACCTTGAGAACAACACATCATTTTACCCTTCCATGCAACAACCAACACCTCCTACTATCTTGCAACTTAAGATGTTTGGTCTTTTACATCATAAAATTGAGTCACAAACCAAGCCTAAACCTTCACCCTTGAGTGAGCCTAGTTCCTCTAACCAAGTGCATACCTATCCATCTTATGTTAATAAAGTGATCAACACACCCATCAATCTAGAAGAGACATATGGCCAAGGCTTTAAGATCTTAACTAAGAAAGGATGTGGCATAACTAATGAGCATGAAATTCACAAAATTTTAGAACAAATCCCAATTGAAGATACTAAAGGACTAGGATATCAAGATCCTTCTCCCTCCACATATTATAAGGATACAAATGTCCTCCTTCATAATGATCAAATAATGTCTCACAAGTATGATAGGATCATTTTAGGTCCTTCTTCGAATCCAAATCAATAATATTCTCAAACAAGCAAGAAATCCAAACCTTATAAAGTTAAAAAT
>VDFB02072274.1:67666296-67684470 GCA_007258455.2 Sequoia sempervirens
AGAGAGAGAGAGAGAGAGAGAGAGAGAGAGGGTGGGAGGGAGATAGAGAGATGGGAGAGAGATAGAGGGAGTGAGAGACCTGAGAGAGGGAGAGGGGGTGGGAGGGAGAGACTTGAGAGATAGAGAGAGGAGTGTGAGAGAGAGGGAGTGGGAGAGAGAGGGAATGAGTGAGAGAGAGAGACATAGAGAGAGAGAGGGAGAGAGATCTAGAGGAAGTGAGAAGGATTGGGGTTTAGGATTTAAGGGTCGAGGTACTAAGGGTTTAAGGGTATAGTGTTGGGGGATTAGGGTTTAAAGCATAGTGTCTAGGGTTGAGGGTTTAGGGTTAAGTGAGAGACCTATATGGATAAGGAGAGAGAGAGGAAACCTTTAGAAAATCAACATTTTAATAATGCGAGTGCATTTTGAATAAGTTGAGATATAGCCACTTTGTATAGCAACAAAAAACGTGCTCATGTTATAATGTGAGTGCATTTTGGCTTGCTCTAAAAATGGTAAAAAGGCCAGCACACTCATTATTCTCTTGGTTATGAGCATGTTCTGACAAAAAGAAGCTTTTTGATGCTATTGGGAAGTGCACATGCAAATTTTTCACATTCTACCACCTTTGCATGAACTTTCCACCACCTTTTTATGGTTTTCCAACTTAGGAAGGAGAAAATAATATATTTTTCACATCGAATTTGATATATATCAATTCAATTCTTAATTTTTGTAGTGTTGCAATGTTAATTATGATTGAATTGTAGGAATTTAACATTATACATTGGTTATTTCTATTGTTGTTAGTAATTCTATTCAAGAGTGATATACAATTGAGCGTTGAAAAGGAAACAAGATTGTGAAAAACTCAAATTGTTGAGGAGTTTGATGCAAGAAGAAACAAATACTACATAATTGGGTAGAAATCCTCCATTCAAATCTCCATTTTTTAGGTATGTGAATTCTTTAGACATTTTCTTTACATTTTCCTCAATTATATTATGTTTCTTTATCACCCCTTATCATACATGCTTAATACAATGCTTTGATTTTTTTATTATACATATCGAACCATGTTCATATTTGTTTGTTTTTCATTATAACCTTAGCCCCTATTGGCACATTTTAAACTACAAAATTCTTTAAACTTGTCAATTACATTTTAAGCCACATCTTTTTGAGGCATTTTGTTAAGCAATTGAACTACCTTGTGTATGCTTCCACATTTTGTATACACATATATATGAGAGTAGTTATAAGTATGTAATATAATACATCATTTCTCAATCCTTTTCTATGGATGTGCATACACCTTTCCAAATCTTCCATTTTGGTATAGGCATGGGGGATGTTGGAAAACACAGTGGAATTTGGTTTCACACCTAGAAATTGCATTTGCTTGAAAATTTCTAAATCCTTTTCAAAAAATCAATTTTGTGCATATATTGCAATCACTATAGTCCACAAGGACATATCTCATTGAGGCATGTTGTCAAAAAATTCTACCAAAGTAGTTGATTGCCTTGTCTATGCTACCAAATTTTCCATACATGCATACCAAAGCATTTTATCAAGCAACATAGACATGGAAATCAGTTGTTTGAAAAATACCTCAAAGAAATGTGGTCTCATGGTGATGCACATCACCATGTGACCACATTTATTTGAGGATTTTTTTTCAAAAAGTTGATTGCCTTGTTTATGCTTCCAAATTTTTCGTGCATGTCTACCAAAGTATTTCATCAAACAACATAGACAAGGAAATCAATTGTTTGAAAAACTACCTCAAAGAAATTTTGTCTCATGGTGATGTGCATCACCATGAGACCACATTTATTTGAGGCATTTTTTCAAACAACTGATTTCCTTGTCTACGCTACCAAATTTTCCATGCATGTCTACCAATTTTTTTTTTCAAACAATCCCCCTTTCTTTCAATGATTTTATTGATGCATGGATACCTTGTTCCAAAGGTAGGATGTTGAAAAAAGTTGTGGAATTTGGATTTATACTCAATCCAATTGTATCTTCTTGAAATTTTGTAATGTCTTTTAAAAATTCCATTTTGTGCTTATCTTACAATCATGGCATTTCATGAGACCACATTTATTTAAGGAATTCCATCAAAATATTCATGTGAGATTTGTCTATGCTACCACATTTTTCATACATGTCTATTTGTGGACATTATATTGGTAGGTCATATGTTAGAAAATCGCTACAAAGAAAAGTCACACTCAATAAATTCTTGCAAGGTAGAAATACTTCAAAAAAATTAGATTTCCATTTTCCCTGTGTTCTTATTGCACTTGTTTATTCACCTTGGTGTTGGAATTTTGTCAAATAGTTCATGTGCCTTATCTAAGCATCCACATTTTTCATGTGTCTACTAAGGAAATTGCAACCATAACACTCATGAAAATCCCCCCCTTTTATGTTCTGATAGATGTCATACCCCATTCCAAGGTCCCCATTATAAGCTAGTGAGCTCACTAGCTTGTCAATGCGGTAAGCTTGTCAAGGTAGTGGGTTGTTTGAAAAAATGCCTCATAGAAATGGGGTCTCACAATGGTAGTGGGTGTTTGAAAAAATTCCTCATAGAAATGGGGTCTCACAGTGGTAGTGGATTATTTGAAAAAATGCCTCATAGAAATGGGGTCTCACAGTGATATAGCCCACTACCTTGTCAATTAGCTTTCCATTTTCCTTGTGTTCTTATTACACTTGTTTATTCATCATTTTTGAGTGACATTTACTCTTCTACATGATGATTGTAAGTATTTTGTTTGAA
Source organism: Sequoia sempervirens (assembly GCA_007258455.2). NCBI lineage: Eukaryota > Viridiplantae > Streptophyta > Pinopsida > Cupressales > Cupressaceae > Sequoia > Sequoia sempervirens. Next base: position 67,669,070 of record VDFB02072274.1, read on the forward strand.
GGGTTGAATGACATATATTTCATTTATTTGTATGGATTCATTTTTTAGGAACTAATATTTGTCTCGTTATCATGCTACAGATAAAATTATCCATCATGTGGAGGAAATGATTAAGGATTAAACCAACACAGGAAGAGATAGAAGTTAAGAATGCAAAGAAAGTAGCATGGATGAGGGAACATCACGAGAAGAAGAAATTGGAAACGATTGACGAAGACATGCCAATTGAAGAGGAACCTTAACCATCAAGAAGAGATATGGAATTGGTGACACAAAGGGATCGAATATGAAACCTTCTTGCTAAGAGACATTTGAATATTGTAGCTGGAGACACACCCTCTACCACAATTGAATATGGAGGGATACCATCTACCACAAGTGAATATGGAGGGACACCATCTACTGAATCTCAAGTTGAGAGTACATCATCACTCACATTTGAGGAAAAGGTACGCCATCATTCCCATCTCAACCTAAAGATATGGCATCTATTCCATCCTTGATTGAAATTACACCATCTAGCCCATCTCATTTATATATTGATGAAATTCCTTATGTTGAGATGAATTTACCTTTGAGAACACCACCTAGAATTTTGCATAGAAAGCCAAAGTTTTTGATTAATATTGATGAGAATATTTTGTAGCCAATGGAAGGTAAGATTCCAAAACACACTTGTAGAAGATATGCTCATAATATTTGGAGAGTGTTCTTTGAAAATTTAAATAAGACCACAAGATGTCAAATATTTGTTGAAATGATGCAAAATATAAAGTATAGGTCCATCATTAAGATTCTTTGGTTGAGAACGTCAAATGCTTCAAGTGAAAAACTATTGTGAAGAATCTAATGGATGCATATGAGAGTGTGGGTAAGACCTCATGCTCAAAAGATAGTAATATCACACAACATATCATTACATCGACAATAGTAAGTAATAAAACTAGGAAAGCTCATCTCATTAGAAAGACGAGTCAAGAATTGAGAATTAATAGAAAAATTTATCAAGAGTTATTCAAAGGCGACAAAGAATTGAGGACACCGATTCCACTGAATTATGGAAATTCTCGAGGAGACTACCATGAAAAGATAAACCAATTGTTGAATAATTGAGATCACTAATTGAAGAATATTGGAAGAATAACACAAGGGTGTCTCCAAATCAAAGGGATTTGGTAAGAAGGAGAATCGATAGTTGAAATCGTGAGCCACATCAAAAGAATTTTTTGGATACAACTCAAACACAACTTTTTCGTAAATTTCTAGGATCATCCTCAAATTAAAAATTTTCAAAGATATTTTGAAATTATTAAACCATTTTATGTCAAGATAAATCAAAAATTCACTACTTGTAGATTACATATTGAATTTTGTAACCATTTTGATGTTTATTGTTCTATATGTTTAGATTTGCATACTAACAATGTTTTGCAGGATTGTGGCATACATGCCCCACCAACATCTTCAAGAGAATTCTTATAAAAAAATTATGTGAAAGAGAGGAAGGTCAAATATTCTACAAGAAATTATGCTTGGATGGAACGTGTCAACATTACAGTGGCCTGAAACGTATGCCAATATGTGAACATGGAAAGCGCACATATGATTGGAAAGGAACTAGTATCTAGTTAGAAAAGTATAAAATAGTGGCCTATAATTAAAAAGATGGTAATCAAGAAAACAGGTGTGATTTGGTTATTCAAAAGATTCTAGTGTATTAGTTTATGTCTACATTTTGTGACAGTATAGTGTATGAGTATGCAAGGCATACCCATAGAGCTCGATGGTTGGACTTGCAATTCAAGTTATGCAAGGACACCTTTCCAGTTGGTAGCATTGTTTCAGTGGCTGAATTTGTAGATAACTACACTCTACAACCACAGCGTGAGGTGTAGTCACAATATTACAACTCCACATAGGTTTCTATATTTTTGCACATAACACTCATTCATGCAGCTGATAGTACAGAGGATAATAGGAAGGTATTGAGGGAGTACCACTTTTACATTAGTGATGATCACACACATTCTACAGAGTTCGTGCAAGGTTGCTTTCAGTTGTTCTATAACGATTTGGCTAGGAGGGGCATGGCATATAGTCAACATATAATATGGTAAAAAAATTGTGCATCACAGTTCAAGAACTCACAGATGTTCTATTGGTTGAGCATGATGCATGTTATTATAGGTGTTCAACATATGTGGAACTTTTGTGAGGTCATACATGGAAAGGAGGAGCATGATGGTGCAAGAGCATTAGCACAAGAAGAGTTAAAGTATAAAGACAATGGAAAGTTGACAGATTCAAAATCAATTGTGAAGTGGTGTAATGATTTGATGGGTTCAGGTAATGAAGGTAAGTCTTCAATTCATAGATTTTTTGATTTGACAGGTCTAGGTAATGAAGGTAAGGATTCATTCCTTTGAGGATTTTTTTCTTACAATTCTCACTACCTTTTCAATGCATCCATATTGACAATGATGACATATCTCATTGAGGCATTTTGTCAAATAGTTTATGTGCCTTGTCTATGCATCCAAATTTTGCATGTGTCTACTAAGGAAATTGCAACCATAAAACTCATGAAAATACCCCCTTTTTATGTTTTGATAGATGTCATACTCCATTCCAAGGTCCACTTCCTACTATGGCTAAAAGCCTAAAACATGTGCTTTTGACCAAAGTATGGATGCATGGAAAAAATATATCAAAGCGTGATAGTAAGAAAAAGCATAGACAAGGTATTGAGTTGTTTGAAAAAATGCCTCAAAGAAATGTGGTCTCATGGTGATTTCCATCACCATGAGACCACATTTATTTGAGGCATTCTTCAAACAACTCATTGCCTTGTTTATGCTACCACATTTTCCATTTTTGGAATATCCTGTAATCATTCCAATCTTTATGGGTAGATTGTAAAATGAACAAATGAAGTCACATATTCTTGAACTTAAGACTTCTATGGAGAAAATACAATTGGAAATAGATGATAAGGAAGAAGCAATATGAAATGTAAGTGAAAAAAAGGAGAATCAATGCGGTGGACACCTAAAATTATTATTTATAAAGGTAGAAAGCTTTGTAAAGAACTTGTTAAAAGAAAAATCTTCATTTTGTAATAGAAAAGACAGTTCCAAAGATGATAACAATAGTTCTAGATGCAAAGGCAATAGTTGGAAGTGTTGAAATTGAAGCAAAAAAACTGAAGACTAAAATTAATCACTTAGAAAAGGAATTAAAAGACAAGAAGAATATTTTATAATCAAAAAAAGGAGGTTAATCTTCTCTAAAAACACTTAAAAAAGAAGCGGACCAAATTGAATGAGATACATAATGTATTCAATGAAGAGATTCGTCCTACTCTTGAGAAGTTGAGGAAGGTGCGTGTGTAGATTCTTCTTTGTTTGTCATACAACCAAACCAGTTGTTCCAACACATCTATATGGGAAGTTTTATGCTAGGAAAGGTCCTATTTCATACCCAAACACATTGAAATAGTCTAAGCCACATTTTATTGGTGAAGTCTCTTAAGAGACCAAAGTGCAAAAGGGTAGCAAACTTCGACGGGCGATTACTTAGAAACCGTGGCACTTGGAAACACTCCATTTTAGGCTATTGGATCATGTAGGGCACCTCTAAAATAACCTCTCTTAGTTTTTTATAGCTCCAAGTCATTTACTTGTGGTGAACAAATTCTAGTTGATGGAAAATAGGTAAGTTGGATGTAGTGTAAAGTTAGAAAGTGGTGTAACTTTCGTCCTATTCATCATATGACCAAACCAACTATTCCAACATGTTTGTATGGGTTGGTTTATTCTAGGAAAGGTCCTCTTTCACACCCAAACACGGCGAAACGGTCCGAGCCACATTCTACCGATGAAGTCTCTTAAGAGACCAAAGTGCAAAAGGGCAGCAAACTTCAAGGAGTAATTACTCAAAAACCATGACACTTGGAAACAATTTTTTTTGATGCTATGGGATCATGTAGGTCCCCTCTACAATAACCTCTCTCGGTTTTTAATAGCTCCAAGTTTTTTTCCCGTGGTGAACATATTTCAGTTGATGGAAAACAGGTTAGTTGCATGTAGTGTAAAGTTGGAAAGTGGTGAACTTTTTTTCTATTCATCATATAACCAAATAGAATATTCCAAAACATTTGTATGGGTGGTTTTATGCTAGGAAATTTCCTCTTTCACACTCAAACATGTCAAAATAGTCTGAGCCACATTCTATCAACAAAGTCTCTTAAGAGACCAAACTGCAAAAGGGTAGAAAACTTCAATGAGCAATTACTCAGAAATTGTGGCACTTGGAAACACTCCTTCTAAGGCTATGGGATCAAGGAGGACCCCTCTACAATAACCTCTATCATTTTTTCATAGCTCCAAGTTTTTTTCCCATGATGAACAAATTTCAATTGATGGAAAACAGGTCAATTGCATGTAGTGTCAAGTTGGAAAGTGGTGTAACTTTCATTTTGTTCGTTATACGACTAAACCGACTATTCCAACATGTCTAAATGGGTGGATTTATGCTAGGAAAGGTCCTCTGTCACACCCAAACATGCCGAAACGGTCTGAGCCACATTTTATCAGCGAAGTCTCTTAAGAGACCAAAGTGCAAAAAGGAAGAAACTTTGACAAGTGATTACTCAAAAAAAGTGGCACTTGGAAACACTTTTTCTAAAGTTATGAGATCACATAGGGCCCATCTACAATAACCTATCTCAGTTTTTGATAACTCCAAGTCATTTTCCCATGGTGAATAGATTTTAGTTGATGGAAAATGGGTTAGTTGCATGTAGTGTAAGGTTGGAAAGTGGTGTAACTTTTATTTTGTTCATCATACAACCAAACCAACTATTCCAACACATCTGTATGGTTGGGTTTATGCTAGGAAAGGTCCTCTTTTGCACCCAAACATGTTGAAATGGTCTGAGCCACATTCTACCAGTGAAGTCTCTTAAGAGACCAAAGTGCAAAAGGGAAGCAAAATTCAATGAGTGATTACTCGAAAACCATGGCACTTGGAAACAATTTTTCTAAGGCTATGAGATCATGTAGGGCTCCTCTACAATAAACTCTCTCAATTTTTGATAGCTCCAAGTTGTTTTCCCATGGTGAATAGATTTCAATTGATGGAAAATGGGTTAGTTGCATGTAGTGTAAAGTTGGAAAGTGGTGTAACTTTCGTTATGTTCATCATACGACCAAACCGACTATTCCAAAATGTTTGTATGGGGTGGGTTTATGCTAGGAAAGGTCCTCTTTTTCACCCAAACATGTTGAAACGGTTTGAGCCACATTCTATCGACGAAGTCTCTTAAGAGACCAAAGTGCAAAAGGGTAAGAAAACTTCAATGAGGGATTACTCATAAACCATGGCACTTGGAAACACTCTGTCTGAAGCTATGAGATCATGTAGGGCCCCTCTACAATAACCTCTCTCAGTTTTTGATAGCTCCAAGTCATTTTCTCATGGTGAATATATTTTAGTTAATGGAGAAAAGGTCAGTTGCATGCAGTGTAAAGTTGCAAGGTAGGCTACTTTTTGTTTTGTTCTTCATGGGGCCAAACAATTAGCACCAAAACATCTAGATGGGCACATCTACGCCAGGAATGGTCACCTCGCTTTGTTATAAAAGGTTCATAGTCTTTCCTATTCGAAGGGTCACAACTTTTCACCTTTGAAAAGTCACAACTAAATTCATATTATCACTATTTATGAGAACCTAAATTGATTTATTTGCAAATTTTCAGATATGCTTGGGGGAAAGGAAATTATTGAACTATTAGTTGGTTTTGTTTCTATCATGCATGTCTCTTGAAGCTATTTATTGACTATTGTAAGCATGCAATTTTAACTTTTAAAGTTGCATTATTCTAATTTTTGGGTTTGAATTCATGTTTACAAATAGGATGAATATCTATAAGTTTGATGTTGGGAAGGTTGATTTGTGGTATCTTAATCTTGAATAATCTAATGCCCTTATGATGTTTAATAAGACTTGCATTCCTTGAGTTTTTTTTTGTGAGACTTAGTTGTTACTTTCTGTTTTCTTTTCTCAATAATTTTATGATGTTTTCTTTATCTACGTAATACATGAAGCATACAAGCGAATGTTAGTATGAAGCATACAATGGAATGGTAGATGTCTTCCTCAATGATATAAATCATGAAGCATGAACCATACACATGAATCATGAAGCATTACTATATTCATATGATTGATTTAATGTTCAATAATCTTATAGGAGAATAATGTTCAAACTTTATTATATATTTACAATTATAGAAAAGAAGAGTGCATGGAAAACACTTGGATTTTAAATATTTGAAGTAAACCATCTACAAATATTTATTGAAGCATGGATTTATAATGAAAATATGGACACCATCAATAAAAAATATTTGTATTAACCAAATAGCCATGTAGGCATACATCAATAAATGTTGATATAAGTATAAAATATATAAAAAATAGCCATATAGGCTTACAAGAATGCCATTTAGGCATACAATGTCAAGTATATGCAATATAAAATATGTCCAAAAATTCCATATAGGCATACAACAAAAGACCCCTATCAAAAGTCATTGCCCTCCAAGTGAATTCAAAACAAACGAGTGGCCTTTGTTGATCGGGTGGATGGTGAAGTGTATGACACTCATTTACCTTGAACTCGAGGGTTGCTTCTCCTATTTAGTTCCTCATCAAGCTTCAACTATTACACTAACAAGTAAAGACATTAATATATAGAAATTACATTATAAAAAATGATATATTTAACAAAATAATCCCTTACTGCCTCTAGATGATCTCTCTCCTCAAGTGAAAGATTCACATGCTCATGTTGTGGCATGCCCAAGTCCTATAGAAACCATCCAAATAGAAATTAAACTATGAATCAATAATCATTTGATTTTTCACTAACTAACAACTATAACAATGAATGTAATTTGAAATTTACTAATCTACCTCATACCCCAGTGAGAGGCATCAAGCTATCTATTGTAGAAGATACACCTTGCTTCATTACCCTATCAACATCTGGAGGCATTTCCGCTTCCATCATTTGAAAATAAAACAACAAATTATTCAATCACGAAAAGTAGAATAGTGATGCAGGTCATGGCTTACAATGTATGAGATAATCAACAAAATTTTGAGTACTTATTGAACTATTTATTTCTTACTATTATGCTTACTATTTTCCCTATCCATAGCTTGTTTGAAAGCACTTGTTTTAGGATTTTATCCATATCAGCAAGGCAGTGAATTGGTTGATAAAATACTTTGGTAGACATGTACAAAAAACGTGGTAGCATAGAGAAGGTAGTGAACTGTTCGAAAAAATGCCTTGAAGAAATGTGGTCTCATGGTAATGGAATGCCATGACAAAAAAAAATTCATGGCATTCCACCAGCATGAGACCACATTTCTTTGAGGCATTTTTTCAAACAGTTCATTTCCTTCTCTATGCTATTATGTTGGGATGGGGTGGATGGTATAGTGTGGTCTTGGTTATGAGATGGAGGGGGATCATGACATGAAAAGGGAGGGGTGTTTTGATCATGAGAGGAAGAGGATCATTAGATGGGGTAGAAGGTTTATTTTGAGACCACATTTTGGGAGCAATCATACAATGGATTGGAAGAGGTACTTTGATTTGGACATAGCAGGATGTCATTAGATGAAGTGGGGGAGAGGGGATTGTGAGAGGGGGATGAAGGGATATCTTGCTCTTGAGATGGAAAGATATCATTAGATGAGATGGAAGGGATATGTTGTTCTTGATTGGAAATGGAATCATGAAATATAAGGGGATCATACGATGGAGGAGAAGGGTTTCCTTGATCTTTATATGGAAGGGAATCTATGTTAGCATGCTTTGGATTAGGAGATGGACATAGTTCATTTGATATGGATGGTGTGATGAGGGAGGAAGGTTTTATAGAATCTTCAACTTGGATAGATGGATTGATAGGGGATTCATTTAAGATTTAGGGTATTAGGGTTTATCTTGATGTGGGGGTGATGAAGGTGGATGCATGATATGAGAAGATTGCACCACTTTTTTTTTGCATGGGGAAACAACCAGCTTTACAAATAGTCCTTGGAGGAAGTTATTATGAGAGACATGGGATAACTTTGATTGGTAATAGTGGGGTGATGTAGATTTTAAGGATGTGGGATATGAACAAGTGGAATAAGAGGTGGAAGCTTCCTTGGATTATTAAATTGAGGATGAGAATGAGGACCTTGAAAAGGATTTAGAGGGGGATTTTGGCTAAAGGCTTGGTTTCTATTGTCAAAGGAAGGGGAAGGCTAAGCAATAGGAGATGGATTGGGATTGGATGAAGGTAGAGGGAATGGAAGCTTAGCACCAATTACAAGGAGAAATATAAGCATGGAATCCTTATAGTTATGGAAGTAGTAGGTGAGGATAAAATTGGTGGTGGTGGATGGGGATGATATGGATGGGACTTGAGGGGAGATTTGGATGGGGGATTGGTGGAAAATTGGAGCATTTTGTCTATTGAAAATGGATTCAAGGTGATCCATGATTCTCTCATTGTCATGATTGGTATTATGTTCAGGTTGATCAAAAAGGATATCCTCATCATCATCAATATGGTTGGGGTTGGTTGGAATAGATGAAGTTGGATTAGAATAGATTAGGTTGGATGGAGGATAGATTAGATGGTTAGACATAGTGGAGGATTGATTGGAAGAAAGATTGGTATTGATTTTGGATGAGGATGAAAATTAGGATGACATATTAGAAATGAACTTTGGGATTGGAAGAATAGGATCCAAGGATGAAGATGGAGGATGGGATTAGATTTGGGGATCAAATCCAAGATCTTAAAATGATTTGACTTGATTAAAGAGGATTATCCATTCTTAAGGCAACGAGTTGTTTGAAAAAATTCATCAAAGAATTATGGTCTCATGGTGATGGATTTGATCCTCAAATATAATAAGACTACTATTATGCTTTGATAGATTCTTTCCAAGCATCTATAGCATAGACAAGGTAGTGAAATATTTGAAAAATGCCTCAATAAAATGTGGTCTCATGGAATGCCATGACAAGCAAATGCAATTGGCAGCTACTCCTAGTTATTAGTTATGCTACGTGAAGTAATTGCATCATTGCTTATGTTGACTTTCTAAAAAACTATATTGTAATTGAAATTTTGTCATCTATCAACATCTAGTTATTAGTTATGCAATCTAAAGTAATGCTTTGAGTTTGAAAGATGTGAAATGCAATGTAATCAATGATATGAATATAAACTACATAAATCTATTTAAAAGTATAATTCATTAGTTAAACTCTTTATTCTATTACCTAAGTGAAGGTTTGAACTCCACCGCCACTAGGAGGTGTTGTCGTGCAATCCCCAGTATTAACCTATTCAACATCCAAAATCAGATATTAGAATACCATTCATATAACAATACTATTCACATGTAATATTTATAATTATTTACTAGTTACATACCTCAACAGTAGATGAGGTGGAGTAAAAAGGAGGGCTGGTTACAACAATATGAACACTATGACCTTGAAATTTTATTACAATCATTAAACTAAATTAGTTAATCTTGCATTTCAAAAATGAAATTTAATAAATTAAATTCAATGAACATGCTAACATTTACCTGAGTATTGAGGTCGAAATCCTCATTCAAAATGGCATCTGTCATCTCCAACTAGTCAGCTACAAACGTAGCCTACACACTAGCCTCATGAATATCTATGGGGTCATATCTACAGGTGGACCCGCAAACTTGACAAGTATGGGGTGGAACCCTACCCCTTGAAGCATCCCCTAGCTCACGTTATACTATAGGAATCGCACGCTGGATGATACTTTGGGTCAGATAACTATTAGACTGTAGAGTGTCCATCTCAACACTCTCCTTCATGATGGAAGGGGTAGCAACATGCTCATAAGCCTATCTAGTGAGTGCTCTTCTTGCTTGCCATTGAGGATCGATACATGCACCTAGTCTATCATGTGTCGACCCACCACCTCTCCCCTAGAAGTTCCACATATCAAAATAGTTGGGGATTTTGTTAAGGACAAACTCGTAGTAGACACTAATACATTTGACTGCAAAATCCAACAAAACTATCTGACGAACTATGTAAAATTCGATGTTCATCAGGTGCTTGTAAAATTTGGTGTAATTTCCATTTTTCTGAAAGTTTATCCCCGACGTTTGTCGAAATGTCGGCTATCATTTTCGTCGAATTTTTGATAAACATGAAAAATTAAAAAAATCAAATTGTGGCTGACATAAAGAAAAGTGAGTTCGTGCCTGATTAATTGCGACAATATTTTTCTCTACTTGAGACAATTTTTGGAGAACTAAGGACGATTTTCTTGGGAAAAATCAGAAAAAATTCAAGAAGATATCGCCAGGTTGAGGGTAGTCATTGTCTTTTTGCAGAATTCAGTTATGAAGTCAGATTTGTAGTTCCAGGTTTGAAAATCATATTTTTAAAGCAACGTCTCATCAGATTTCATTTTTAAAGGTTAAGGGTTTTGAGAATTTCATGTCCAGATTTTGTTGTGTGGAATCACCATAAGATCACAACCGAGGAACAAATTCTTGTGACTATAATTATGTGATCCATAACTCTATTGGTCATGTGGCATGGTTGTGCTATAACAAATACAAGATGCATTCATGTGTGACTCAAGTTTAATGTGGCTATGTTGTGATAGAAATGGAGGCACTCATATAATGTAGTTAATTCAGGTTGTATAATGTAGGTGTCAATCATCATTGGGTGCATTCAGGTTGTCTCAAGTTTAACAGGTTAGGATGTAATTATAGCATGATCGAAGAGTGATTACCTCTTGCTGCAATAAAGAGCCTATAACTTTGGTTGATATGCAGAGTGGTTGTGTTATATCAATTATGTAGTGCATTCAAGCACAACCCATGTTTAATGGGCTATTGTAGAGAGTGATCAAGATTTTCTAAACCTTATGAATGCTACTTGACATATATTTGCATAATCTCAAATTCCTTCAGAGGATTTTAAAGTATCAATGTATCCTATATAGGGTTTAGAATGATTTCTTTTTAATTAAAAAAATAAATAAATGGTGTATTTCCCTGTAATTAGATAATGTGGAGATCTCTTAAATCTGCCCCAGTACACTATCCTCTTTGACACTGTATTCATTACTCCAGCTACTGGGGTTTTGCATGTGACATCTTTAATATCTTCATGACCATGGCTTTTAAATAGATCTCAGTCTTTGCTTTAATCCTTTTCATGGTAACCCTTGAGTTCCATAATCCACCTTCAATCTCTTCTAAGAACGTTGTCTTAAGCTAGACTGCATAGTATGCATATAAAGCAAGTCCTTCATACCTGCCATTGTTCTAAACCACCACTCACTGCCTTGCTTAAAATGTTGCCTCCATAAGCACAATAGCATGTTTTAAAATCATGGTTGCCAGTGATTGACCATTAAGGTCACCACTTTCATCATGAAGATACAATGAGATTTTTGTCTTCAAACTCAAGGCATTATGGAAAATAACATTGTGAATTGTTTGTTGTGTACGATTCGATTTTCTTGCACATTTACTGCTTTGCTAACTTCCTTTAAGACTGGGTATTGCACCCTCAGCTGCAATCTCAAACAGCTCACTCACTATCACTTGAAGATTCCTTTCATGAGCATCCTTCTATAAAATCAAACTATGCCCTATAGACTGCCTACTTACTACAGGGGACTCATTGTTTCATGGTATTGTAGTTCTTGAGATCCTTCAACCTTATTGACACTACTTCATAGTCCACAAGGTATTATTCACTATTCTCCCATCTTTGGTGAGTCTCAAAACACTGCTCAAACATGCAATCCACTACCTCCATTATACAATATTAATGGCTAAGAAGAAATATTGAACCTATGATTACCACTATTACTTTATTTGGACAGTCATTCCTTGATTGTATTTTCCTTTTTTAACACTACCAAAAGCATTTGAAAAACCCTTAAGGTCAGCAAGGGGGTAAGGAAACTCACTGTTAAAATCTCCACTTTGCTATGCAAGGTTTGAGCTTTATTATCTTGTCACTACTATTTTTGACTGTCACATCTCAAGTGACTGTCATTCTTCTTACCGTAGATTGCATTTACAAATGTCACTATGCTACATAGTGTGCTTGTTATTGGCTACAATCTTTAGATTGCAAGATTTTGTTATTACCTACAATGTCTCAATCTTTCTGGTATTGCAACCTCACTAATCCACTATAGTTATTGTTTATATTTCTACGGAGGCCTAGGTTTTGTACCCTAATCATGCTCTTACCAATGCTTTTGTTGTTTTTATTAGGGCTCTCTCAATGTTGAGGGCCCTAGGGATAACTTCGTCATAAGAAGTGACACATTGCATCTTTAACTAAAGGATAAATTGTATTGACATTAGCAATGATGATTCCTAACTTGTTGCTCCTTAGGAATGGGTCACTTGCTCTTACTAGCTCGCTACCTCCATTGTTGTAGGAATTTTGTGATCAAGTTCAATATTCTGTTTAGGAGTCTTAAGGTTGGAAATCATAGTAAAATCAATTTAATAAGTTTTAGAATTAGCATTTTAAAGTATTTTTTTTTGGTCATTAACTTCAGACTATCTTCTCTTTTGAGGGGTGGTTGCATGCAAAAAAAAATTGGTGTAAAATATCAGAATTATTAGATTATGTTACTGTCTATGAATAAAAATTATTGGAGTGTGAGTTTGATATTTTTTGAAGATCTAAATAGTCAAGCTTGGTAAAGAAAAATCATGTCAGATAATATTAGTCCAGAACAAAATGAAGAGACACTTGATAGATTATGGGCTAGATTGAAAAGAAAGGGTGATGGGAAATGTTATTGTCCTTGCAATAATTGCAAGGGCTTAAAGACGAGATGACTTTTAATCACAATAGCTGAGAAACATTGTAGGCAGCATGGTCAAGTTGAAGGGGGCATGATTATTGTCTATTGGTAAGTTGTTCATTATATGTGTTTATATTGATTGAATTTGTAAATGTTTATATTGTTTTAACATTTTATATATATATATAATCACTTGATCATGATCATGGTTTATTTGTGCCCTATCATTATTATAAAGGTGGGTGCTCCTAGAGCAAATGATATGGATATCACAGCCATTTGGGTTTACCAGACTTAACCTACATAAAGCCACCTTTACAAAGCTCAAAAACTCTCTTCTGTATTGTTGCTATTGAACTTGAAGGTTATGAATGGTTTATCAAACATAGCAATCTCACCGGATATTAAGGTATGTCATATATGTCATCTTTTTCATCTATTTTAATTGTTGTTAGTTCATCACTAGTAAATAAATGATGAAATATGTACCATTAATATTCTTTATATAACAAATTATTTTTTGTTGTAGATTGATTGGTGAATTTTATTTACGCCATCAAATGTTTACCTAAGCTCATCACGAGATTTATGTGCCATTATGAAAGATATGAATGGAGTATCAAGCAATAAGATGCATGTCCCAATGATCATATTATATATCATAAACAACAGAATTTGCAATGAGAATGCGAATGTCATATCCCGTTAGATGTCAGTGAGATCAACTAACAAAAGGTGTCTACCATGAGTTCTTACGTTATATTCCCATTATTCCACGTATGCAACAATTATTTAGGTGTGAAAGCTTAGCGCAATTGATGGATTACCATGCACAGAATAGAAGTGGAGATGACATTCTTTGAATTCCTGCGGATGGTTCTGCATTTAGGGACATGGAGGAAAAATGGCCACACTTTAAAGAAGAACTTCGTAATCTCAGGCTTTCATTGGGAGCGGACGGTGTTAATCCATTTGGAGAGCTGAGATCTATTTACTCAGTGTGGCCTGTTTTTGTTATCAACAATAATATTCATCCATGGATGTCAATAAAGAGGGAGCACATAATGTTGTCAATGATTGTTCCAGGTATTTGTTTACATCAATTTTCTTTAACGTAGTAGCATCTCATTTGTCTTATTTATTGCATAATGACTTATATTTTTTTCATTCAATATTCATGTACATTAACTTATATATATTGCAGTAAAATGGTTATAATAATTATGTAATGTTTATGTTCATTCAACTAGGTTAGTACCAAGTTAAAGATATGAATGTATATATCAATCCTCTTATCAACGAGTTACTAAAGTTATGGAATGGCGTCACTATATATGGCGTCTCCAGACCAATAGGACAAAGACAATTTCAATTACATGCAATGCTTGTATGGAAAATTCATGATGCCCCAGGGCTAACACATTTTTGTGGTATGTTATAACGTTTGACTACACTTTAAAAATATTTAATTTGATGAAGTAGATATCATGAATGTTTTTAAAATAATCTATTCATTATATATAATTATAAAAATTGACATATTTAATCCAATTATATATCATCTCGCAGGTCTTCAAACAAAGGGAAAATTTGCATGTCCAATTTGTGGTCCAAAGATGAAATCTCGTCATTCAACAAGTTTAGAAAGAAGGTGTTTGATGAGTATAGGCACATCCTCCATAGAAATCATAAGTATTGAACTACTGAAGAACATCTTTTCAATGGGAAAGAGGATACTACATCAAAACAATGAAGAATGTCACCTCACCTATGGAAGTTGGAATATAATAGAATTAATCGTCAAGGTTATACATCGGATCAAATTATTTATCTATCATATATGATATGTTTTGAATTTATATTTTTATATTTTGTTGTGTTTACTCATGTTGTAATTGACAATGATTGTCGTTGTTAATTTGTTTAACTTATATGCTTCATGAAGGTCGTCAAGGCATTAATGGCTGGCTTCCACACGGACTGAAAAGTTATCCCATAAAATTTAGTAGGTTGCCCTACTATGAGCAGCTACAAATTGTGCATTTGTTTGATACAATGCATATCGGAAAGAATATAACATAAATGTTATGGAAAATATTGGATGGAATGCATGACAAAGAAAAAATTGTCAAAATTTGTAGTGACATTTAGGAAGCCAATCATGCAATGAAAATTTTTATTCAATTAAATAGTGATGGAGACCAAATTAATATAAGTGCCCTTCCTTGGTTATTAACAGAGCAACAAAGCAATGCTATAAAAGAAGTCATACAAAAAATTTGATTTCCCACAGGATTTGCTGTGAACATAAACAATATAATAACAAAGAAAGGTGAATTTGGGTCAGGGATGAAAATGCATGATTAGCATACCTTCATTAAGGTAATTATTCTGGTATATTATATACACTTGTATAGTGCATGTACTTTTCAGTGTATTGTGTTTACTACTTTTAGAAAAATAATGAAAAGATC